>JAHZTW010000003.1:70928488-70984731 GCA_020283515.1 Alliaria petiolata | reverse complement strand
TAAATTAAATAAACAACACATAAATCAAACTCATGCATAAATGAAAATGTCGTAACGATTGAATTTTCATCTTAGTGATATTACACATTCCAAATGCCCGAGAATCAGGATGTCCTATGGATTGAATCCTCTCAACTCATTTGGGCACATAAAGATAATACACACACAAATTTCCACACTACTCTAAGTGTTTATACTTGACACTATTATAAGCCATGTGTCCCTATCCATTAATGAGTGCATACAAAGTCAAGTCCTAGCTTCTTGAAGCGGCTGCACTTCACACTCATATAGGTAGATATTTTAATCGTGTACCTGCAAAATACACTTTTTCAAAATACCTATTAAGAAAAATTTCAACCTATCCCTTTCTTGCAGTTCCAAGCACATTCATTGGGATGATATAAAACATGTGCTTCAATTCAGCCTCTAACGTCGTATTAGAGGGGAATTGGGTATCCCATCACCAAAGATTTCAAATGGACTTTAACCCCATCCCTTTCGCCGACTTAGTTACCAAGTCCCTAGCTAATCCTTTTGTCAAGTGATCCGCTAGATTCTGTTGAGACCGAACAAATTCTATGGTAACCACCCCATGAGTGATCAACTCACATACTGCGCTATGTCTAACGCCCAAGTGTCGCGACTTACCATTATACACTTGGCTATAGGCCTTAGCCAATGTAGCTTGACTATCACAATGGATAGATATCGGTGATACTGGTCTCGGCCACAATGGAATCTCGTAAACTAAATTTCTTAGCCATTATGCCTCTTTACCGGCAGCCGCTAATGCTACAAATTCAAATTCCATAGTTGAACTCGTAATGCAAGTTTGCTTTTTAGAAGCCTATGAAATGGCACCTCCCCCAAGCAAAAACACCCAACCACTTGTAGAAGAATGATCTTCCACGTTGGTGATCCAACTTGCATATGAATACCCTTTCAGAATCGAAGGAAATCCATCATAAGACAAACCATAATTTATGGTTCCTTTCAAGTACTTCAGCACCCGTTTTAAGGCTTGCCAATGTTGAGTACTAGGATTACTAGTGTATCTACTCAACCTTCCTACAACATAAGCTATATCTGGCCTGGTGCTCGTCATGGCATACATTAAGCAGCCAATTACTTGTGAATACTCGAGTTGTGACACTACTTTTCCCATGTTAGGCATAAGCTTCACACTCGCATCCATGGGAGTGCTCATTGGAGAACAATTCTCACAATTGAACTTCTTAAGCACTTTCTCAATGTAATGAGATTGTGTCAAAGATATTCTTTTGCCTTCACGTTTGATTCGAATTCCAAGAATCACATCTGCCTCCTCCATGTCTTTCATGGCAAAACTTGATGACAAAAATGCTTTTGTAAGCTCTACTTGTCTAAGGTCGGTGCCAAAGATCAACATGTCATCAACATATAAGCAAATGATTACTCCATTACCGGACTCATCAAATTTGCTATATAAACACTTATCCGACTGATTTAACTTAAATCCACTTGATAAGACAACCTCATCAAACCTTTGATGCCACTGCTTAGGTGCTTGCTTTAGCCCATACAATGACTTTATCAACTTACACACCTTATGCTCATTACCAGGCATAATAAAACCTTCAGGTTGCTTCATATACACCTCTTCTTCCAAAATACCATTCAAGAATGCCGTCTTGACATCCATTTGGTGAATTACAAGATCATTAATAGCCGCTAAAGCAATCAATAAACTTATAGAAGAGATCCTAGCAACTGGAGCATATGTATCGAAATAATCAATACCTTCTCTTTGTTTAAAGCCTTGGATAACCAATCGAGCTTTAAACTTGTCAATCGTTCCATCGACTTTCATCTTCCTTTTGAAGATCCACTTGCTGCCCAAGGGCTTGCAACCAGGTGGTAGATCTGATAAGACCCATGTATTATTTCTCATGATGGAGTCCATCTCATCATTTATTGCTTCTTTCCAGAATGCAACGTCTTGAGACTTCATAGCCTCACCATAAGTCCTAGGATCATTATCAATATGATAACAATATGAGTATTGGAAACCAATCTCATCTCTTGATCCTTCAACTAAATAAATTTGAAAATCAGGACCGAAAGATTTTTCAATCTTCCCTCTCTTGCTCCTACGAAGTATAGGTGACATGTTAGAAGGCATAGATGTTTCATCTCCTTCTTTAGTTCCACTTGGACTAAGAACCAAATCCTTTGGTATGGATATGGATGAAAAACGATTTTCATCAAATATTGCATCTCTTGATTCAATTATCGTGTGAATTGATACAGAATCATTAGGTTCTATGACATAAAACCTATAAGCTTTTGAATGCTCAGCATATCCAATAAAGATGCAATCAATGCCTCTTTCTCTAGAATTCTTTCTTTCAAACAACAATCTCTTACTGTTGTTCATATACATTCTAACCCAAATAAATTACATTCTTAATCTACTCAATTTAAGAAGAATCTAGAGAAATTTATTTTCAAATTTGGACATACCAAACTTACTTTATTGCATAAACAAATATGTATTTTTTAGACAAATCCAAAACTGACATGTGTCGGGTAATGTTCATCTTCTTCCTAACACATATTGTTTCACTGCAATTCTGTCGAAACTTTCGACCCCTATATTTCTCTAAATACGTAACCAAATCAAGCGTTCTATATACCTAAAGAAAGATAATTCCAATATCTACATGATATATCATGGTTTTTACCCGTTTTTAAGCCATGATATAAGTGTTTTTATAGAGTCTTTTGCTAGTTTTGGAGTCTTTTTAGAGTCTTTTGCTAGTTTTGGAGTCTTTTTAGAGTCTTTACAGGATGGAGAGCATTTGGAGCTAAATGGAAGAAACTGGGACGTTTTGGAGCATTTTGGAGAAGCAGCCGAAGTGATGAAGTCAAAAGGCTGGATTTACGAGCTGCGTGTCGATCGACACCATCAGTGTCGATCGACACCAAGGATGGACGGCGAAACTTGACGGTTTCCAATCAGGAAAAGGAAAGAAGAGCAAGTTTGAAGAATTACAAGTTTACCCCTGGACGAAAAATCCCCTTCTATAAATAGTTTTCAGGCATTGTTTAGCCAGATACCTTATCATTATTTTCTGTTTTTGAGACTTAGAGAGAGATTGATCCTGAGCTTTTGGGGAGACAATTCTAACTCATCTGAGCCAGATTTCGAACCCCTGTATCATTCTCTATTCTTTTATGCAATATTATTCAGCCATGTTTTGTGTTTGCATTATTATGTCTGAGTAGTTTGTTAGTTAGGTTAGGGTGATTTAGGGTTTGATGAAGAGTTTGTAGAATCACTAGAATTATTAGGGAAATCAATTGGATCTTCACCTTGATTTGTGCTTAACTTGATTCTCTGAATTGATCACTTAGAAATCAAACCTTAGGTTGTTTAATAGATGCGAGAGCATTATTAATAACTTGAACTAATCATAGGTGAGCAAATTATCTATTCGCAAAGAGATTTGGTTTAGGTAATTTGTGAACAAATCGAACCTGTTCTTATTGCTTGCCTTAATTGTTTAAATTCGCAAAGAGATTTGGAATTTAGGGATTTAGGCATAGATAACTTCTGCAACGAGAGTTGATTGGTTTTAACTTAGAGTTTCGAGTTCTAGACGGTTCTTAATAAAATCCCTAATAAACTTAGATTCTGCATTCTTGGATTCAAACCTGATAATTATCCTTGCCTAGCGCCTTTGTCTCTGAACTTACATCGCTTTATAAAATCGTTTGCTTATTTCTGCATTGCTTTAGACTACTTTAAATTAATCGCCTAGCATAATCTAAACCTAGAAACCATAAGTGTAGCTTTAACTTCCCTGAGGATTCGATACCCCTTATACTTCAACTGCATTGCTGTGCACTTGCAGTAGTTGATTATTTGGGTAAAACCTGAGCCCTATCAAGTTTTTGGCGCCGTTGCCGGGGAAGTAATAGCTACCTAACGGGATCTAGTATTAGGATTCTGTATTGGTTTTTTGTTTTATTTTTGTTACTGATTTAGTTCTCTATCTTTTGTTTCAGGTGCATGCCCAGCACCAGGAGCAACAAGGAAGGAGAACTAGTCACTTTGAACCAGGAAATCAACCGTCTCGAACGTACGAACCGCAAGTCTGCACGAGCATCGATCGACACACCAGGCGTCGATCGACACCGTTCTCAACCAGCATCGATCGACACACTGCGTATCGATCGACACCTTGCGCAGACAGAGATGGCTGAACCTGTCATCATGATACGCAACGAGGCTGGCGACTTTGTTGACCTGCAGGGCAACAGAAGGAACGCCCAAGGACAGAGACTTGATGAGGCTGGCGCCATTATCGTCGAAGCTGCAGAAGCTGGACGTGGAAGAACACTAGGCGAGTACAACCGCCCAGACCAGTTCTATGCCAATAGAGCTGCGATCCGTCCTCCTGCATTCCAGAGGAATGACTTTGAGCTGAAGCCCGCTTATTACACTTTAGTGGCTCAGCATCTCTTTCATGGTCTTCCCAGTGAGCACCCTATGGACCATATTGAAAGATTCGAGGACCTCGCATCAAGCATCAAGGCCAATGGAGTGACCTACGACTACATTTTCTGCAAGCTTTTTCCTTACTCGCTTGCAGGCGATGCGTCTTACTGGCTGAAGCAGCTTGATCCAGGATCCTTAAACACTTGGGAAGAAACAAAGAATGCATTCTTATGCAATTTCTTTGATGATGCAAGATCCGAGGAGCTCCGGATGAAGATCACTACATTCTCCCAAGGACCTGCTGAAGCATTCAAGGCTTCATGGGTGCGATTCAAGGCTTACCAGAGGGACTGCCCACATCACGGTTTTAGCAAACCACAGCTTATCGGTATCTTTTACCGAGGGATTGATTGGAGGTACCAGATGGCCTTGGACGCTACAAGCAATGGCAACTTCAACACAAGGATTCCAGAAGATGCGATAGAGCTTATTGACAATTTGGCTTCTAGTAACAGCACCAAAAACGCAGACTTCGAAAGAAGACAAAGCGCAGGAAAAGCTGGAGGAAACCAAATCGCTGAAGTCAACAGGAAGCTGGACAACGTACACAATCTCTTGGTGGGGAAGAAGCAAGTCCATTTTGCCAATGAGGTAGAGTCATTCGAACCAGAGCCAGACTGTGAAGAAGAGGACGTGAACTATATCAACGGAGGTGGATTTCAGGGCCAGCGTTATGGAAACCAGCAGGAAAACAGGAACTTCACTGGGAATTATCAGAAGAGTTCCTTCACAGGAAATCAAAACTCTTCTGGTTACACGCTGAAACCCCCATTTCAGAACAGCAACTACACTAGGAGCTATAGAAATTCTTCATACCAGAAGCCTCCTCCTCAAGACAACAAAATGGAGGCAATGCTAGAGCAGATCTTGGAGGGACAGCATAAGCTTACAGTGAATTTCAATGGCAAGATTGACTCATTGTACCAGGACCTGAATGGAAGGATTGAGAGCTTGAGTTCTCATATGAAGAAGCTGGATGTTCAAGTAGCTCAGACTGCAGAAGCTGTTAGCAGGCAAGAGGGATTTCTTCCAGGGAAGACGGATACCAATCCGAAACGCCAAGTGAATGCTGTCACATTGAGGAGTGGGAAGAACCTTCAGCCTGTCCAGAAGAGGGGGCTTAGCATTGAGGAAATTGAAGATTTAGAAGTTGCTGCGGACCCAGCGTCGATCGACACTACTGTGTGTCGATCGACACCCGAAGAGATGAACGACAAGGACGATCCTGAACCTAAACCAGAAGCGAAGGAAACACCTTCTACGACGAGTGTCGATCGACACCAGGAGGGTATCGATCGACACCCACCACGGACTGAACCAGATCGAGCTAAAACCAAGACTGTTGCTGAAGAAAGGATCTACAAACCGAAGATCCCTTTCCCCTTAGTGACAAAGAAGTCTAAGAAGGAGCTGTTGGATGCTAGATGCAAGGCTATCATGGATAGACTAGTGGTTGAAATCCCTTTGATGGATGCCATTAGAACTACTCCCGTGATAAAGTGATACTTGAAGTGGATGATGACAAGCAACATGGACATGGAGGAAAGCATAATGATGATATCGGAGCAAGTTAGTGCTGTCATTCAGAACAGGCTTCCAGAGAAACTCTCCGATCCGGGAAACTTTGTTCTTGACTGCTCCATCTCTTCAGACAAGTTCGAGAGATCTTTGTGTGATTTAGGATCAAGTGTCAACTTGATGCCTCTTTCAGTTGCTCTTAGGCTGGACATGACAGATTTCAAGGCCACAAGAATCTCCCTAGTACTTGCTGATCGATCCGTCAGAATTCCTGAAGGTGTTTTGGAAGATGTGCCTATCAAAGTGGGAGATTGCTTGATTCCCACAGACTTCGTGGTTTTGGCATATGATGAGAAACCCAAAGACCCTCTCATACTTGGTAGACCATTCTTGGCTACAACTGGAGCGATCATTGACGTGAGAAAGGGAAGGATCGCACTGAACCTTGGAGATTTGGTGATGAATTTCGACATGGAGAAGCTGATGAAGAGGCCAACTATTGATGGACAAACCTTCTTTGTCGATTCACTCACCAACCTTGCTGAAGAAATTTTCCAAGAGGACCACCCTACAGACCCTCTGGAACGTGCATTGACCACTCCCACAGAGGACAATGAGTGCTTGGATGAAGCAGCTGCTGGATATGCACATATGTTAGATGCAAGCGAGCAAGTGATGCAACTAGTCGCTGCTGAAGACTTGTGTCGATCGACACCAAGGAATGTCGATCGACACCCTGCGCGCACAACAACAAAAGCCACACTCGCTGATTGGAGTGAGGCTAAGGCACCTAAAGTCGAGCTTAAACAGCTCCCTGCCGGGCTAAGGTACGCATTTCTTGGTCCTAATTCCACATATCCTGTAATTGTTAATGCTTCTTTGAATAATGCAGAGCTCACGTTGTTGCTAAGCAAGCTGCGCAAATATCGCAAAGCTCTTGGCTATTCTCTTGATGACATTTCAGGTATCTCACCAGACTTATGCATGCATCGGATTCACCTTGAGGATGAGACCAAGTCGTCAATTGAACACCAAAGGAGGCTAAATCCGAACATGAAAGAAGTTGTCAAGAAGGAGATCATGAAGCTCTTGGAAGCAGGAATCATCTATCCCATTTCGGATAGCACTTGGGTCAGTCCGGTTCACGTGGTTCCTAAGAAAGGAGGAGTTACAGTGGTGAAGAATGAGAGGAACGAGCTGATTCCAACAAGGACTGTGACTGGACACAGGATGTGCATAGACTACAAGAAGCTGAATGCCGTGACCAGAAAAGACCACTTTCCCTTACCATTCATCGACCAGATGCTTAAGAGATTGGCAAATCATCCATACTACTGTTTCTTGGATGGCTATTCAGGATTCTTCCAGATTCTGATCCATCCAGATGATCAGGAGAAGACCACCTTTAAATGTCCTTATGGTATATTTGCATATCGCAGGATGCCATTTGGACTTTGTAATGCTCCTGCGACTTTTCAGAGGTGTATGATGGCGATCTTCACGGACATGATTGAGAGGTTCATGGAGGTCTTTATGGATGACTTTTCTGTTTATGGGTCATCCTTCAAAGACTGTCTGGACAACCTATGCGCAGTGTTGCAGCGATGTGAAGAGAAGCACTTGGTTTTGAACTGGGAAAAGTGTCACTTCATGGTCACAGATGGGATTGTACTTGGACACAAGGTTTCAGCAGAAGGCATTGCAGTGGATCGCGCCAAGATAGAGGTCATGACAACACTACAGGCACCAGATTATGTGAAGTCAGTAAGGAGTTTTCTAGGACATGCTGGATTCTACAGAAGATTCATCAAAGATTTCAGCAAGATTGCAAGGCCACTCACTGCTCTTCTTTGCAAAGATGTGAAATTCGAGTTCACTGCAGAATGTCTTTCAGCCTTTGAACAGATAAAGCAAGCATTAGTGAGTGCTCCAATTGTGCAACCTCCGGACTGGGATTTACCTTTCGAGGTGATGTGTGACGCCAGTGATTTCGCAGTGGGCGCGGTATTAGGACAGAAGAAGGACAAGAAACTTCATGCCATCTATTATGCCAGCAGGACTTTGGATGATGCTCAGAAGAACTATGCAACTACAGAGAAGGAATTGTTAGCTGTGGTATTTGCCTTTGAGAAATTTCGGCAGTACCTTGTTGGCTCGAAGGTGATTGTTCACACTGACCATTCTGCATTGAAGTACTTGATGCAGAAGAAGGATGCAAAGCCAAGGTTGCTAAGATGGATTCTACTTCTTCAAGAGTTCGACATAGAGGTCAAAGACAAGAAAGGAGTTGAAAACGGAGTAGCTGATCATCTTTCAAGGATCAGAATTGAAGATGATGTGCCCATTGATGACTTTCTACCTGAGGAGAACATATATCTTATTGAGAGTCGCTTGAAAGGCATGATCTCGGACCAGATACGCTTAGTGTCGATCGACACTAGGGGAGTGTCGATCGACACCCCGTCCGAATCGAAGAACGACAACTCCTGTGCCCGAGTGTCGATCGACACCACCTGTGTCGATCGACACCCTACGCGTGCTTCAGTTCGCAAGCTCTTAGATGATGTGTTTCTGCAACCAATCTTTGCTGTTCAAGATACAACTCGACCATGGTATGCTGATATTGTGAACTACCTTGCTGCAGACATTGAGCCTAACCATCTCAAAGGATATGAGAAGAAGAAGTTCATGAGGGAACTTAGAAGGTACTATTGGGATGAGCCACACTTATATAAGCATTGTTCAGACAATGTTTACAGAAGATGCATTGCAGAGAATGAGGTTCGTGATGTCCTGTTCCATTGTCATGGTTCAGAGTATGCTGGACACTTTGCTACATTCAAGACGGTGTCCAAGGTTCTTCAAGCAGGCTTTTGGTGGCCTACTATGTTCAAGGATGCGCAGCTCTTCATCATGCAGTGTGATGTTTGTCAAAGAAGAGGAAAGATCAGTAAGCGGAATGAGATGCCACAGAACTTCATCCTTGAAGTTGAGGTCTTTGATTGTTGGGGTATTGACTTCATGGGTCCCTTTCCTCCATCATTCGGAATGCAATACATCTTGGTGGCTGTGGATTATGTCTCTAAGTGGGTGGAAGCAATCGCTTCTAAGACCAATGATGCTGCAGTAGTTCTCAAGATGTTTCAGACCATCATTTTTCCAAGATTCGGAGTGCCTCGGATTGTCATTAGTGATGGTGGATCTCACTTTATCAACAAGGTGTTCGACAAGCTGCTAAAGAAACATGGTGTTCAGCATCGCGTCGCGACCCCTTATCATCCCCAAACGAGTGGACAAGTGGAAGTCTCCAACAGGCAAATCAAGCAAATTCTGGAGAAGACAGTAGGAAAGACAAGGAAGGATTGGGCAACAAAGTTAGATGATGCACTTTGGGCCTACAGGACTGCATACAAAACGCCTTTGGGAACTACACCTTTCCAGCTGCTCTATGGCAAAGCTTGCCATCTTCCAGTTGAGTTGGAACACAAGGCACATTGGGCTATCAAGAAGATGAATTTCGACTTGAAGCCTGCTGCAGAGAGGCGCCTACTTCAGCTCCACGAATTGGATGAACTTCGTTATCATGCTTATGAGAACTCAAAGCTCTACAAAGAGAGAACTAAAGCATATCATGATAAGAAGATCATCTCCAGACAATTCGAGCCAAATGACCAGGTACTTCTATACAACTCTCGTTTGCAATTGTTTCCTGGTAAATTGCGTTCACGTTGGTCAGGTCCCTTCACAATCAAAGAAGTTAGACCATATGGAGCAATTGTCCTGACGAACGCCAAAGGAGAGGAGTTCACTGTGAATGGGCAAAGGGTGAAACACTATTGGGCTCAAGCCGAGATTCCAGACGGACACATTGTGTCTTTGGATGATGCACCCAACGCCTAAATCACGCAAGCACAGTCAAGCTATTGACGTTAAACGAGCGCTGAGTGGGAGGCAACCCACTGTTAGGTAAGTGTTTCTTTACATTTTGAATTTGGTTTTATTAATTATTTTATTTTGGCTTTATAAAAAAAAATATAGAGGGCATCACCACGATCAGTGTCGATCGACACCCACTGTGTCGATCGACACCAAGCACGGTTACGGGTAAGTCTTCAAAACCCGACACTTCTTCTTCATTCTCTCATATTTTCAAAACCGTGAGTTTGAGAGGATTTTACCCAATTCACAACTTCATCAATTCTTAACCAAATTGAGTGATTCTTTGCTCTAATCCGTGCGGATTCTTGTCCTCTTTCATAATCCATAGTCGATTCATTCGATCTACCAAGGTATGTTCTTCAAATCTCCCAATTTCATTTTTCGACCTAAGGTGAAAATTTCCGATTTCAACCTATTTGGCTTGATTTCTTTGTTGGATGATACTTGTTTAGGTTGTATAACTTGATTTAGATCATTCCCCAAACGGTTTTCATCCTCTAAATTGCATAAATTGAAATTTTCGAAATTTTTGGAAATTGATGATGCATTTTGCGATTTTGGAGTTTTTCTTGGGTTTTATGGTTAGAACTTGGTTGATTCACGATGTTGGGCATGCGTAGCCTGTCAATTGCTTCTGAATTTGGGTTGAAACTCGTGCTTTGGTAAAATTTTGAGGTTCTGTACCTGGTGTCGATCGACACCCTTTGTGTCGATCGACACCCGCGACCATTACAGCATCATTGCGTTTCGTTTGTTGGACTTTGGATGTTGATTTTGGTTTTTCTTTTCATTGCAGATGCCTCCTGTGAGTAAGAGACCACGCCACACTGAAGCATCCGCCTCTGGGACTGCTAATGATGAGGCGATTCCCTCTCTTCCTCCATGGCCAAAGCGTGAAAACGCAAAGATCCGGATTACGCGAAGTTGGGACGAGTCACCAGCTGCAGAGGTGGCAAAGGACGCATGCACTTACAGAGACATCAGCGAGTCATGGGATGATTACGACACGCTGTTCTACAATGCGTGGCAGCGAGTAGAGATCGCTCCAACTCGCTTCGCTTGTGAGAAGACGATGAGCGCGCTAGGAATCAAGGATGACATCCTTTCCTTGATAAGCAGAATTGGGATGGGCACCATAGCGACGAAACAGTTCGATCTCTATCCAGACCTAGTCCGCCAGTTCATTGCCACAGCCAGGGTCTACTATTGGAACGAGATCAACAGGAATGCTCTGGAAGGCACATTGACCTTCCTAATCCGCGGAATCAGATACCGCATTTCCCTTCCAGACCTCTGTGGGATCTATGGATTCGCCGACGAGCATGCCACTGGGGTCTCTCTTCAGACTCAGCTTCCAGATAACCAGGACTTCTGGTCGCACTTCGGGAATGGGAGGTATGATTCTAAGACCTCCACTCACATCGACATTCTTCATCCTACTCTGCGCTATTTGGTTCGATTGTTCTCCACTACACTTCTGTGTAAGCACAAGCCAGGGAAGATGCGAGTGTCTGAGTTGGTGCTGCTCTATCGAGGTCTCTGGTCTGAGATCTATGAGGATGATGACGCGCCAGTTAGCGCGAACCTTGGCGCGGTATTTGCTCATCATTTGTCTTCTTTGAAGACGAAGCCTTTCAGCGGGACGAAGCTGAAGCCAGAGACCATAGGGAGTCTTCTTACACCCATCTTCCGGCACTGCGGGATAGACACTTCTACATGTTCCATTGTTACATCGCGTGCCTTGGTGGATATGGAGTATCTGAAGAGGACTCACTGGGTGACCGGAGAGAGATTGTGGGCATTTAGCGACGAGCAGAGAGTGCAGCGTTTGATTCAGCTACCTGACAGAGACCTCACTCACATTACCAGCAATCTGGGGCGCCTCGCATTTCAGCCTAGTCCGACCAAGCTCAGGGATGCTCCCGTTGCGCACAGCTGCGGATCCTCCACGACCATCCTCTTCTAGACGCAGAGCACCGGCTACTTTAGAGCCTATTGGACCGCATCACCTTCCAGACGCTCCTGAGATTCCTATGGAGCAGGCTGCTTTCCAGCGATACGTGGTTCAGAGCTTCCAGGCCATCTGAAATGCCATTGCCTTTGTGTCTACCTGCGTTCGACCACCTACGCCACCACATTCCTCTCCACCACATGCTGATGACGACGAGTGACTTTCTCATCCTTTTTCTTTTTAGTATTTTGAGTCAGTTTTTCTTTTCACTTGAGTCTGCATTTTGTTTCATTTGATTCAGTACCTTGTTTCAAACTTGTTGCAGTTATTGAGCTTATTGGATTATCTTGTGTTTTTAACCTTTTGTTGAGTTTTCTAACAGCTTTGAAGTCTTCTAACAACAATCTGACTTAACAACTTCAATGTTCGAGTGTCAGAACTCTGTCTACTGACAGAGTGTCGATCGACACCAACTTCAATGTTCGAGTGTCAGAACTCTGTCTACTGACAGAGTGTCGATCGACACCAACTTCAGACACAGCATCGATCGATAACATCTGTGTCGATCGACGCTACACGCAGAAGTCAGGTAAGAATCCGATTTTTCTCTTTATTACAACAATTTGGTACGAATTTTTTCTATCCAAACTCATTCTTAGTATCATTGGGGACAGTGTTATTCAAGTCTGGGGGAGGTGGTTGCTAATTTTGTGTTTTGTTTTGAGAGTCAGTTGAGTCTTGAGTCAAAAGTTTTTAAAATCTGTTTTATTGAGTCAAAATTAGTTGGAACTTTCAGTTTTTCTAGGAACTAACCACAGAAAGTTAACACTTGAAGAACCATTGCTATAAGAGTTGATTGCAGGACTTACTAAGTAGAAAGCTACAAGTGGAATCAGTCTAACAGGGCGAGTTCAGATCCCCTTAAAATAACTAGGTATGCGCAGAACTTGATTCCTCTTTCAGTCCGAACAGATAGGCAATTGCAGTCTCTCCTTGATCTTCCCTTAAGAGAAAAGAAAAGAAAGAAAAATAGTCTAAGTTTGGAATAGTGCCTTGTCATGAGCCTGTCTCCTCACAAGGAACAATATTAGTGATGCTCTTGAACACGTCTCCTCACAAGGAACACAAGTAGAGAGTAGCACTATTCCAGAGATCCCAAAGAGAATAATAAGAGTCAATGAAAAGATCTTAGAACACTCTGAAAATGGGCAGAAGTTGACTAAGGGAAGAGAAAATAGGGGAGCTGCATGAGAATATCTTGTTTTGGTACTAAGGAAGGGAAAAGAATCAGAAAAGTTCTATGGCATTACCAATGTTAGAGTTCGAATATGTTACCAAGGAAAGGATCTGGATTTGAACTGGGAGATTGCTAAGCTTGTGGTAAGTACATTGAACATTTCCTAAGGTTGGCTCTAATATCATGTGGATTCAAGAAGTGTTAATCAATGTGGCGTTTTGGAAAAGTGATTGGAAGTTCCTGTTTTCAAACTTCTACTTCAGTCTAAGTTTCTGTTTTGCTTGAGGGCAAGCAAAGGCTAAGTCTGGGGGAGTTGATATATCATGGTTTTTACCCGTTTTTAAGCCATGATATAAGTGTTTTAATAGAGTCTTTTGCTAGTTTTGGAGTCTTTTTAGAGTCTTTACATGATGGAGAGCATTTGGAGCTAAATGGAAGAAACTGGGACGTTTTGGAGCATTTTGGAGAAGCAGCCGAAGTGATGAAGTCAAAAGGCTGGATTTACGAGCTGCGTGTCGATCGACACCAAGGATGGACGGCGAAACTTGACAGTTTCCAATCAGGAAAAGGAAAGAAGAGCAAGTTTGAAGAATTACAAGTTTACCCTTGGACGAAAAATCCCCTTCTATAAATAGTTTTCAGGCATTGTTTAGCCAGATACTTTATCATTATTTTTTGTTTTTGAGACTTAGTGAGAGATTGATCCTGAGCTTTTGGGGAGACAATTCTAACTCATCTAAGCCAGATTTCGAACCCCTGTATCATTCTCTATTCTTTTATGCAATATTATTCAACCATGTTTTGTGTTTGCATTATTATGTCTGAGTAGTTTGTTAGTTAGGTTAGGGTGATTTAGGGTTTGATGAAGAGTTTGTAGAATCACTAGAATTATTAGAGAAATCAATTGGATGTTCACCTTGATTTGTGCTTAACTTGATTCTCTGAATTGATCACTTAGAAATCAAACCTTAGGTTGTTTAATAGATGCGAGAGCATTATTAATAACTTGAACTAATCTTAGGTGAGCAAATTATCTATTCGCAAAGAGATTTGGTTTAGGTAATTTGTGAACAAATCGAACCTGTTCTTATTGCTTGCCTTAATTGTTTAAATTCGCAAAGAGATTTGGAATTTAGGGATTTAGGCATAGATAACTTCTGCAACGAGAGTTGATTGGTTTTAACTTAGAGTTTCGAGTTCTAGACGGTTCTTAATAAAATCCCTAATAAACTTAGATTCTGCATTCTTGGATTCAAACCTGATAATTATCCTTGCCTAGCGCCTTTGTCTCTGAACTTACATCGCTTTATAAAATCGTTTGCTTATTTCTGCATTGCTTTAGACTACTTTAAATTAATCGCCTAGCATAATCTAAACCTAGAAACCATAAGTGTAGCTTTAACTTCCCTGAGGATTCGATACCCCTTATACTTCAACTGCATTGCTGTGCACTTGCAGTAATTAATTATTTGGGTAAAACCTGAGCCCTATCACTACACACGGACGCCAAGATCACGCAATTCTAAATTTTCTACAGAGAGATATGAACGAAACAACATTACCGGTTTTCACACTATCTATCAAAATTCATGCAACATATTGCGGCTCTTTACGAGATACTTTCCAGAAACATTTAAGCCAATATGATGAATAGTTCTCTACGATATATTTTCCAGAAATATTTTCCAGAAATAGTAAAGCCAATATGATGAACACTTATGCATAGTTTCTATTCATTTCATTTTGTATACACGGATTCACCATTTTCAATCATTCTAAGCATTAACCGTATTCTCTAGTTCACCATGAATGAGCGTGACTAACACATAGCGATTTTAATCTATGGTTACTAAGAACGTTAACATGCCAGAACCGAATCCTAAATTTCTGATACCAATGTAATAAACTTATGCGGAAGCGTGAAAACGAAACTCATACCTTAGCCCGGTTTAGAGATGAATATGGCTTGGTATCTGAAAACAGACGCAGAGATCGGGGAAGAGATTACAGACAAAAATCAACCTCTTGTCACCGTTCAAGTGCCATTCCGGTTGATGTCTTCAAGGTTTCTCTTTCTAAAACTTATACAACTTTTCAAACTTTGATGTCATCTTTCGCACAAATGCACGAGCCATAGTTCACAAGAAAATACTCTTTAAGATTGTTGGTTATTTTGTAACCCGGATGATAAATTATGAATTTGGATAATGATTGAATCGCGCACGAGGACACTTTCCTTAAAGAGTTTTTCGACCCTTATTAAGCCTTGGGTTACACTAAATCCCTTGTAGGATAAGACAACCAAAGTTCTCTCTTGTTCTAGGCAAAGATACAAGAGACACACTAGAGTTCTAGTGCTTTTATGTGTTTTTCCAAAGATCTTTAATGATCTTTTGGAACAATGAATCTCTCTCTTTCTCTCTTTCTCTCTTTCTTATTTCTCTGTTTTGTAACTGTTTCTTGTTATTTCTGATTCTCATTTTGGCAATGCCCATAACTCCTTTTATAGGAAACCAAAGGTCACCTCGGAAGATTGCAATGGTTAGTCCAAAAGTTATAACCATAAACCCAACAGTTGTAATGATTGATAGAGTTGCAATGGTCGGTTACCAATAGTTGCAATGGTTAGTCACCGAAGGTTATAACCATAAACACAACAGTTGCAATGATTCATTTAAACGGTTGCAAATGTTCATTTAAGCGGTTGCAACAGTTCGTCAACGGTTACAACGATTCACTTAAATATCCAACAATATGAACTCTCTCTGTTAGATTGATCCACTCGCAGCTTTCTACTTAGTAAGACCTGCAATTAACTACTATGACAATGGTCCTTCAAGTGTCAATGTTCTGCGGTTAGTTCCAAGAAAAACTGAAAGTTTCAACTGATTTTGACTCAATAGAACAGGTTTTTGATTGACTCAACTGGCTCTCAAAATAAAACACAATGTTAGCAACTACCTCCCCCAGACTTGAACAACACTGTCCCTAGTGTTATTAAGCTTGAGTTTGGTTAGAAAAAAATGTGTGTGAAACAGTTACAGAACCAAGAGAAAAGTGGATTACCTGAACCTGCGTGTGGCGTCGATCGACACATGGTGGTGTCAATCGACACTGTCCGAAAACAGAATTCAACAACATGAACGTGTATGTTGTTAAGTCATATTGTTGTTAGAGTCATCCAAGCTGTTAGAAAATTCAAACAAAACGGTTAAAAGCACAACATAGTCCATAATCTCAAAGGTTGCAACAAGTTTCGAAACAAAGTACAGAAGCAAATAGAAACAAAAGCTGACTCAAGAAAAAGAAAAACTGACTCAAGGAAAAAGAAATACTAAACCAGGAATGTTTGGAATACTACTCTTCATCTGATCGCGGTGGTGTGGGAGGACGGATGCAGCCACAGTTGGATACGACTGTGATGGCGTTCCAAATAGCTTGGAAGCTCTGAACCACGTATCTCTGAAACACATCTTGCTCCATGGGGATCGCTGGAGCAACATGAAGGTGATGGGGACCAATAGGTTCCAGACTGGCTGGTGCTCTGCTTCGTCTAGAGGATGAAGGTCGTGAGTGTTCCTCAGCTGGTGCATCCTCTGCTGATGAAGCTGCAGCGTGGGAGGAGGCGCCTCTGCGTCTGGCTACTGGAGCAGCTCTCAGCAGGGTCAGATCTGGCTGGAAGCTAAGACGGTGAGGGTCAGTGGTGATGTGAGTGAGGTCCCTGTTAGGTAGCTGGACCAGAAGTTGCTCGCCTTGCGAGTTAGTGAAAGCCCATAACTTCTCTGGCTTCACCCAAGTAGCTCTCCGCAAGTACTCCATATCAACCAAGGCACGCGAGGTTACAATAGAGCAAGTGGTAGTGTCTATCCCGCAATGCTGGAAGATAGGAGTGAGAATACTACCAATAGTCTCGGGCTTGTTGCTGGATCCGGTGAAAGGCTTCGTCTTCAGCGAAACCAAGTGATGAGCACACACAGCACCGAAGTTGACATTCTCTGGCAGCCCAAACTCCTCATAAATCACAAACCAGATGGCATGATACAGCAGCACTAACTCAGAAACACGCATCTTCCCTGGCTCATGCTTACACAAGAGTGTAGTAGCAAATAGGCGAGCAAGGTAGCGAAGAGTAGGATGGCGAATATCTGTCTGTGAAGAAGCCTTATAGTCATACCTCCCATTCCCAAAATGTGACCAGAAGTCCTGGTTATCTGGAAGCTGTTGTGGAAGGGAGAGACCAGTGGCGTGCTCGTTCTCAAAGCCATAGATTCCACAAAGCTCTGGAATCGGAATCCTGTAGCGAATCCCGCGGACAAGGAAGCTCAAAGTCCATTCCAAAACATTCTTCACCACTTCATTCTTGTAGTAGACGCGAACGGTGGAAAGAAATTGTCGTACCAAGTTGGGGTAAAGATCGTATTGCTTGGTTGCAATAGTCCCCATTCCTGCTCTTCCTTCTCAACAACTGCAGGACATCGTCCTTGATACCCAACTCATGGCTTGAAAACGAGTCTCAACGAAGTAGACATTCTCTTCAGGCAGAAAATCATCAATGGGAACGTCATCCTCGATCTTGATCCTTGAAATATGGTCAGCTACTCCATTCTCAACTCCTTTCTTGTCTTTAACTTCTATGTCAAACTCTTGAAGAAGCAAAATCCATCTCAACAGCCTTGACTTTGCATCCTTCTTCTGCATCAAGTACTTTAATGCAGAATGATCAGTATGAACAATCACCTTGGAGCCAACAAGGTACTGTAGAAATTTCTCAAAGGCAAAGACCACAGCTAACAGTTCCTTCTCAGTGGTTGCATAGTTCTTTTGAGCATCATCCAACGTTTTGCTGGCATAGTAGATGGCATGAGGCTTCTTGTCTTTCTTTTGTCCCAACACAGCTCCTACTGCGAAGTCGCTGGCATCACACATTACCTCAAAAGGCAAATCCCAGTCCGGAGGCTGAACAATTGGAGCACTCACCAAAGCTTGCTTGATCTGCTGAAAGGCTGAATAGCATTCTGGAGTGAACTCAAATTTCACATCTTTGCAGAGAAAAGCAGTGAGTGGCCTTACAATTTTGCTGAAATCTTTGATGAATCTGGATGGATAGGAATATGGAAGAACCCTGAATAGCCATCAAGGAAATAGTAGTAGGGATGATTTGCTAATCTTTCCAGCGTCTGGTCAATGAAGGGCAATGGAAAATGATCCTTCCTGTTCGCAGCATTCAGCTTCATGTAGTCTATGCACATCATGTGTCCAGTCATAGTCCTTGTAGGAATCAGCTCATCCTTCTCATTCTTCACTACTGTGACTCCTCCTTTCTTAGGAACCATATGTACTGGACTGACTCAAGCACTGTCTGAAATGGGATAGATGATCCCAGCTTCCAGGAACTTCATGATCTCCTTCATGACAACTTCCTTCAGGTTCGGATTCAGCCTCCTTTGATGTTCAATCGATGACTTTGCTTCATCCTCAAGGTGAATCCTATGCATGCACAAGTCTGGCGAGATACCTGAAATGTCATCAAGAGAATAGTCAAGAGCTTTGCGAAATCTGCGCAGCTTGCTTAGCAATAACGTGAGCTCTGCATTGTTCAAAGAAGCATTCACAATGACAGGATAAGTTAAGTTTGGTCCAAGAAAAGCGTACATTAGCCCTGCAGGGAGCTGTTTTAGCTTAACTTTTGGAGCTTTAGCTTCACTTCAGTCGCCTAGTGTTGCAGCCTTTGCATATGTGCTAACTAGTTCCTCTAGTGCGACCAATTGCAGGACTTGCTCACTAGCATCCGTCATCTTTGTGTATCCAGCAGTGATATCATCCAAGTGTTCTGCTTCTGCTGTGGATGTCGTCAAGGCTCTTTCTAGAGGGTCTGTCAGATTGTCCTCTTGGAAGATCTCTTGCGCAAGGTTGGTGAGAGAGTCCACATAGAAGGTATGTCCATCGATCGTGGGCCTTTTCATCAGCTTGTGCATGTCGAAATTCATCACCAAATCGCAAACATTCAGTGCTATTCGCCCCTTCCTTACATCAATGATTGCTCCAGCTATGGCTAGGAAAGGTCTTCCAAGAATTAGAGGATCCTTGGGTTCCTCATCATAGGCTAGAACCACAAAGTCTGTGGGAATCAAACAATCTCCCACTTTGATAGGAACATCCTCTAAGATACCTTCATGAATCCTCACAGAACGATCAGCGAGAACCAAAGAGATCATGTGGCTTGGAAATCTGTCATATCCAGCCTAAGAGCAACTGAAAGAGGCATAAGGTTGACACTTCAGCCCAAATCGCAGAGAGACCTCCTAAACTTGTCTGAAAAGATTGAACAATCAAGAACGAAACTTTCAGCATCTGAGAGCTTTTCTGGAATCCTGTTCTGAATCACAGCACTAATTTGCTCAGATATCATCATCACTCCTTCCTCAATGTCCAAGTTCTTGGTCATCATCCTCTTTAAGTATCTTCTTATCACAGGAGTGGTTCTAATGGCATCTATCAAAGGGATTTCAACCACTAGTCTATCCATGATAGCCTTGCATCTGGCGTCAAGTAGCTTCTTCTTCGACCTCTTTGGTATCAGGGGGTAAGGGATCTTTGGTTTGTATACTCTTTCCTCTGCAACTTCCGCTTGTTTGAGCTGAATTGGTGATGTCCGAGAGGGGTGTCGATCGACACCCTCCTGGTCTCGATCGACACTAATGTTTGATGTGAGTTCTTCGCGTCGAGCTTGGTTGATCGTGCTTCGTCTCGACTCGTTGTGTCGCGATCTTCTATGGGCGTCGATCAACACTATATAGTAGTGTCGATCGACACTGGCTCTGTAGCATCAAATTCTCCATCTTCAATGTCTTCAAGGTCCAAGAATTCTTCTGCACTGAGACCTCTTTTCTGCACAGGTTGATGATTCTTTCCACTTCTCAATGTGATGGCATTCACATGGTGTCTGAGATTAGTATCAGTCTTTCCCGGAAGAAATCCTTCTTGCTTGTTAACAGCTCATGCGGTTTGGGCAACTTGAATGTCCAATTTCTTCATGTGAGAGTTCAAGCTTTCAATCTTCCCATTCAGGTCTGGGTACAGTGAGTGTATCTTCCCATTGAAATCCACTGTCATCTTCTGCTGTCCTTCTAAAAGCTGTTCTAACATAGATTTCATCTCATTGTCTGCAGATTTCGCCGGTGGGCTCTGATAGAAGGAAGAACCATAGCTTCTTGTGTAGTTGCTATTCTAGAATGGGGACTTTTGAGTATAACCAGAAGAGTTTTGATTTCCTGTGAAGGAATTCTTCTGATAATTCCCATTGAAACCCCTGTTTCCTTGCTGATTTCCGAACCTTTGGCCTTGGAAGCCACCTCCATTGATGTAGTTAACATCTTCTTCTTCACACTCATCATTAGGTTCGAATGTCTCCACCTCATTAGCAAAGTGAACTTGCTTCTTGCCCACCAAGATGTTGTGTACGCTGTCCAGCTTTATCTTAACCTCAGCTATTTGGCTTCCTCCATTCGCACCAGCATGTTGTTTCCTCTCAAAGTCTGCATTCTTGGTGCTGTTGCAAGAGGCCAAATTCTGTATAAGCACCATTGCATCTTCTGGATATCTGGTGTTGAAGTTGCCATTGCTCGCAGCGTCTAGGGCCATCTGGTACCTCTAATCGATCCCTCGGTAGAAGATTCCTAGTAGCTGTGGCTCACTGAAACAATGATGTGGACAGTCTCCCTGGTAAGCTCTAAACCTTACCCAAGAAGCCTTGAATGCTTCAGTAGGTCCTTGGGAGAATGCAGTGATCTTTGTCCTCAGCTCTTCGGATCTTGCATCATCAAAGAAGTTGCATAAGAATGCATTCTTTGTGTCATCCCAAGTGGTTAGTGATCCTGGATCCAATTGCTTCAGCCAGTACGATGCATCTCCAGCAAGTGAGTAGGGGAAAAGCTTGCAGAAGAGAAAATCGTTGGACACTCCATTGGCCTTAATGGTTGATGCCAAGTCTTCAAATCTCTCAATGTGGTCCATGGGGTGCTCATGAGGAAGACCATGAAAAGGATGCTGAGCCACAAGTGTGTAGTAAGCAGGCTTCCGCTCGAAGTCATTCCTCTGGAAAGCAGGAGAACGGATCGCAGCTCTATTAGCGTAGAACTGGTCTGGTCTGTTGTAATCACCAAGCGTTCTTCCACGTCCAGCATTCGCATGTGCGACTTGTACCGCTTGCTCGATGATTGCAACGCCATGCTCATCAAGTCTCTGGCATCAGTTGTTCCTTCTGTTCCCTTCCGCGTCTGTCAAGTTACCAGCTTCATCACGAATCAAAATCACAGGCTCCGCCATCTCAATCTGCGAAGGGCGTCGATCGACTCTAGTGTTGGTGTCGATCGACGCTCTTGCAAATTTTCGGTTTGTTCTTTCTAGACGGTCGAGCTCCTGGTTGTTGAGTTTGATTAGTTCCTTTTCCTTGTTGCTTATGGTATTGCGATTATGCATGCACCTGAAACCACGAACAAGAAACTAAATCAATTAGTAACCAAAACAAAAACAAAACCTAGTCAAAATTCTAATACTAGATTATGTAGGCAGCTATTACTTCCCCGGCAACGGCGCCAAAAACTTGATAGGGTCTAAGTTTTATCCAAATAAATCAACACTGCAAGTGCACAACAATGCAATTGAAGTATAAGGGGTTATTGAATCGCAAAGGAAGTAGATGCTACACTATAGTCTCTAGGTTCAAATTATGCTAGATCAAATCAATAAAAGTAAATGAAACTACTAATTGAATCAGTAAACGAAATTAAAGGTGATTAAAGTTCAGGAGACTAAAGCGCTAGGCAAGGATAATTATCAGGTTGAATCCAAGAACGTAGAAATTATGTTAATAGGGATTTATTTAAAACCGTCTAGAACTCGAAACACTAATTTAAAACCAATCAACTCTCGTTGCAGAAGTTATCTATGCCTAAATTCTAGAATTTTAAATCTCTTTGCAAATTCAAACAATTAAGGCAAGCATTAAAAACAGGTTCGATTTGTTCACAAAATCCCTAAACCAAATCTCTATGCGAATAGGTATTTTGCTATTAATAATGCTCTCGCATCTATTAAATAACATAAGGTTTGATTTCTGAGTGATCAATTAAGAAACCAATATAAGCACAAATCAAGATGAAGATCCAATTGATTTCCCTAACAGCAATAATAAATCTACAAACTCATCATCAACCCTAAATCACCCTAACCTAACTAGAAAACTATTCAGACATGGTGAATGAAGAAAACATCATGAATAAAGAAGTTTGCATAAAAGAGATTAATAGAAACAAAGGGGTTCGAAATCTTCTCAGAAGAGTACATAATTGTCTCCCCAAAAAGCTCTGGATCAATCTCTCTCTAAGTCTCAAAAACAGAAAATAAGATAAAGGTGTAGCTAAACAATGCCTTCAAAACTTATTTATAGAGGTAAATTCGCGTCAGGGGCAATCTTGTAAATAATGAAAACTTCAGGCAATTTCCTTTTCCTGATAGAAATCGTGAAACTTGGGCGGCTTCATTGGTGTCGATCGACACCAAGGGCCAGTGTCGATCGACACCCTTCGTGTATTTTGGCTCTGACTTCATCACTTCAGCTGCTTCTCCAGAATGCTCCAATAAGTTCCAAAATCTCCCATTAAGCTCCAAATGTACTCCATCCTGTAAAAACTCTAATAGGACTCTAAAAATAACAAAAGACTCTATAAAATGGACTTATATCATGGCTAAAAAGTGGTAAAAACCATGATATATCATAAGCCTCCACTAGCGACATTCTGAGGCGAGACCAAGGCAAGATTCTGGTAGCCTAAATTTTCCACTTTGCTCCTAACAAAGTCATCGCGATTTTTTGTCTCGTATAAGAAGATGATGTCGGGGTCAGCTCTTTTACGGATATCTTGGAGATGACGAACTGTCATGGGATTCCCTAACCCTTGACAGTTCCAGCACAACATTTTTAAGGAAGAGGAGAAGACGGATTGCGAAAATCCGCATTCTTCTTCTTTATTGCTGGGATAAGTTTCACCGGTCCTGGGCCATGCCTGAGGAGGTCCCTGCCTGATGGGAGCTAGCACTCGTTCTCTGCCTAGAGTCACGAGGATTGGATGGTCCAGCGATGATAGGAGAGGAGGTGTTCGGTCGCTTCCTAGGTAACGCATTCACTTTTAAAATTCTCCTCTTCCAAGCAGAAGTACCTGGAATTTCGACAAGATTCATCTTTCCAGCAGGTCTTCCTGGACGTCTTTTTACCGTTGGCTGAACTTGCTGCTTTTTATTTTTTGACATGACTCCAGTAGGAGCTTGTGGAGGTCAAAGTCGTTGGGAAGCAGGGATTCTTTCTTGTGATTGAGGATCAAGACTGGATGGGGGTATACTAGGAGACTCCACCAACTGAGAAACTAAAGAAGCTCTAACCATTTGAGCCGCTGTCTCTTCGAGTTGGCCTTGCTCTTTCGCTTGTCTAAACCGTTCTTTCCTCGCTGCACTTTCTGACGGGTCAGCACAAGACGAGTATTGTATCATTACATCTCTTAATTCCCCTAGAGCTGTGTTCATGGCATCGCGAGGGAGTTCTCCAGGAGAATGTACAGGAGAGGGCTGTCCTGGGGGAGGTCTCCTTTGTCTTGAGAGTTCAAGTGCTAATGTCTCCGCGGGAGTAACTGGCGAAGGTAACACAGGGTGGCTTTCCTTTTCCACCCATCTTTGCTGAGGGAGAGGTATAGATTGTCTCCTAGACCCATACTCTGGCTGGTGAGAGTGATAAGAAGCTTGTGACCTGGAGGAGTCGTAAGATTTTCTGTAGCCTGAAGTGTCGTATTTTTGCCCTTTAGTCTCTCTATAATGGTTGTCTCTACGAGAATGTGATAAGTTTTCTCTTCCCCTAGAGTAGTGAGAGGAGGAGAAGTGTCATGATGTCGCTCTTCTTGCTGAAGTTTCATGGTTTTGCCTATAGTAGTCCCTAGACTGCGACACTTCTCTGGACCGGGGCACATAATTGACGGTTTTCTTCAGTGCCTGTAACTTCTCTGAGGAGGGGTAGGTTTGCCGCTATGAACAGATTCCTCTCGAGTCACTTTTGGTGGAGCTAAGTTACAGTCCTTGACATCATGGAGTAGGCTTAAGCAGGCTGAGCAATGTTTCTCTAGTTTTTCATAAACTAAGGATGCTTCTACTTCATCACCATTATCGAATTCCACAATGGTTGAGGTAATGAGAGGTTGTAGGCCATCTATATGAACTCTCATTCTTGCCGATGAGGAGGTGATTTCTAGAGATTCAAAGAAGCCGATATCATTTGCAATGGTGGTAAGGTAGCTTCAGACCACAAATGGATAGAGATTCCTTGCACCTGAATCCATAATGGGATTTGCGATGGGAATGATTTTGCTGTTGTAGATTCCCATCTTTGTAGAATAATCATCCGGTGGGCAAAATGGTAGGGCCTGTTATCCAAAACAGATTGAAGATCTTCCTCAGAAGAAAATTGGTATTGAAAAAGCCCTTGACCTAGATCTGAGCCCACAGGCCGAGATGAGATTTTCCAATGGTCCGCGAAAAAGGGCAAGAGAGACCAAACACGTTGGATCTTTGGATTGGTGATTCTGCCTATCAGAGTAAGAGAGTGTTTTCTGATCAGATCTGAGTTATCGAAGTGTGGAACCGAGGGGAGCACTGGGCTCTTTCCTTTTTCTAGGTAAGAGAGTCTGCGACTCGTCATGGATTCCTTTTTCCGACAGGATCCAACCAGCACAAAGCCAGAAGTTGGACACAAGCGGTACTACACACACGGTGAAAGAGGCTACCAGTTTCAAAGAAAACTGGAGAAGCTGTTTGGCCGGAAACATAAATTTGTGAAACTGGCATGTGTAAACAAAATCAAGAAAACAGAATGGTTAGCAACACCAGATTTAAAGCTATACTACAAGGTCATAGAAGGCCTTGAGAGGTGCTGGAATCCAGCTAAGTTTAACCGCTTCTACATAATGGTATTGAGAACCAGGCCGAGCAGGGTTTTAACACCATTATCTGGTCCATTTCAGTGGAGTAAGATCTCGAGTCCTTACCGGAGAGAGTATAGACGGCGGACCCTCCGACCCGAAGGTGGGGGTGGAACACGGATGTAGGATACCAGAGATGGTATTGGGTTCGAAACCTTCTATTTTTAGTAAAAATCGAGTAGATGCATTCAAAATTCAAAGCAAACCAAGTGGTTGGAAACTGCCTTGGTACTCGGGTCTGAGAGCGTTTTACTCGACTTCTCTCTTTTTTTTAAGCTCTTACATAACTTCTTATTTTATAACAATACTTCCAATTCCATATTATGTTATATATAATCAAATTGTTAAAATTTACTTTCTTAATTTTTTTTCTTCAAATTATTCAGTTTTCTTGGGTCAGGTGCTGGAAATTGCTGCAGCCACCATTATCATCTCTCATAGAGAAAATATAAACTATTGCGTGTCTTCTTCTTCGTTGACCCTCACATTGCATTTAAGAGATTCGTCTTCTTTTTCCACACAAACCAAAAATTTAAGAGATATTTTGTGCAAATCCAGGAATTGAAGATGAGTTAATAAGGGTTTTTGCAGTTCCTGTTGCTTCACAGCCGAGGAAAAGGAAAGAGAGAGGCAGAGAGCCATGGAGAAGATGGGGGAGAAATTGCAAGTGGGGTTCTCTGATTTGTGATTTGTGAAAATGAAAACAGCAATATGCTAAGTTCAAGAAGATTATATATATACATATTCGTAGTTACATTAAAAAAGTGTTGTGGTAAAATGGTTTTGTGTTTGTTATTTTCAGTGAAAGATCAAAGGTTCGGACCTTGATTTTTAATTTATAATTTTTATTAAAATTACTCAAAAGACAAAGGTTATATTGTGGGTTAACTCAAATTTAATAGGTTTGACCTGCATTTTCTGATAATTGAAGTTAGAATTGCAAAAAAAAAAAAGGAAAATTGAAAATAAAGGATGTTTTTAGTACTTTCTTGTCCATCTACACATTTATTTGTAATTGTTGGTGACTTATTTTTTATATTAATTGAAATCCAAATGTACCCTCTTAATTTATTAATTATTTTTTGAATATATAATTATAATATATAAAATCCTCTTTTGATTATTATCTAAAATCACATGAAAAAGTTAGGCTTCAAAATCTTGTAAGACCCATTTTGGTGGGGCTGAAATTTACCGGAAAACAAAAATTATACTTTCTTCCCAAAATCGACCTTCTTCTTCCTCACCCTAAATCGATCCTCTCAAATTCTCTCGTTCAATTCTTCTTCTTCACCAAAATCGATTTTCCTCTTCCTCACATAAATCAATTCTTTTTCTTTTTGTCCCTCCACTTTCTCCATCAAGGTGTAACCAAAATTTCTTTTTTTTGTTGCTTGATCAACAATAAATCTCCACTCGTTGCCAAATGATCTCCATATACCGCAAGTTACATAAATTTCCTGCATATTTACCTATGATGAACAAAAAAAAATTAATCAATTCTCCCAAATAGAATTGGCACAGATCAATTTGTGGTAAAACAAACAACAAATTCAATAAACTCACTAGATTTATGTGAAATCTATCCAATCCTTTTTGGTTTAGACAATTGATTTTTGCAGAAATCTGAATGAATCATAAACACATAAATAGAGTTAAGAAACAGCGTGAAAGATGAAGAGAAGATATGTTCTAAAACTTAATTCTAAAACTCGCAGAAGACACCTTCTGAATTTCGCAGAACACGTACATTATGCAGAATGTATATTCTACGGAGTCGCAGAACACGTACATTATGCAGAATGTAAATTCTACGAAATCTCAGAACAAGTACATTATGCAGAATGTAAATTCTACGAAATCGCATAATACGTACATTATGCAGAATGTATATTCTACGAATTCGCAGAACATATAGAAACTGCAGAAGACACGTTCTACAATTCGCAGATCATAGAGAATGCGCAGAAGACACCTTCTAAATTTCGCAGAACAGATCGAAAAAGATTTGTAAATTTTTTTTATGACGTTTTTGGAAAAATAAAAAATTTCTGTTTCCTTCAATATTTATTTTTTCCTTTTAAGTATTTAAATTAATATTAAAAACAAATTTTACAAATAAATAAAATATTAAAATATATGATTGTGGGGTAGTTTAGGCACAATTGTACCTACTAAAATAAAGGTGTAGATGGACAAGAGAGTACTAAAAACATCATTTATTTCCAATTTTCCCAAAAAAAAACTACTTCAAGATTGATTTGTAGAAAAAAAAAAATTTAAATTAAGAGAAAGTTATTAATTATTTTGCAAAGATCAGGTTACTTCCAATAAGTTGTGCATCTTCTAGGTCTATTTTTTCTTTAACTGGTTACTTTTAATAATCTTGAAAAATTGCAACTTGTTAGGGAATCGAAATTCAGACTCTCTAGTATTGAAACATTAATGAATATTTTTAATCAATCACTGGATAAAAGTTATTAGTTTAATAATTTTAATTAATTTTAAAAAATCAGTACAGTGTTATTAATAATATGTTGGAAACATTTCCCATTCCTTAACCGTGCGACTTTGTCCCTTCCACGTGCATTCTCATGTGCCAACTAACATTTCCCATTCCTTAACCGTAGAGATGGAAACAAAATCGAAGACTGAAAGAGAAAAGAAGAAAAAAAAAACAGTAAAACCCCTACCAATATGGTTAAACCGATAATCAACCGGAAAACTTCTTTTTCTTGTTGGTCAACGCCTCTGTTTTGTAGTATATAAAAATGTTAATGTCCTAATTTAACAACACTCGGGGGAAAAAATGGGTTCTTGGATACTCAAGTTGCTGCTGCTGCAACAACTTGTACTTGTGTTGATTCAGCTTGCCGATTCAGCTTCTATCGTCAAATATCTTCCTGGTTTTGAAGGCCCTCTTCCTTTTGAGCTCGAGACGGGGTCTCTTCCTCTTCATTTTCATCTCCATCATATTAGCCTTATATGCGTCTGGGCTCTGATTTCTGGATCTTGGAATTAATAAAATCATTCAGGTATATCGGTGTTGGTGAGGCAGAGGAAGAACAACTGTTCTACTACTTCGTCAAATCTGAGAGCAATCCACAAGAAGACCCTCTTCTTGTCTGGTTAACTGGAGGACCTGGCTGCTCTTCTTTCACTGGTCTTTTTTTTGAGAATGGTAAATCTTATTTGACTCATGCTTATTTGTGTCTGCAGAATATTGATCAGTGTGACTTGTTTGAATTGAAATAAAATCACCAGGGCCTCTTTCTTTCAAGCTTGAGATCTACAATGGAAGTATCCCCTCTTTGTTCTCTACTACATATTCTTGGACAAAGGTTACAGTAGTTGTATTCATGATTACAATTAAACTCAATGAGTGAAATCTTCTTCATCTTAAAGTTTTAGGATCATTGCTGCTGCTTCTCAGGTAGCAAATATTATCTACTTGGATAGTCCTGTCGGAACTGGCTTCTCCTATTCAAGGAATCCAAATGCTGATATACCAAGTGATACAGGAACAGCTAAGCGGGTTGCTGAGTTTCTTCGTAATGTAAAATCCAAACTCAAAATTGCATTGTCTCTTTTGATGCATAGACTCTTAAGAAAGTGTTTGTTTTGTGCAGTGGCTAGCCAAGCATCCTGAGTATTTTTCCAATCCTTTCTATGTTACCGGAAACTCTTATTCCGGTATGGTGGTTCCGGCCATCGTTCAAGAAATCTCAAATGGTAAGTTTTTATAACTTCAAACCCTTTTGCAAGCCCCTTTTCTTTGACTCTCGTTTCTTGATCATTTTTTTATCACAGGAAATTATATTTGCTGCAAACCTCAAATAAATCTTCAGGTTCATCAGTATATGCTTGCTTCTTGATTACATTATTTATATATACGTTTTTTTTTTTCCGAGCATCAAGGATTGAGATTTTTCCTTTGCTCCTCTCTACGCTTTCATAACAACAGGGGTATGTGCTCGGAAACCCGGTAACAGACACTGATCTTGATAGAAACTCTTGTATTCCATTTGCTCATGGAATGGCACTTATCTCTGATGAACTGTATGAGGTACAAAATCACAGAATCTTTGTCTCTTGTCACCATAATGAAGTAGTTAACGACCATTTCAAAACTCTTAATTTCTAGTCCATGAAGGTAAGCTGTGGAGGAAACTATATTAATGTGGATCCTCTTAACACAGAATGCTTGAAACTAGTTGGAGAATATGACAAGGTACACATATTTCTGTAATATAGTTGCACCAATTTCGATTCAATGGTAAATCACTAACTTAGAAGTTGTGGTTTATTTACAGTGTGTTTCTAGAATATATGAAAAGCTTATTCTTCTATCAAAATGTGACTCCACATCTCCTGGTTGCTTTGTAAGCTTCTTATTATCTTTCTTATATCAATGGCTGGCCACTTAACTAACCACTTGAGAAGAATATTGACAAGGTTACTTTTCTAGACATATCGGTATTTGCTAGCCGAATACTGGGCTAATAACGAGAGCATACGCAGAGCACTTAAAGTGTTGAAGGTATATAACAAGTTATTATCATAGATCGTTGGTAAAATCGGATGATCAAACTCTATGAGGAGGCCTTTTGATTGCAGGGAACTACAGGGAAATGGAAAAGATGTAATTCTAATGTGCACTGCAATAAAGACATTAAAAGCAGCATACCATACCATAAAAATAACAGCATTAAAGGCTATAGATCTCTCATCTTCAGGTGACAAGTTCTTGTCTTCCTCTGTTAAGGATTCAATTCAGAACTTATCATCTTCATTTAACAAGATTCAAGTGCTTATAAAAATTATTTTTGCATGGTTTCTGCTTAAACAGCGGTGACCACGATATGCAAGTACCTTTCGTTTCAACTCAAGGCTGGGTAAGGTCTCTCAACTACACCATTATTGACAAATGGAGGCCATGGATGATACTTGATCAAGTCGCTGGGTATACCATTTTCTTTATCTATTTTTTGTTTGTTTTTTCATTCATTTTTATATATNGAAGACGACGTTTCGTATTTCTCTGTTGATGTGAAGAACAACGACGGCAAAAAATACGATGACGACGACGAGGAAGAGGAAGACGACGTTTCGTATTTCTCTGTTGATGATGACATGGAAATATGCATCCGGCGTCATTTTTTAATTGATGAAGTGGCAAGTAAGCCACCAAGCGATCACGTAAATCAACTCTCTTAAACCAGCCATCAAACAAAACTTTAAGTCAGTCGTAACATGAATACTATTACAGTAATTAAAAAACGAAAAAAACGGCTGTCAAATTCAGCCGTAACTCAACTGAAATTTTTTAGCTCAGCCGTATCGTTTGATAACTCAGCCGTCAAAACATGCTATTGTAGTAATTAATCTTTCGCTACTAAATTAGCCGTAAAAGGCGGAGTTTTTCGTTAACCCAGCTCGTTACGACTGAGTTATGACACTTACACGAAAATCAGCCGTAACGAAGCAATAACTCAGCCAGCCGGAGAAAGTTAATTCAGCCGTGTCGAGACAATAACTCAGCCAAATTTTGACAAATCAACCATCGGGTTATAACTCAGCCGTAACGTATGGCTGGGTTATCTCGTAAGTCAGTCGTTTTCTCATAACTCAGACATATTTCGTTAACTCAGCCGTAACTTATGGCTGAGTTATCGCGTAAGTCAGCCGTTTTCTCATAACTCAGCCATTTTTCTTAAATCAGCCGTAACATACCGTAACTCAGCTGTGATTGCCGCTGTAGCACTTTACGTCTGAATTCATTAATACACGTCAGCGATTTCTGACGTGGCGGCGCGTTTTTCTGATGTGGAATTAAAAAGTAATGGCATTCTTTGTAATTACGTTTTTTCCTATAACATGTAACAAGGACACGCTGGGTATAGAAAATATAGACGAAATATGATAGTAATAAAAAAAAGTTTTGTATGTTTCTGGTCATTTCACCTAATTTGTATGATATCTGAGTAAACTTCCCTTATTTATATATACACTTTTTTTTTTTCCGAGCATCAAGGATTGAGATTTTTCCTTTGCTCCTCTCTACGCTTTCATAACAACAGGGGTATGTGCTCGGAAACCCAGTAACAGACACTGATCTTGATAGAAACTCTCGTATTCCATTTGCTCATGGAATGGCACTTATCTCTGATGAACTGTATGAGGTACAAAATCACAGAATCTTTGTCTCTTGTTACCATAATGAAGTAGTTAACGACCATTTCAAAACTCTTTATTTGTAGTCCATGAAGGTAAGCTGTGGAGGAAACTATATTAATGTGGATCCTCTTAACACAGAATGCTTGAAACTAGTTGGAGAATATGACAAGGTACACATATATATCTGTAATATAGTTGCACCAATTTCGATTCAATGGTAAATCACTAACTTAGAAGTTGTGGTTTATTTACAGTGTGTTTCTAGAATATATGAAAAGCTTATTCTACTATCAAAATGTGACTCCACATCTCCTGGTTGCTTTGTAAGCTTCTTATTATCTTTCTTATATCAATGGCTGGCCACTTAACTAACCACTTGAGAAGAATATTGACAAGGTTACTTTTCTAGACATATCGGTATTTGCTAGCCGAATACTGGGCTAATAACGAGAGCATACGCAGAGCACTTAAAGTGTTGAAGGTATATAACAAGTTATTATCATAGATCGTTGGTAAAATCGGATGATCAAACTCAATGAGGACTTTTGATTGCAGGGAACTACAGGGAAATGGAAAAGATGTAATTCTAATGTGCACTGCAATAAAGACATTAAAAGCAGCATACCTTACCATAAAAATAACAGCATATTAAAGGCTATAGATCTCTCATCTTCAGGTGACAAATTCTTGTCTTCCTCTGTTAAGGATTCAATTCAGAACTTATCATCTTCATTTAACAAGATTCAAGTGCTTATAAAAATTATTTTTGCATGGTTTCTGCTTAAACAGCGGTGATCACGATATGCAAGTACCTTTCGTTTCAACTCAAGGCTGGGTAAGGTCTCTCAACTACACCATTATTGACAAATGGAGGCCATGGATGATACTTGATCAAGTCGCTGGGTATACCATTTTCTTTATCTATTTTTTGTTTGTTTTTTCATTCATTTTTATATATTAAAAAATAATATCTCACATCGATGTTGGAAAAGATCTTAATTAATATATTGTAGGTATAAAGACATTGGCAAATCTACTCATTATCAATTGATTTTGAGTTGAAAATCTATAAAACTCAACATTGTATAAGAGCCCAAGCTACAATCAAGTCGCTGGATAAACTATTTTCTTATTCTATTTTTTTGTTAGTTTCTTTTATAATCTACTCATCAATTTTTTTTTTTTAATTTGCAGATTCACCAAAACTTATGCGAATAAGATGACATTTGCCACAGTGAAAGCAAGTTTCTTCATCCACATTTTCACTAACATAAAAATGCAACATCAGATTTTATAATTATCTTGTGGGTTTGGTTTATAGGGAGGCGGGCACACGCTAGAATATAAACCAGAAGAGAGTTCAATCCTGTTCAAGAGGTGGATTAGAGGCCAACCTCTTTAAACACTGAAACCTTAATCTTGGATTGGCCTTATTAATAATATTGGCGGAAGCCGAAAGTGTTTGGTTTGATGGTTTTATCAGAAATAAATGTTACATGTTAGACTATTTATCAGAAAACAATACTGAAATACTGATTAAACACTATTAAAAACTTTAACCACAAAGTGATATTAATTTTATTTATTTATATTAGTGGGTTGCCTAATGTTTCTTATATATAGACTTCTCAACATCCGATTATGGCTTTTATTAGCCATCTCAAACTGCTCTTACTTTAAGATTTACAATAAATATATTTAGGTCGACAAATTGACTATAGCATAGTACTAAATTTTATGGTTTCCAACTCAAAATCGATTATAAATGAGTAATTTTTTAATATATTAATTCAAGATACAAAATTTGTAAAAATATCATCATCTAACTGTGGACGCAACTGGTTACGTAAACTTTTTGGGCACTTGATCTTTGAACCTTCTGGAAAAAATTTAGGTGACTTTTATTTTATTAGAAGTATAGTAGAATTTTTATAAATTAATATTCGATAAATTAATAATCAGTATAAATTAATTAATTTTACCTGTTTGAAAATAACTCTATAAAAAAATTTTACCTTAATAAAAAACTCTGAAATTGAAGACTCTTCCTGCTTTACGTTTGCCAGTTCGTTCTCTAACAATTGTAGCCGAGCTTCATTCTTTTTGTTGAATAATTGATCCAACGCCAACCAAATAGAACTAGCGGATATGCACTTTGAGACATGCTCAAATACTCCCAAGGATATTGACCTCTTCAAAGCAAACTTCGCCTTGGCGTTCTTCCGGATCCAATCCTTTGTCGTTTCCGCTGTTGTAGCAGCTCCCTTTGGTGGTTGTGTGCTACTTCCGCCGACGACATCCATAAGTCTTCACTCACCAAGTATAACTCCATACATGACTTCCATAATCGGTAATTAGATTGGTTTAAGATTTTCATTCTCAATCCAACTACACGACCCGTTGACAATAAACTCGAGCTCTCTTTTAAACCCCGATCTTGAAAAGAACCAGATCAGAATGGCTCTACTACCACTTGTTGAGAGAAAACGCACAACTCTCTTACCAATAGTACTTAGTACTAGCCCAAAATCGTATTTCCCGAGAGATTCGAAAAAACAAAAACCTTCTAAGTATGAGAAATATGAAAGAACACTTATAAAGACTTATGAAAAATACTATTTTATTAACTTTGTTCAACAACTCACGTTATTCACAAATGAGACAGGAGTGGGCTGTTTGTAGGCTTCACTTTGTACAAAATATCTAACTTTAGATTTCTCTACGTATTAATGACATAATACGTAACTAACTTCTCTACAATTCTCTAGAATATCAAAGGCCGTGACAAACTTTTCTAGAGAATTATAGAAAATAACAATTTTCTAGAGAATTATAGAATAGAACTTAGCGTAACATTCTTCAAGAAAAGTATAGAATAGAATTTGGGCTTAATTTTGGTTTTGTTTCAAACTTAAGCTTGACACAAAATCAAGTTTATAATCTTCAATAATAACCAATTCTTGGCAGTATATTAAAGTCAAACAGCCATGATAGCTCTCAGATTCCATGGTGTGAAGGGACTCGATGGCTGCTGATTTGCGGTAGCCTGAAACCTTTAGAACTTTGAGCATCACTTTGCACTGTGTTCTTGGATGCCACTGATCTTGCACATTCCCAAGTAAGGTCTTGATGCCATAAAATCTGAACTATGTTGTAATTGTGCATGTTGCCAGTTTGGTGAGTACGATTGTTGCTGCCACTGATTGTTGTTGTTGTTAATCCTTGGCTTCTTCTGATTGCGGTAATTGTTGTTCTTGTTATTACGATGTCGCACAACATTAGCGGTGCCAGGTGTGTGCTGAAAAACAGATTCACAAGCTGAGAGTAGCTTTGCTTCGTGATTCAGTAGGCGCTCATGAAGTTATGTAATGGTTGGTGAGACATTTCTGCCTTCAACTTGGTCAATGACAAATTTGTAATCATCGGACAGGCCTTCAAGAATATCAATTTGATCTTTATGATCAACTGATTTCCCAAGAATGACAAGCTGATCAAGCCGAGTAGTGATACTTTGAAGGTACACATTGATAGTCATGTCCTTTTTTTTTTCAATTTTTCAAAAATACTTCAGCTGTTTGATATGACTTCGACTTTGTTTGACATATGTGGTGGCTAACGTGTTCCATACCTCTGAGGATGCGGTTGCACGCAAGATGAATGGCTGCAAAGCATGTGAGATGGCGCCAATGAGAACTTTTTTAATGAATTTGTTTTAGCGTTTCCAAAAAATATACGCTGGGTTGATATTTTTATGATCACCAACGGTGAGCATGGTAACAGAGACGATGATGGATTCATCAAGATGACCTGCAAAATCATAACCATCGAGCAAAGCATTGACCTAAAGGCTTCACATAAGGTAATTGATTGTATTGAGTTTGGAAACATTGAATATGTTGATGGGGAGAAGCATTTGGTTAGATACATGGATAATGTATGTGATTGTTGCCACATATGTGTTAGCCAAAGAATTCATGGTGATCAGGATCAGGATCATATATTTATAGATGATCCTGATCATAATGAATTTCTAAGTAAATATTAATTTCGTTATTCAAAATGTAAAACATAATTGATACTGTTGATTAGTAGTGTGAATTTATTTTAAATGGAGTTATAACATTTTTCCGGTATCTGTATTTTTTGCGTCTGAAACCATCACAATCATAAAATTTACTTCTTGCACACCACATTGTTTAAGTTTGATTCACTACAAGAAAACTAACGATTTGCGACGGAAATATCGGCCGCAATTCTGTTGCAAATGAGTTTTGCGACCGATTTGCGACGGCGTCTAAAATGTCGCAAATCGTTAACCGCAAATAAATTTTCGTCGCAAATTGATCGCAAAATTTGCGACGGAGAAAATTCATCGTTGATCCGTCGCAAATTTGCGACGGATTATTTGCGTCGCAAATACCGTATATCGCAAATATGTCGCAAATTTGCGAGAGATTAGCGAAGGAGTTTTTTGGTCGTTAAAGCGGCGTCGCAAAATCGACTCTAGTTAACGTCACAATATCGTAGCAAATATGATGTCGCAATGTCGTCGCAAATAAGACGTCGCAAATTAATAAATAATTAATATATATTAAAACAAAAATTATATTAATTAATTTTCGACGATTTACTCGTGCATGTGAGGGTAGGTGAGACTTCTGGAAAACGTGGTCTACCTACTTCTGTCCTCTTCGTAATTTCCTCGCAACTCCGTCGCAATTATTGTTTCGAAATTTTCTCGTCGTAAACCCGTCGTAAATGTTGCTTCGGTAAACTTGCGTCGCAAAGTCTTCGCAATTTGCGACGGACTTGCGACTGTATGGTATGCCATTGCAAAGATGTCGCAAAATTGTCGCAAATTGCGGCGCATTTGCGACGACACTTCTCGTCGCATATTTACGACAGATTTGCGACGTTGTTTATATATTGTCGTAATGTCGACGTAATTATGTCGCAAATTTGCGATGGATATTCGTCGTCGCAAATTGACTGTTTTCTTGTAGTGATTTTAGTGATAAGTGATTGTGAGTTGGTGCCAACGTGAGAATTAGTAGGAAATGGTCCAATCCATGGAGAGGAAGTTGGTTCAATTAGTTGTCGTTTAGAAACATCCGTATCTGCTTTCCTCACATATTAACATTTTTCTTTGTGGATCAACTACACATTTAACAATTCATTTCGAGTTTTTTAATATAAGCATGAAGCATCTTTCTGTACAATTTGTTTTGGGAAGGGGAATATGCAGAGTTATATAGTTTGTAAGGGAATATGCTCATCGTATTAAGTAGGGGGAGTTTTTTTTTTTTTTGAACATTTCTTTATTAAGTAGGGGGAGTTGAGTACAGTTAGGGTCTATTTATAAAATGTGTTTACTTAAATAGTGATTAAATGTGTTTACTTAAGGATCTCTTTAAGTAAAGGATTGAGCGAATTCACCAAAAAAAAAAAAAAAAAATTCACCAAAAAAAAAGTAAAGGATTGAGCGCAGTTAATCCTATTTTTTTCTTTCTTTTAACATCTATTTTATCATATAATAATTGATTGATTTTAAAAGTTAATGTGTTATTTATGTAAGACAATTCAATGAAAATTAATTATTCTACATATTTATTTTCATAACTGAATAAAATAAATATTTTATATTATAAATTTTATATAAACAAATATTTTTTAGAAAAATACAATATTTAAAAGTAAAAATTACAGTGTTTATCACTAATCATACTTAGAAATATATAAAACTAGATTAGGATGTACATTACACACGACTTTATAATTATATGTTTTAAAATCTGACAAATAAATTTTAATAACATAAAAAGGAAAAATAAATCTAATTTGTTTTTTTTTTCTTTTCCTAATTTTTTGCTTTTATTTTCCTTTTCCTAATTAAAATATAGTATTTTATTTATTTTTTTGTTTAACTTATAGTATTTTATTTCTTTATATAATAAGAAGATAAGATTGTTTTTATTTTGCTTTTTCTTAATTGAAATATTTCTTTTTTCTTAATTTATGTAAGTTTATAAATAGATGTTTTTAAACCCATGAAATAAACTTAAAAATATATAGTAAAAATAATTTTAAATTTTATTATTAATTTTTTCATAGCATTTTTGTTTTTATTTTCTTTTTTCTAATTGAAGTATAGTAATTTATTTACTTTGATTACTTTTTTTTATCCACTTTCTTATTTTTCTTTTAATAAATTTTTTGTTTTTATGTTCTTTCTCCTAATTAAAATATAGTATTTTATTTACTTTTATAGTAAGAAGATTAGATTGTTTTTGTTTTCATTTTTTCTTAATTGAAATATTTTTCTTTTTCATTTTATTTATTATTTACTAACAAATTTTAGTTTAACTTAACTAAATCGTATGATTTGCCATGTGTCATAATGCCTCATAATTAACGAAGTTGACTAATTCATTTTATTTATCTTAATTTTAATCTTAATTTACAATTATTTTTCTTTTATATAATTTTATTGTAAATTTTTTTGAAGTTAGTTTATTTATTTCTTTTTCTTTTTTCAAATTGGAGTAGTTTTATTTTTTCATATAATTTTATTGTAAATTGTTTTTAGTTTTATTTTTCATTTATGTAAAATAATTTACCTTTTCTAATTTTTAATTATTTTAAAAAATTAAAAAATATGTCAAAATTTTAATCTATTGACTCACCACATGTCGCAATCCTATTAAAAACTATTTATAAAGAACACAATTTTATATATTAGGATAATATTAATAGTTTTTTTTATAATCAATCTTAGAATTGATAATGGATAAAATTGAGTTTACATAGTTTAAATTATAAAAATGATCTCGAGCATTGCCAACTCGTCCACTTTTGTATTTCTTGTTCTTGAGAAATATTAATAGTTTTTACAGTTAAAATATTATAATCACAGTCTACAATCGAAGAATAGTTTCAAACCTCTTTTACACAATTTTCGAAGGGTTTATTTAATTGTATGAATCAAACAAAACTGTCGTATCTGTTTTCCTCACACATTTAACAATTCATTTCCAAATTTTTTAAAACAAACATGGAGCATTTTTTAGCAGCTTTCAAATCTTTTGATATATTTTTTTACACGATATTCGAAGATCTTATTTAATTGTATCAAACAATACAGCTGTATCTGCTTTCCTCACACATTTAACAATTCATTCTCAGTTATTTTAATACAAACATGGAGCATCTTTTAGCAGCTTTCAAATCTTTTCAAATCGTTTTTTGCACGATCTTCGAAGCTCTTTAATTGTATGAACCCCAAAAAAAAAAAAAAAAAACAATCGTTTTCCTAAGTTTGGGATTTTGTAGACTAGATATCTTACATATAGAGCCAAATCATCCCGTGTGCATTAGAGATAACAAACTATGAGTATAATCTCTAATCTTAACGAGGAAGAAAAGGGAAAGTTTCTTGAGGACTTAACATGGAATGTGAAGCAAATACAAGACGATATGTTGACGGAGATACTCACACTTAACGCAAAAACAGAGTATCTCCAATGGTTCCTTCATGGAAGCTCGGCTATAGAGCTCTTCAAGAAGAACGTACCAATAGTCACCTATGAAGATGTTAAACCTTACATCGACCGCGTCGTGAAAGGAGATTCATCGAATATAATATCGGCCCTACCCGTTACAAGATTTTTGCTAAGGTACGCATAAGAGCAGCCCTAAAGTTTATATATAATTATAGTCTTTTGGTGTATATTCTTTTTGTTAAAAAACTTTTGGTGTATATAAAACAACTAAGTGCTATGAAACGGTTTTTGTAGTTCGGGAACTTCGGGAGGAACACAAAATATGATACCAGCGAATAACAGATATTTAGAAGGCTATGCACTCATCCATGACATCCGCATGCACGTTATAAGCAAGTAAGTTGAATAGATCATATTGTAAAATATCAATAAAAAAAAATTAAGAAACCAGTGATGATGATAAACTGATTTTAAAAGATCTGTTGTTAATTCTGTTTAGGCATGTAAAAGGTTTGGAGAAAGGAAAGGGAATGATGTTTTACTCAACTTGTCGCGGTTCTGAAACTTCGGATGGCTTGCCCATAGCGAACGCAACGAGCAGCTACTTAAGGAGCGACTACTTCAAGAATCGTCCATCTAATTGGTACTACTCTTATACGAGCCCTGATGAAGTTATTTTAGGCAGTGACATGAAGCAAAATCTTTATTGCCATTTGCTATGTGGGCTTGTCCAAAGAGACGAGGTCGTGAGAACTGGTTCCACATTCGCTTCCAGCTTGGTCCGAGCAATCAAGGTTCTTGAAGATTCTTGGAAGGAATTGTGTTCGAATATCCGATCAGGTCAGCTCAGCGAGTGGATTACCGACTCCGGTTGTCGAAATTCGGTGTCCATCGTCCTTGGAGGTCAGCCCCGTCCCGAATTAGCAGACAAGATCGAAAAGATTTGTAACCAAAACTCTTGGAAAGGTATATTGACAAGACTTTGGCCACAAACCAGATATATTGAAACTATTATTACAGGTTCATTGGCACAATATGTTCCTACGTTGAAATATTATTGCAATGACCTGCCCATTATTTCAACAACATACGCTTGTTCTGAGGCGATAATCGGCGTAAATATGGATCCTTTGTGTAAACCTGAAGACGTCTCTTACACTTTCATGCCCAACCTAGCGTACTTCGAGTTCATACCAATGGAGGGAGATAAGGGAGATGTGGTGGACCTTGCGGATGTCAAACTCGGGTGTTGTTATCAATTCCTGGTCACAAGTTTTGCGGGCTTGTATAGGATGAGAGTCGGAGATGTTGTACAAGTGACTGGATTCCACAACAAGGCACCTCAGTTTAGGTTTGTAAGAAGAGAGAAGGCGGTGTTGAGCATTCATACGGAGAAGACAAATGAGCAAGACTTGTTTAGGGCAGTGAATCGAGCAAAGCTGGTTCTTGACTCAGCAGAGCTAGGGTTTGTAGATTTCACAAGCTATGCTGCTATCTCCACTGCTCCGGGTCACTACGTCATTTATTTGGAAGTAGAGGCTAGAAATGAAGACATTAAGAAGAAGATGAAGCACCTTGAGCTCAAAGAAAAGACATTCTTGGAGTGTTGTTTAGTAATGGAGGATTCACTTTGCGGTGAATACAAGGTGTCTCGGCTTTCTGGAGCTATCGCGCCTCTCGAGATAAGAGTAGTTAGTGATGGGACGTTTGATTCCCTTATGGATTTCTTCTCCTCGATGGGTGCTTCGATTAGTCAATACAAGACTCCGAGGTGTGTCAAAGCTGAAAAGGCCTTACAAGTATTGGAGACTAATGTGGTTGCTAGGTTCTCCAATACTCTATAAGTGTATTGTGATGTGTTGCTTAGATATCATGTTCCAACAGATTGTGATCATCTGTGTTTTATTTATGTTCTGTTTTCCTCTGTTCCTTGTTTTTTTCTTTTCTTTTCTTGCTTCTGTTTCTGATTATCTTTGATAAACAGTCTGGATTTGGTATGAAACTTATGCTTTTAACAATTCTTGTGATTAATAATGTCCTTTTGTTTTTTTGCTGTTTCTTTTTGCAATTCGATTACAGAGGTTGAGAGGCTCTTCATTTCTCTTGTGGTTATATTTACTTAGACCATGATCAACGCGGTGTCTTAGGAGGAGTTCTTAGTATTAAAAAGAATTAATTAAAAGAAAAAATAACAAAAAACTGAAAAACCGATTCTTAATTAAGGAATTTAAGAAGGGAAATTAGGTGGAGTGACCATATGAAAAATTGAAACGCATCAAATAACCATAACGAATTCATGGCTATTATATTCTATAAATTGTCTACAATATATACGAAACTAACCTCATTTTGAATTGGCGAAAGATAAGGGGCTGATGTCAACTTCTTTCATGAAATAATTTAAAAATTAAAAAATCTACGGTTGAACGCCGAAGGACACGTTTTATAGGGAAAGGAATCGTCATTGGAATTGGAAGAGAGAAGTGTCGGTGGGGTAAGAATAGTGAATGGGGAGTTCGATTGTGGTTTCTAATGCATTTGTCGGTGTTTAATTTGACTAGGATTGAAGAGAAAAGGGATTTGGGTATTCGCTTCTGGTTTTCAGTGCATTTGTGTGTGTTTATTTACGATAGTATGTAAGATTGGCATAGGGGACTCAGGTTATCGCCTATTGTAGAATAGAATGGCGAAATATACTGTTAATAGAATGGAATGTGTAATGGAATGATTTATAAGTTTAGCGTACTGTTTATTGTATTTACTTTACAACCCCCTTTCGCGGATCTGCGGCATAGAGTTTAGTTACATAAACTTGATCAACATTTGTAACATTCTATGATTTATATGGTTTAAGTGGATGGTTAATTAGACATATATTGTAGGATTTGTAAGCATTGCAGTAGTGTAGTATATAACGCTAGGTCAGGAGTAGCAGCCAGTGTATCCATCCTGAACTATACCGTAAACACATAATTAATAAAAAAACACTTCCATTCTATTTACAATGGTTATGTGATTCTGGTATGGAATGTATTTACTAATATAGTATGGTTTTGGGCAGTGCAGAATGGAGGAGTTAGGTATACCGAAGCGAATGTTTGAGAGTGGATTCTAACCGGGAGGGCGTAAACGGGTGAACAAGTACTTCAACCTCCGGTGATTGATAACATAAAAGAAGCATTGGTGGACGATCAGTTGGTGATGCTTGCGGAGTCACAGTTTGGCAATCTGATGATTGATAACATAAAAGAAGCAGTGAATGTTCTGCGTTCTACATTTTTGTGTATTCGTATAGGCTATTTAAAATTAAAACAGTAAATTTATAAAAAAGATGTGCTATATTATAATGTTTAAACAGCTAATTTATACTACTTTCGTCTGCTTTATGATAACGAAACAGCTCAATCTATCGTAAATATTATATTTATTTAAATTGAACGGATTATAATTAATATTATAGTAGTACCTTTATACATGAGGCTATGGATTATATGAATTTCATGGTATAGAACCCTAAAATATGTAGTACAGGTTCAACAATTAAAAAAAATAGAATTGACAATATTGAGGTTTTATGGTACATGCAAATCGTTTTATAGCCACAAGATGAAAACGTAAGGTAAATATGATTTAAATTTTTATTTATTACAAGTTGGTTATGTTATAGATTTGATTGTCGTTGTAGTAGAGTATGTGATGTCAGCGAGAAAACACGGAGCAGGCATTTCCCGCCTAAAAAGGAAGGGCCGTTTTGGAATTTCTCAAATCCTCATGGTTATTTGCTGCGTTTTTGAAACATTATGGTTGTACGGTTAGTTTCTTTGTTTACCATGGCTAGTTGCCAAATTAACCCNTAGGTCTACATGTAACAATCCTTACATGGAAGACATTGGTGTTCTGAGTACAAGGCTGAAAGAGTCACTGATTGAATAACAAAGAGAAATATACCACATACCCAGAAAAGAGAAAATTATATCCAGATAATGGCGATTCTATTCCAAAGCTTAGCAAAAACTATTGCAGAAACACACACAAAAGAAAAAGGTTGCAACTTTGAACACACTTTATAGAATTTTTTTAGCTTTTAGACCTTAAACTCAATAAACCATAGCTAAAACCACACTAATGGAGTTTTACAAAACGCAAGGGAACCAAAAAGAAAAAAATCCTTTTCCAGAAGCCTCACAAAGACCCTTCCTGTGAAGCATTAGTGTGGACACTAAAACCCACACTCAGAATTTGTAGAGTGATTGAATATATTGGAGAAAAGATGGGTAAAAATCTCTTTATGAACCGAAGAATATAAGGCTTAGAATGAATAAGTGGATTGTATTGATCAAAACGAGTATTTGAGTACAAGAGTATGAGAATACGAGAGCTCGCAGTAAATACAAGTTGAGAATTAGGTAAAAGTTGCCCTATCTATGACGGTTCCTCCTTCTTATATAGTTGCTCTCGATCTCCAGCTGTTGCGCGAATATCGGGGACTGTTGCACGTGCTCCGGATATCTCGGGGATTGCTGCTGCGTCGAGCTCCGGATTCTGCGGGATATTCGCCTAACTTCTGACTTAGTTTCGATCCTTATCCGTATGCGATAGCTCGAGGATCCGCTGAAGATGCAAAGATGGGCTACATGGTTGATGGATTGTCATAGATGGGCTTGAGGTGATTCCTTGGTGGGCTTCACAATGGGCCGGATTTAGGTGCTAAATCCAGCTCCAACAGTTGCCCCCCAGCCCATCAAGTGAGATGACGAGGTTGATGGGCGGAGAACAAGTTTTGGGACTATTTTTAATCCTTTGGACCATAGTTCGGCGTTAGCCCGAGAATTTTTCGGGCTTCGAAGTTGTTTTATACTTGGGACGAAACGTATTTGGTTTATTCGAATAAAAATTCAAATATTACCGGATCTTTGAATAAAAGTTTAAAGTTTTTGAGATAAACCGTTGAGATTTGTGGATATGTGCGGTTGCATTAAGTTGGATAACACCAGATCTCGAGGTAAAAAGATAAATCTTTAAGATTTATCTCTAAACAGACGGTTGAGATTTGGGAAAGCCGAAGATCTTTCCTCGATTTTCGTTGGCAATGATGACAGTTGCATAAATACAACTTCCCACTTCTCCATAAACCACACGCGCTCCACTACTCTCTCGAGGTAACTTCTTCTTCCTTTACTCTTTTATTCTATTTTTTTTTTTTGGTTTTCTCTGCAATTCTCGTCCTTTATCCGAAACAGTGATGTGAGACGAACAAAAAGGGGGGAGATTGAGCAGGGTGAAATCTCAGACTTAGACCTAAGATTTCGCCGTTTCCTTTTTTGAATACGGATTCGGGGCTTTGTGATTCTTTTCTTAGAAACTAGCGGTTATACTTTTAATCGATTCCATGGCTGAGCCGAGTGTTCCGGGGGATAAAACTCCGGCCGTCGAATCCTCGAAACGGAGAGTTAAACAGAAAGCGGGCCCGCGCCCGAACTCGAAGATTTCTCCAGAGGAAGCTGGGGATCTTTGATCCCTTTATGGGGTTGACATCAAAGCTCCCCGAGGGTCGGAGTCCGCGCAGAATGTGAGATCGGGCTACGGCTGTGTCTTTCTGCATTATTTCGAGTCGTGCGGCCTTACTTTCCCGATCCCGCCGTTCCTTTTGGAGATCGCGGCGGAGATGAAGATAGCGTTGCCGCAGATGCATCCGAACTTGGTTTGGACTCCCGTTGGGTTGCGTGTTCTTTCTAGGGAGCGCGCGCTTTCGTTTGGATCCAATGAGTTTCACCAGCTGTGTATGGTGAAGAAGAATATACACAGCGACGGATCGTTTTATGTGGCCCCTCGCTCAAACAGGAGGATCCTTGAGGGCTTGCCGGCGAGGGACGACAGATTGCAGGAGAAGGTTTACTTCTTCAAGTTGAACCGGGCGTCGATTGGTGACTTCGATTTCGGTCGGCTGCCGACGAAGTGGGCTGACGCAGTTGGTTAGATAGGCTTTTACTTTTGGGGGATTGCGGGTTTTGCATGTGATTGCGAATGCATTGCTGTGGCGAACGCCTAACACACGGTTTGTTTTATTGTGCAGATTCGCCTGGAAGGATTCACTTTAACGAGGTTCTAGTAGCGCGGACCAAGTGTCTCCAAGAAGGTTCGACTCGGTGGGACTCGTTTACGAGAGAGAGGATCATGCGGGCGTATCAGATTCCGGTTCCTGTTCAAGATCCGCCTCCCGTTCCTCCTCATCCGGGTATGTTATGTTTTCGTTGCGAGGTCTCGCTATTGACGGGCTAAAGCGAGATGAACTGATCTTTGAGTTGTTTTCTTTATTGCAGGAAGGAACAAACTTGCTGATAGCAGCTCGTCCGTAGCTCAAGATTTGGTCAGGAGGATGTCTCGGAGGCCGTCGCAACGTCAACTTGAGAAAATCGCGGGGAAAGCGAAGGTGGTGGATGCTGTGCCTTTGCGGACTGGTGACGTGTCGAACGCGGTGCAAGAGATGATGCAGGACGTGGTTGTCTCTCCCTCTGCGGGCGGGTCGGTATCCGTCTGCAATCGCCAGGGGAACGAGTCCCCGTTTCGGGATGGTACGCCGGTTATGCGCCCAGATACTATCCATGGTTCGAAGTCGAACAGCTCGGATAGTAACATCGGGATGCAACCCATGTTCAAGAAAGCACGGTTCGAGAGGCCGAGGGGCGGTGCTTCGAAGTCGCGGGGTGGGAACAGTTCCGGTTCCGGGGGACCCAAGCCTTTCCACTGGAAATACGAGCATACTTGGGATTCCCCGATTATGGATGATCCGGAGGGGCTGGCTCATCTGTTGAGGCACTGCAAGCCTGAGGGCTGTGCGCTCCCAGCTCTCGATGACATGGAGGGTCGCGAGCTGTACATCAACGTCGCTGTATCGAATGCTAAGGTATTGATCGTATTGTCTCGTAGCTTGATAGTTTAGTCGATTTTTGTTTCTTTATGGTAAGAATTTGTGATCTTGTTGTTTTTGTCAGGCTATGGAGGCCAACAACCTGTTCTCCGCGTACTTTGAGCGTCGTGTGAGGGATGTCCCCACGGTCCAAGAGCTGGACGGCATGAAGAATTTGGTCAGCGAGCTGAAGTCGTCTTTGAAGTCTATTGACGTTCGCGAGGAGATTTGCAAAAAAGAACATGCTTCGGTCGGTGACCTGAAGCATCAGATCGAACTGCTGGAAGCTCAGGTTCGGGTGGCTAGATCTGAACGTCAGGCCGCAATCGATCGGGCCGCGCTCCTCAATGCTCAAAACAGCGATCTTCAGGTTTCGAGGCAAGAGGCGATTCGACGTTCAGTTCGGGCTGGTAAGCGGGAGGTTGCTAATGAGTACGACTCGTTGCTCAAGGCTTTGAAGGAAAAATGGGAGAAGCAGAAGCTTGAAGTAGACTGCCAGATTTCGCTTCAAGAGGCAGTTGCCAATATTGATCTGATAACGGAGCTGTTGTCCGGGGAGACGACGAATGAGGTCGAGCTTCCGAAATGGAAAGCAAAGGCCGACGAGTATGAGGAGCGTCTCAAGACCCTCACCGTTTCCGATTTTTTGCTCGCGAAGCTCGATCGTCTTCAGATTTCAGAAGATTCAGTTCGGATGGAGGTCGATGTCGAGACGCAAGTTCCGGCCGGCGTGTACAAGTTCGGAAGTAACGGCGACAAGGACCTTAGCGGTTTGGTGGTCGATAAGTCTCGGGGCGACGCGGGTACGTCGGTTGTGGAGCCTGGGCCCGGGGGAGATGTCGTCGAGGAGGAGGGTGAAAAGGTGGCAGAGGAGATCAATCCCGTCGGGGAGTAGTCGTCTTGTCGGCTCGCCTTCCCTTTCTCTCTCTCTTTTTTACTTTGTTTTAAGACTATGCCCGGGAGGGTTTTGATCCTTTTGTGATTTGTGTTTGAACTTGAGTTTTTTTTTCTGGGCGTTTAGCCATTGCAGACCTTTAGGAAATGTTGCCTGGGAAGGCTTTTAAGTCCTTTGCGTTTTTCTGGTTTTAATTCGAACTAAGTTTTCTTAGGAATTTCACCAAGTCTTTTTTCAACGGGCGATAGCTCGTCGAATTTGTTGGGTTAAGTCTCATTCGTGCTTCGATCGTTTTTCTCATCTCGATCAGGCCGTGGCTCGCAAGATTTATTTTGCAAAGTATCAAAGGAACTTCCGGTACTTTGGTCGTTTTTCTTTTTCTCTTTGAGCGGGCCATAGTTTGTCAATATTCTGATCGGATGGATCCAGACTTCGGCTATGACTTCGGTTGATGGCGGACCTGATACTTCTGCAGTTCGCAAGGGTTTTCCCTTTGTATTTGGATGGCGTTCAACTTGATCGTCGTAGCGTGCTAGTGTCGGTCCTGGCCTCCAGTTGCTATGTCCGCATTTCACCTGATTTTGAGAGTTTCGGCTTGGTTCGTCAACCTTAGCTCGCCGGTTCCGTAGGTGTTGGTTTGGAGCGTAGCGCGAATTTTGATGATTCGGCTTGGTGATCGTGCTTGAGTGCAAGCTAGCTATAGCTCGACAAGTGCATGACTCGAGTTTGTTTAGGCGGTTGTGTTTTCAAGCAGTGTTGGATCGATTAAGAGTTCGATCGGGACGCGGTTGAGATGAGCTTTCATTGTTTTGTCTGGCCAGACGTTGTTTAGCGGGTTGTTTGTTGTACCCGAGTGCTCGTTGCGTCTAAGTTGATTGCGTACCGATTTTAAGAGGTCGCAAAGTTTTCGATGGTTCGAAATATGTAACAGAGAGATTGCAAATTTGAAAGAATGTGTAAACTTTATTTATAACGTGAGGTTACAATAGTTGTACGTGAAGTGAGTTTACAATAGTTGTCCACTATGTGAACCGTGAAAGGTTTTGGGAATGTCGGGGCTGGACTCTAGGGACGAGCTGCCTACGTACCCCGCCAGGGGATCAACCTTTAACGTAGTTCGATTGTTTTACTATTTTGTAATAGTAGCGTTTGAGGTTCATGGAATTCCATGGACGCAGTTCGGCTTTTTGCTTCGCATAGTCGAAGAGTCTGTAAACGTTGGGGCGTACTACTTCGGTGATCTTGTAGGGACCTTCCCAATTGGCTCCTAACTTTCCACCTGTCCGGCATGTTTTGTCGAATACCTTTTTTAAGACTTGGTCTCCAACTTTGAACGTTCGTTCTTTGACGTTGGAGTTATAGTATCGAGCTGTTGCTTGCTGATAGTTCTGGATGCGGACCAGTGCTTGATCTCGTTTTTCTTCGATCAGGTCGAGTCGGTCTCGCAACAGTTCTTCGTTGAGTTCCATGTTTATGGGACAGAGTTCTCTTCGAAGGGTCGGTACTTTGAGTTCGGCAGGAATGATTGCTTCCATGCCGTAGGCTAGCGAGAAAGGTGTTTCCTTAGTCGCTTTGTGAGGTGTGGTTCGGCAAGCCCATAGGACCGAGTTTAGTTCGTCTTACCACATATCTTTTCTAGCTTTGAGCCTCTTTTTGATGTTGATCATCACAGTTTTGTTGGTAGCTTCTGCTTGGCCGTTTCCTTGCGGATATCGTGGCGTGGAGTAGCTTATGTGGATTTTCTATTTTTTGCAAAAGTTGGGGAATGCTTTCGAGATGAATTGAGATCCATTGTCCGTCACGATCTCGTGAGGGAGACCGTGTCTGCAGATGATATCTTGCCAGATAAAATCTCTAACGTCTTCGTTGGTGGGTTGCTGGTAAGCTCGTGCTTCCACCCACTTTGTGAAGTAGTCTGTTAGGNGTTCGGCAGGAATGATTGCTTCCATGCCGTAGGCTAGCGAGAAAGGTGTTTCCTTAGTCGCTTTGTGAGGTGTGGTTCGGCAAGCCCATAGGACCGAGTTTAGTTCGTCTTACCACATATCTTTTCTAGCTTTGAGCCTCTTTTTGATGTTGATCATCACAGTTTTGTTGGTAGCTTCTGCTTGGCCGTTTCCTTGCGGATATCGTGGCGTGGAGTAGCTTATGTGGATTTTCTATTTTTTGCAAAAGTTGGGGAATGCTTTCGAGATGAATTGAGATCCATTGTCCGTCACGATCTCGTGAGGGAGACCGTGTCTGCAGATGATATCTTGCCAGATAAAATCTCTAACGTCTTCGTTGGTGGGTTGCTGGTAAGCTCGTGCTTCCACCCACTTTGTGAAGTAGTCTGTTAGGACTAGGAAGAATTGCAATTGTTTTGGTCCCGACAGGACCATTGGTCCTACGATGTCCATGGACCATCTCATGAACGGGTACGGGGCACATATCGATGATAGCATTTCCGTGGGTTGATGGATCGTTGGTGCGTGCTTTTGACAGCAGTCGCACTTCGCGGCGTAGTTATCACAGTCCGCGATCATTGTGGGCCAGAATTAGCCATGTTATTTGATTCGTATTGCGAGAGTTCGTCTAGCAGAGTGGCTCCCGCAAATACCATCGTGGACGTTTGCCATTACAGCCAAAGCTTCCAGTCCGTGAACGCATTTGAAGCATGGTTCTGATAAGTTGCGTTTGTACAATCTTTGCTCGATTGTACAGTATCTCGAGCTTCGGGCTCTTAGTTTTCGGGCTTCCCACCTGTCGGGAGGCAGGGTGCCGTTTTGGAGGTAACCGAGTATTGGAATTCTCCAATCTGGTCTGGCGTGGAATTCTTCGTCCGTGATGAAGCGTCTATCCGCGGTGGCTGCCTCGTTGGCCGCTGAATCCTCCGCGATTTGATTCATCACCGGCCGACCGAGTTCGGGTTCGCTGCTTTTGGGTTCCGGTGTGTCGGTTTCTCCCGAGCTAGCGGGGATTTGGGGTAATTCGCTGGTGCTAGCTGCGGGATCCAGGGTACCGGTTTCTTCCGAGCTAGCTGGGGTTTGAGATAGCTCGTCTGTGCTGGATGCGGGATCGTCTGTGATTACAGCGATCTCTGCTGTCGTGGCGGACTTGACGGCTATGCTTATGCTTGGTTTGTCGATTCCCTCGACGGGAATGATTCTTTTTAACAAAGGGTCCGAGGTGGATGCGAGAGATGCTAGGGCGTCTGCCGAAGTATTCTCTCCACGGGGGATCCTTGTTAGTTCAAATTTATCGAGCTGTTCTGTGAGGTCACGTACTATTTTTAGGTAAGCTTCCATTCGTTCGTGCTTTGTTTCGTACGTACCGTGGAATTGGCTTGTTACGAGCTGCGAATCGCTGAAAGCGCTTACTTTGCGAGCTCTGATTCCTATCGCGAGCCGTAGCCCAGCGATCAGGGCTTTGTATTCTGCTTCGTTATTCGAGGCGTCAAAACCCAGTCGAAATGACTGTTCTAAAAGTTCTCCGGTAGGTGACGCGAGTCTGATTCCTACTCCGGATCCTTGTTTAGATGATGCCCCATCTACGTGTAGTGTCTATTTATTGTTTGTTGTCTTGTTGTCGAGAGCTTGTGGTGCCAACTCGATGACGAAGTCTGCTAGAACTTGCGCTTTGGCGCTGGTTCTGGTACGATATTCTATATCGTACTCGCTTAGCTCGATTGCCCATTTGGTTAGGCGTCCTGATTGGTTCGGGCTATGGAGGATGATGCGCAATGGCTGCGAAGTCATGACCACGATTGAGTGGGATTGGAAGTAAGGTGTTAGCTTCCGGGCTGACATGATAAGCGCCAATGCTAGTTTTTCCATTGCTGGATATCGGGTTTCTGCGTCTATTAGTGTTTTACTTACATAATAGATGGGCTTTTGTTCGCTCTGCTCTTTCCTTACTAGTACGCCGCTGACTGCAGCAGGCGATACCGCGAGATAGAGGTATAGCGGTTCTCCCTCTACTGGCTTGGCCAGTATGGGCGGTTCGCTTAAGTAAGTTTTTAGTTGTTGGAATGCGCCTTCACACTTCTCGTCCCATTGGAACTTTTTGTTTGCTTTTAGGAGTTGGTAGAAGGGAAGACACTTGTCCGTAGATCGGGAAATGAAGCGGTTTAGTGCTGCAATTTGCCCGGTCAAACGATGGACTTCGCGAGTGGTCTTAGGTGACGGCATCTCGAGGAAAGTCGCGATCTGTTTCGGGTTAGCTTCGAATCCTCGTTCGGTTACTAGGTAGCCGAGAAATTCTCCTAAGGCTACGCCGAAAGAACATTTAGTGGGGTTGAGTTTCATCCCGTATTTGTTGAGAATTGCGAAGCATTCTCGTAGCTGGGCTACATGGTCTTCCTCTTTCGAGGATTTGACGAGCATGTCGTCAATGTAGACTTCCAAAGACTTGCCGAGCTGGTCCGCGAACATTCTGTTTACAAGTCGTTGGTAGGTGGCTCCAGCGTTCTTTAGTCCGAAGGGCATGACTTTGTAACAGTACGTGCCACGGTCCGTTATAAATGATGTTTTTTCTTGGTCCTCCGGGTTCATGAGGATTTGGTTGTACCCGGAGAATGCGTCCATGAACGACAGTAGTTCGTGACCGGCGGTAGCTTCGACTAACCGATCTATGTGTGGGAGAGGGAAGCTGTCCTTTGGGCAGGCTTTGTTTAGGTCTGTGAAATCTATACAGACTCTCCACTTCCGGTTTTTTTTTTTGACGACAACCGGATTCGCGAGCCAATCGGGGTACTTGACCTCTCTGATTGATCCGACTTTCAGTAGCTTGTCGAATTCGTCGTTGACGGCTTTTGCCCTTTCGGGGCCGAGCTTGTGTCGTTTTTGTTTAATAGGTTTGAACGCGGGGTCGACGTTCAGTTCGTGCGATGTTATCTCGCGGTTGATCCCTGGTATGTCCGAGGTTGTCCATGCAAAGGTGCTCACGTTTTCTTTCAGAAAAGCGATGAGCTCGTTTCGAAGCGAGTTCGGGAGGTCGACTCTGATGTTGACTTGTCGCTCGGGGTGAGCGTCGTCGATACATACTAGATCGACGAGGTCTTTTTTGGGTCCACGCGTGGTGGGGTCCCTATTTTTCTTTATTAGTTTTTCCGCGAGTTCCTGTTCTTTCAGTAATTGCTATATTGATGAGCTCGCAGCTTGTTTGAAGCAGTTCATGTAGCACATTCTTGAATTTTTCTGACTGCCATAGATCGTTTGAGTTCCCTTGTTAGATGGGAACTTCACGCATTGGTGATAAGTGGAAGGGACTGCTTTCATGGTATGTATCCAAGGTCGGCCAAGTATGGCGTTGTATGGTGCTTGGCGATCTACTACCACGAAATTTACCTCCTTCTGGACTCCTCCAGCTTTTACGAGAAGGTTGATGGAGCCCAGCGAAAAGATGGTTTTGCCGGCAAAACCGGTTAGAGGGGTTATGCTTTTTATTAGGGCGGAGTCCGGGAAGCTCATCCTTTTAAAGGCGTCGTAGAACAAGAGGTCTACCGAGCTCTCGGTGTCTATCATTATTCTCGACAGTTCGAATCCGGCTACGTCGAGTTGGATAACGAGAGCGTCGTCATGGGGTTTATCTAGGTCCAGCGTTTCGCTTTCGAGAACTGTTATCTCGTGGTCTGGACCTTCCATGGATTTCTTTGCTTTGGAAGTGTTTTCGGCCTTTCGTTGAAAGGTTTTAATCGAGTTTATCGAGTTGCGACAGAATAGCGAGCCTCCCGATATGAAGTTGATTTGTTTCGGGATGGATGGTTCCTCTCCCCCCCTCGGCAAAGGCGTAGCCCTTGCAGGCGTTGGCTGTAGATTTTCGAGGTGCAGGGGGGGGTGGTGGTTACTGAATCTATCGAACCTCCGACGAGTTCTGAACCGCTGAATATTGAGTCGATCCGTAGTTTTGCTGCGGGAGGAGGATAATTTTCCTCTTCTCTAGCTCGTTCCTTTCTCTTTTGAGAAGGTTTGTCGTTTTGAGACTTTTTGGCTTGGGAGCTCGTGAAGGAGATTCTTCTTCACTTGCTTCCTGTTCGGGACTTGTTTCATCCCTCTTCACTTGGTTACTGAGTCTATCGAACCTCCGACGAGTTCTGAACCGCTGAATATCGAGTCGATCCGTAGTTTTGCTGCGGGAGGAGGATAATTTTCCTCTTNCCCCCCCCCCCCCCCGGCAAAGTCGTAGCCCTTGCAGGCGTTGGCTGAGAGATTTGCGAGGTGCGGACGGGGGGTGGTTACTGAGTCTGTCGAACCTCCGACGAGTTCTGAACCGCTGAATATCGAGTCGATCCGTAGTTTTGCTGCGGGAGGAGGAGAATTTTTCTCTTCTCTAGCTCGTTCCTTTCTCTTTTGAGAAGGTTTGTCGTTTTGAGACTTTTTGGCTTGGGAGCTCGTGGAGGAGATTCCTCTTCACTTGCTTCCTGTTCGGGACTTGTTTCATCCCTCGTGGGTTTGGGGAGAGGTCCGTACGACATTCTTCTGTGGAGTGTCCGTTTCGGTTGTGATGTTTGCAGAATTTGCTTGCATCATATTTCGAGCGTTTGCCCGATTTGAGCTTGTTTATTACGAGCGTTTGCTGGCTCTTGCCGGAGTGTTCTCGGGCGCTTGTTTTTCTTTGTGGGTTTGACGCTTGAGCTTGCAGTTCGTGCTGCCTTTTGGCATAGGCTTTTTCTTCCTCGGATTGGACGAACAGAAGGGCTTGGTGTAGCGCGTCGTTCAGCGTCGAGGTAGTGCGTCGTACTTTGAGTTCTTGTAAGAATTCAGATTCGAACCATAGTCCTTGCCTTAGAGCTTCTATTGCGACCTCTTCGTTGAGGTTGGCGACTTTGGATTTGCATTCTTTGTACCGTGTCAGGTAGCTTCGCAATGGTTCGTGTTCTTGCTGCTTGATCTTCCATAAATCAGCTAACGTCACTCGGGTCTGGATGAAGACCGAGTATTGTTTTAGGAAGACGAATACGAGTTGATCGAAATTATCGATCGAGCCACTTTCTAGGCTTCCGAACCATTCTAGTGCTGGGCCTACAAGGTTTTCCATGAAAAACCTGCAATAGCCCGCTTCGAGTTCGTCCTCGTGGAGGTGAACTCGGGCTATCGTGGATCGGAATGTCCTGATGTGTGCCTTTGGGTCTGTTGTTCCTGCGTATTCTGAGAATTTGATTTTCCCAGCGTCGCGGAGCTTAGCTTTTGCTATTCGGTTGGTGAAGGGTGTTCGACGTGTTTCCTCGATCACGCGATCAATGTCGGTTGCCGAGCTGTTGGCAATGTGCATGGCATGTCTTATTTGCCTGAGTTTAGCGTCAACGTATTATTGGAGATTAGGGTTTTCGGCGAACTGTTGCGGAGCTGGTCGAGTAGCGGGGGTATCATTTACTCGGGCGTCAGCGTGGGACGCTTATTCGGCCGGTGGTAACTGAGCCGAGTGGCTTGCGGTTGCCGCTGGAGCATGCTCCTGGGTATGCGAAGCAAAAGCGAAAGAGGAAGTGCCGATCCCTCTTGGGGATCCGCGAGGCGGTGGAGGTGGTAGTTCACTAACGTGAGCATTTACCGTTCCTCGTGGACTTGAATCGTTGAGATTCGTGATGTGGGGTTGCGGTCCCCTAGAGCTCGAAGGAGCGTTTTGCTGCTTTGCGGGCTCTGGGGTTGCGAACGCTTGAAAAAAGTCAAGGCGTGTTCTGGGTAATGGGCTTTGCTCGAGGCCGATCTGCTGCTCGCGTTGAGAACCGCGAGTGGTTTCTCGAACAATAGATCGCGAAACTTCTGCCCGATATTCGTTCAGGGCATTAGCTTGCTGATTCAACCGGGCTTCGAGCAGTTGTTGGCTATGAGCCATTTGTCGCAGCATCATCATAATTTCTGAGTCATGCAATTCGGTTTCGGGTGGGGCTGTTCGAATTGAATTTTCGAATCGGGGAGGATGTTCTCCGTTTCGGGTCCAGACGTAGGGATTTCCCCATCCGGAGGGATTCGGGTGTTGATTCAGGATAGGTGTTCCTGAACCGACTGCGGGAGTTCGAATAACCGGGTTTATGGTTATCATTTCGGTTCGAGATGTGGTGACATTCGAACCGGGGGCTGCGACATCCAGGTTACTGCTGAGAGCACGCGGAGGAGGTGGAATCGGATCTGTAGATCCGAGTAGCCGGCTCTCGCCCCCGACCGCTTCTCGTCGGTTTATCATTATGGTTGCAGCGGTGTTCTGGTTCGAAGGGTTTATTCCTGAACCGGCTGCGGATGGCGGAGTGACGAGATCGATGATCACGTGTTCGGCTCGCGACGCTGTAGGCGTCAAGCCGAGATTTGCGTTTTGGCTTGAGGGATTGTTTCCCTCGTTGTTGACCGCGACTTGCATGGTTGATCTGTTGGATTCAATCGTTCGTGGATCCATTATCGTTCTAACGAGCCTTATATCAGGCTAACTGTGTTAGAGATTGCTTTTATCTTTCCCCACATACGGCGCCAAAATGTGGGCACTAAAACCCACACTCAGATATTTGTAGAGTGATTGAATAGATTGGAGAAAGGATGGGTAAGAATCTCTTTATGAACCGAAGAATATAAGGCTTAGAATGAATAAGTGGATTGTATTGATCAAAACGAGTATTTGAGTACAAGAGTATGAGAATACGAGAGCTTGCTGTAAATACAAGTTGAGAATTAGGTTAAAGTTGTCCTATATATGACGGTTCCTCCTTCTTATATAGCTGCTCTCGATCTCCAGCTGTTGCGCGAATATCGGGGACTGTTGCACGTGCTCCGGATATCTCGGGGATTGCTGCTGCGTCGAGCTCTGGATTCTGCGGGATATTCGCCTAACTTCTGACTTAGTCTCGATCCTTATCCGTATGCGATAGCTCGAGGATCAGCTGAAGATGCAAAGATGGGCTACATGGTTGATGGATTGTCATAGATGGGCTTGAGGTGATTCCTTGGTGGGCATCACAATGGGCCGGATTTAGGTGCTAAATTCAGCTCCAACAATTAGCCGCCTTAAGACGACCCCAAAACGAAACTGAAACAAAGTATTCGATTTTCTGATGATAACATGCATAAACGAAAAGATCGACCTGACTACCAACGACGGCAATGGCGGGCAATGAGTTCCAGAGAGTTGGGAGGGAGCTTCCCTCGCCGTGATCTCCCAGAGCCGTACAAGCTCTCTGTATCTTGTTCACAAGCGAAATCAAACTCTCCATCTCAAAAACGAAATCAACCTAATCAGCTGAGATTATTCAACGGCGGAATCAGATGTCCGGCCCGATTTGGTCTCCGACGAACCCGTGCGAGAAGGAGAAGAGACCGCAAAGAAATCCTCTTTTGTTCACTCTCGGTTGATTTTTGGTTTCAGGAAACCGAAGAGCAAAAAAAAACGAAAGAGACGGTATCATTTTTTTTTTTATCTAAACAGTGATCGACCAATCACAAATGGACACAATAGGGATTTTTAATATTTCTGAAAGTCCTTTATTAAGAAACGTTTCTTACACTATTTCTATGTTAATGATTTGTTTTGATTTTTTTAACTTAAGAAATTCTCTTAAGAAACCCTTAAAAACTCCCGATGGAGATGCTCTTAGT
>JAHZTW010000003.1:70884811-70917749 GCA_020283515.1 Alliaria petiolata | reverse complement strand
GGCTAACTGTGTTAGAGATTGCTTTTATCTTTCCCCACAGACGGCGCCAAAATGTGGGCACTAAAACCCACACTCAGATATTTGTAGAGTGATTGAATAGATTGGAGAAAGGATGGGTAAGAATCTCTTTATGAACCGAAGAATATAAGGCTTAGAATGAATAAGTGGATTGTATTGATCAAAACGAGTATTTGAGTACAAGAGTATGAGAATACGAGAGCTTGCTGTAAATACAAGTTGAGAATTAGGTTAAAGTTGTCCTATCTATGACGGTTCCTCCTTCTTATATAGCTGCTCTCGATCTCCAGCTGTTGCGCGAATATCGGGGACTGTTGCACGTGCTCCGGATATCTCGGGGATTGCTGCTGCGTCGAGCTCTGGATTCTGCGGGATATTCGCCTAACTTCTGACTTAGTCTCGATCCTTATCCGTATGCGATAGCTCGAGGATCAGCTGAAGATGCAAAGATGGGCTACATGGTTGATGGATTGTCATAGATGGGCTTGAGGTGATTCCTTGGTGGGCATCACAATGGGCCGGATTTAGGTGCTAAATTCAGCTCCAACAATTAGCCGCCTTAAGACGACCCCAAAACGAAACTGAAACAAAGTATTCGATTTTCTGATGATAACATGCATAAACGAAAAGATCGACCTGACTACCAACGACGGCAATGGCGGGCAATGAGTTCCAGAGAGTTGGGAGGGAGCTTCCCTCGCCGTGATCTCCCAGAGCCGTACAAGCTCTCTGTATCTTGTTCACAAGCGAAATCAAACTCTCCATCTCAAAAACGAAATCAACCTAATCAGCTGAGATTATTCAACGGCGGAATCAGACGTCTGGCGTGATTCGATCTCCGACGAGCCCGTGCGAGAAGAGACCGCCGGCGCACCTATCTTCATCTCGTCGACATGGATAAAGGATCGGAAGGTGAGTAAGGATCGGTGGATTTGGAAAAGAGAGAATAAATAATTTATTTATTTTTATTAAAATTATCCGATCCAAGCATATATTGACACGTAACGGTTTCTTAACATTTCTTAAATTTCTTAGTCAAGATACGTTTCTTAACAATTTCACATATTATTCAATTATTTTCTTTTCTTTTTACTTAAGAAACTCTTAAGAACCCCTTTAAAAACGCTGATGGAGATGTTCTAACAGTAAATTTATATAAAAAAATGTGCTATATTATATAAATAAAATGTGCTATATTATAATGTTTAAACAGCTCATTTATGCTACTTTCGTCTGCTTTATGATAACGAAACAGCTCAATCTATCGTAAATACTATATTTATTTAGTTTCTGGCGAGTTGCCAAATTAACCCATTTAAGAATCGGTTCTTAAGTGACAGGTGTGAAGTTGTGATTGGATAGAGAATTTTTTGAAGACAAACCGTGTTTTTTCTTCCCATTCGATCTTGGCCTTCTCACTCTACGCTTCTCCTCTCTCTTTCTCCTCTCTCTGATGTGATTCTCCATTGAATCGTGGTATGAATCGGGTTTAGACGCGAAATCACTCATTGATTATGAAAAATCTGAGAAGAAGCTACACGAAATCAAACCTCTTTGAGAGGTCTACACGAAATCAACGATTCGGCGAAGAAGCTACAAGGATTGGCCGATCTCATTGCATGGTAAGATTTCTTCCACAATTGGTTGTGGTTTCTGATTTGAGAGGTGTACACGAAATCAACCTCTTTCCGATTTCAGATCCGTCGACCGTTTCATCTTTCCGATTCGATGGCTTCCGGTAGACGTACCCTCCTCAAAGTCATCATCATCGGCAAAACTTTGATCGAGCTGGGCGCCAATGTTAATGCTTATTGTCCTGGTATTTTAAGAATTTTCCTTTTTTTCTTCTCTCTACATTGATTTTGAGAGCTTCCATGTTTTGCCCAAATTGGAAATTTGAAGAATTTGAGTAACTTTTAGCTGCATCTAGTGAATATGTTTGGTTTGACACTTTGTTGATTCTGTTAGAGGCTTCATGATCTTGGGTTTGGCTTTTGTAAACCTTATTGGGATCTCAAAGATGTGATTTTAACCAAGTGGTGGTAGTGGGGTGGTTCCCTTCTTGCGGTGAGAGTCGGCCCTGCTGGTTTAGGCCAGAGATCGATTCCCCACAGAAGCGGAATTGCAACATTTAATCCACTTGGCCACCGGGGCATTCAAATGGTCTCTCCGGCCCTGCAGGATTCCCGCGGGACCCGCCGTTAGGCTGGCANTACTATATTTATTTAGTTTCTGGCGAGTTGCCAAATTAACCCATTTAAGAATCGGTTCTTAAGTGACAGGTGTGAAGTTGTGATTGGATAGAGAATTTTTTGAAGACAAACCGTGTTTTTTCTTCCCATTCGATCTTGGCCTTCTCACTCTACGCTTCTCCTCTCTCTTTCTCCTCTCTCTGATGTGATTCTCCATTGAATCGTGGTATGAATCGGGTTTAGACGCGAAATCACTCATTGATTATGAAAAATCTGAGAAGAAGCTACACGAAATCAAACCTCTTTGAGAGGTCTACACGAAATCAACGATTCGGCGAAGAAGCTACAAGGATTGGCCGATCTCATTGCATGGTAAGATTTCTTCCACAATTGGTTGTGGTTTCTGATTTGAGAGGTGTACACGAAATCAACCTCTTTCCGATTTCAGTTCCGTCGACCGTTTCATCTTTCCGATTCGATGGCTTCCGGTAGACGTACCCTCCTCAAAGTCATCATCATCAGCAAAACTTTGATCGAGCTGGGCGCCAATGTTAATGCTTATTGTCCTGGTATTTTAAGAATTTTCCTTTTTTTCTTCTCTCTACATTGATATTGATTTTGAGAGCTTCCAATTCCATGTTTTGCCCAAATTGGAAATTTGAAGAATTTGAGTAACTTTTAGCTGCATCTAGTGAATATGCTTGGTTTGACACTTTGTTGATTCTGTTAGAGGCTTCATGATCTTGGGTTAGGCTTTTGTAAACCTTATTGGGATCTTAAAGATGTGATTTAGCTAATGTGGTCATATTTTTTTATCTCTTCTTGACATTAGCTCTCAATGATGATTGTCAGACAGCACTTGATGTCGCTAGAGTAAAAGGGTTCAGCAATGTCGTACGTGCTCCTCAGCTTCTTTCAAGAAGAGTGTAATCAGGATGCACTCCGAAGCCGAAATCGAAGTTTGCACATTCGATTCTACTTGCGCGACAGTCAATTTTCGACTTTTAAGAGACTTCTCTTTTGCTGTATGGCGAAAAAGATCAAAACTTGCTCAAATTTTCCATTGTCTAGCTGCTGAATGTTGTCCTTGATAGTGTTCCTGAATCTTGAACATGGATGTGATTGTTTTCATTCAGCAGATAGCTTTTTTGTACTTTTGTGATTCCGATTTGGGTAATGTTATTGCTGAAGAATGTGGCGCGATTTGATCTCTTTTGCAATAGCTTTCATTATGATGATTTTTGTTTTATGTTGGTTTTGACATAACTCTCTCATGCCATCGTAATTCTGTAAAAAAAAGTGTTTGTTTTTCAGTCTAAAGTTTGTTCGTTTAATCAATGAATTAAGGATTTTTTGGTGCAGGAGATTGTATGATGGATGAATCAAATGAGATCATCCTGCAGAAATCAAAGAGATTGACATCTGTCGTCTGGAATTACTTTGAGCGGGTGAGAAAAGCTGATGTGTGCTATGCTGTTTACAAGGGAAGTTGGACGCTGCTCTCTGGCTACGGAAAAAGTTGATACAAGGTGGATATGTTCCAGGTTTTATCACACACAATCATCTTTTGAATGGGTTGTGTAAATCAGGTAATATCGAGAAGGCGGATGGGCTTGTTAGAGAGATGTGGGAGATGGGTCCTTCTCCCAACTGTGTCTCTTATAACACCTTTATCAAGGGTCTTTGCAGTGTTAACAATGTAGATAAAGCTATGTATCTCTTCAGTACGATGAATAAATATGGTGTTAAGCCAAATAGAGTGACTTGCAAAGTTGGACATGTCATTGTTATGATTCTTCTTGTCAAGATGTTCGAAAGAAGCAAGATGGTCACCATCGCCACCGGATTGGATTTCCTTAGTTATTCCATTTGCATTTTCTTGTCCTCTGCTTCTCTCTATATCCTCCATTATCTCCACAAAGGAGAGCACTGATGAGTGTACCAATTTATCTTCTCCATTTGTGCAGACCCAAATCCAATATAAAGTTTACTCTGATCTATATTTTATTCCTCTTTTAGTCTCAATTGCTATTAATGATTGTGAACAACCGATTTGCTTAATCATTCACTAGAGGAATAATATAATTTCAAATCATTCACATTATGTACATTGAAAATTTTGATCGAAATTTCAATGATACATTGAAAATTTTGACTGAAATTCAAAAATTAAACTTTACTAATAATTTTTTTTTCAAAAATTAAATCATTCACATTATGTACATTGAAAATTTTGATTGAAATTCAAAAATTAAACTTTACTAATAATGTTTTTTTAAGAACCCCTAATGGAGATCTACCATTGGAGCAGAGGAAATAAATTTATCTTAACAAAGGTTCTTAAAAAAAAATTATAATTAAATATTAACTAAGAACCCTTAATGGAGTTCTATCATTGAACATTCTCTAAGCATCATTTTAATATTTTTTTTAATGATTTTTCGACAAAAAAAAAAAAAAAAAAAATTGTTGACCAATAACAATGAGACACATGGTAGCAGAGAACAGTTTTTGCTCTCTCTCTGCCACCTATTTTGTTTTTTTTGTTTTTTAATTGGAAAACCTCTTAAAAGTTCTCCAATAATGATGCTCTTAGTTTTCAATTCAATTTATTTTCTAGTTACATAATAAATTTTAAATTTTGATAGCAAAATATGTAAGAAGAGGAAGTGAAATATCAAACTGTTTATACTCCCTCCGTTTTTTATTAAGTGTGTTTTATAAGATTTTACACAGATTAAGAAAATATTAATTTTTTTGTTTTATCCTTCATTAAAACATCATTTTGTTTGATATGAATAATTAATAAGCTACAAATGTAGGGATAAAACTATAAAATTTATCATAAATCTGCATTGAAATTAGCATGGTCAAAACCGGATTTTTATTTAAAATTTTATATTGAAAATGTAAAACAACAACACTCTTTGTCAAAAAAAAAAAAAATCTTAAAACAACAATCATTATGAAATCGAGGAAATAATATACTCCCTCCGTTTTGTTTTAATTTTCGTTCTACACTTATTTTCTTCTTTCAAAATAATTGTCATTTTCAGTTTTCAATGCAAATTTATGATAAATTTTCCAGTTTTATCCCTATTTTTTTACCTTATTAATTACTCATATCAAACAAAATAGTGTATTAATTAAGGGGTAAAAACAAAGAAAATAGTTTTTTCTTAATCTGTGTGAAACCACTGACAATTAAAACAAAACAGAGAGAGTATAAAATATTAAAATATTACAATATCAAAAAAAATTCAAATTAAAATCCGTGAGAATCTTTCAATGAGTCTCTCATGATTAAAAAAATGAAAAATAAAAAAAAAAGAATAGAGAGAATGAGATGAATCTCTCAAATGAAAGACCTTGAGAACCTCATGAGAGAATTTTGACGCACATGTCTTTTTTTTATTAGTTCCATTTTCTTTTTAGTTTTAAAATTAATTAACAAACTAATTAACTAATTAATATTTATAATATTAATATTATATTAGTTAAGAGATTCACTTGAGTCTCTAATTACTGCCGATGGTCTAATGATTACCATTTATTTATTTGGGTTTGTAGGATGCAAGCAATATAAATTTAATATATTTGTAGAAGGTGCATGTACAAATTCATAGTTACCTAAATCTTTGGCCATTCATGAGAGTGGAACCCATAGCTCTGCGGGTATGTTACATAAGGCCTCTTTGTTCTCCATTGTAATATCATCATCATGCTTGAATGTTACTTATGTTTCTATCTTACAGTTTTTTAGAAAAATGTTTCTTCGAATCCATCTTACAACAGAAACCAAGTAACAAACACATTAAGCTGCTATATACAAAAAAGAATAACACAAACCGATTTTTTTTGGTTTTGTTTCAGAACATTTTTCTTTTTACTACTCAAAACACAATGGTTTCTCTTTACACTTAGAGGAGAAAATCTGGGATTACAACTTGCTCTGAAGCAGCAGCTACCTCGCTTTGCCGTCGCGATTTATCCTTGCTACTTGTCTCCCCATTCTTCTTCTTTTTCTTCTTCTTCTTCTTCTTTTTCGTCTTCTCCGAGCTCTGGTGATTTTCTACTCTCGAGCTCTCTTCTTCTTCTTCTAGTCCCGAATTCATATTTCTCTCGTATTTGTATGTCTCTTTTCCCTTGTTCTTTACCACAAGAGCGGTCTGGATCGCTCGGGACAAAGATTCATCGTCATTTAATTGAAGAACCTCTTAAAGGTTCTCCAATAATGATGCTTTTAGTTTTCAATTCAATTTATTTTCTAATTACGTAATAAATTTTAAATTTTGATAGCAAAATATGTAAGAAGAGGAAGTGAAATATCAAACTGTTTATACTCCCTCCGTTTTTTATTAAGTGCGTTTTATAAGATTTTACACAGATTAAGAAAATATTAATTTTTTTGTTTTATCCTTCATTAAAACATCATTTTTTGATATGAATAATTAATAAGCTACAAATGTAGGGATAAAACTATAANTGGATTGTTTACGGCTGACTTATGGATTGTTTACGGCTGACTTATGGATTGTTTACGGCTGACTTAAGGATTGTTTACGGCTGACTTATGGATTGGAAACGAAGAGTCCCCTCGAGAAAACGAAGAGTCCCCACTTCGGTAATTATGGATTGTTTACGGCTGACTTATGGATTGTTTACGGCTGACTTATGGATTGAAAACGAAGAGTCCACTCGAGAAAACGAAGAGTCCCCACTTCGGTAATTGTGGATTGTTTACGGCTGACTTATGGATTGGAAACGAAGAGTCCACTCGAGAAAACGAAGAGTCCCCTCGAGAAAACGAAGAGTCCCCTCGAGAAAACGAAGAATCCCCACTCGAGTTCGTGAAAAAGGAGACGAAATGCGACAAATATAAGAGAAGCGGCCGGAAGAGACGAAACGACGGCGGCCGGAAGAGACGATACGACGGCCGGAAGAGACGAGGTTTTGCCGAGAGAGAGGGGTTTCGCCGAGTTAACCTACGCAACCTTTCGTCTTCCATGAAGTATTATAACTCAGCCGTGAAGTATAATAACTCAGCCGTGAAGTATAATAACTCAGCCGTGAAGTATAATAACTCAGCTGCGAACTTACCGGAGCAAGTTTGGTCGTGAAAAGGAGAGATTTTTAGCCGAGAAAACGAAGAGTCCACTCGAGAAAACGAAAAGTCTCCACTCGAGTTCGTGAAAAAGGAGACGAAATGCGACGCAGATAAGAGAAGCGGCCGGAAGAGACGATACGACGGTGGAATTAGGGTTCGACTTCGGAATCGCCGAGAGAGAGGTTTCGCCGGCGAGAGAGAAGTTTTTTTCCCGAAACTGTATTTCATGACGTGGATTTAGTTTTTTCATATTAATGAGGTGGATTAGATGTTAATGAGGTGGATTAAACTAAGTTTTGGTTAATCATTTTTAAATTAAACAATTTGCAAATTAATGAGGGTGTTAATCGTAATTACACAAGGGCACAAAATATCTGAGTAATTTTTTAAAAATGTATAATATTCTAGTAATAAACTTACTTTTGTGTAATATCTGAGTAATTATTTCTTTTTTTATTAGTTCCATTTTCTTTTTAGTTTTAAAATTAATTAACAAACTAATTAATATTTATAATATTAATATTATATTAGTTAAGAGATTCACTTGAGTCTCTAATTACTGCCGATGGTCTAATGATTACCATTTATTTATTTGGGTTTGTAGGATGCAAGCAATATAAATTTAATATATTTGTAGAAGGTGCATGTACAAATTCATAGTTACCTAAATCTTTGAGAGTTGAACCCATAGCTCTGCGGGTATGTTACATAAAGCCTCTTTGTTCTCCATCGTTATATCATCATCATGCTTGAATGTTACTTATGTTTCTATCTAACAGTTTTTTAGAAAAATGTTTCTTCGAATCCATCTTACAACAGAAACCAAGTAACAAACGCATTAAGCTGCTATATACAAAAAGAATAACACAAACCGATTTTTTTTGTTTCGTTTCAGAACATTTTTCTTTTTACTACTCAAAACACAATGGTTTCTCTTTACACTTAGAGGAGAAAATCTGGGATTACAACTTGCTCTGAAGCAGCAGCTACCTCGCTTTGCCGTCGCGATTTATCCTTGCTACGTCTCTCCCCATTCTTCTTCTTTTTCTTCTTTTTCGTCTTCTCCAAGCTCTGGTGATTTTCTATTCTCGAGTTCTCTTCTTCTTCTTCTTCTTCTTCTTCTAGCCCCGAATTCATATTTCTCTCGTATTTGTATGTCTCTTTTCCCTTGTTCTTTACCACAAGAGTGGTCTGGATCGCTCGGGACAAAGATTCATCGTCATTTACAGTCTCTGGATTTGCTTCTGCTTTAGGAGTGATTCTTGATTCATCTCCCTCGTCTAGTTTCACCACTACAGGTCTTGGTTTAGACGGCTTTCTCTTGGGGTTAAACGAATCTACGGAAATCTCGCTTGCTAAATCATTAGCCGGAGGATAACCGCTTAACGTGCCGTTGCTAGCCTGTTCGTCCTTCTGAGAAGTAAGATAATAGATGCCATGGCGTTTGCGGTGTTCAGCTAGCAGAGATGCAGCAGCACCTTCAGGAGGAAGTGACGAAGATGACGAGGCTTCTTGTTGATCTCTGATTCTGAGTTTGGAGACAGAGAAGCTGATCTTGGCCGTGTACGAAACCGAAACCGATTCCGATTCCCTGCAGAGCTCTTCCAGATCCCCGAGATTCTCTTTCAGCTCCAACCCATCCGGTACACATACTTTCTCCTGTGCAGTTGCAGAAACAGGCCCGAGCTCTTCCGAGAACACATCCTCCATGAACGCTGTAACTCTATAAGCTTCGGTTTCATTGTCTTGGAGGCTTACTTTCTCAGCTATTTCTTGCTTTATCAAACCGATGAATCCTAAAACATTCTTCACTCTCTCCTGCACTTCCACATCATGGGTTCCAGATAACGGCCCCAAACCAAGCTCAATCACATTCACCAGATTCAATATAGATTCAAATGAGAAAGCATTCATTGGTAAAGAGCCAGAACTAGACTCCTGAGACAAGGATGAAGGAGTTGGTTCCTCTGTTGATAAGTAAGACCTGAGACAGAAGACAAGAAGTTTGAAAGCTGAATGTATGTAGACAGCTCTTATGGAAGGCGGCAAGAGATCAGTGCGTGGTTGCAGAAGCGCCTCCACGATCTCATACGGATTCTTAGAGAACTCAATGTATTCCCCTGAGACCCACGCAGCTGCGGATAATATCGGGTGCAAGAACAAGTTACCCAGCAATGCAGGATCAATTAGAAGTGCCCAAGAAACACGAACCAACTGTGGTCTAGCATCTCTGACCCTCATACCAATATCGATCAACTGATGCTCAATCTCTTCCCCTCTTTGACAATGTGGGATTCTAGCCATTTCACCAAGAAGAGACAAATACCAATCAAAGTCAACTATGATCGCATACGCATTCCTGGAGCATACCGATAAGACAGAGAAGATAATCTCGTTGCAGAACAAAGGGTCGGATTTGAGTGCATAATTCATAAGAATCCTCGAGATCTCCGACACGTTATCTTCATTCACCATCGCCATTAAGAGATGCAACGCCTCGAGTTTAACATTTGGATCCTCATCGCTCATAGCCTTGACGACAGCCTCTTTATTCTCCAAAACTGCCCACAAGTGCCTCGGAGCAACAATCGACAAGGCGTGTAGACCGAGATACTTGAGATTTGGATCATCCTCCACCAGAAACTCCCGGATCTTGGCAACCGCAAGTCTCACAGCTGCTTCGTGATCGCTCAAGCTACTCACCACGGTTCTTATACACTCAAACACCAGAGACTTTGCCACAGTCCTCCTCATATGCTCACAGATCGGCTCGGCCACCTTCTTACCCAGCCTTGGCTCAATCGAAGCCAACTTAGCAAATATTTTAAGAACTTTAATGAGAACCCAATTGTTCCTCGAATCTACCAGTATCTTATATAACTCAGGAGCCAATGGAAGACAAGAGCAAGGATCTTTTGTGGCGAGCTCACAGAACACTCCAACGACGGCAGACAGAATCTGCGGATCAGAGCTTGCAAGATTCTCAACAAGACGTTTGAAACACACCTTAATAGCCTCAGGGTACTTCTCGAAAACCCTCAAAACCACACCAATTGCTTTCTTCCTGACGAAAGATTTACTACTACCCAAGAGCGTAAACACCTCAGGAGTCAAATCCCTAGCTAGGTCATGAGTTACAATCCTAGACAAACATTCCAGAGCGAGACTAACCTCGTACTCGTTAGCACTGTTCAAATCCTTCCGCACCTGGTTTGTGATCAGAAGCAGAACCGATGTGTGGTCATTGAATGATTGAGTAATCGCTTGATAACCGATCCTCTTTTGTTGGAACCGCGGATATGAAACGACCTCGACGGCGTGGAAAGCCGCCCACGACATGTCGACGCCGTGGAGTGCGGCGAGGTAAGTGAGCTTGTGAAGTGCGGTCGATTTAGTGGAGGGATCTGTCACTTTGATCTCGCGGCGGATTTCTTCTAGGGCTCTGGAAATGAAAGCCGATTCTCCGAGGAGCTGGAGACGAAAGCCTTTGATCAGATCCTCGAGGCTTCTCTGGAACAGGTTGTCCATCAGAGAATTTGAAGACGACATTGATCTGGTGGTTTAGGAGGGATCCTGATAAATGCCTTAGTGTTGAGTCTGTGATTAGAACTCGTAAGGAGCCATGAATTGGACTTGCAGAGATCAGATTCTGAGGGTTTTCAAAGCTGACGACGTCGCGAAACTCCCGATCTCCGCGAAGAAATGGAAGAGGGAAGGAGAAAGGAGAAAGGAGAAAGGCTTTATGGGCTTTTTGATTTAACTAAAAATAGTGGGCCTTAATAATTTCATGAGACATTTCTAAACATTTTGGAAAAAATATATATATTACTATTTCGAAACCAAAACTCAAAAATATACGACTCTTATTACTACGATTGACTTGCATCGGCTCATGATCCCCCATCTGCCCACATACTTGTGGTGAATGCTACTTTGCATCTATTTTCTTTGGTCCGAAACCGAACTCCGATAGCTTCTAAATCCACTTTCTCCCATATGTCATCTAGCATCAGCACAAATCTATTCCTCTTCAAAACTCTATGCAAATCCAAAACTTTGTCACTTTAATTTTTGTTATTCCACTGGTCGCCACAAAGGGATAGTCTTACCGCAATATCTTCTCGAAGATTCGAAAGAGGTATGCCTTAAGACACCACGACCTATATCACAATGTCAAACCGACCAGTTATTTCAGCGAATTTATTATGGATTTTTTTGAACTATGAACTTTTGATCATGTATTACTTTCACCAGGATAGTCGAATATGCTATTTACATCTATTTGATTTGGTAATTGAGATTATTAATCACAACTTTATGTTCATTAATGTTGTTTGGCTCATCTCCTAATTTTATTGATGCGACATTTTCTGAACAAATTTTGCACTGTTAAAAACAATTTGTTATTATTTTCTACCCGAGAAAAAAGTAGTTTTGCCTACACCACCCATACCGTGTAGACCCATGATCCCAACTCCATCTTCCATGATTCGATTCAACACATTATGGAGCATTATTTACTGACCAAATGTAGGCTGAGTAGGCCTCTCCTCCACTTCAGATGTCGGAGCCAGCTCAGCAAGCTCTTTAAAATTACCCTCCGATTTGAGAATCTTAATATCTTCCAACAACAAGAGTACACTTTCCCCATAGTTGTAGCTCGAAAACACATTCTTTGAACATAAACTGCAGAGGCACAACTACTGAAGCTGAACAGGACTAGTACTAAGCAGATCACTGACCCGTGTATCGATGCTCTCGAAACGTATTAACCACACCCGGACAGATTTTAGCCTTTGTCGACTTTGTGTCTCCTTTGTCGCTACTTTTTTCTTCACAAGGTCTTGAATCGCTCTGAGATCTTCCATTTCCCTTTGCAAAGCCCTGAGATTCTTATTGAGGGTTCGAATATAACTTTTACAACATAAGCATCTAACGATGTGACTCAACGTTTGATCACAATAGACTTGGAATGACACAATATTCCCCATTTTTCTGTTGGAATGGCGTGCTTTTGCTAATCCTTGCAAAAACAAGTTCAATAAAAGGAAACCATAGAAATTTCAATATTTTGCTCAAGTGATATGAAGCCAATAACAGAAATATGAGAAAAGAAACACCATGAAACATCAATAATTCAAAGGAGGTTCAAAATAAACGCTGATTACACAACTTTAAAGAGTTGAAATCAGCTCAATCAATGCTTAAATTTCCGGATTTTACTATTCATAATGAAATTTACTATCCAAAACTTCAAATGTCAAGTTGAATAATCTCATAAATCAGCTCAATCGTAGTGAACCACCGACAAATTACACCAGGAAATCGAGCTAGATCTCCAGTTTTCAGATTCACTATTCATGCATGAAAAATCGTCTTCAAAATTCAAATCCATGTGAAATCAAGGTATAAAGCTCAGCAAAATCCTAATTACCCATTAGCAAACAAGTTTTCTAAGATATTTTGAACAAATTTTGCACTGTTAAAAACAATTTGTTATTGCCTCTTGATGATCATTAAAAGTTCAACCTGGACAATATCTCTATAAATTAATAACTATATAATATAATAAAATTTAGAACTCCCAATATTATTAATTTATAGAGGCTTTACTGTATAGCACAAAGACATAATAGAATTGGGATATATATTAACTCAACTCGAAACAACCATGAGAATTAGAGAAATACTTTTGATGTGGAAAGACCAAAGCAAGGAATCCACAAGAAGAAGAACTAAAAAAACTAAACTTTAGAGTTCAAAAACCCACAAAATCGCCTAAAGTCAGAGGAAGACGATGAAGTTAATCTTTCTTTCCATTTTCGTTCTTTTCTTCTTTTTATACTAGGTATTGAATCCGCGCGTTCACGCAGAAGCTCGTTTTTAATGAATATTTTTATCTTTAAAATTTATTTGTAATTTATACATATATATCAACTTCAATAACAACATCTTTATTATATATATGAACTCTTATTGTTGTTTTATTTGATTTAATCTATTAGAGATAATATGATTATAAAGATATATAAACATCAATAAATTGATGAAACAGTTATAACTTTTAACAATGATTAAATTTTTACATATAATATTCTCTCACTGATATGAACTCTCTTAGACTTTTTTTCAAATAGCTACTTTATACATAATTCAATAAAAAAATAATATTTATCTATTTATATCTCTATAAAAATAAGTAAAAGAAAAGCAAAAAATAAGCAAAAGAATAAGCAAAACAAAAAATATACACTAGTTTAATAAACATTTCTGCTAAACATCGATCTAAAAAAAAATTAAAATTTTTACGTTTTTAATAGATTTAATATATATTAATGACAACAAACTCTTACTTGTACATGGTTGTTTGGAATAACTTTTTAAACTTTTGTTCCATACATATTTTGTTGGAAAACGATTATATGTCAGATTTTCTAATTTTTCTTCTTTTTAATTTAGGGCAAATCATTTGGATAACATACTTTTTTGATACCATTATAGCAAGAATCACATCAAATAATCTTTTTTATATGGTTTTGAACAATATAAATAATTTTTAAAAGACATAAATGAAAAGAAGTAATTTTTCATAAGTGAAAAGATGTAACCACAAATAAAATTTATTAGATTAAAATTGGAATTTATAAAAAAAAAACATAAATACCAATTTTGAATAGACGCAACTTATTGAAAGGCAACTCGCATTTATTCAGTTTTTATTATTAATAACAATAATGAAAAGATGTAACTTATTCAAATACAATTGGCATTTATTCAGATTGTTATTATTAATAAATTAATTGATTATGTATGTAATTATCTCATAGTGTCACTACTTGACATGTTACTAATTATCTAGCTTAGTCCTTTGTTTAATTTCATTACATAAAAGCTTAATAAAAATGGCACAACGTTACAATAATATAGAAAAAAAAAACAAATAATGCAGAGAATAAATACGAAAAAACTTTGAACTGCTCGAAGCTCAAACAAAAGACAAGACGAGAGAGAAGGAGAAGAAGAAAAATCGAATCTTCAAAAGAAAGAGAGAAGACGCAAACTTCTTCTTCTTCAATGGGGCCTCCACCTGAAAGATCCAAACGCCTCCATAACTTCACCTTGCCTTGTCTCCGTTGGGGTCAACAGAGATTCCTCCGATGCGTCAATCTTCCATCACATTCACATCACCGATCTCCTCATTTTCCTTCTTCTTCTTCCTCTCCGTCTCCTTCTCCCGATCACGCAGCCAACAGATCCGTCTCCGTCGCCGGAGGAGTTTCGAACGACAAGCTTGGAGTCGCCGTGGCGGCGGCTCGGCCGTGGAATCTGAGGACGAGAAGAGCTGCGTGTAGTGAACCGGGAGAAGAATCGCCGGTGAAGGTCGCCGGAAATGAAATTGGCGTGAGGAGAGGTATCGACGAAGAAATGGAGAAGGATGAGAAATCGAAATTCTCCGTTTCGTTGTTGAAACAAGAAATCGAAGAGGATTTCTCAACCATGATTGGGAAAAGACCACCGAGGAGACCTAAGAAGAGACCGAGGATCGTTCAGAAGAAATTGAATGTAAGTCTCGTCGGGAATTGCTCTTGAGAAAATCAAAATCGAAGCTTACTAATCTCTGAGAAATTTTTTGTTTGCAGACGATTTTTCCTGGATTGTGGTTGTCAGAAGAAGTAACAACAGATTCATATAACGTCCCTGAAGCTGTGGAAACGTGAAAAAGCTGTTTACTTACTTCTTAGCAAAAATGTATCAGCTTTGTGTTTCTCTCTTCTTGCTCTGCTTTGAGATATTCTCAAGTTTGTTTTCATTGTAAGCAAAGGTAAAAATGTAGCAATGTCTCTGGTCCGTGAAGAAACCCAAATTTCTGGTTTCTAATTACGGATATTATCAGTTCATTCATAATGTTTAGTTTAGAAGATGGTAGTAATCGATGGTATCATCACCAGTCTAATTGTAATCTCCAGCTGTTTGTTTTTAATGATGCAGATGCTTTAGTGTCTCTCTGTAACTTCAAAAATGTTTCTTTAAGTCTATTGTTTCCATTGTGGGTATATAAACGGCTAAGGTTGTGCAAATAAGAATCTTCTTGTTCTTGGGTATGTTTTCAAGAACGTGCCTCTCGTCTCACCAATGGTGTGTATTGGAGATCAAAAATGTCTGTGCTGTTAAAAAACTTTTGATGATGTATATAAACAGCTTACATTTTCTGAGGTTAACATGGTTTATTTGTGTCTGTTAAGTCAAGTTACAAGATGGTGTACCATTTGTTGAATCTAATGTTCCGCTGTTGACCCATTTTCATGAAGACAACAAACTATGTTGCTGTTTGCCAGATAACGCAAACATGATCATACTGATAATGATCTGGATTCTGGAGCTTCATATCTGCATGTGCAGTTTCTTGATGCCAAAAAAAGTTATGTGCTGTCAGCAACAACATTTGTGCTATCACATGGTTGTTGTTTGATGGCTTCATAGGTTCAGACAAGAAGTGAGCAGGACATGCTCACATTTACATGAGGTTCACACAGGGTCCATTCCTCTCTGATACGTCCAAGTACAAAACATTTCTTTAGTTCGAGAGGATCCAGACAGCAATCTTGTAAGGATGGTCACGTTTTACATTACTATTATGATATTGCTTCCTCTAGAAGTGAGTGGCTCACCACAATCTTTAGACAGATTACGCCTTCCCTTATTATATTCGAAACTTCAACTTCTTCTCCCCACCAACTTTTATTAGAAACTTCAGCTTCCATTGTTCAAAAGCAAAGTTTTGACATTGAAGGAGATCATTTTTTCACTCACTTGACTTTTTTTCTTTTCTTTTTTTTCTTTTTCCAAAATATGATCTGCACGGAGTCAAATCACCAGCGGATCTCGTTCTCCAGTGATCTTGGACAATCCGATAAAGCACCACCACCACCTGTAATAGAATCATCCGGCCTTATCCGAAGAGACGAAACTCTTCTAGATTCATCAAACTCTTTCGAGTTCCATATCTCAAACAACTTTGATCCCGGAGACTCTTCACCGGCCGATGAGATCTTTGCAGACGGAATGATCCTCCCTTTCCATGTAACCGCAGCTTCGACTGCTCCAAAACGTCTCTACAAATACGAACTCCCTCCCATTACATCCTCTCTTTCTCCATCTCCTTTCCCGCCACATCCGTTACCCGCAAAACACAGCGAGAAGGAAACCAGCGGGCGGGCGAGCGGAGCAAACTCGGACTCAGAAGCAGAGAAGTCGTCAAAGTCGTTTTGGAGTTTCAAGAGAAGCTCGAGCCTCAACTGCGACATAAAGAAGAGTCTGATCTGTTCGTTTCCTCGGCTCACGAGAAGCAACTCAACAGGTTCGGTTACTAATTCAAAGAGGGCAATGCTGAGAGATGTTAACAACCATAGGCCTTCTTCTTCTTCTTCTCCATCTATCTGTTGCAATGCGTATCAGTTTAGGCCACAAAAGCACGCAGGAAAGAAAGGTGAAGGAGGAGGAAGCTTTTCGGTCATTCCTGTCCTTAATGGTTCATCTACTTTTGGTTTAGGATCGATCTTACGCCATTCTAAAGATAAGACGAAGAAGAAGAAGAACAAGATGTAGATGGTCACATGACGAAGAGAGATTCAGAGTTTCGATAAATAATATTTTTTTCCACTTTTGATTGTGTCTACAAATTGTTGGATGTTTAATTTTTTTTTTTGTACACACATTTTTTAGTGGTGCTACCAAACTTTTTTCGGTTGCTTCAATATTTCGAATCGGACACAGCCCCAATAACAGATCAAAGCAACAGACTAAAGTGGTTTAGTCATATCTATCTTATAGAACCTATCTTTAACATATGAAATGCCCAATGTATTGCAAACAATACCAAGTTTTGTTGATACAAAAGTCTCTTTACTTTCAAATTTCAACAAAGAGATTAGTAAGATGTGGTTAACACCAATGTCATACAAAATCTTTATAGACACACCAGAGATGATGGGTGCACATGTATTTCCAAAAGGTTAATTGGATTAAAAATACAGAATAATATAGAAATGTATTAATGGAATAAGGTATGAGTGACCAACATTAAACATCTGTTAAAAAGGTAGTTGAAAAGACTAAGTCTAACCTGACCCATTCACTTATCTTAGTTATTTAACACTTAAGTGATTAACATAACAAAAAAAATTTGAAATTGCCAAATTGGACATGACATGTTCCCCATTTTTATCATAAGACGAATCACAGTATTTTATTTTCCTCCCCATCGAAATACATATACAAAGGCTTGTAAGACTTTGTGACCATATTTTAGGAAAAATACAAAGATAAATGCTTTCCTCAAATCGTATATCAGTTGAGAAGAATTATTTGTCAAAATTTGATACGTGGATCGCATACACTACTCTCTTTTCCTCAATAATTAAGGAATCAATGAACAAATAAAGAATATTTTCCTCTTAATTCCTTTTTTATTTCATTTCCTCATATTTTTCATTACAACCATGGTTTATCAAAGAATCACCAATCGAAACCTTAAGTTTTGCAATATTGCATTGTCAGCTTGTATAAGAAAAAACAATTATTTCAATTTTTCTCGTTATTGAATACTTTTCTCCCACACTTTTACATGTAAATTGTACACGAACTCAAGTATCATAATTAAAATCAGATATATAAACAAATAAGAAATTGTTACAAACGTGAAGAAAGATGGTTTTTACAGAACATAGTTTCACTTTCGAAAGCGCAATTGATGATGCTATCTGAGATCAATGACATCGAACCTGAGATTGGGGTTCATGTAAACATCCTTACACGTATTGTAAACTGGTCCTCCGTCAGAGGGCGAACTGTGCGCGTGAAATCCACGCCGGTCACAATTCCTTATCACCGTCATTCCTCCCGGTGTTGTCAACCGGAATATTCCATGATTCCTATAAAAAAACAAAATCATCTTATGGTTTCTCGAATCATTTCATTTTTAACATAAATATATCGTAAGTACTTTGTTTGTTTATTACCTTGAAGAGTCTTGTGGCGCCATAACTATTGCCACAGCTTCCGGTAACATAATCTGAAGAAGAAAAAAAACATTGCAATTGAGGTTTAAGTTTCCACATGACTCATGAGGAGAGAAAGAGATTTATTCATAAAAAAAAGTTAAGGGATACTTCCATCGTTGATATATATTTAGAAAGATGTAGCAAACGTTTTGTCAGTACCTGGTATGAATAGTGTGTGTGAACATCAATGGATGACATGAAACAAGACTGTGTTGGATGCGTCTGGAAAAATGGAGACAATGAGTCAGTAAATGAATTTAAGCGAGCAATAAACTGATAAAAATGATACACAAACCGAGGCTGATCTTCAAGCATAAAGCAGTTATAGCTAGAGATATAAAAAATCATATTCACTCACATGAATCCATCCAAGTGGGAAAAGGGATTGCTTGTCCTGTACTTCAAATATCTCCTCTTCGTTTGTGGCCTGACACTGTGGAGAGAGACAATACAAAAATAAGTGAATTTATATGAATAGAACTACGTTAAAATACCAAAAAAAGACTGAGCTTACAGAGTCAGATGTTGATTCCTGCTTTGGTATGATGAGAGCGGTAATATAAAATTTTCTGTTTTTCTGCACACAAGTGATTCACATATCATTATTTATGATCAATTTTCATAAGCAAAGTCTCTACATCACGTTTTTGAATTTGAAAATTAATGCGATAGAAATATCATGTGACTCACTAGTGAGCCAGCAAGAATACCACAAGTCTCTAGATTCTTCTTAGTGTTTGACTTGGCAAGGCTCATAAAGGTATCCATCATTGTTGTTGCCTGAAAATAAAGTTAATTATCAACACAAATCTAGTGTCACATAGAAAAGATACAGCCTTAACAACAAATCAGCAATCCAAGCAAGCTGAATTCATTTTTTCTTCTGATATTAGTATGAGCTTTGACATCAGAATGATAACAAAGAGAGGAGAAATATAGCAAACTTACAATATGGAGTTCAAGAGGAGACTCTGCCCGTAGAGACTCATCTGGCAAAGGGTTTTCTATCTTACATTCCGCTTCCATAGCTTCAGGGCATAAAGCAGGAACCAAGTCTTGAACTTCTGCAAGCACCGGAGGTGGTGAAGGTTGCCTAATGATATTGTTATCATTAACTATTTCTGGTTCTTCGAAAGAAATCATGGAAGAAAGCTCATCAGTGTAATCTTTCTTGATAGTTTCACTTGAATTAGAACTTGATTCCACAGCTGGCCTCTCAGGTTCCTGGTTACTGCCATTTGTTAACATTGGTTTGCTATCCAAGAGTTTCTGGAAGCTGTTTCAGATAGAGAACATCAATAGTCAAGAGGATCACAAAGGTATAGATTGTTAAAGGGACAAGAAAAGTTGGAGAAAGTGGGCAGAAAATGTAAGCAATAAAACAAAATCTCTTGATATGCAGAATGGAAATGTACATTTTTCTTCAAAACCAGCTAGATGGACTAACCTTGGGATTTCAACTGGTGAAAAATCTATATTGCTTGGATACTGAACCTGAATAATAGAACAAAAAGATCATCAGCAATTCAGCATAGTGTGAAGAAGTGGATAAAAAAGAAGCATAATATAATACCTTTATATCATTCCTCGGAGGCTGCCACTGTGCACGGAGTCCATTTGGACCCAAGATAGAGTGCTTTGAAAGGGTTTCATCTGTTGGTCGGATTAAGTTCACTGACCTAGATAAATCATGCATTTAATAAAATCTATAAGACAGGACCATGACACCAGAAAATAACAGTGTAAGAAATATAACGAAGATCTTCCATCAAGAACAACGTCAATAAAAAAAACTTGAGACATACATCTTTCTGAAACGCTCATCAAGTGGTGCAGCGTTCAAGAATTGCTGACCCCTGGAACCCATGTAGCCAAAATTATGTCCAGTAGGATTTATTACCTATGCCGAACAAGAGACACATAAAAAGGAGCAGGGAATGTTTATCTACTGCAGCTTAAAATTTAGTACCATATTAACTAATTGAAACCAAAAGTCTCAGAATGAAACCAGAAGGTTTTTAGATATATGTATGCATAGCATATGGGACCTAACAAGAGGAAAACATTGGGCACACCGCACACCTTTGCATTATCATAGCTACTTAACGATGGTTTTACAGCCAAAGACCAACGTGGGGAACCATTTGCAGGATTAGCTTGCACATTGTATCGAGGTATGGGCTTGGGATTCAGTTCATCGATCCTTTGCTGTACAACTGGTTTCAACTTCTCCAGCTCAGTCAAGACATCCAGTAGCCTCTAGACAAGATAAAAGCTCACATCAAACTACTGATTGATAGACAAAACATTGACAGGGGACTATAATGATATATATCCATTACCATTCTCAAATACTCTTTGTTGCTGTTAAGAGCTGTTCTGTAATCTCGATGGGAGGGTATAGTCTCGAGAGCCAAGCTAGAGAAAAAAACAAAAAAACATAATTGATGTCAGAATCAAAAATGTTAGGATCTTGTTCCCTCTACAAAGAAAGAAGTGTCAAGTTTCAGCTTCTTTTCCTTCTGATGCATTATCCTCACCTTGAAAAACGTAGAAGCATGACATATAAATCAATTATATTCTTCTCTGCCCGAAATATGTTGGCCTACAAAACGTTTATGTAGATGATTAGAAACGTAAAGAAGATGATTTAAGCCTAAAACGGACCACATTCAGAGAAACGAAAAGCCAACAACTTAAAAAATCAAAGTTAAAGACATCCAAAATCAAATTGAAAATCTGTTTAACAAGATGCAGCTTAGAAATCACAGTTTGTATCCACTCGCCTAAGAACAAGTCTCGAAACAAAGCATCTGATATCCAAAATTCCAATGAGATTATACAAGGATGAATGTCAAAGGACCAAGGCAAGTTCTTCCTCAAGGTAATACGATTCACAGAAAGTAAACTAGTAATATGATATATCATCTCCTTCTTTTTCATCAAAACCAGTTTCTGTGACCACCGTGATCCTATGCATACTTCCAATCCAAGCTGATGAACTAGTGAAAGTACATACTAAAAGGGGACAAACATATGCCAAAGATACACAAAACACAAGAATCAAGAGCACATCAACAACAATCACACGTTTAGTGTGTAAAAAGTGGTGCAAATGAATTTGGAAATACTCAATAACGTAATGGCAGATTTCAAAATTCCATCCGTTCTCTAAGCCAACAAAATCTCATCAAAGAGAGAGGGAACAAGTTCGAGAGCATCAATCGCGATAATCAGGTCAAAAGGAACCCCTCGAAACCAAAGACAGCTCGATAGAGTAACCGTAAATCAAAATCAAAAGTCGAGTATGAAGACGAAACCTGTTTGAGGATATTATCTGCGATCCTGAAGTAAAATCTGAGGGAGATACGATTATCAACGCCTATTCTTCGAGCACTAGTAGAGATATCGATGATCTCAGGAGACGACCCCATAGTTGCTCAGACCAGAGAGATCAAAGCAATCTTCCTTCCCGCTTTCCGTGTAAATTAGGGACTAATGAAAGAGCACGACGTTGAGAAGCAGATCTCGGAGTTCTGGGCCAATCGGTGACGGAATCGTCGCAGGGGTGGGAACCGACGGCGAGAAGGTAGAGAGGCCGCGATTAATGGCGATTGGCGACGAACAACCAAGCGACGCTGATTGAGTAATTTGACTCTCTTTCAGGGGGCAAATATGTAAATTTATCTTTTTGGTGGGTGGGTTTGAGACTTGAGGCACTTTTTAAGAGGTTGATAAATGTATTCAAACCGACTTGGACCGGTCCCCTGTCGGCCGGAAGAAAATTCGATTCAGTCATAATAGATGAACAACACAACAAAGATAAGGATTATGTCTTCTAAAATTTGTCATATATCTTGGAATTAGGGGCCTCTCAGTAGATCCCAAATACTATCAATCGAGCCTTCCCATAGATTTTTTGGATATTTTGGAAAAACTGCGACAACTTTATTTTTGAAAGATTGAAATTCTAAGATGTTGTAGACACACTATGGGTAAGATTCGCGAGGATACCAACCAAGTGGTTCCACACGCTCAAACCTTAAACATTTCCCAAGAAAAAGAGAGAAAGGATCAAGCAAAGTCAAGTAGTGTCTGGTCCCCTCCTCCAATTCATTGGCTAAAATGTAACATTAGATCATCCTGGTGTAATTATTCTCAATCAGGACGAGCATTTTGGGTTCTAAGGGATGAACAAGGGAAAGTTTTAATCCATAGCAGAAGATCCTTCTCTAGGATGGCCTCGGGCCCTCGGCTCTTGATGCAAACCTGCAAAGTTGACTATGGGCGATAGGAAGCATGGAAGATTTATCCATCTTTCGAGTTATTTTTGCGGCTGAGTTTAATGAATTATGGTCCGAATGGCATTCCGATTTGGGTGCAGTGCGATGACCCTAATCATGATCTACCACCGAATGGTACTTTTAGTTTTAGAGAGTGATTAGTTGTTTACAAAGTGTACATAACCAGTGTCGTGCTCAGACTTACGTAGGCTTAAGACAAATTAAAAAAAAAAATGTGGCCCTCCTTATATATATAAAAAATTAAAGTAATAACCTTGTCGTCTCAAAGACAAAAACACACACAATAGTGCTAATAAAAAAAAATCTTGTTTTATCTTCCTATAAAAAGCTTTCACCAAACTTATATATCTAATTGTTTTACCAATTCTCTCTATAAAATATAAATATGATAAACCAATCTTGTAATATATATAGTTATAGAATATAAGATTTTTCTTTTCTTGGGATTTACTTTAACAATATAAATTCCTTTGTTCCTTGTGTCTAGGTTTTCTTTCAATTAATTTTACTACTATTTTATATTATACAATTATTTTTTAGGTTTCTTTTTCGTTAATCACCCTTTTTTTTTTACGAACAGCTCTATTTGCACCGTGCTGGAAATTTTCTTTATCTGCTTGCCTCCAATGATCTGTAGAAATCTATTATATAAAGACTGAGTTGTGTCTCACAAGAGATTGACACCTAAACATCCCTCTGCATGACACATCAGCCTTGATTTTTATTTTTATTTAATAAACTTAATTAAATAAAATTAGTTTTCTCAAAGCTAACGTGACCCAGTTTTTTATAAACTTTATGAAACACATACGCAGCCGTTCCAAATTCTAATCATGTTGAGTCGATTCAATTCAGTCAAACATGAAATAGTTTATACCGAAGCTTTTGGTTGATTGTTTCCGAGGTTGAAACAGAGAAACCAAACCCGACCATCTTCTTGAAAGCTTGTGAGTTTTAGGAGTGAATCCTGAGGATGCGGTTCATGTAGGAGATGACCGTAGGAATGATGTATGGTGCGCTAGAGACGCAGGCTGTGACTGGGGAAGTGAAGTTACTTCATTTAAACAGGTGTACGAATCTTTCTGGTTTCCTCAAATCTCTCAAGAGTTTGAAATCAATGGTTTAACCGGAATTGAATGTGTTTTTTGTTTTTTTTCTCTGCAGGTTGCTCAACGGATAGGAGTGAAGGTTTGAAGCAGAGCATATGAGAGAAATGGTTCAGTCTTCAAACATGTTCAGGCTTCGGTTTTAGCTCTCTTTTTTTATGAGCAGTTTTGTACATTTGATTTCTCTTTTGTATTATAATGTGTGTAATATATGTTGTCGTTTATGTATAAAAGCAGAAAATTATAAATCTTCAGGATCGTTGTTGATCCGAACAGAAATGTTGTACAGTTTTTGACATTTGTTTATAATAAAAGTTACTTACATACTTGAACCTCGACAGTGTAGAAGTATTATAAACTTGTAATCACATTGGGAAATCTTAATATATATTTTTTTTGACGGTTTGCTTCACCCTTAGTTCATTGCTCGATTAATTGTAGCTACAACACGTACAAGTTATTTATTTTCAATATAAAATTATATTAAAAAAAAAATTCTTCTTTTTAACAAGTTCAAGACAAAAAAGATTTTAAAAAGTTTGTATAATTTTTTTATAACAAAAATAACAATGAAAACTATAACCAAAAGAGTGTAAATATTAATTTTAATAATATATATATTTATATAGTTAACAACTTAGTTAAACCAAAACAATATAGTTAACAATTTTAAAATTATCCAATTAATATATTTAAAATAAAATAATATATTAACTATAAATTTAAAATATAATACAACGTAATCCCGCGTGTACACGCAGATCATCTCTTAGTAACCTGTAAAAATCGCATCTACTGGGAATTAAAACACAAACCTCCTGGTGTAAAAGTATTAATGAACTTTTTAGTCAGTCACTTGACTAAAAAGGCTTCTACATTTGGTCGTTAATCACTTTTGTGTCATCAATTTTCTGTGACCTTACTTTATTAATATATATACTGTATTATAATAAAATGTTAAACATGTACAGAAATTTATATACAAATAAAAAGGTAATAATAACAATTGGAAGAATATAAACTTATCAAGCAAAAAACCGAAACATATTTATCAAATTAACTAAACACATAATAAGTTTTACTAAAAAATGTGGCCCTCTAATTTTTAAAAAATTTGGTGCCTTAGGCCAATGCTTTTTTAAAACACCATTAAGCACCGCTCTGTACATAACTCAAATCATACAAATCGCCCAAAGAACTGCGATTATCTATTTTACTCTTTTTTTTCTTTGAATAAAATTATATTGATGAATTGAAATATGCAGAGTGTAGAGCGGTAGTTATTACAATAGGAATATAATTATAAACATGAAAAGCTGTATCATTTGGTATAGTAGTTGTAGCTAAGATATGAGCTTGGACATTTTATTATCGTGGACTCCATTGTATATTAACTTCATCAAATCTTGTCATCCAATACCAGATATCTCCTATCCAATTTAGCATTGCAAAATTCATTGACCTTTTGTTTACTAAATCCACCAATGCTCGACAATCTCCTTCAAATATTATCTTCCGTAGACCCTTACTCCAACAACTTTGCATGGCCATAAGTAATGCTTGGGCTACACTTTCTAAAGAATTCCCCACCACCACACCTTCTCCTTGTGCTGCACTTACAAATCTTCCCTCTGTATCTCTTAAAATCCAGCCTTCTCTTGCATTTCTTTGTTGTATAAAGGATCCATATCATAGTTGCAGTTGATCCATCTTTTTTGTGGATTTCTCCATTTGTTTTGAACATGGCTCATTGCTGTAATTGCTGGTGGTGAATTGATGTTTTCGACAACAGATGTTTTTGAGCATCTAACCATTCCTTTGCATCAATTTGCGCCATATGCAGAGTTTTATTCTAAGGAATGTCGTTGTTGATGAATTAATAGATTCCGACTCTTCCATATTCTTCATAAGATCCATATTGATTGTTGATGAATTTGATGGGGCATATCATGTTGTTATGTACAGATTGCTTGTAGTTTTTCTTCTAGTGATTTTGTTGGATCATACACAATCTGATGTGGATACTTTGAAGCTCTCCATACTAATTGAGCATAAATATAACGATCCGGGCCCGGCCCATTTGAATAAGTTTAAATGAATTGATTTGGCTACTTATGTCATCAAAGTGCACTTACCTTTTCCGGTCACTTACCCCGAGAGAACTCCAGAGTTAAGCGTGCTTATGCTGGAGTAGGACTAGAATATGTGACCTTCCGGGAAGTCCTCTGTGGAACCGTGTGAGTGAGGCCAAAACACGGAGAAAGGTCATGTGGTGATTGCAGGGTCAGTAAATAAGTCGGTCGAGCCACCAAGAAAAATAACACACCGACCGTCGGACATGGACGGGGCCCCACAACCTGTGAGAGGTGTGGGACCTCGCTGGTAGGGGCGGTCGGGACGTTACAAGTGGTATCAGAGCCAAGGAAAATCAAACTGATTCTGTTCTAGGAGTCTGTCTTGGGGTTTGGGGGTTAGGGCTCACACCGGCGGGATCAGAATTCGGGGACAAATTTCTGTTTAGTGGAGGAGAATTGTAACGATCCGGGCCCGACCCATTTGAATAAGTTTAAATGAATTGATTTAGCTACCTATGTCATCAAATTTCACTTACCTTTTCCGGTCACTTACCCCGAGAGAACTCCAGAGTTAAGTGTGCTTATGCTATAGTAGGACTAGGATGGGTGCCTTCCGGGAAGTCTTCTGCAGACCGTGTGAGTGAGGGCAAAACACAGGGAAATGTCATGTGGTGATTGCAGGATCAGTAAATAAGTCGGTCGGGCCACCGAAAAAAATAATGCACCGACCGTCGGACACGGACGGGGCCCACAGCCGTTAGAGGTGTGGAGCCTCACTGGTAGAGACAGTCGGGACGTTACAATAAATACAATCAAAGAATAAGTGTTGAGAGTTTCATCACTTGCTGCACCTCTTGGACACAGCAAAAAATGTCTTAACATGCTTCCAGTGGGTAATGCTTAATCTCCAGAGGAAATGTTTCAGTTTGGACGTTGTGTTTAGTTTCCATATAGACGATTTAAGGATAATATTTTTTGGAGAAGGAACAACTTGTGGAGCATCTGGTAAGTGAAGCAAGCCAATACGCTGATTTGACAGAATACACTCTGGATTTAGTGTAATGCATCTGCTAATTTGTGGAGCATCTATTTTACTTTTTATTTTGCAATTTCACCCCTACTTGTATTTAGTAATTATATTAAATTTTATTATTACTAATTAAAATATATCATAACATTTTAACATAAAAATGTGATTTTACGTTTTTCACAAAAAAACGTAAGATTTTTTTTTTCCGCCATAGCTAAGCTCCTCTTAGACCATGTACAAAGGAATGTTAAAAACTCAATTCAACTGTTGAATTGATACAATGAAGGTGTTGAAAAAAGTGTTTAATATGATGTGGCTTCAATTGTGTTGAAAAAATTCAACATGTTGAAACTTTAAAGGAAGGAAAGAGACAATACCACATGGCGCATTATCATTAGCTGTTTAAATTCTTGCTTTTTTATTTTCATCTTAAGTATTTGAAATCAATTATTTTATAGTAAATTAATTTATCTTTTTATGTTTTTTATATCAAAATTCATCATTTTTCATACTCTATAAATATAAACTTGTTTTATTTGATTTGGATACAAAAAAAAAGTTAAAAAAAAATAAGAATACAAAATAAAAATAGTGGGGTATGGTGTTGAATTTTATTAAACAAAACCATTGTAAAGTAAAAAAATTGAGTGGGTGTTGAATCATTAGGTGGAAGAAAGAGAAGATGATGTGGAATGTTTAAATGTAAAAAGTAGGGTGTTGAAAATTGAAACCATTGTACATGGTCTTACTACCTCTACAACATAGTCTCCACGTGCTTTATAAATACTGCCACAGTGGCAAACCCACCTTCTTCTCTCAACCCATGGCCACCACATCATCAACCATCATCAACATTTTTCTCCGCCGCCACCACCGCACCTGATCACTCCTCCTGCGCCGTCGAATATGTACTCCATACTACATGTTAGGCCTCCAAAACATCCTTCTCTTACCACCACCACCACCGCAGATTACACAGCCCTCATTGGTACATTTCGCGGCAGTGGAAAGTTAAATCATTAATATTATATATATCGGTAGAAAATGAAAAGAAAGGGAATAACTTCATAAATTAACCGTTAAATTATGTATAAATAATTGATATAAACTATTGTCTAACCAAACTAATATAAATGACATATCTTGTAAATAATCTAGTTATTTAAACACTTCTGTAAATAACACATGATAGTATAGTTATTCTGTAAAAATGCTTCTTAATATATGAGATTTTACATATACATAGCACTCATTAGTATATGTATATCAAATATATACACACAAATATTTGTGAAAATTTACCAAAAATGGAATAGATGACTGTTGCAAGTGTGATTGTCTGTCTCCATGTGAGATGAGAGTTTTTTTTTTTTGTCATCTGATTTTAATAAAGAACCAAAAGATCTGAAATCACCACCATCAACATACTGATGAGGTAACGTTTCATAATCGAATTAGTTTGGTAGAGAGTTAGTTTGGATGAAAACTACGACCGAGATTCATTTCCTATTTTTGAAACGTTTCATAATCGATTTTTTTTGGGAAAACGCTTTTTTAAAAAAAACTTAATTTTATAGCGTTTGATTTCATTTTATTTGAAAACGTAATAAGTAAATAGTTCAGAAATATAAAGATATATTTGGTATTTTCAAAACTTTAAAATCTGATTAATATGATGAATATGAATCATACATGTTTTCTTTGTTTCTAATCACGATTCCCGATCTCAACAGTTGATGAATTGATATTCATAAGTTTGCATGTTATATTAGTTTTTCTATTATAATACTTTGGAAATTTATAGTTTAATAGTTTTGGGAATTTGTTGGTAACCAATAACCAACGGTACTAAGTTATTGTATAACATGTATTATTATTTTTTTGATAATTAGAGTGTGATCCGAATTTTTATTATTCGACTAATTTCTTCAAAGTGAATGTAATTATCACTATAAGAAAACATGACGTTTGCCACGATTTTTTGCGAGGAAAATAAATCGTAGTAAATTAGCATCGAATTAACGAGAAATTTACGAGGAAAATTAAAAACGTCGGTAATTCGTCGGAAAGAGCAACGAAAATAAATCCTCGCAAATTCGTCGTAAAATTTCAACGAATTAACGAGGAATTAACGACGAACATATATTTCGTCGCTAATTCGTCCTAAATTAACGAGGAATTAGCGACGAAACATGTTTGACGTGGATTCCTCGGAATTTCGTCGTTAATTTCCGACGAATTACCGAGAAAGTATTTCGAAGTAAATTAACGACGTATTAGAGAGGAAAATAAGTTAGATGAAAACGTGTTTTACTGGTTTTTTTGCCACGAAAATATTCCTTGTTAATTCGTTGGTAATTCGTTGGTAATTCGATGTAAAAAAAAAACCTATATATAGAAGCAACACTTCATTATAAAAACTACAAAAACAAAAACAAACTCTCTCTTCACCTACAAAAAAAAAAATTTTCACCAAAAAAACACTTTTTCAATATATTCCTTTTCAAAAAAAAAAAAAAAATTTCTTATATACCAAAAAAAAAAAAATTATGTCAATATACGAATTACGAAGTTGGATGTATAATCGTAAAGATTCGGAGGGATCGCTGACGAGGGAGTTTCAAGATGGGCTAGAAGGATTCATGTATCACGCGGGAAGTTTGCAAATTACCGTTGAAAGTGGTATGATGTACTGTCCTTGTCAAAAATGCATGAATAGGAAATTTATTCGTATCTCAAAAGTGTGGTCGCATCTATTAAATAGAGGGTTTTTTCCGCACTACTATATTTGGTATAATCATGGAGAAGGGCATTGGGGAAATGTTGCTAGTAGTAGCGGTAATAACCAAGCAGTTAATGCTGATGCTGAGTCAAATAATGTGCATCAAGTTGATGATCATGGTGAATATGGTGATCAGGATAGGATTCATGAGATGGTTACAGATGCATTTCATGAAAACACGGGTACATTTCTAGCTGCTGGTCATGATAGTAATATTTACGACGAGGAATCCAATTTAGATGCGAAGAGATTTTATGATATGTTAGATGCTGCAAATCAGCCACTCTACGATGGATGTAGAGATGGGCACTCTAAATTGTCCTTGGCAGCTAGGATGATGACCATTAAAACTGATCATAACTTAGGTGAGGTTTGCATGGATGATTGGGCTGATTTGATTAAGGAGATTTTGCCTGAAGATAATTTAGCTACTGAGAGTTACTATGAGATACAAAAGCTGGTTTTTAGTCTTGGGTTACCTTCTGAGATGATAGACGTTTGTGTAGACAATTGCATGATTTATTGGAAAGATGATGACAAGTTGCAGGAGTGTCGTTTTTGCCATAAGCCACGGTATAAACCGCAAGGTGCTGGTCGTAATAGGGTGCCGTACCAAAGGATGTGGTATCTTCCAATAACTGATAGGTTGAAAAGATTGTATCACTCGGAAAGGACTGCTGCATCCATGAGATGGCATGCTGGTCATTTGCAGACAGATGGGGAGGTCAATCATCCGTCAGATGCAAAAGCGTGGAAACATTTTAAGACGGTACACCCCGACTTTGCTAGAGAGAAACGGAATGTATATCTTGGTCTTTGCACAGATGGATTTAGTCCATTTGGTATGTCTGGTAGGCAATATTCTTTATGGCCAGTAATCTTAACGCCTTACAAACTTCCCCCAGACATGTGCATGCAAAGAGAATTTCTATTCATGAGTATATTAGTCCCTGGTCCCAAGCATCCGAAGCAGTCCCTTGATGTATTTTTGCAGCCTCTAATAGCGGAGTTGAAGGAATTGTGGTTTAATGGGGTCCGTACATATGATATTTCAAGGAAGAAAATTTTTACGATGCGGGTGGTTCTTATGTGGACAATAAGTGACTTTCCCGCATACGGGATGCTATCAGGGTGGACTACGCATGGGCGGTTGTCTTGTCCTTATTGTCTCAATCGAACAGAAGCATTTCAATTGAAGTACGGTAGAAAAACAAGTTGGTTTGATTGTCACCGCCGATTTCTACCCTTGTCGCATAAATACCAAAAAACAAGCGGTTATTTAGAAAGAACAAAGTTGTCCGTATTCCTCCTCCTGTATGTGTATCCGGGGCAGATTTAGAAGCGCAAATTGATCATTACGGTGCACAGCAAACAGTCGTCCGAGGTGGAAATTGGCACAGTACAGCGAATATGCCAGATGGATATGGGGAGCATCACAATTGGCATAAGAAAAGTATTTTCTGGGAGCTTCCGTATTGGAAAGATCATCTGCTTAGGCACAATCTCGATGTCATGCACATTGAGAAAAACTTTTTTGATAACATCATGCATACATTGCTAAACGTAAATGGGAGAACCAAATACAACGTAAAATCAAGACAGGACTTGCCTGACCTTTGTTCGAGGAATGAGTTGCATCTTTCAAGCAACGGGAAAGCACCAGTTCCAATATTTCGATTGGGTGCCGTAGAAAGGTCATCATTGTTCAATTGGGCGACATCTGATGTGAAGTTCCCCGATGGGTACGTTTCGAATTTATCTAAATGTGTGGAAGGGCAAAAGTTTTCAGGGATGAAGAGTCATGACTGTCACGTAATTATGGAACGCTTGTTGCCTTTTGCCTTTGCTGAACTTCTACCCGCAAATGTACATGAAGCAATTGGAGGTAAAATTCTGGTTTTTTAATTAATTATATATGTAAGTATGTCTAACTGACTCATGTCATTGATTAATTATTGATAAATTTTATACTTGTTGTTTTGTTATTGCAGGCATTGGGTCATTTTTCGTGATCTTTGTACTCGTACTTTGACAGAAGATGTAATTGCACAATTAGATGTGAATATACCTATCCTGCTGTGCAACTTGGAGAAGATATTTCCACCAGCTTTTTTTGATGTTATGGAACATCTACCTATCCATCTTCCTTATGAAACAGAACTTGGGGGGCCTGTTCACTTTCGATGGATGTATCCGTTTGAGCGATTTATGGGTCATTTAAAGCGGAAAACAAAAAATCTAGCAAAGGTTGAAGGTTCAATCGTTGCGGGAAGTTTAACAGAAGAAACTTCTCACTTCACGGGATATTATTTTGCATCAAATGTGCGGACACGAAAAAGGGCTCCTCGACGATATGATGATGGAGGTGTAGGTCAAACATACCGGTGGAAGGTGTCCCAGACATTTTCTCATCAATCGGACGCCTATGCGGAAAGTTGAAAGAAGTATGGTTCGCCAACGAACATGATCATCATAGCGCACATACGTATATCCTTCTAAATTGCGAGGAAGTTAGTCCATTTGAAATGTAAGTGAAATAAATTTATATATCATATCATGTATATCTATATATCTATATATAGTTTGGTTCGTCATTCACTCATATATATATAATGTTCTTGCAGGGAATTCGATAGACAGGTACGTGAAGCTATTGACGGAGTTACAAATGAGGAAATCAACACTCGTAAAGATCGCCACTTTGCTCAGTGGTTAAAGTCGGAAGTAAGTTTATATATATATATATATATATTAATTTACTAAATAATTCAATTAATAATTAATAACATTTATTTTTATTTTTATATAGGTTACGGATGGAGATACGGCATACCCGCTCTGGTTTCATGAATTAATCAAAGGTCTGATTTGGAAAATCACTACTGCATCCATGTATTGTACACGTGGATATGTGTTTCATACATTCAAATACGGCAATCAAAGGACTACTGCAAACTACGGGGTTTGTGTGAGGGGCGAAATTGATTTTTATGGGGTGTTGCAAGACATAATTGAAGTTGAGTACTCCGGGTTGGTTGCAATGAAATGTGTTCTCTTCAAATGTGATTGGTTCGATCCAACTGTTGGTCGAGGTGTGCGTAAAAATAAAAATGGGACGGTAGACGTCAATAAATCACGGCGTTACAACAAGTTCGAGCCATTTATCCTTGCATCGCAAGCAGAACAAGTCGCCTTTGTTCCTTATCCCCGAGTTCGCACAACAGGCATCCCATGGTTAGCAGTTATTAAAGTTTCTCCAAGGGG
>JAHZTW010000003.1:70791713-70883180 GCA_020283515.1 Alliaria petiolata | reverse complement strand
TTTTTTTTTAATTATTGTAGCAAAAATACACTTGGGATTCTGTTGATACCCCGACCGTGCGGGAAGCGTTCAAGAATAAAGTGATGGGACGTCTCGGAGGCACCGTTTCGGACTGGAAAAGAAAATGGGAGGTCATAGGCGACGACGCAAAACCGATATACATCGAGAAGTCGGTTTGGGACGGATTGGTTCGCTACTGGCGGGATCCCCACTCGGTCGTCATTTCTGCAAAGTGCTCATCTTCCCGTAATATCGTTGGTCCGGACGGTTTACCCGCGTCATTGCCTCATACTGCCGGTCAAATGCCTTTTGCGGGCGTTCGTTTACAAATGGTAAATTATTAATTACTTTCATAAATTTATTTTCTATTTTTTAAAATTTTTACTAACAATATATTTTACAAAAAATGTAGGCATCCGACAACGGAGGTGTTTTGCCTCCGATGACGGAAGTTTTTGCGAAGACACATCGCAAGAAAGTGTCGGGACTCTTTGTCTCTGACAAGGCCGAGAGGATCTACAACGAAGTCACGGCGAGGATTGCCGAGCGAGAGTCCCAGATGTCTCAGACATCACCTGGCGGTTTTTCAGTGCAATCCGGGGGGTTGACCACTCCCGACATCGATCGGATCTACGAGGAGGTATGTATAATAATATATCTATTATTACTTTTTTTTTTCTAATCATAATTTGTTTATTTTTTTAAAATCTAGGTTGCTCCTAAGAGAAAGGGGAAAGTCGTAGGGATGGGATCTATTCATCATGTCCCATTTGCTTCGTCTTTTGCCCCTCAGCGGTCCGCCGAAGATGATCCGGTCGTCCTACGTGCCAAGATAGCGACTCTCCAACAAAATCAAACCGAATATCAACAACAAGTCAAGGCTGAACTTTCGGAGTACGACGCTATCTTCGAGATAATGGCAGTGGGAAATCCCCAGATCGCCGCACTCTTGCAAGAGAAGCGGAGACGACGAGCGGCAACAACACATGCCGGGCCCAGCCATTCGACAGAGGAACACTTGACCGAGCAAGAACGCGAATCACGCCGCCTTGCGGCTGAAGCTACTGAAGAAGCACGACGGCTTATCCTGGATTTCGATTATGGCCTAGAGGAGTAGTAGTTTTATCTTATTTTTCTTAAAAACCAAAAATAGTTATTTTTAATTTTATTTTAAATATTAATTTTAAAATTTTCTTTTTTGTAAATATTTTTTTTATTTTAAATTTAAAAGTTTACTAGGTATTTACGACGAAAATAAGTTTGCCACGTTTTAAGGACGAACTCTGTTGCAACGGTTTTACGACGATTTTTTAGTTTGCCACGAAATTACTACGATTCTTTTCCCCTCAATTTGTCACGAATTTACGACGATTATTATTTTGCTACGAATTTACTACGATTTTTTTCCCCTCAATTTGCCACGATTTTACGACGATTATTATTTTGCTACGAATTTACTACGATTTTTTTCCTCTCAATTTGCCACGGATTTACGACGAATTATGTATCTCGCTATTTAACGACGATTTTACGACGAAATCTGGATCTCCCAAAATTAACGAGAAATTTGCGACGAATTTGCTTTCGCGACGATCGATCACCGACGATTGAACTTTCATGGCAAATTCGTTGCGACTGTCGATTTACGACGAATTTACCACGAATTCGGCCCTCGTAAAAAGTATGTTTTCTTGTAGTGTATCAAATAGTATATCTATCGAGTTTTTTTAATGGGTTAAAGTATATCATTTCAACTGATCAAATGAAAATGATTAGATAATTGTATGATTAAGAATAATCGGTACCTAACCTACACCAATAACACAGTTCATTTTCAAGTGAGAATCACTAACTCATTACCCACCACCATATTAACAACAAAATGCCAATATATAGATGTAAATTAGTAACAAAAATATTTAAATTTATTTTCTATCTATTGTTGGACTGTAACTAATAATCTTAGAGGGTGTTATTGGTTCTTATATTTTAATGAATTTAAAAATCCAAATCAAATCCAGTGTTATTGGTTCTATGATTTGAAAATCCATATCAAAATCCAGTGTTATTGGTTCTATGATTTTAAAGTTTATATTGAAATCTAGTGTTATAGGTTCTATGATTTTAAAATCCAAGTATTATAAAGATTTGGTTTTTTATTGGATTTAACAGTATTTTCAAGACTAAAATACAAAGATCCAAATACAAGATTTAACCTTGTTATTTGGTTAGATTTGAGTATTTTCTAAATCTAAAGAGAATTTTCAAATCCATTAAAATATAAAAACTAATAACCCCCACTAATATATTTTCATCTAAAAGATTCTTTTTTTTTGTCAGCTCATCTAAAAGATTCTTTAAGTTACCAATATTTTACTTTATACCTTCACAACTATTTTTAAATAAAATATCCACACATAATAAATAATAAATTTTAAATAAATACCATTAAATTAGAAAAAGGACACTTTTACTATGGATTTGTGAAATTATATCTTCTAATTTTTTGTCCATATTTTGACTGAATTAACTTTAACCAATTAGTTAAAAATACTTTTTAAATTTTATTTTAAGAACAAAAAAAAATAGAAAACTCAAAAACACCATAATAAAAAATTCTTAATCTTTAGTTTTTTGAAAAACATTAAAAATAAATATTTTTGTTCTATTCTATGAAATTTTAGAATACGTATTCTAAAATTCAAATCTGTTTTTCGAAGTTTAGAATACGTATTATGTACTTTGTACATGTTCTACGAAGTTTAGAATACATATTCTTCATTGTGTACATGTTCTACGAAGTTTAGAATTTCATGTGTGTTCTACAAAGTTTAGAATACGTATTCTACACTTTGTACATGTTCTACAAAGTTTAAAATACGCATTCTACACTTTATACATGTTCTACAAAGTTTAGAATATGTATTCTACAAAATTTAGAATTTTGTGTATCATAAATAGAAATAAAAATTCCATCAAAATCTCTACAAGTTATAAATGAAAAAAAAAAAAATTTAAAAATATTTTCGTAGAACATATAGGAAAATAAATGTTTAACTTAAAACCGATATCAAATTTTTGTTTCTTGAGGAATTTTGGTAGAACATATTTTTTATTATATATTTTCGTTTCTTAAATTATTTTTTACTTTTAAATAATCGTTGTTAATAAAAAAATATACTACAAAGTCTAATTGTGTATATATTTTGACCTAGAAGTACTTAGGAGTGGGGATAATCAAAATAAAATAAATAATTTTTTGGATTTTTTTTTAGTTTCGTTTTGGGAAGATAGATTATGATGTTAGATGTATAGTTTGGTCTTTTAGAGTGTATACCAATTGTATATGTTATTTTTGTAAATTATACAAAATTTAAATAAATCGATATAAATAAAATTTTATAAAATATTAAAAAAAGCCATTAGTTTTATCATAATATTAGAAGAGCAAGAATGAGAGAAGTAAAAATAAACTTTTATATAAAATATTTATATAAATTAGAAGTTTGTTATTATTAATGAGAAAACAAAATTATTATTTGAAAATTTTTATATAAATTCGAAGTCTGTCAATTAACACAAAACTAAATTATTATTAGTTTATATTTTAATTGAATTTTTTATTTTAATTATTAAGAACAAATTAGGATTAACATTAATATAAGGTATACTTCTTCAAAATTTAGAGGCAAAAGTATAATTTCCCAAATCTATAGAAAAAGTGTCCTTTTATTTCAATTTTCCCTTTCTTTGATGATAAGCGGGTTACACGATTTAGCCGAACACGGTTCTTTCCTGCCCAAGAGCTGCCATTTTCTCTTTCATACCAGCTTCAATGATCGGACCAGGAGCAATTAAAATGGTTCGAAGGAGTACTGAAAGTGTCTAAGGGGGAAATGATGCAGCGGCATCTACATTGTTGTGTTATACATGATGACACTTGTGTTACACATAGTTGGCTTTCTTTCTTTTTGGTGTTTTTTCTTTTCTTGTTGCTTTCGTTATTACTTAAAGTTATATTTTCTATTAAGATTAGCCCTAAAGGTGAACTTATTTTATTATAAATAGGTCTCTAATGCTTGTAAAGAGGATACCTATCTTTGAATTGAATTAATAAGAGTTTTCTCTAAACCTTGAGCTTTTGTAAGAAGAGTATTCTTCAAGACTAAAACCCTAGTTTTGATTTATCGGTAAAAAATCAATCCATATCCCCCTTGTTCTTAAGCTTCTCGGGAATCTCCTAGAACAAGATATCTTTACTAGCTTCCGCTCCATCACTTTTGCTTTTGATATCAGAGACAGTACGTTCCCGAAACCAATCATGCCACAGAAAGCTAAAGACATCGAGGTGTGTAACGTCGATGTGAGGTCTGGCGATTGGGCACAACTACGAAGATCAATGCTTGAGATGCAATTGAATTTCACAACAGAAGTTCAACGTTCTTCTNTATTATAAATAGGTCTCTAATGCTTGTAAAGAGGATACCTATCTTTGAATTGAATTAATAAGAGTTTTCTCTAAACCTTGAGCTTTTGTAAGAAGAGTATTCTTCAAGACTAAAACCCTAGTTTTGATTTATCGGTAAAAAATCAATCCATATCCCCCTTGTTCTTAAGCTTCTCGGGAATCTCCTAGAACAAGATATCTTTACTAGCTTCCGCTCCATCACTTTTGCTTTTGATATCAGAGACAGTACGTTCCCGAAACCAATCATGCCACAGAAAGCTAAAGACATCGAGGTGTGTAACGTCGATGTGAGGTCTGGCGATTGGGCACAACTACGAAGATCAATGCTTGAGATGCAATTGAATTTCACAACAGAAGTTCAACGTTCTTCTCATTCGTTAAAGCAATTGTTATGAGACGTCGTGCCGACGCCTCTCGAGAACCGTCCTCAACACAAACAACAACACCGCCATCAACGATTATCGCAAAAAAAAAAATTTCATCAACGGTTTAGCGACGAGCAGCCCGTTCGTGATCAACATCCTAGTGATGATATCTATGACGATGAAGTCGATACGATATACACAGACCATAATTCTGATTTGGAAGACATTGTCGATACTATCGATATGGAAGACAACGAAGACTCTTTTGCAGAACAGATTGGTGATCCAATTTATGATGTGTACGATGACGACGGCAGAGAATTTCTTGAAGTTGAAACAGTGGTAGATGCAAGAGTAATCTACGATGATCCAATCGTTCATGAAGACACATCAACACTTTGGCCACAAGCTGATTTTAATGACGTCATATTTTCCACTGGAGCTTTTGGGATAATTTATGAAGAGAATTGGATGGAAGTTTCATCGTATCATGAGATGGTGAAGAACATAGATCTGGAAAAAGAAGTTATTTCCAACGAGATATGGGGTGATCCAACTTTTGACACTTATGGTGTTGAAAATTGTGATGCAGATGTAGAGGTGATTCAAGAGCTCTGCCCCAAAGAAACAGTACTACCAGGTGAAGCACAAGTAGAATATGCAGTAGTGAGAGACATGAATGATATAGATTTTGTCCCTACGACTACGACACATATCAACGAGAAGGATAACGTTTCATATCCGAATAGAAGTAACCAAAGTCGTTCTACACATCGTCATCAATATATAAATCGCAATCCGCCAGATCATGGACGTGGTGATCGAAGCAGAGAAGAATATGTTGTGTCACACAGAAATTTGGTTGTAACACACGCAAAGTCTGTTAGAACAAGCAGTGACTTTGAAAGTGGTAATGTGTTGAATGTGCAAGCTTGGGTTAAATTAAGAAATAATAATATTTGCTTGAGCAAGGAAAAGAGATTATTGGAAGCCAAAGAAAACATTATGGAGTTAAAATATGATCAAGAGGATTATGTGAGCTACAAGACATATCAACAAGATGAAGACATATGGCTGAACACTTCAAAAGCAGAGTTTTTGCATAGAGAGGTGCGTGATTTCTTGATCCTCATCTGGATTTGACTGGTGGTTATCACCAACATCGACTTCACACATGCAATAATGGAATGACTTCTTGTCATATATGTGAGGAGGTGTTCATGTGGTTCATGGTACACTTTGGGATGTCCACTACCCTGAATTTTTCTAAGCGAATGCAGAAGTCAGATTTCAGTTTTTCTCTGGAGAAATTCTTTATGGGTTACTTTCACCACATAGGACAGGGATGCGAGCTCAACTTCAAATTGGTGTTGTTATTGGAGTATGTAGCACTTGAGGTGATATTTTCTGCATCTTCTGGTCGTGGAAGAACTCTGTTTTGGACTCGTCTCAGAACCAGTAATAACATGACAACGCTCTACTGATTTTGATGTTCTTTATACACCTGTGGTGAATCTTGGGCAAGTTCCTGTTTTGGTACATTTCACTGCAGGCAAGAAGATTCCCCATGATTGTGCACAACATGCTTATAAGTTCATATGGGAAACTCCTCACTTGTTACATAGTCCACCAGTTTGCAATGTTCTTCTTCCATATTTGAGGATGAAATTTGGCAGAAGAGTTTTGCATTCTCCATATGCTTGAATCTCACGAAAGGTTTGTTACTGATATGCTCAAATTAGCCCTGAGCTACTCTCTCAAATTAAGAGATCACTGTTGTACTTAGGGGTCGAATTCCACAGAGAATCGATGTAACTAGACAAATTCTAATTCAGATTTAAGCTAAGAGTAAAGTAGGAAAGCAGTAAATAGCAAGAAAATAAATGGTAGCAAGTCGAATTAGGGTTCTTAAAATCAGGAGACAAAGCGCTAGGCGGTGAGGTATCTCAGGAAGATTCAGGTTGTAGGTTTGATTTTTATTAGGATTAATTGTTCTAGAACTCGAAACACGAAAAGCAAACAAATCAGCTTTCGCTGCAGATGTTATCAATGTCTAAACCTAGAAAGCCAACTTTCGCTGCGAGTTCTAAGACAAAGAAATGCATTAATTTCAGGTTCGATGTTGTTCACAAAGACCTAACCAACTGTCGTTGCGAATAGATTCAATGTTCATCTAAAGATCTGGTCGCTAGGTGATTAACAACACTTTCGCATCTGTTTAATTACCTAGGGTTTCGAAATCTAGGTGATCAATCCTAAATTTCAGAGTTAAAACAATCTAAGATGAAGAACAAGAAGATAATCCCAATTGTAAACCAATTCTAACAACCTATCATCAATCCCTTGAATTCCCCACAACCTAACTATGAAACTACACAGACATGGATGCAGCAAACATCATAAAATAAGTAATTTGCATAAAAAGAATAGAAAAGATAAAAGGGTTCCAAATCTCTCAAGAACAGAGTGCAGATTTATCTCCCTAAAAGCTCTCAAAACTAAACTCTCTCTTTGTCTCTTTAAATTATAAGGTGTGTGCCTAAACAATGGCATAAAAACTCTATTTATAGGCCAAGGTACGAATCTTCAATTCCCTGGAAGATTAAGAAAAGTCTTGAGAATTTTATTTTCTTCAAAATTCTGGAAACTTCACGCCTTTGAAATCGGGAAAACTTGGTGTCGATCGACACCAATGGTATGTGTCGATCGACACCCATCGTGCATCTTCAATCCGACTTCAATGCTTCGTGACTTCATTCCATTATGCTCCGAAACGTATCTAAATCTCCAATTCAGCTCCAATTGTACCTGAACCTGCATAGACTCTATAAAGACTCGAAAATAGTACTAAGACTCAATAAAAACACTTATATCATGGTCCAAAAAATGGGTAAAAACCATGATATATCAACTCCCCGAGACTTACCTTTTGTTTGCCCTCAAGCAAAACAGAAACTTAAAATGGAGTCGAGGTTTGAAAACAGAAATATCCAGCTAACCTTCAGAACGCCACACTGAACCAACTCTCTTGAATCCACATACCATTGAGCCAACCTTAGGTAGTATTTCAGTGTACTTACCACAAGCTTAGCAATCTCCCAAAGCAAGTTCAAACCCCTTTTGCTTTCAAGAATTTCGAACTTAAACAACAGTATTGACCAAAGGATTTACAGATTCTTTCCCTTCCTTAGTGCATGAACAAGACCTTCCTTCTACAGCTCTCCTATTTTCTCTTCCCTTAGTCAACTGCTGCCCATTTTCAGGGTGTTCTACAGATCTTTTCATTGACTTTTTCTTATTCTTTTGAAGTCTTGGAATAGTGCTACTCTTACTTGTGTTCCTTGTGAGGAGACAGGTTCATGAGCTCTCACTAATATTGTTCCTTGTGAGGAGACAGGCTCATGAGGATCTTTGCACTATTCCTGACTTAGACTCTTTTTTTTTTATTTTTCTCAAGGGAAAATCAAGAAGAGACCTGCAATCAACTGCTATGGCAATGGTCCGTCAAGTGTCAATCTTCTGTGGTTAGTTCTTCTGAAAGCTGAAAATTTCTCTGATTTTGACTCGATAAAACAAAGTTTGGACTGACTCTTAATGACCAAAATAAAGCAAAATATATCAGTATTTTCCTCCCCTAGACTTGAATAACACTGTCCCCAGTGTTATTAAGCCCAAAGTTGGAAGAATAAATGAAAAGAAACCATGAAACGAGCAAGGAGAAAGCACTTACCTGTGTTCGCGGGGGGGTGTCGATCGACACAGAAGGGGTGTCGATCGACACCATGTCTGCAGTCGAATTCTCACTTCCCAAAATCGTCATTTGGTCCTGTAAAAATGTAAATCCGAGTTCTCCAAAGCTTGCACTGTCAGAGTACTCACATAACACGATTAAAAGCACCAATATCTAGTCCAATCTCATAAAGCAACCAAGATTCCAAATCAAACTGAAAACTGACTCAAAAATGAAAAAAAAACTAACTCAAAACTAACTTACCAGTGGGTTGTCTCCCACTAAGCGCTTTTTTACAGTCATTAGCTCGACTTTGGCAGGTGATCAGGCGATGGGTGCATCAGCCAGAGGCATCGTTTGTGCTCCTGGGATTTCGGCTTGTGCCCAATAACGTTTCACCCTTTGTCCATTGACTGTAAACTCTTTGTCATTCGGGTCAATCAGGACTATGGCTCCATATTGTTTGATAGCTTTGATGGTGAAAGGTCCTGACCAACGAGAGCAAATGATGTAAACGAGAGTTATATAGGAGTACCTGGTCATTTGGTTCGAATTGCCTGGATATGATCTTCTTGTCATGATAGGCCTTAGTTCTCTCTTTGTATAGCTTTGAATTCTCATAAGCGTGATGTCTGAGTTCGTCCAATTTATTCAGCTGTATCAGGCGCCTTTCTGCAGCAGACTTGATGTCAAAATTCAGCAATTTCACTGCCCATGCTGCCTTGAATTCGAGCTCCACTGGAAGATAACAAGCTTTCCCATAAAGCAAATGGAACGGTGTAGTACCAAGTGGCGTTTTGAAAGCTGTTATGTACGCCCAAAGCGCATCATCCAGTTTCACAGCCCAATCTTTCCTTGTGGCGCCAACTGTCTTCTCCAGAATCTCCTTAATCTGCCTATTTGAAACTTCTACTTGTCCACTTGTCTGAGGATGATAAGGAGCAGCTTCGCAAAGACTTTGTTAATGAAGTGCTTGCCACCATCACATATAACGATTCGAGGTACTCCAAATCTGGGGAAGATAATGGTCTTAAACAGCTTAAGAACCACAACAGAATCATTGGTTGGACTGGCAATTGCTTCAACCCATTTGGACACATAATCCACAGCAACCAAGATGTACTTATTCCCATATGAAGAGGGAAAAGGTCCCATGAAATCAATGCCCCAGCAATCAAAGACTTCAATCTCAAGAATGAAGTTTTGTGGCATCTCATGTCTCTTGCTGATCTTCCCTTTCCGTTGACAAGCATCACATCCAGAGATGAAAGCATGAGCATCTTTGAACATTGTTGGCCACCAGAGTCCAGCTTGAAGAACTTTTGAAACTATCTTGAATGTTGCAAAGTGACCTGCATAATCTGAACTATGGCAATGAAACAGCACGTCCTGCACCTCAGCTTCAACAATACATCTTCTGTAGACTCCATCTGAACAATGCTTGTACAGATAAGGCTCATCCCAATAATACCTCCTAAGTTCCTTGTAGAACTTTTTCTTTTTATAGCCTTTAAGGCCAGTAGGTTCATCCTCTGCAGCAAGGTAGTTGGCAATATCAGCATACCACGGTCTCTGACAAGTGAAAACAACCATCATACGTTTATTAAACGCGTCACCCATGGCCTGCAAAATCCGCTCCGCCAACTGCAGGTGGTGTCGATCGACACTAGTTAGTGTGTCGATCGACATACGGGATTTCGCGTCGAGATCGTGTTCCTTGAATCGGGGTGTCGATCGACACTCAAGGTCTGTGTCGATCGACACTGATTCCGATTCTGCAGAAAGTTACAGGAATCATCAATTGGCACGTTATCTTCTACTTTGATTCTGGATAGATGATCAGCAACTCCATTTTCAACTCCTTTCTTGTCCTTCACCTCAATATCAAACTCTTGAAGGAGCATAATCCATCTCAGCAATCTGGGTTTTGCATCCTTCTTCAGCATCAAGTATTTGAGCGTAGAATGATCAGTATGAACCACTACCTTGGACCCAACAAGGTATGGTCGAAATTTTTCAAAAGCAAACACCACAGCTAACAATTCCTTCTCAGTTGTTGCATAATTTCGATGTGCTTCATCAAGTGTTCTGCTTGCATAATAGATAACATGAAGCTTCTTGTCCTTCTTCTGCCCAAGTACAGCGCCTACTGCGAAATCGCTTGCATCACACATCACTTCAAAAGGCAAATCCCAGTCTGGTGGTTGTACAATTGGGGCGCTCACTAAGGCCTTCTTGATCTGCTCAAAAGCTGAGTGACATTCTGCATAAAACTCAAACTTCACATCCTTGCAAAGCAAAACAGTAAGGGGTCTTGCAATCTTGCTGAAGTCCTTGATGAATCTTCTGTAAAATCCAGCATGGCGTAGAAAACTCCTCACTGCCTTTACTGAATTTGGCGCCTGTAGTGTTGTCATCACCTCGATCTTGGCGCGATCCACTTCAATCCCAGCAGCAGAAACTCTATGTCCAAGTACGATGCCATCTTGAACCATGAAATGACACTTCTCCCAATTTAGAACCAAGTGTTTCTCTTCACATCTAGCTAGCACCTTGCAGAGATTGTCTAGACAGCCTTTGAAGGAAGATCCATAGACAGAGAAATCATCCATAAAGACCTCCATACAATCTTCAATCATGTCTGTGAAGATGGACATCATATAGCGTTGGAATGTCGCAGGAGCATTACAAAGTCCAAATGGCATTCTGCGGTAGGCAAATGTACCATAAGGACATATAAAGGTGGTCTTCTCCTGGTCATCTGGATGAATGGGAATCTGAAAGAAACCAGAATACCCATCCAGGAAGCAGTAGTAAGGATGATTCGCAAGCCTTTCCAGCATTTGATCAATGAAAGGTAATGGAAAATGGTCTTTCCTTGTGGCTGCGTTCAGCTTCCTGTAGTCGATGCACATTATGTGTCCAGTCACAGTTCTTGTAGGAATCAGCTCCTCTTTCTCATTCTTCACCACTGTAACACCTCCTTTCTTAGGAACCACATGAATTGGGCTTATCCAGGCGCTATCTGAGATAGGATAGATGATCCCTTGCGGCCAAGAGCTTCAGAATCTCCTTCTTCACGACCTCCTTTAGGTTCGGATTCAGCCTCCTCTGATGCTCTACTGATGTCTTGGTCTCATCCTTAAGATGAATGCGATGCATACACAAGTCTGGTGATATTCCTGCAATGTCATCAAGAGAATAGGCAAGAGCTTTGCGAAATTTGCGCAGCTTGCTTAGCAGTAACGTGAGCTCTGCATTGTTCAAAGTAGCATTGACAATAACAGGATAAGTGGAATTACGACCAAGAAAAGCGTACCTTAGCCTGGCTGAAAGCTGTTTGAGTTCGATTTTGGGGGCTTTCTCCTCACTCCATTCGCCCAGTTTCGCGTCTTTTGCAGGTTTCGTAGAGTGTCGATCGACACCAATCTTTTTGTGCGACTAATTACAAGACTTGCTCGCTTGTGTTCATCATCCTGTTGAATCCCTCAGAAGCTTCATCGAGATGTTGTATCTCTGCTGTGGAGTTGGCCAGGATACTCTCCAAAGGGTCTTCAGGACTCATCTCATGAAAGATTTCTTCAGCCAGATTGGTGAGTGAATCCACATAGAAAGTTTGTCCATCTATTGTTGGCCTCTTCATCAGCTTGTCCATGTCGAATTTCATGACTAGATCGCCCACATTTAGTGCTATTCTTCCTCTCTTGACATCAATGATAGCTCCTGCTGTGGCTAGGAAAGGTCTACCCAAGATAAGAGGATCTTTGGGTTCTTCTCCATACTTCAGCACCACAAAATCAGTTGGAATCATGCAATCACCAACCTTGATTGGAACATCCTCCAAGACACCTTCTGGTATTCGAGTGGTTCTGTCTGCGAGGATGAGAGAGATCTTTGTTGGTTTAAAACCAATCATCCCAAGACTTTTAGCAACTGAGAGTGGCATGAGGTTGACACTAGCTCTCAAATCACAAAGAGATCTCTCAAATCTCTCTGTAAAAATAGAACAATCCAACACAAAGCTTCCAGGATCTTTGAGCTTTTCTGGTAGCTTGTTCTGAATCACTGCACTGACTTGCTCTGAAATCATAGCAACTCCTTCTTCAAGCCCCAAATTTTTGGTCACCATCCTATTCACATATCTCCTAAGAACAGGAGTAATCTTCAAAGCATCAATCAATGGAATCTCCACAACAAGTTTATCCACGATTGCCTTGCATCTGGCATCCTCTAGCTCCTGTTTGTTCTTCTCCTGGGATATGGGATAGGGGATTTTGGGTTTCTAAACTCGTTCCACGGAAATTTCTGCAGGTTTGGGTGATCATGCAGTCGTCTGGGTATGGGGTCGATCGACACTAGGCTGGTGTCGATCGACACTCGGGGTTGAGTTCTCGACAACTTCGCGATGTTCTTCGGGTGTCGATCGACACTGCTCCTCTGTGTCGATCGATGCTCGGTCTGAAGCGGCTTCTTCAGCTTCTTTTTCGAATTCCTGCAACTCCACAAGATCTTCAGCACTTAGATTCTTCCTCTGCTCTGTTTCCAGCTTGCTTCTGCTTCTCGTCGTGATGGCATTGACATGGTGTCTGGGATTTGTATCAGTTTTCCCATGAAGAAATCCCTCTTGTCTTTTCACAGATTCTGCAGTTTGAGCCACTTAAGTATCCAATTTCTTGACATGGTTGTTTAGAGATTCGAATTTCCCATTCAAGTCTTGGTACATGGCGTCCATCTTTCCAGTCACATCTTGATACAAGGTGTCAATCTTCCCATTAAAACTCACTGTCATCTTCTGTTGTCCCTCTAAAAGTTGTTCCATCATTGCTTTCATACCATTATCTGCAGAAGATTGAGCTGGTGGGTTTTGATAGGAGGAAGACCAATAGTTTCTGGTGTAGTTGGTGCTTTGGTAAGGCTTCTGAAACTCGGTCTTCTGAAACTGGGACCTTGGGGAGTAGCCACCAGAATTCTGAATTCCAGAGAAAGAACTTCTCTGGTTGTTTCCATTGTAGAACTTGTTCCCCTGTTGGTTCCCAAATTTCTGAAAACCACCTTCATTGATGAAATTGCAGTCTTCCTCTTGAGCTTCTGCAGTTGGTTCGAAATGCTCCACCTCTGCAGCAAATTGGACTTGTTTCTTCCCCACTAGAAGGTTATGCATAGATCCTAGCATTGCCTTCATCTCTGCGATTTGTCCTCCATCATTCGCGCCAGCTGATGCTTTCCTTTGAAGATCTGCATTCTTGGTACTATTGCTAGATACCAAGTTCTCTATTAGCTTTACTGCATCTGCTGGGGACCTAGTGTTGAAGTTCCCATTGCTCGCGGCATCAAGCGCCATCTGGTACCTCCAGTCTATTCCTCTGAAGAAAATACCCAGCAGCTGCACATCAGTGAATCCGTGATGGGGGCAATCTCTCTGGTATGCCTTGAATCTGATCCAGGAACCTTTGAATGCTTCAGTAGGTCCTTGAGAGAAGGTAGAGATCTTCATTCGCAGCTCCTCAGACCTCGCATCATCAAAAACATTGTTGAGAAAAGCACTCTTGGTCTCTTCCCAAGTGGTCAAAGAACCAGGTTCCAACTGCTTCAGCCAGTACGCAGCATCTTCACTAAGAGAATACGGGAAGAGCTTGCAGTAGAGATAGTCTTCAGTCACTCCATGTGCCTTGATACTGGATACTAGGTCTTCAAACTTCTCCAGATGATCCATTGGGTGTTCATGAGGAAGACCATGAAAGGTGTGCTGAGCCACAAGAGTGTAGAATGCGGGTTTCAGCTCAAAGTCATTCCTTTGAAAAGTGGGTAGGCGGATTGCAGCTCTATTGGCGTAGAACTGATCTGGCCTGTTGTAGTCGCCAAGGGTGCGCTCATCCTCTGTGTCATTGGCTGGTTCAGCGATTACAGCCCCAGTGTCATCAAGACGCGCCCCTTCTTCATTGCGCCGGTTTATTTCTCGGTCTCGTAGCAGACCTGCCGCATCTTGCATCAAAACTATAGCGTTTGGCATCTTTGCCTGCGAAGGGTGTCGATCGATGCTCTTGGTGGTGTCGATCGACGCTCTCGCAGCTTTTCGGTTCGTACGTTCTAGTTCCGCAAGTGCCTTTAAGTTAAGTAAAGTTAGTTCTGCTTCCTTGTTGCTTCTGGTGGAGCGTTTAGACATACACCTGAAACAAAAGAAAGTAAATTAGCTAGTAAAAAGTTAGCTAAAACTTAGACAAAATTTCCAAACAAGAAATCTGTCTAGATAGCAATCAATTCCCCGGAAACGGCGCCAAAATTTGATATGCTCAAATTAGCCATGAGCTACTTTCTCAAATTAAGAGATCACTGTAGTACTTAGGGGTCGAATTCCACAGAGAATCGATGTAACTAGACAAATTCTAATTCAGATTTAAGCTAAAAGTAAAGTAGGAAAGCAGTAAATAGCAAGAAAATAAATGGTAGCAAGTCGAATTAGGGTTCTTAAAATCAGGAGACAAAGCGCTAGGTGGTGAGGTATCTCAGGAAGATTCAGGTTGTAGGTTTGATTTTTATTAGGATTAATTGTTCTAGAACTCGAAACACGAAAAGCAAACAAATCAGCTATCGCTGCAGATGTTATCAATGTCTAAACCTAGAAAGCCAACTTTCGCTGCGAGTTCTAAGACAAAGAAATGCATTAATTTCAGTTTCGATATTGTTCACAAAGACCTAACCAACTGTCGTTGCGAATAGATTCAATGCTCATCTAAAGATATGGTCCCTAGGTGATTAACAACACTTTCGCATCTGTTTAATTACCTAGGGTTTCGAAATCTAGGTGATCAATCCTAAATTTCAGAGTTAAAACAATCTAAGATGAAGAACAAGAAGATAATCCCAATTGTAAACCAATTCTAACAACCTATCATCAATCCCTTGAATTCCCCACAACCTAACTATGAAACTACTCAGACATGGATGCAGCAAACATCATAGAATAAGTAATTTGCATAAAAAGAATAGAAGAGATACAAGGGTTCCAAATCTCTCAAGAACAGAGTGCAGATTTATCTCCGTAAAAGCTCTCAAAACTAAACTCTCTCTTTGTCTCTTTAAATTAGAAGGTGTGTGCCTAAACAATGGCATAAAAACTCTATTTATAGGCCAAGGTACGAATCTTCAATTCCCTGGAAGATTAGGAAAAGTTTTGAGAATTTCCTTTTCTTCAAAATTCTGGAAACTTCACGCCTTTGAAATCGGGAAAACTTGGTGTCGATCGACACCAATGGTCTGTGTCGATCGACACCCATCGTGCATCTTCAATCCGACTTCAACGCTTCGTGACTTCATTCCATTATGCTCCGAAACGTAGCCAAATCTCCAATTCAGCTCCAATTGTACCTGAATCTGCATAGACTCTATAAAGACTCGAAAATAGTACTAAGACTCAATAAAAACACTTATATCATGGTCCAAAAATGGGTAAAAACCATGATATATTAGTTACACATTGTGGCTAGCTGTGTGACACATTCGACGTATGTTAAAGAGGATACACAGATTCCGATTTCACAGGTTGGTGTCTCCTTTGATGATGGGATCTTTTATTGTGTTGTGGTTCTTCATGATGTGTTCCTCTTGATGTTTGATAGAAAGGTTTCTTCTTGTGGGAAGAGTGACAATCATAGCTTTGATTTTGGACACAAGACAATAGTGTGGCTACCATGTTCAGCGTTGTATATGAGTTGCATATGAGTTGCAGTTTAAATCATTTTTGTCTTGTAGATGACAGAAGAAGTATGTTGTTAACTAAACTAACGATACTACCAACTTCAATGGCTTTACTACTTCTTGACGCTTCAGTTTCTCCACTGTCATCATTCACTTGGTTATATTTTGTCGCAAGGGCAATGGTGGAAGATTCTAGTGTTTGTGGCGACACACGACATGATTTGGTGCAACAATGGCTTATTTCATGGGTAATGAGGCAAGAAAAAATGTGGTTTCAGATCATTATTTTTTAGTTTAATACCACAATCGGAGAGAAAGTGATTCAGCAACATCTAACGTTGTGGTACACACAACGACATCTGTGTCACACACTGTTGCGTCAACTTATAGAGAACGCTATGGCATGCAATTGTCTGATCAGTTCGGGTTCATGTAGTTGGCATAGTATCATCAACGACGAGATTTGTCTGAAACTTGAATATAATCTCTCTCCTCATAAGGTGATGTGGTTGAAAGAGGATACGGTGGTTTGTATCACACATCGAGAAGTTTTATCATTCTCCTTTAAAGATTTTTACAAGGACATGTTATATTGTTATGTTGTCTTCATGTATGTGAGGAAATTTTATTTGAGGAAATTTCGGCAATATGACAAAGACGTGATACAATGTGAGAGGCGTAACGAGATCAACTTTGTCTTTGCAAATAGAAGAATCATGTTAGTGTATGAACTGGCGATATTGCTTTCGCCACTACCATTGCTATATAATGCATCACATCAAAAGTGTGAGATCCAAGGTTTGCGAATTTCAGTGATATATTGTTTCCATCTATCTTCAACGCTGATTTGGAATGTGTGAATGGGGCATCCATATTTGGACGTGTAAAGATGAAAAAGATAGTTGTGACATAACGTATTAACGAGTGGCTGAGTTTCAGGGATATACATGCTCTGTTTCTTTATAGGTTTGGTCTGCCAGTCGTATTGGATGTTCTTCGTGGCTTATTCTGTTTGGGTTCGTGGCCATGGTTCGAGTTTCACACCACCACCAAGCATTTGATCTTTTCATGCGTCAAAAGAGTTCTTTGGACAGCGTGAGGATGAAGTTTGCAGATTTTTTTGTGCTTTTTGGTGCTACAACTCCACGAGATAGGCTGCTACACTGTCATGCCTATGCAAGGGCCATTGATTTGGTTTGGTACTGTTAGTCAACTGCTCATTATTGATGACCTTTCAGAGACCTCGACTTCTTACCACCGCCAGATTATGAGAGAAGCACGAAATTTTCAACCCAGCATCTTCTATGTTCGATTCGGCAACTTCTGTGTTTGCCACACCATTACTTTTATCGTGTTCAACACTTGATGGATCTCAGGTTATATATTATGTTCAATATCACGTTTCTCGCTCTGTTTCTTGGTGATAACGATGATCGAGATTCGTGGACGAATCTTTTTCAACCCCGAGAGACCTGATGCAGAAGCATCTACTTTGGTGTATTATACACGATGACACTTGTGTTACACACAGTTGGCTTTCTTTCTTTTTGGTGTTTTTTTTTTTTCTTGTTACTTTCTTTATTACTTAAAGTTATATTTCCTATTAAGATTAGTCTTAAAGGTGAACGTATTTTATTATAAATAGGTTTTTAATACTTGTAAAGAAGATACCTATCTTTGAATTGAATTAATAAGAGTTTTTTCTAAACCTTCAGCTTTTGTAAGAAGAGTATTTTTCAAGACTCAACCCCTAATTTTGATTTATCGGTGATAAATCAATCCATATCCCACTTGTTCTTGAGCTTCCCGGAAATCTCCTAGAACAAGCTATCTTTTCTAACTTCCGCTCCATCAGCAAAATCGTGGTTATCGAAAGTGTCAAAGTCTACTGCCATGTCTGAGTAAATGTCATTCTCAACAAAATCCAGAAAAAAAACTCTAACCAAATAAACAAAGCTATATATCTTGTGAAACCTGGATTCCCAAGTTGCCATATCAAACTTGCAAAACTGGAAATGAACAAAGATCATGTCAACAGGTGCCTGCTATGCGAAGTGAAACGACGACACATGCCATGAAAAACTGAAATGAACAAAAATAATGTTAAAAAGTGTCTGCCATCTCAAATTTACAAAACGGGAAATGAACAAAGATAATGTTAACAAATGCCTGCCATGCATAGTGAAACGACACATATGCCATGAAAAAACTGAAAAAGAACAAAAATAATATTATTCGAACATAAAAAACAAATAACAAAAATGATGTTAAAAGTGTCTACCATGTCGTCTAAAAACTGGTACAGTAAAAATTTTATAAATTAATAATTAGAAATATAATATTTTATTAACTTATAGAATCATTTATTTATAATAAAACATCATTAAATAGCATAAAAATAATTTTTTAACAATAAAGTCATATTCATAGTTTTAAAAGCATATAAAACACAATTCAAGTATATAATGATAAAACAATTTATCGAATATAAATAGTTAAAAATACTAAAAAAATAATTTTTTTATTAAAAATTAAAAACATAATATAATATGAAATATATTTTTTCATTAAAATATTACTTATTGTAAAATGAAAAAAATATATATAAATTATTAATTTATGATATTAATGGGACCATATATTTACATATATAGGAGTTTCAAACAAATTATTATCTTACTATCTTATTGAATTTCGCTAACTTTATACTGACCCGACTCGGAACCGGCAAGATTTATTAATTTATAGTGATTATTAATTTATCAAGTATTAATTTATAGAGGTGTTCAATCGAAAATGCAGAATAAAAATCAATGTTAAAATATGCTTATCTTAGACCATTTCTAATTTCTATTGGAGAACATGAATCTCCCATATTTTTTACAAAAATATATAGAAAAAGTGAAGAGAGAAAGAATGATAAGACTCTCTCAAATAAAAGAGTTTGAGAAACTCATTATTAGTTTAATTTTTTTTTTACAACTTAAAACTAAATTATATAGTTAAATTATATTAAAAATATTAATATTATATTAATGATATACTTCTAAGTTTGTCACAAATGAGATGCCCTAAAAGCATCTCCATCGGTAGAAAAGAGTATTTCAACAATCAAATATTATTCCTTTTGTTATTTAAATAAATAATTAACGTTTAATAACAAAGTAACCGTCATTCGCTCTCTCTCGTGCGATCAAGAAGCGATTGTAGTGTCTAACACCAATCTTTGTTACGGTGGTTGTTATATCTTCCGATGATAGATTTCATTTGTTGATGACGATTTTTTCATCATCGTTTTATCATTTTCAACGGTTGAACAAGCAGAACCAAAGATGGTTCACTCATCTCTCTTATGTAATCAAAAAGACGATCGCATTGCTTCACGCCGGATGGTTCTCCGACCCTTGGATGTCTGGCTTCAATAGTTAGTAAAAGGTTCATACAATCTCTCTCACTAAGATGTATCTTCTCTCATGTGATGGGAATGGCGATTGGTGATCAATTCCTAAACCGTTTCATCTTCTTCTTATTGAGGACGGTGTTTCTAATTATCGGCAATGGTGTGGTAAAATTTATCGAAATCTACCAAATGCTGCCTTTCATCTTCACACTAAAATTTTCAGTTGAGTGTGATGATCATTAGTAACATGTTCATACAATCGTTAGTAACAGGTCCATACAATCTCTCTCACTAAAATGTCTCTTCTCTCATGTGATGGGAATGACGATTGGTGATCAATTTCTAAACCGTTTCATCTTCTTATTGGGGACGGCGTTTCTAATTATCGGTAGTGGTATGGCAAAATTTATCGAAATCTACCAAAAGCTGCCTTTCCATCTCCACACTGGAATTTTCTGTTCAGTGTGATAATCATTTCTACAATGAATGGCAGTGGTTTCCGGTGATTTTGCATACTTTGCCGGTGATCTTTATGTCGAATACGGTGTATAATAGTGGTGTGTTCTAACCATAACCGATGTACTATGGAAAGATCCACCTTGGAAGCCACCATGGAAGAGACAACGGTTCGAAGTCGAAAATGCATTCTCCTTGTTGTATGGCGATATTCGTACAATCGTTGAAGGTTGGCAGTCCCAATTTTTATTTCTTTTGAATGAATCAATATATTGGATTCTTAACCGAAGAACATATATATATCTAAATTGGGAATTGGCCAATGTTATATCACAGAAAAAGGTGTTTAAAATGGTTATGTGCATAACTGAAGATGAAGATCGCATCAAATCAAATGCGAATATTGGAGCGAGTAAATTTTTTCTTCGAAAAGTATCGCTAAGTTTGTTTCTATTGTTTTATTATTTTTAAAAAATCTTGTATTTTTATTGTTTTTGAATTTTTTTATGTAATCTTGGATATTATATATAAATAAAAAAATAGATGTTATAAAAAATTTAACGTTTAATTTTAAAAACAAAAATTAAATCATTCATAAGAAGACAAGTGGCTAGAAGGTCTCTCATGAATTCTTAACCTTTTTTTTAAAAAAAACTTCTTCTTAATTTCAACTTTAAAATATTTTTTTGTCATGTATGTTTCAAATTTCATTCAATGCAATATATTTTATGTTTTATTCAAGAAAATAATCTCTTCTTAAAATAAGATAATTTCATAAATTTTTTTATTTATTAAGAACCTCATTAGAGGTTCTACCATTAGAGGAGAAAAAACAAATTAATGAAGTTGTCTAGTTCTTAGATAAAAATTATAATAAAAAATTGGTAAGAACCTCATGAGAGGTTCTCCCATTGATCATGGTCTTAGATACTTTTTTTAAGAACCTCCCTATATGGAGATGTTCTAAGACCATGTACAATGCAAGTTTCTTAACATAGTTTCTTAACCAAAAAAAATAATAAAATAATGAAAAGTAAGAGAGAGAAGTAAGAAATGGTTCTTAAATTTCTTATTTAAGATCCAATTCTTAACTTTTAATAAACTCACTTTATGGTGTGTCAACTTATGATTGGTTTTAATTTTTTTATTATTTAAAAATTATTATTTTATTTTTTTAAGATATTCTTAGAGGATCTTTGCATTGAACATGCTCTAACAACTAAACCCAAAAATAAAATAAAATTTACTTCTTCTAGGATACTGCTTTCTTGTGACAAAAAAAAAAATACTCTCTTTGTAATTTTGTCAAGTGGCAATCAAAATGTGCCTATAAATTTGGTGGTGAAACCAATTTACCCTCGGCATGCAAACTTTGCTTCTTTAAGTTATTGCTTTCATGTGACAAAAACTTTGTGCCTATAAATTTGGTGGTGAAACATCGATTCCCATATATATCATTAGTGGTGAATATGGAAGCCATAACAGTTTTTGGACCAAAACTTGGATCTAAACTCTCTATTCGTTCTCAGACCAATTTACTTCCGGCATGCAAACTCTCTCGCTTTTCGCTGACGTCATTTCCCGGTAAGCCTGCACAGCTTATTCCTTTGAAGGCCACTACTAATACTCTGGCTTGTGAAGATGAAGAAAACAATCGCACGTTCAAGAAGTTGGCACCTTCTGAATGGGGTCATCAATTCGTCTCTGCTCATGTTGATGTCTCAGTAAGTCTCTCTCTCTCTCTCTCTCTCTCTCTCTCTCTCTCTCTCTNTCTCTCTCTCTCTCTCTCTCTCTCTCTCTCTCTCTCTCTCTCTCTCTCTCTAATATGAAATAACGTTTACATACCTTAATTTTTAAGGAAATTGATGCGCTTGGAAGAGAAATCGAAGCACTAAAGCCACAAGTGAGAGGCATGTTCATGTCTTCCAAAGGCATTGACTCGACCAAGAAGAATATCATTTTTATTTATTTGTTGGTGACCCTTGGTCTCGCGTTCACTTCGAGGATGAGATCGAGGAGAGTCTAAAAGATGGTATCAAAAAGATTGAAGAGATGATGGCGGGTGAAGATGATTTGTACACAGTTTCCGTCATCTTTTGGGTTTTCAGGACATATGGTCACAACATTTCTTCGGGTAAGGATTCTCTAGCTAGGTTTGTGATCAAACATGCATGTGCAGCTGAAAAAAATATGTCATTGTAAAGTTTTAAATATGTCTATATATTAGGTCAAAGAAAAAAGGAAAAAAATAGAGTATGTTATTGATATGTCTATATATTAGGTTTAGTAAAATCTACAAATAATTTAAGATGGTCATGCGTGTGAATTGTGTGATCATGATCGATGTTTGTACGTACAAGTGTTTGTTAGTATTTGGTTCTTAATTATAACAAAAGTAAGATGATTCATTTTTGTCAATTAATAGATATTTTTAGGAGATTCAAAGGGGACAATGGTGAATTCAAGGAATGTATTACCGAAGATGCTAAAGGTATCCTGAGCTTGTATGAAGCTGCTCACATGGGGACGACTACAGATAATATATTGGACGAAGCCCTGAGCTTCGCATCGAGTCACTTGGAGTCATTAGCTGCAAGTGAGACATGCAAACCTAATCTCTTAAGGCGTATACGAAATGCTCTGGATCAACCGCAGCACATGAACATGGAGATAATAGTAGCAATGGAATATATCCGGTTCTATGAACAAGAAGAAAATTGCGACAAGACGCTACTCAAGTTTGCCAAACTTAATTTCAAATTCCTACAGCTACATTACCTTCGAGAACTCAAAACACTCTCAGAGTATGTAACTAGTTTCCTTAATTACTAGTATTTAAATATATATACCTTTGGAGCTTGACATTATTCTAATGTTTGGATGCAAGATGGTACAAGGAACAAGACTTTGAATCTAAGTTGCCACCTTACTACAGAGACAGATTCGTTGAAAATCACCTCGTTTCGCTAACATACTTCGAGCCAAAATACTCACGGGTGCGGATTTTGCTAACTAAGCTATACACCGTTGAAATAGTTCTAGATGACATATGTGACAGGTATGCTTCTCTGCGGGAGGTCGAAAGCCTTGCCAATACCTTCGAAAGGTATACTATATATACATAAAATCTGCTTAATTGAGTCCCTTTTTTTTTGCATCTGAGTTCTGAATACAAACATTGATGATGTAGGTGGGATCCGAATGATCATGATATGGAGGGACAACAAGATTATTTGAAATTTGCGGTTAAATTTCTGTTTGATAGCTTCCAAGAGTTTGAAAGAGAATTGGGGTCAGAATTAGGAGGGCCTTACAGCCTGAAAGCTACAATTGAATACGTAAGCAATCAAAGTATTCAATAATTTAATTTTTAATTTATTAAGATCATGTGTAACTGTGTTTGGATGTAATATTTAAAATCATATGCAAGATATTTTAAGTTTTGAATGCTGTTACTATCAAAAGTAATATATTTTCTTTTATTTAAAAATTAAAAATCTCTATACATATATAATATTAATTAAATCTCTATAATTTTGAGCATTATTACAGTTTAAGAGACTGGTGAGAGCCAACCTTCAACTAGCGAAATGGGCAGCAGCGGATCACTTGCCTAGTTTTGAAGAGTACGTAGAAGTTGCTGGAGTCGAGATCGCGGTGCCTATTACCTTGGCAGGTGTTTTGATGGCTATGGAAGATATATGCAAGGAAGAAGCTTACGAGTGGTTGGAATCTAGAGACAAACTCGTGAGATCATTATCTATAGTAGCACGAGTGAGGAATGATATGCATGGCTTTGAGGTACAATTAAATGACAAGGAAAGTTATAATTAAATTTTCAATAAATTCATAATATATATGTTGTTATTTTTTTATATATCAAAAGTTGCACGTGTGACAATGATTAGGATGACATGAGCAGAGGATATGTGACGAACTCGATCAACTGTTACAAGAAGCAACATGGAGTTAGTGAAGAGGAAGCCTTTATAAAGCTTCGTCAAATGGTTGCAAATGAGTATAAGATCATAAACGAGGAGTTCTTGAAGAAGATCGAGGTGCCACACCAGGTTCTAAAAGCAGTCATCAACTGTGCACGTATGATCAATGTTAGCTACGAAATAGATGACGAATTTACCCGTCCTGGTGGAAAACTCACGAACTATATCAATGCTATTTACGTTGATCTTTGAGGACTATATGTATATCCATTTTAAGTACTTGTGTTTTTGAATAAATTATTTAGTTTGGGCTTTGTTGTGAGATAGGCTTTATCGGTGTTCAAGCCCTATCTACAAGCCGTAGTTGCTGTCTTTAATTGGATCTTCTATAAGCGTGTTTTTTTTTTTCGGGATTATCTAAAGCTTTCTTGTTATTTCGCTTTTGAGAAGTTTCTGAAGTTTAATAAAATGAGTTTCGTTTCATTTTCCCTCGTGTTGATTCGATGAATTTCATCTCACGAGAAGCAGGTCCTTAAGGATTATAATCAAAGTGCTTAGTAGAGTACGGTTTAGTTTAAATCTAGAGACAAACTCGTGAGATCATTATGTACAGTAAGTGGTATGATGATATGTATGGCTTTGATGTACGGAAACAGCATGCCAACAACTAATATCAAGTTAGCAAATGTTCAAAAAAAAAAAAAAAACAACTAATATCAAGTTAAAGACATCCAAAAGCAAACTGAAATTCTTGTTTTAAAAAGATGCAATTTAGAAACCAGAATGCGAGGAATCACCTAAGAACCAATGAGATTATACAAGCTCGAGTGACAAAGGACCAAGGCAAGTTCTTCTTCATAGAATGTCTCTTGGAACTCGTTTTTGACGAAGTGGTTTTGACCATTTTTCACGTGGAGACGTCTGTCGGAATGACAAGATTTTGGGCACGATGGAACATCGCCGTTAGTACTATAACATAGTGTATTATTCTTTTGTCAAAATCAGAGTTGGTCTGAATGAAATAAATGCAGGTTCAAATTGGATGAAGTGGAAAGCTTGTAAAATTTGAAAATTTGGAAGTGTCAAAAGTTTCTTGGAAACCTGAGGTGAAATCTTATTGTATATATGGTGAACAACTCATAACAAGGTTTAAAATTGCAAAAAGGTGACTCTTTATTTAGATTTTCAAGGGTGAATCTCGTAAATAATAGTTTCCCATTTTTTATACCTCATTCTGGTGTGTATTTTGACTATTTACTTAAAATTATGTGTTTAATTACACTTTTTTTTGTATAGCTAGAATAACCAACCCTAGATATTTGGAGAAGACGGTAACTGTAGTAGCAACAATACATGTTCAACGATTTTTGAGTCATTGCAGCACAAGAGACTGGTGTGAGCCAGCTTTAATGAGTACATAGATGTCGCTGGAGTCGAGATCGCTGTGTATTTTACCATTGCAGGTGATTTGAAGATTTTGGTTTCATCGAAATATAAGCAAAACATATTTCAAGACTATGATTTTGTCCTTTGCCCAGCAAACTCAAAACTACCGACAAATTTGACGATGGTACACATTTTCGGAAGTAAAACCAATGTCTCGACACATCAAAAGTAAACCAAAAACAAAAAAAAACGCACAACTTAAATATCTGAGATCACAATAGATTCTCTAAAGTTTCATTTCAACTCTTAGGCCTCAGTGATGGGAAACTCAAAGACGACATCTCTGCCGGTCAGCTTCTTGTAAACCGCAGAGAAAGCCTCAAGCTTGTACTCTGTGTTGTTCTTTTCCTTTGGGTCCAAGAACACCTTCAAAACACATTCCATTCCGTTTATTAGATTACAGAAAGTCAACAAAGATAATCGTGAAACAGGAAGATCAATCAATATGATCTTGGGATTTTTACTTACCTTCATGATTTTGGTGCCGTCGAGTCTGTACCTGGTGCGCTTCCCAACAATCTCAGCGGGTAAGACCCTGTCTCTTATACACATCTAGATGTGTATAAGAGACAGAAACTAAACGATCAATCAGCTAAACCAAGTAACTGAAACATAGAAAGAAACAGAGATTCCATAACAAAGACAATCAAGGGTTGCGTCTATCTTTCAATCAAACCATGACAAATCAAGAAACTCAACAAAACACTAATTGGCAAAAGAAAAGGTAAAAAAAGATTGTCTGAAACATAGAAAGATTCTTTTCTCAATATAAACAGAGGTTCCATAACAAAGACAATCTACAATTGCATCTATCACTCAATCAAGCCACTCAGCAAAACATTAAGTGGCAAAAGAAAATGTAAAAAAGAATCACCTTTCCGCTGAACTTCTTCTCAAGTTCACGAACGAGCCTGACATGGATTTTCCGGTAAGCGTTTCTCAGTCTGTAAGGAACATTGATAACAACTGCCTTGCGTCCTCCAGAGATATCAACTTGACTACAAAAAGAAAAGAGATTGAGTTTCAGTTTGTTTATTATTTCCAAGAGTAAAACCATCCAATCATAAACAACAACAAAAAGAATCCACTCACACAGCCGAGTTGACGTACAAATCCTTCAACTCACTTTTCAGCTCAGTGTTGGTGTTCTCCAAATCAAAGAAAGCCTAAGAAAGTAAACAGAGATATAAAGAAAAAAAACATCAGAAACTCTTAAACTTTCACCATTTCTAAAAGAAATGTAAACAGAACAATAAGTATAAAGATCAAACCTGAGCGACTTGCTCATCCAACTCAGAGAGTTCCACTCCCTTTTCCTTGTGAATTTTGTGCTGTGCAGAAAACATCTTTTCACTCAAATGCAAACTCCCGAAACCTTAGATTACAACTCTGAGAAACAAAGAAACAAAAAAAACATTTTCAATATGCAACAAAAATGCCTCTTTTAGTCTCAACACAGAGCAAAAAAAGTTAATGTAGCATTGTTCACGAACGAGATTATACCGGTAAGCAAGGGTTCAGTTTCAAAACATCTAACACTATCACAATCACTATAAACAGAGTAGATCGATATCGAACTCTGCAAGCTAGAGCTACATAAATCTTAAATTCATCGTCTATCTTCTATATCACCGATCAATTCAACAATTAAACGATAAATTTCCGGCGAAATAGAACAAGTCGATAACAAACAAACAAACCCGTCGAGTAAACAACTCTGTATTTTTCGGGAAACGAAGATCCAATAGAAAATCATAGAAGGGGAGATTCGATATGAGCAAAATAATTCGTCGGAGCGAAACGCACCTGAGGCAGAAGCCAATGGACACTGAAGCTGCTAATCTGCTAAAAGAAAAACCCTAGAGCTCGAGGAGGAGGATAAAGAGGCATTATAAAGGATGATCTAACGGCCACAAACTTTAACATGAGACATGGACGGATAGGATTGTAAGTAAGTGAAAGCCACTTGATCAAATCTGAGCCGTAAAATGTAGCTGACGTGGCGTGATACTAATTAAGCCACGTATTGCTGACGTGTTACTGGTCGTATCTTATCATTTCCTCGATTAGAGACCAACAAAGACAAACAACCTGTTCGGAGATCCTTACCGTCTCACTTTCTCCGCTTCTGTTGTGTGTCACTTTTCGATAAACCCCAAATCACGGAAGAATCTGGAGGAGCAAGAGCTCAAACCCTTAAATTTGATATGATAGTTTGATAAACGAAGCGTTTATGGATTGTTGGGGAACAATCTCAAGTTTGAAGTTAGCTCATTTCTAGGTGGGTTCGTTGAGAAAACATCGACTCCTCAGTAATTTGGGAATCTGATTCAGAGAAGTTTCCGTAAACTATTAATGTTCATGAATTAGTCAGACTCTTTATATGATTCACTGCTTCTTCTTCTCTTGATTTTTAGCTGGCTAATCTCTGTCTTGAAACTTCCAATAAAGCTTAGATTTTGATCAATGAAGAGAAACGACATAGTTGAATCTGTAGTTTTGAGTTTAGAGAGTCAGTTTTTTATACTCTATACCAGAGCAGTAGATCAACTTCCATGGTTGGGTTGGTATAGAATTAGGGATTTGCCTAATTGTTTGAAATGATTTTGCAGATTGTAGCTGTTTAGACAGAACCAGGTGAGGAAATCTTCTAGTATGTCGAGCAAAACCCGGGATGTGCTAGAAGGTCTGGTTAGAGATAGTTCATTGAAATGGTTGCTTGGGAAGCAAAGTTCTTTCGATGAAGAAATCGAGGAGATAGAGAATTCTCCTTCTGCTGGAGCGAACTGGATACGTGAGCTTTCTCCGGTGGCAAATGTGGTTATTCGCAGGTGTTCAAAGTAAGAATCACTCATCTTTAGTTACTTTTTCAGTCCATACAATGATTTGGTTTTAAAGGGTATGAAAAAGTTTAAGCCTTGATCAAGATAATCTAGCTTTTGATATGCTAATAGAATCCTTTGTTGTAGAATGGATTTGGGTGTTGATATAGAAAAGAACTCGCTTTTGATTTGGTTCTGTATAGTAATGGGAAACAATTGATGCAGAATACTCGGTGTTTCAGTAAGCGAGCTACAGGATAGCTTCAAACAAGAGGCGTCTGGATCTGTGAAGCAGCCTTCAATGTTTGCAAGAAACTTTTTAGAGTACTGCTGTTTCAGGGCACTTGCGCTCTCTGTGGGAGTAACAGGTCATCTAAGCGATAAAACGTTTCGGCGTTTAACTTTTGACATGATGGTTGCTTGGGAGGTCCCTTCTGCTGCTAGCCAGACATTACTCAGTGTAAGCCACTCTTGATTTCTGCGTTTGCGATCTGTTGAGTCAAGAACCTGATCGTGTTATTTCAAACATGGAAGCAGGTTGATGAAGATCCAACCGTCGGTTTAGAAGCCTTTTCCCGGATTGCTCCAGCAGTTCCAATAATAGCTGATGTGATCATATGCGAAAATTTGTTCGGGGTGCTGACTTCTTCATCAAACGGTGTCCGGCTTCATTTCTCTGTTTATGACAAGTATTTGTATGGACTTGAAAGGTAAATAAAAGCTTTCATCCTTAGAAAACATTCTTCAGGAAAAACTTAAGTGTGATCTGAAGTTTTAAAATCCGGGGAACATTTTCTAGAGCTATAAAGAAGATGAAGAGCCAGTCCGAGTCATCTCTGCTCTCTGGTGTTCGATCAAAAGGAGAAAAGATTCTTGAGCTCGACGGGACAGTTACTACCCAACCAGTTCTTGAACATATTGGAATATCTGCATGGCCAGGTACGTTTTTCTCTGCGCAACACAAGGTGTGGTAATAATAATATGGTACGGTTGAATGAATTGGATATTGTTGAATGCAGGTCGCTTGATTCTGACTGATCATTCACTCTATTTCGAGGCTATAAAGGTCGTGTCTTTCGACACACCAAAGCGTTATAGCTTATCCGAAGATCTGAAACAAGTCATTAAACCCGAATTAACCGGTCCTTGGGGCACTCGGCTTTTCGACAAAGCAGTCTCTTACAAATCTATTTCCCTGTAAAGAATTATCTATTACGTCAATTACAAAGCTATGCCCTGTGTCAATTTCTTACCTGACTCACTCGGTTACATATTTTTTTAATGTCTCTCGTTTTGTAGACCAGAGCCAGTTGTAATGGAGTTCCCTGAGCTCAAGGGCCACACGCGACGAGATTTCTGGCTCGCGATAATCCGAGAAGTGTTGTATGTCCACAAATACATAAAAAAGTTCAAGATCATCACTGGTGTTGCAAAAGACGAAGCTATCTCAAAAGCTGTGCTCGGTATTTTACGCGTGCAAGCCATTCAAGAACTCGGTTTAACGAATCCAGTGCGTTACGAGAGTCTTCTCCCATTCACTCTCTGTGATGAGCTTCCTGGTGGAGATCATGTTCTTGAGACGCTTGCAGAGATGTCGAGCTCGAGAGTGCTTGACCGGTCAAACAAAGCCAAAGAAGGTAACATCAACTATATATTATGCAAACTGTATTTTCCTGATCTTTACAGAATTGTACGTTGATAAATCTTCTTTCAACAGGGACAATGTACTCGATCTCGGCCTCAGATATGGTTTCGCAATTGGGTTTGATGTTTGGATCAAGTCCAAGGGGTAATAGTAGTAGTCTTGTGGTAGGTGAAGTAGTGGTTGGAGATGTGAATCCATTGGAAAGAGCTGTTAAGCAATCAAGAAAGAACTATGAGAAAGTGGTTCTTGCACAAGAGACGGTTAATGGAGTTAAAGTCGATGGAGTCGACACCAATTTAGCAGTGATGAAGGTAAAGTTACACAGACACAGCGATTCTAACATTCTGCATTTCCTCAAGGGATCTTTGAGACTGGCTTTGTTGCAGGAACTGCTTCTTCCGGTTATCGAAATCTGGAACTGGTTTTTGTCGTTAGCGTATTGGGACGATACATTGAAGTCTTTTGTTTTCTGTCTCCTCTCAACTTTCATAATTTACAGGTAAACATACTTGGGACTTTTATGCGTGCGTTTTGCGTGTTAAGTTATAATTCTCTGAAATCTTTTCTTCTCCGTTTTTTAAAACCGTGTTTAGGAGATGGATTGGCTATGTTTTCGCGACTGCGTTTATCTTTTTATCGGGTTTCATAGTTCTCACGAGATGTTTCAGCAATAGGGAGAAAGTAATGATCTCGTTGAAAGTTAAGGCTCCTCCTCCTATGAACACAATGGAACAGCTTTTAGCGGTTCAAAACGCGATTTCGCAGCTTGAACAGTTCATTCAAGAGGCAAACATTGTTCTCCTCAAGCTCCGAGCTTTATTACTCTCGCTTTTCCCACAGGTCTCTCTCTCTCTCTCTCAAATTTGCCTCTCTTTTTTAGCGTTTTGTGGACGTGATTACTAAGCGTTTTTGCAAACGCTTTATAAATGTTGTGGGAATAATAACAGGCGAGTGAGAAGTTTGCGGTTGCGGTTGTGATCGCTGCGTTGATGCTGATATTGGTGCCTTGGAACATTTTGATTCTTGTGGTGTTTCTTGAGCTCTTCACAAGATATTGGCCACCGCGTAGAGCAAGCACCGAGCGACTGATCCGGCGGCTTAAAGAGTGGTGGTTCAGCATTCCGGCTGCTCCTGTGGTTCTTGAACAGAACAAAGACGATAGCAAGAATACCAAGTAAAACATACGAAAGACGCCGTTTGTTTTTCACCCCAGAGAACCGAATAAACAGAGGCGTTTCTGTTCATTAGAGATATATTGTGTAATGTGTAATTTAGTTAGGCATGTTTGTATATTTTTACATGTATCAATGTAATAGAAAAAAGTGTTTCGATTACAGTATCAAAATGTCATATACCAAAAAACCAGTTAATCTCCGATTAGCATACAAAGAGAAGGATTAACCAACTTGATACAAAAATCATTATCCGATGCAAAATCATACAATGATTCGGAGAATCCAACTGAAAATCCAAAACATGTTTATTTTTCACAACTTTGTTTTTTTTTTGGGTGGAGAATTATTTTGTACAAAATTGTTTTACAGAAAAATATGTTATTTTCCATTTTTAAATGGGTTTTCACAAGTTGAAAAGCCCACTCCGAATTTTTTTTTTAAAAAACAACTTGCATTATTAGAAAAGGAAAACTAAGCGCGTATTTCTCTGCGAGTTTATGGCTCCTATGGCTCCAAATGGTAACCACGTTTTGCGGGATTAAAAATGCAGATTTTAAAGTACAGTGCGGTTAAAATGTGGATCATGTGTTTTGCGGGACAAATGCGGATAATGCTAAAAATGTGGTACAAAATAATTTATGATTGGTGAAAAAACTAACAAGCGGTACGGAATTCAGATTATAACTAAATATTAATATAAAATAATATTATTATCATTATAAATTAATTTTTTTTATTTAATATTAAAAATATAGTTTCATATATTTTGAATCTTAATACTAAAATTTATTTGAAATAAAAATTTAATTATATATATTTATATATTGATATATCAAATAGATAACTACTTGTATTTTAACTCATTTTATAAAAAAAAAGAATATTGTAAAATTATTTTTATGAAACAAATTAATTATTTTTATCACCTAATTTAAAAAAATATAAAATCATAAATAGCAGTATGTTATCATAAAATATAAATTTTATGATAAAAAGCTTAACGTTGTACTCCTACTATTGGAAAAGACAAACATTTATAGATTGTTACTAAAAGTATGAATAAATGCATATAATTTTTCTTAAATTACAAAATACCTAAATATATTTTTATAAGTTTTGCTAATGTTTATTAAATTAGATAACTACTAGTACCTTAACTCATTTTATAAGAAATACATATTATTTACTTATTTTATATGAAATAAATTAATTATTTTTATCAACTAATATTTATATGATCTTCAAAAAGGAAGAAAATGATTATTTATTTCTCTTAACACTCTCGTAAATGCCTACAATGTGTTAGACATGAACCATTTATATAGTATATTTATTAGTTATTAGTTATTACTAACAATTTATTATTTTTTCGAAATATTAAAAAAAAAACAAAATTATGTGCGTTTTTCATTTGGACCGCTGGGTATTATCCGCGGTGGCAATTCAATTTGCGGTCCATTATCTGCTGGGCATTTTTAGCTATCTCAAAATCTGCGAATGGTTTTTTTTTCTTTTTCTTAAAACCGCATTTTATTACAAAACCTTCTTGATTGGTGTTGACATAGCGGTTTTATGAAAACCGCTTCAAATACCGCACTACTACTGTCTTCCAATCACAACCTATAGATAGGGCTTTGATGAAGATAGGACCCATAACTTCGCAACCATCTTACACACGTGTCAAATTCTGATTGTTTATTGCTTCACCGCCTCACATAGCTGTGAGTCGTGACCGAGTCGTCCTCATCCTTTAGTATAAATACATCCCCTAAGCCCTCTTCTCTTTCACAAATTCACTTTCCGGAAACCTAAAATCATCTTCTCAAGTATCATCGCAAATTACGATCAAGGTAGATTTCTGATTTCTTATTAGGTTTTTCTTCGATCGGTTGTTTCGTTCGATCGCAATTGGTTCTCTCTGTTCTTTGAATTTGATTCGTTTCGGCGGTAGATCTCCTCTTGATTTTCGATTGGGGTTCGTATTATTCTGTACATCTTAGTTGTCAAACGCCGATCTGTGATTCTGTACATCTTATTCTGTGATTTGCTTCCAAACGCCGATCTGGGATCAATTTCTTGAATGGATCTGGTTCATGTTTGCGCGATCGGATTTTCGTATATCGAATCTGAGTTTTTTTTTTTTCCTGAATTTCAGATGCAGATCTTCGTTAAGACTCTCACCGGAAAGACCATCACCCTCGAGGTGGAAAGCTCCGACACGATCGACAACGTTAAAGCAAAGATCCAGGATAAGGAGGGAATCCCACCGGATCAGCAGAGGCTTATCTTCGCCGGAAAGCAGTTGGAAGACGGCCGTACTTTGGCCGATTACAACATCCAGAAGGAATCCACCCTCCACTTGGTCCTCAGGCTCCGTGGTGGTATGCAGATCTTCGTCAAAACCCTAACGGGAAAGACGATCACCCTCGAGGTGGAGAGTTCTGACACCATCGACAACGTCAAGGCCAAGATTCAAGACAAGGAGGGAATCCCACCGGACCAGCAGAGGTTGATCTTCGCCGGGAAGCAACTCGAGGACGGCCGTACTCTTGCTGACTACAACATCCAGAAGGAGTCGACCCTTCATCTAGTGCTCAGGCTTCGTGGTGGTATGCAGATCTTTGTTAAAACCTTGACTGGCAAGACCATTACCTTGGAGGTGGAGAGCTCCGACACAATTGACAACGTCAAGGCCAAGATCCAGGATAAAGAAGGCATCCCTCCGGACCAGCAGAGGTTGATCTTCGCCGGTAAGCAGCTTGAAGACGGCCGTACATTGGCTGACTACAACATCCAGAAGGAGTCTACGCTTCACTTGGTTCTGCGTCTCCGTGGTGGTATGCAGATCTTCGTGAAGACTCTCACTGGCAAGACGATCACCCTCGAGGTGGAGAGCTCTGACACAATCGATAACGTCAAGGCCAAGATTCAGGATAAGGAAGGTATCCCTCCGGACCAGCAGCGTCTCATCTTCGCTGGCAAGCAGCTTGAGGATGGTCGCACATTGGCCGATTACAACATTCAGAAGGAATCCACCCTTCACCTAGTGTTGCGTCTGCGTGGTGGTATGCAGATTTTCGTGAAGACCTTGACCGGTAAGACCATCACCCTCGAGGTTGAGAGCACCGACACCATTGACAACGTGAAGGCCAAGATCCAGGACAAGGAAGGCATCCCTCCGGACCAGCAGCGTCTCATCTTCGCTGGCAAGCAGCTTGAGGATGGTCGCACATTGGCCGATTACAACATCCAGAAGGAGTCGACCCTTCACTTGGTCCTCAGGCTCCGTGGTGGCATGCAGATTTTCGTGAAGACTTTGACCGGCAAGACTATCACCCTTGAAGTGGAGAGCTCGGACACCATTGACAACGTGAAGGCCAAGATCCAAGACAAGGAAGGGATCCCTCCGGACCAGCAGCGTCTCATCTTCGCTGGGAAACAGCTTGAGGATGGTCGCACACTTGCTGATTACAACATTCAGAAAGAGTCGACCCTTCACTTGGTTCTCCGTCTTCGTGGTGGTCTCTAAAAACCTGCTTCTGTCTACGTTGTTATGTTTTCCAAAAGTCTTTTCGTGTTTCGTGTTTCTAAAACTTCTCTTGGTTTATGGTTTGTGTGTTTTGGGAACCTTTAAAGGCTCCCTGATAAATAATCGATGACTATGTTCTCGTTTCTCTTTTCGCTTTTCGTTCTAAGACAAATCGAATTTCTCTATATTGGAATAGATTATATTGTTGGTGCTCTTTATCCTTTGTCATTACGTTTATATGTTTCTTTGTTTGTAAAGGTTTTGCTTTGTGCTAATCTCTTTAAGAGTATGGTGCGATAGTCAGTTTCAAATTGTCTTGTAAATGTCCAAAGTCCCTACACATTATACCCATCTTGTGGTATAGCTGCAGTGAAACTAATCCTCTCTGCTTAGTTTTTACTTTTTATTACGCCTACATGGGTCTGTTGTAGCTTGAAGGTGTTTGAGACGGGTGAAAAAATTTAGGATTTTCACATTCTGTGCTTTTGGGTCCATCTTCTGTTCAGTGTAGTTAATATACGATCAGTTCAGGAGCAATGTCCGGCCATTTAAAAGGAATGTGGTTGCTCATATTCAGAAGCTTGGAAGATAGGAATTTTAAAGACTGTCCCTGCAAAAACATGGGACAATACATGATGCCAAGAAAGAATAAAGAAATAATTTAGTTACGAATCTTATATAATAAAGTAAGGTTTTTTTAGAAGTGGGCTTTAAAATGCTGACATGTGGCAGATGATGTGTCACCTATATTTAAAAAAAAAAAACATAAATAATTCATAATTGTAACATTTAATTCATCTTTTTATTTTGTTGTTCTTAATTTAATAATAGGTGTACTTCATTTTTAATAACCAGAAAAACTATAATTAACTACATAACTATGGAAAAAATATATGTGATATTTTATGACATATAATAAAGTTTTCTCATCAGGAGCCCTGCAAATTTTGGGATGGGTTTTCCGTTCCCTCCTGTACTGTCCCAAATTTTTCGTCCCATTTCCTATCCCGTTTAAAATAATTATCTATTCGAAACCATTTATGGTATTAATACGGGTATGGGAAGGGAATGAGTATTAGATCGTGTATCCGAATTATCCGTTCAAAAATTAAAAACTTGAAAATTCTATATATATTTTTTCAAATCATTCTGAAATTTCCTAGGACGTTCTATCATATTTCATCAGGAGCCCTGAAAATTTTGGGACGGGTTTCCCGTTCCCTCCTGTACTGTCCCGAATTTTTCGTCTCATTCCCTATCCCGTTTAAAATAATTATCCATTCGAAACTATTTATTTTATTAATACGGGTATGAGAATGGAATGAGTATTAGATCGTGTACCCGAATTACCCTTTCAAAAATGAAAAACTTGAAAATTCTATATATATTTTTTCAAATCATTCTGAAATTTCCTAGGACGTTCTATCATATTTCCTTTTGAGAATTATTTTCCAATTCACTAATTTTCTGTTTCTGTCCCATAGCCGTAGATTTCCGTCCTGAGTCCCAAAATTTTCAGGGCTGACATACCTTCATTCTACACATTTACATTTGAAGGAAAAACTTCTCAACAAAAAAATAAAAAATCCAACTACATTAAATAATTAAATACAATATACAAAAAAATAAAAACAAAAAACTGCAATAGAGATTCTACAACAATCTATAAATAGAAAGAACAAAACAACAATCTACAACACAACTCACTTTTATTACAACATAAATTTCCAATAGAATATATATATGTATTAAACTATCATATAATTTCTTTCACACATTCAACCGGAACAAACTGCGTCTCAAAATCACATGTCCACTCCGTCAAAAATAGAACATCAACTACACAATCCGTTTTAGCACCGATCAAATACTTCAAGTAATAACACTATTTTCAAAAATATGATTAACTTCTACCTCACTTATCATGATATGGATGACACAACATCAAATACATTAACCGAAAGTTTAATAAACTTTATTCGGAAATCTATGCTATCACGTCGACCACATAACACACAATGCCTCGAAGTCTCTTTTGAAATTGAAGATTTCAATCCAAATGCATCAAGAAAACTATATGTTGATTTTGTAATTGAATACGTAGAGAGAACATAAATCCAAGCTACACAAGAAGAATATGACAATTGTGATATATGTTTTGATAATCTACAAGGACCAAAAAATATTTTAACATTTAATTTTACATTCGCAAATTTCATCACAAATATATTTCATATTGGTTATACTATAAAATAACATGTGCTTAATTATTGTCGAAAATAAATTCTCATTCACTATAGATATTATTATTCCACCAATCTTTCAATACAAAGTTATAAAACTACATGATATTTACAAAATAAAAATTAATATTTATCCACAAATTTTTACTAATAAATTTAATAAAATAAATTTTAAAAATTAAACATTAAAATTATCACAAATCCGTGCAACGCACGGACCTTCTCCTAGTGTTTTGTATATCTCCTAGTGTTTTGTATATTTTAACATGCATCAGTATCATAATGTCATATACCAAAAACCAGTTAATTGCCCATTGTCATACAAAAAACAATGATAGAGAAAAATAGTCGTTCCGTGGTAAAATCACATATAACTGCATTAAAACTCAGAATACAGAAGTAAATCATCTTACAAAAATAAAAATAATGTTTATTTTTCTTTCCGGGGCACAAAATTAAAACATTTTTTATTCATAATAATCACACAACAAAAGCGAAGCCTCTCTCTCTCTCACTCTATCTTGTCGAGTTTTGCTTACAAAGCAGCAGCATTTTGCGGCTGCTCGAGCTCGACAGGAGAAGCTGTGTGAAGAGGTTCCTGCAACTCTGGATTTATTGGGAACAAATGGCACTGTGCGTATTGCGCCATCAGTTGATCCACAAGAACCAAAGCCACCATTGCTTCCACCATTGGCACAGCTGCAGCAAAAACCCAAAAACCAAAATCAAAATCCTGAGTTATAATAGTAAATCAATTCAGTGGCTTCGGGTTTATGTAATAACCTCGTGGAACAACACAGGGATCATGACGTCCACGAGCAATCATTTCGGTTTCTTTCTTATCTCTGGTTACAGTATTCTGCTTCCTCTGCACATTGAAAAGAGAACGCCAAGGTGTTAATTGATGATCTCAAGCAAATATGTTTATGTTTATATGGAAACTGCATGAATTTTATCACAAACTTACTCCAATTGTAGATGTTGGCTTGAAGGCTACTCTCATGTTTATTATCTCACCATTTGATATCCCTCCCTACGCAAATATGACCAATATCAGCGATCTCTGAGGAAAAAATGTAGTTTATTGACTAAACACAAGACTTAACCAACCTGAATTCCACCGGATCGGTTTGTTTTTGTCCGTATTCTTCCATTTTCATCGGTATAAAACCTGTCTCTTATACACATCTAGATGTGTATAAGAGACAGGGTGTTAATTGATGATCTCAAGCAAATATGTTTATGTTTATATGGAAACTGCATGAATTTTATCACAAACTTACTCCAATTGTAGATGTTGGCTTGAAGGCTACTCTCATGTTTATTATCCTGTCTCTTATACACATCTAGATGTGTATAAGAGAACACCACCAACAGAGTTCCCTTTTGTCCTGACAGCATCAATCGCAGCTATCATCTTTTCCGCATACTCGGGATTAGGGCACCTGACAATGTTACTTTCTATCTGGAAGACGAACAAAATGGGTAAGAATGTTACTAGAAGAAACTCAATAAGGTCAGCAGCAAATTCACAGCAAGAATCAGGTCACCAAAATGGATTTTCCCCTGGTAAAAGTATGAAAATTTATTCCCAAAACAAAATGTAGGCTATAATTTCCAAAATAGATGCGCACCTGTTCAAGTGTCAAATTCTCGTGGTCTACCAAATCCTCTGGAAGTACAACCTGGTGGACTTGCGAGACATAGGCAAGAATCTGGAGACACAAAGAAATAACAGAGACAAATCAAGAAGCAAATTTGAATGCGTGAATCTGTAGAAAACTGTGTTAATGAGCTCAATTACTAAGGGACATCCTCTTTGCAAGGACAAACTAAGATAGACAAAACACAGAGACAAAAGAGCCAACCAAACGTCATAACTCACAAGGGATATAAAGAATGTGATGTTAATTGATTCTTCGAGAGCAATGCTATTTACAAAATCAGAAAGTAAACACACCTCAGTTCCTGCAAATTGCTTCAATATTTTCTTTGCCAAAGCTCCAGGAGCAACTCTTCCTATGGTCTCTCTTGCTGAAGATCTCCCACCACCCTTGAAAAAAAATACACTTTAAAGTCAGTTGAGTGCCTTAAATCTATATTATATTAAATCCTTACCAAGAAAAACATATCAATGAGATAAACAAAAGAGATGTAAGGTGTTACCTGTACTGATCTGACACCATACTTCATGTCATAAGTTGCATCTGCATGAGATGGCCTATAGGCAACCGACATTTCACTGTAATCCTGAAAATCCAGTGAGTCTCTCAGAGATTAGAGTCTACAGAAAACCTCCAAGCTTTCTATTTGATTCTGCTTTAGGCACTACCATTAATTAAATTATGTTGTCTTTTCTAATGCCAATAGCAAACATCTATTTTAACAATACCGAGTACATTTCTATGCATAGAGATGTCAAAAACTTACAAGTCCTCTCTGATCTGTGTTTGGCACAAACACATGGATAGGTGTTCCTGTCGTCATTCCTGCATATTTTTACGGATGTCAACAGTTAGAACAATGGTGCGAAAACCAAATCAAACTCAATCTGTGAAAAAGAATCATAAGTAGACCTTCGGAGACTCCAGAAGATATCCGGCAAGTATCAGTCTCTTTTCTAGGAGTCGTGATCCGGCTCTGACCAGGTCTCCTGATAAAGCGACATCAACATCAATATAAATGCGAAAATAGAGTTATAAGAGCTTTCTTCTTCAAAGTAAGTACCTCCTGTCAAGATCGTATTGCAAATCAGATTCAGAGAGTGGAATCCGAGGAGGACATCCATCGATTATACAACCAACTCCTCCTCCATGTGATTCTCCAAAGGTGGAAACTCGAAAATGAGTCCCGTATGAGCTTCCAGTAGCTTGTATCTCTGCGAATTCAGACACCCAATAATCCAAAACTCTTTAAAGCTTATTACTTTTTGCATCTATCCTTTCTGTTCTAAAGGAATGTGAATCAATTCAGTCACTAAAAGTATCACAAAACGAGAAATGATCATCAATATGAAAAAACACCAACGGGGCAAGAATTTGTGTAACGAAAGAGTATGATTCTAATTAGTAGCAGCGTAAGTTTCCCTAAATACTCAAATTAAAACCAAAGGCTTGAATCTGAAAATTTTCCAAAATCAATCGGACGAATTCGCCTAACATTTCGCCTAACATTCCGTGCAGATTGAGCAAAAAAGGAGACCCAGATAAAAGCAAAACAGAAAACTCACGGAGGTTCTTCCTGGTTTGGGTTCGGATTGAGATCTGAACGGCGGGAGACGAGAGACGACGGAGCTCAGACGGCAGAGAAGAAGAAGAAGAAGCGAGTTTGGTGGATCCGAGAATGGATTTGGAAGTGAGAGAAGACGCCATGATCAGGATCGAAGCAAAAGAAAGAGGATTGAGAAAGGTTTTTAAAAAGGCGGAGAAAATTTGGAGTTAGGTGGAAAATTTGGGGGTTGGTGGCTTAATATACATATATGCCTTTGTGGTCGTCTCTTCTTCCCTCTGCAAATGGAGGCGCAAAGGCCGAACTCCTCCACCAACCAATAACACTAACCAAGTCGACGAGAACCGAACCCACATCTTTTTTTTTTTTTCTTTTCTAAACCCAAATAACTCAATCAAACAATAATGGTTATCTCCGATTTTGGTTTATTTCCCATGTGGGGGATATTCATTTTAAAAAAAATAAAAAAAAAAACTAATGCATTTTCACGTTACAAGCAGAATTTAAATCCTAACATAATTTTAATATCTCAATGAATATTTCAACAAATTTCACAAACATTCAGTCTTAAATACAAGCAACTAAACCAAACCCATATGGCTAACCAAACTTCACAAGCATTCAATATCTGGATATGTAGAAACTCACCTAATTGTCGGCTTCTTAATCAATATCAACATACATTTTGACTAAGTGAATTCGATGCAACTTAGCAAGACTTCGTACACACGTTGGAGTTTATCGATTGTAACAGTAGTGGGTAGGGGGCTCATATAAGTTTCTCAGCTCATGAAAGAATTGAGTAGTCAAATACTGGTGGGGAAACAAGAAACACTAAATCACTTTTCTCGTCTTCTCTTATATGTTGTCATTTCAAGAGTAACATCAAAAACAAGTTTAAAAGTTTTAATCACAGAGAAAGACAAAAAGACACAACAAAAAACACTAGATCACTTTTCCCGCCCGTCTTCTCTTATGTTACAAGTCCATTGCAGATCGGCCAACCAAATTAATAATATGATTCTCATCCCCTCTAATCTTCTTCTATGAAAAATACATCAACTTAAATTGTTTTCGTGTTCTCTGGTTTTTAATCAACTCTCCTGTTTTCTCTGCTTGTGTTCAACATGCAATAAACTCTGATTATACATTTGCACTGAAGCCGCTTTCTCTCATCTTTGCAAACCACCTCTGTTCCTCCGGTTTCTGTACGTCAATAGTCTAAAGGATAATTAAAAAGAGTTTTAACTACTGATATTATTTTTTGTTTTTTGGCCCAAGAAAAAGGAAAACAAAAAAGCTCTAAGAATGGTTGATCGTGCCTTCAACACTGTCAATCACTAATATGTTATTGTCTCCCTCACTGTTAGTGTCCCCAGCAATATGCCCTCTTGTGCTACATGCTTATATGCATATATACTCACATTATTCATTTCCTTCAAGATCAGTGCATGCAGACAACTTACAACACATTTACTTTTGCATTTAGGTCATGTGAAAGTAAATCCAAACTTTGTTGATCTTGTTATAGAAAAATTCTACCGTTTACATTTTGCAGGCACTATTTTTTCTATAACTGGGCTTATGTTATCACAATTGTTTACAAAATTGACTATAAATATTTACCCTTTGCACCACTATCTACTTAATTAGATTGGATCTGGCGAATCTTTTGTGATGTCGGTTCAAGAGTTAGCTTCATAAGACTAGAAGCCATAATTCATATATTTCACCATGTCATCAGTTCAAGATTTAGTTTTAAGAATGGCTGATCGTGCCTTCAACAATGTCGCTCGCTGAGTATGTTATTGTCTCCATCACTGTTAGTGTCCCCAGCAATATGTCCTCTTATGTTACATGTCTATATGCATATATACTCACATTATTCATTTCCTTCAAGATCAATGCATGCAGACAACTTACAACACCTTTACTTTTGCATTTAGGTCATGTGAAAGTAAATCCAAACTTTGTTGATCTTGTTATAGAAAAATTCTACCGTTTACATTTTGCAGGCACTATTTTTTCTATAACTGGGCTTATGTTATCACATAACTACAAATCTTTACCCTTTGCACCACTATCTACTTAATTAGGTTAGATCTGCCAAATATTTTATGACGTCAGTTAGCTTCATAACACTGAAATCCATAATTCATGATTTTCACCATTCAAGAGTAAGCTTCATAAGATTGAAAGCCATAATTCATAATTTTCACCATGTCGTCTTCAATTCCTTTCTCGCTGGAGAGCGTATTTGATTTTCACAATCTGGTTCTTCTTTCTTGGGAGCATTCAATTGGCTTTCTGTTTCTCAGGTAAATATTCCCCGTACACTTTGAGAGATACAGTATCTTCTTCCACAAGCAACTGTTTTGTACTTAATGTTAACTAACAAGTAAAAGCATGATCGTGTGATTTAGCTTAATCTTTGTAATTTTTTCAAGGTATTAAAGCTTCTTTTGTTATCGTGTTTTATATATCTTTGGTTATATTTCGATGAATATGTAAAAATTCTTATTAAAATTAATAGAGACAGATTTTAAAAGAAAAAAACAACAAGAACATTTAGGTTTTATTATTTAAAAGCAAAGAAGCATGACTCTGCGAGGACAAACATAATTAATCATGAACCAAGTCATCCAAAGCGATCTACATGAACATGATCATTCAAAAGCCCATTGGTTTTCTTCGCGAATCTTTGCTTCTTCCTCGGGTGTGAAATCGTTCTCGATGTTCAAAGCCTTACGAATCTCATCAACAGATTTACCTTTGAGCATCGTATCAGCGACGGTCTGAAAAGTGAGATCAAGAAGGCTTTTGACGTTTAGAAAATTAGCAGCCAGAATCAGATTAAAGAGCGTCGATTGATCGAGATCATTCATAAACTTAGCGTCCCAATTCTTGAGATCCTCTTGGGAGGAAGAAGACGAACCACCACCATCACCATCGACCACGACCACGTGTTTCTCGCAATACTTGATCATTAAGGAGAGGATCTCGCCTGTGACGTTGGAAAGAGGGATTCCGTCAGTGACGCAGTCCTCTTCGACCATGTGGGCTATGGTCTCCGACTGTAGAGCCACCTCTTCTTCAACCTCAAAGATCATGCCGTCTGAGCTTTCTAAAACAATATTCTTCTTCGACGTCGATGACATGGCTCGTTCTTTGTGGGGAGATTGATGAAATAAGTTAGGATTTATAGGATACCTAATTTTGTGAATGATGCGAAGTAGTGAATCTATGCATCTCTATTTATAGGATTTTGAATCGGTGATTATGTTCAAAGTCCTAACAGTAACATGATTAGGAAATATGGAAATAGTATAACATTATATTTTGTGTTTGACCAAAAAAGATAAGGAAATAATATTATTATTACAAATCTTTAAAGAAGAGAACAATCTTGGGAAAAGTCAACGATGTTGCGAGGCATCTTCCGTTTACGGGAAGGTTAATTATGTGAAATTCATCTTTAATGATTTGTAAAAAGTACAGCCAAAACGCATAAATATTTCAAATAGAATTTATTAATACTTATAAAAATATTTAAACAAATATTTAGTTTTAAAAATAAATATTTGATGCCAAGCTCGTTTTGATTATATATGTCCCAATAATCAATAATACTAAACATTGAGATGACCAACAAAAAAACTAATTCTGTACCAAACTAATTTTTTTCTTATAATGAGTACTGAGTATAACTTTCAAATTTATTCCTAAATAGAAAAATCCGAACAAAACAATAAAATACATGTCTAGGTTGGTTTTGGACTTTGTTGATACTTCTTTTCTTTTTTTAACAAAAAAAAAAATTGTTGATACTTGTGTGGTTCTTGCAAGATATATGTACCACGAAAGAGAACGAGGAGTTGGGAATGTGTTCAGCTTTGTTTATTGTATAGTGTGAACCGGAAGAGACACACGACCACTTGTTCTTCTTGTTCTTCTTGTGCCACTTGTGACTTGTCCATCGCTCATCTCACTCGACTAATTGACAACGATTATGATAATGGTTGAAATGAATTTATTTGGGTATGGAGGCCACTTACTATTACAGAGCTACAGAAGTGTGTTCATGGAAAGGTTTCAGTAGTTTTCTTCTAAGGGGAAAGTCGAGAAGAATTTATTTCGGATATGTTTTATTTGTCAGTGGAAACAATTATGATAAATAATTTTCTGTTAACAAGTACAAAATTTATCGTAGGAATTAAGAAAGCACCGTGTGATTAATTATATGTAGTTTTCTCAGGTAATTAAGCGACTTTTGTTATCTCGTTTGTTTATATAATTGTTATATTTCGGTAAATACATACAAGCAAAACTATCTATAGTTTCTAAAAAAATCTTCATCCATATCACTTTTTGATCTAAAGCAAAGAAACACGACTACGTGAGGACAAAACATAATTACGATTGATGAATGAAGCCATCCACATTCCACAGTGATCTACATGATCACTCAAAAGCCCATTGAGTATCTTTGCGGGCCTGTGCTTCTTCCTCGGGTGCGTGTGTAATCGTTCTTGATGTTGAAAGCCTTACGAATGTCTTCAACAGTTTTACCTTTGAGCATCCTATCAACGACGGTCTGACAAGTGAGCTCAACAAGGCTTTCGACGTTTAGAAAATAAGCAGCCATCATCATATTGAGGAGCGTCCATTTGTCGAGATCACTCATAAACTCATCGTCCCAATTCTTGAGATCCTCTTGGGAGGAAGAACACGACCCACCACTATCACCATCGACGACGACCACGTGCTTCTCGCAGTACCCGATCACTAAGGAGAGGATCTCGCCTGTGACGTTGGGAAAAGAGATTCCGTTACCGACTAATAAGCCATCTTTAACTATTTGGGATATGGTCTGCGACTGGAGAGCCACCGCTTCTTCAACCATAAAGATCATGCCGTTTGAGCTTTTTAAAATGATATTCTTCTTCGACGACGTTGACATGGTTCGTTCTTTGTAGGAGAGATTGATGGAAAAAAAGTTTGGAATTATAAGGATACTTAATTTGGTGAATGAGATATAGTTTCATCTCTATTTATAGGATTTTTTTTAGTCGGTGATGTTGTTCAAAGTCCTAACATTTCAAAAAAAAAAAAAAATGGAAATATCAAAACAAAAAGGAAATTTTAATTTCCTAAACAAAAAAGGAAATAAATTTGTCTTTTTTAAGGTTTTTTATATATAATAGGAATATAGATTATATATAGCACCGGTAAAATGATTTAAGTTATATTTAAATTAACAACAATGAATTGGGAATACGATTTATTTTGATTGCATAAAAATGACTTGCCACATACATGTCAATATTTAATTGTGTAACTTATGCTTTATAATATAAATAAAAGATATATAAGGTACCATGTTCAATGGGTAAGATATATTTTAAGATTCTTAAAAAAATAAATATTAATTTTTTAATCATAAAATAATGTAAACCAATCAGAGACACATATCAAAAGAGTTTCTTAAAAAGTTAAGAATAATTTCTTAAACAATAAATTTAAAAACCTCTTCTTCTCATTCTCTCCTACTTTTTATTATTTTATTAATATTTTTTCATAAGAACTCATTCTAATATTTTTTCTAACCATTTGCACAAAAAAAATAAGGTATTGAAATCTAACAATTATTAAAAAAAAAAAAAAATCTAACACATTTAATTTAGAAACAGAAGGAGTATAATGTTTTTTTCAACAAAATTTTACCCGCGTTGGGAATTGGGATAATTAACTTTACACTCAATAATTTGTGTACGTTTCAGAAAATTACGCAATAATAATAACCTATCGATTTCTATAACCTACGTGGCATTCCATAATTATGGAATGTCCTAATTATCCCATCCAAACTCGCCGTCACAATCACCAGTCTCCACGCGCCGGCAAAATCGACGGAGAGGGCACCATCGCAACTTCCGCCACCGGAGGTGAGCTTCTCCTCCGGCCACGTGGCGGTTACACGCGAGGATCGAGACAATCTCCCGGAGCTCTGTATCTGTCTCAAAACTCGCCGTGATTCGTCGTCATCTCCGGCGACTCTCGATACTTCCGTTCCCGTCGGAGACCAAGCCGCCGCCGCGGAAACACCCGGCGAGTTAAAATACTCGAAGGAACGCGACGATTTCGCGCGTTTCTTCACCGGACAGCCATCGTTGTTCCAGAGATAGACTCCGAGACCTCGTCGGACTGATAAAATATGTTTCCCGGCGTAAGAAACAAACGACGCCGACGATTGTTTCCCGAATTTCGGTGAGGCTGGAGAGAAATTTCGAATTTTTAAATTTCAAAAACACAATTCTCTATCGAAACTGTAAATATTCAAAGATTCAATTTCAAAAATTACCTTTGAATTTGTGAAGGATTTGGGATCTATCAAAGATCCGGAGTTTCGAATCGTCGGAAGATACCATGAGTTTCTCGGAGCTTCCGGGACAAAACTCCACGGCGGTGATTCTGTTCCGTCCCCGGATAATTATCCGATCCTCCATTACAACATCGCTTCCTATAAAAAAAAAAACCCAAACTTTAAAACCAAATTGAGACGAGCGATTGAGAAATCAAATACAAATCCGTATTGAGTTTTTGAAGTACCTGAGATTTGATAAAACCTGCAATTTCCGGTGATGCAACCAACGACGATCCCCTGAAAACAAAAACAGAGCAAAGTTGCGATTTTTTTTTATTTAGAATTTCATAAACTCTAATAATCTTTCGAGTAAAGAGACACATTGGGTAAAAAGCTTACCTTTCCGTTTGGTTGGTAACAGATGGCAGAAATGGAATCACGAACATCGGTCCAAGAGACGACTCTCTGTTCTGATAAACCCCAGATTCGAGCTTTTCCATCTATAGATCCACTTACGAAGTTGTTATTCTTCACAGGATTGAATTGAACACAAGTCACTGTATTTATAAAAGGCAAGAACAGTGAGTCGCTTAATTACTAAGACTTCAGACCAAATCTTTTATTTCTAAATGTTAAGAGATCAAAACAAGTTACCGTAGTTGTTGTGATGGAAGATATGAAGACAATGATCACTACCAATCTTCCATAACCGGACTGTCTTGTCCTTAGAAGCCGAAAGAAGCAACTGTGAAAGAAAAAACCAAAGACAGATTCATAAGTAAAAGGATCAAGAAATATCAAAAGACAAGAAAAGAGATTTTTTTAACAAACTAAACTCACATTCGAGTCTGACGACCATGCTAAGTCCAAGACATCTCCGTTGTGACCATAAAGTTCTTGAAACGGTGTATCCTCGATATGAAATGCTTTCTTAGGGAACATAACCAATGCTTCTTCTTGGCTCATTGGCTCTTGTTGAAGAAAAGAGGCTCATAGAGAATCCGATAGCGTGATTCGCCATATCTTGACAACTCCATCTTCGCCTCCGGTCGCCAAGAACTTACCATCAGGACTAAACTTCATCGCCCAAATTTTCCCCTTGTGTCCATTTATCTCTTGTACCTTGTAAGCAGCAGATAGCTCTACATGGCTCTTGTTGATACTCTTCACTTTCACTCTACTCATCGTCGCTTCTTCCTTAGACTTGTATTCGAAATCTTTATCCTTTTCTCCTACGAAGCACTCGAACAACCATTTCTTAGCACTCTTCTTGCTGAAACTCAGCGATGGGCTCGAAGAAGCGATACTCGAGTTTTGCTCTGAGTCATTCTCTCCTTCTAATTCCTCATCAGACATCGAATTGGTTGATCCGTAATTCTCCTCTCTAACACAACACTGCAGCTCAAAAGATGACTCTGAAGAGCTAGTAACCTCGTCGCTGTAATCGTTTATCCTCTCCAAGTCCAAACACACCGAGTCCGGTTTCTCCTCGAACAGACCGATTTTCTTGAGAAAACGCTCACGACGTTCCTCGACACTCTCTGGCTCATCTGACCAAACTTGGAACTCAGCTTCTACTACTTGTTCATCGATGGACAAAACATCAGATGAATCAAAGAACAAATCATCAACTTCACTTCTTTCTACACTCTTCATTTCAGTCACAACTTCAAAAAGAAACTGAAAAAGCTGGTTCCTTTATTTATATATAGCCTTCTTCTTGTAGCCTCCACGCGGTTCACGGACCGTAAATCCCTCAAATGTAGAACCTAAACCAAAGTGTGAAATCAAATCTTCCATTAGAAACATCAAAAAAAACCTAACCCGACTCAGTTCTCTGAACTTACATAAGTACGATGTTATGAAACCCCCAAAAATTTCTTAAACTAATCGATTAAACAGAAATGACGGTTCCTGAAACACAGGAAGTGAATAGAATAATCAAAATTTTCTGGATAAAAGCGTGTACCTTTGTCTCCGTAAGAAGCAATGAGGCAACAAGAAAGTCAAATTCTGCTGGCCGACGAGGAATTGGGTCGGGTTTTTATTTGGTTTCTTCAAAATCCAGTAACAACAAGTTTTTGTTATTTTCAAGTTTCTCTCCGTGTGACAACAAAAGGGTAATAAAGAGGGGGAGATTGAAATAGACAGAACATTCACGTTATGTCTGTGACTGGGTTTGTGTTCATCAATGGTGGCCCAATCAGAAGCTCTGAGATCTTTTGGCGGCGAAGCGGCCACGATTTAGGAGACAGGTGACAATTAAAAACCCTCTTTCCCTCCCACCCGACCAGTTTCTCAGACTCTTACTGTGTGTTTTGTTTTCGTGCTTTTTCGGCTTATGCCTGCAACAACGGCGATTATAAATAAAGCAATAAAGTGTTAACCTTTTTGGATCAGAAGAACAGACGAGAAGATACTATATATTGTCGACAATACCCAGAGATTAATAAGTAACTCGAATTTATGAAAACGTTTCATTTTTACCTTTATTTTTGGGAATAGTTTTTTTTATACGATTTTTCTTGATTAATTCGATAGACAAAGAAAGATAATCTAACGATAAATGATGTGAATTAATCTATAGAAAACTTTGCTATACATATTTCTTACTAATTTTTGTTATATGCTGCTGTTACATTAATAGGTTTTTTTAACATTTATGATCCTACAAGAAAACTAAAAGACAGTCTGTATTATTATTATTACACTATATTGAAGACATTTCATTTTCTCGGAAGATTCCTATCATTATTTCCCCTGACATGGCTTTGTCCACTTGCAAACAAATAAATACTAGTAGTAGTAAAGAGGAAATCTGAATTAATAATTTTTGATATAGCTTTAAAGTTAAACAACATCTAAAATAGTGAAATTACTTTAAATGATTACAGATTGTGATAATAAGAAAATGCACACGTGTGTATGAATCGTTTTCCCTTTTCTTTGTAACATGACGAGGAGAGAAAATGAGGGGGATATTTGGACCGAATCATCGTTTATTCTATTTCTAGACCATTAAAATTGCTACATTTGGGGCAGGTTTTTGGTCCAGCGATGTAACAACAATTTGTAAGTTTTTTTAACTTTTAATTGATTCTGAAAGAATCGGATTTGTGGATTGTTTTACAGGGTGTCAAACCGATGGAATAATAACTAGAAAATATTATAAGCATAAGTTATAAAGTTCTCCAATGGCATTAATGATTGTGATTATGATTATATAGTGGTACATCTGTAAGCTGGGTCGCATTGGAACTTGGAAATTTAACATTACTTGCATCAATTATTTTGTTTTCTACTTGATGTAAAATCTTTAATATGATTATATTCTTTAACACAGCGGAATGGTGGAATCGCGTTTGAATCGTGATTCCGTAAGTATTTTACCAATAAAAAAACCAGCGGAAAAATGTAAAAACGCAACATCTGCGTAATTGAGTTTTTGTTTAGAAAAAATATAAAGAAATCTTCATTAAGTGAAAAGTGTGTTTCAAAGTAGATTATTTGTGGAATCAATATTTTATAATATTTAATTATATAACTAATTATATTTTATTATTTAAATAAATACAAATAAATATTTTTATACTACAAATATTTATAAAATGATAAGATTATATCTATGGTTTGAATTTTGCAATATTTTTAGATCTCTATGTATTTTGTATTAAAAAAAATAAAAAATTAATTATAATAAAAAAATTAAATCTTTTTCTAATTATATTAAAGTTATGTCATTTTTTAATAATTAATATTTTAATTTTTATGAAATCAAATAATATATAAAATATATTATAATGACAATTTAATTTTAAATACTTAAATTCTACCATTCCGCCATTTCGTATCATTTGTTCAATCGCATCACAAAAATATATATTTCATAATTTCTCGTTAAATCATTCCGCAGTTTAATTTTTTTCTGCCATTCCGCAGTTTTATTGTGTTAGCTCGGAAGTTTGTACATTTTGTTCTTACATTTTAGATGTAGTTGCCATTCAATGACAAAACGGCAGATATCTTTTTTTGGTGTCAGAGGTCTGAATAGAAAAAGAACTTTGTACTCTGACTTATTTACATATATAGTCGCATTTTGATCAAAATTAAAATTTAGATGATACTAGCAATTTAAATTTAAATAACCAGTTCCTTAAAACTTAGACGCATCATATAATTAAAGCCCTACAACAACAATAATAAAGCATTTTTTTTTTGTTAAAGAAAAATCAAACATCTTACCGGTTCAAAATTACCACACAAAAAAAAAAGTGATTTGAGGAAACATGTGATACTTTTGTTAACCTATTGTAAAAACAAGTGTTCGATCGAGTAGATTTTGCAGAACACTTCTTTAATACGAAAATATGTGAAATAAGAAAAGTATGTAATTTTTTTTGCTTGTTTTGTTTTCCTACCATATGTATATTGACATGAAAAACAAATTTAAGTCTACTTATGTGGATGTAAATGAATTTATTGGAATTAAAATAAGACATATAAGTATAAGAACACGAACCAGTAATCTTTACTGCATTTCGGGACTCAAACTGAGCTTGTTCAGCAACAATGGAGGAATCTTCGAACTTTGAGAGAGAGAGTGAGAGAGCGAGAGAAAGAAGAGGGAAAGAGAAAGAGCTCATGTTATAAAACATTAGTCGTCCACGATCTGTGCTTATATAGTTCTATATGTATATGTCTGAGCAATATAGCACATGCTAATTACAAATTCATAACAACCAAACAAATTACTTGATTAGATTTTTAAAAAATTGAAACTTTCTGGTAAAGAGAAAAGGAAAAGATTAAAAAAAAATTGAAACTTAAGACAACTATTTCTTCCCCAGCTTGTAGGAACGCACATTCTTCTCTATGCTATGTACAGGTATACACAGATTTTTAAGTTTTATATGCACAAATGTACAATACAACCTGCATATGACTAAATGATTCCATTGGATGATACGAGTACATAATACGACGAGTCGTTACCTTTATTGTGTGATTTGGGAACCATTGGATGATATTGTTCAAATCTCAAGAGATCTGATTCGTCAAGTACGCACGTAATTTGGTGACAAAATTAATTAATTACCAAAAAAATCTTCAATTTGTTTTGTTATACGGTACCAAACCTAACTCGTATCTTCGTCATGATAATGATTCATACAAATAATTGAACCATGAAGCAAATGAGTATATACAATTATAAAAAAATAGAAAGGTGATTATTAGTTTATTACATACTAATATGGTGGATAAATCTTGAACGTGGAATGTTTCGAATTGGTGAACGTTTTTTTAAGGAACCCTATCTTTTTTGTTTTTATTATTTTAAAGTTGCGAAAACGGGAGAGAGTCTTGGGAAAGTTTTGACATTTAATTGGAGTACTCTGCACGCATGGTCTATAGTTTCAAATGTTTCAAATATATTTGTTTTAAAAATTTTATATTTCTCAAATTTTGGATGTTAAAATAATAGCGTAATTATTATATATGTGCATGAAAAAGATTACTGTATTATTGTTGACATATTTATCAGAGCTTTATTTCACTTTTAAAACGGAACTCTTACAAAATTTTATATGTTTTTTTTTTTTTTGCAACTATGGTTAATGTCTTTACGTGGTTGAGTAATTTTTGCATAAGTATATAGTTGGAATATAAATTGTTTTATCGATGTAGTGAGTTCTTCTTTCCACGAAGCCTAATCGGCTAATTAATACTATCTTGACGCCAAAAAATGTGCTACGACTAATAAGCTAAATTAAAATATTAAGTTAAGATTAGCTACTGTCTCGAGTCCCATGCAATTGCTGGGTTATGTTGACTTATTCCTTTGACCGGTCAATTTGTGTAGATATATACCATAAGTCCATATAACAATTTAACATAAAAACGATTTTACACAGAGAAATCATATAAATAATGAATTTTACAAGATTATTGTAGAAAATGTTTTGTTGACAAAGTATAACACGATCGTTGATCAAGAAGGTATAACCATATATTTATACGGTTCTATGTAGATATAGTTAATAATTTAATATGTTGAGATGTCGAAAAAAAAGTTAATAATATGTTGAGATAAAATACCCAAAATTTATAGGTAGACTTACAAAAATGTTAATCGATATTTTGTAGTGCCCTATATGTATTCAGTTAGTAAGTTACTACAAGAAAGACATCAAATTCCGACGGTAATTTTGGTCGAAAATCCGTCGGAAAGGCCTGTTTCCGACGGATTTTCGACCAAAAGAGTCCGTCGGTTACAGTTCGTCGGAATCGGCTCATCGGTCGGAAATCCGTCGGAAACCAAAAGAGTCCGTCGGTTACAGTTCGTCGGAATCGGCTCATCGGTCGGAAATCCGTCGGAAATTTCCGACGGATTAGTGTCGTCGGTAATCCGTAAGTAATTTCCGACGGATTACCGAGGAAGATAAACCGATTGATTTCCGACGATATACCGACGGATTTATTTGTGACGGATGCCCGACGGATCCAATTCCGACGGATGTCCGACGGAAATATTTCCGACGACATACCGACGGAACTCTGTCCGACGATATACCGACGGACCTATTTCGACGGATGTCCGACGGACGGAAAGTTTCCGACGGATTTCCGAGGGACGCTATTCCGACGGATTTCCGACGGAAAGTATCCGACGGATTTCCGACAGAATATTATAAAAAAAAAAAAAAGAATTTATATCGAATTTAAATTTAAATTAAAAACGAAAATTAAATATTAAAATTAAAATTAAAATTTTAGAAAATAAAAATAAATTATAAATTTGTTTTGACAATAAAAATAAAAAACGACATAAAAGAAATTGTTCAAAAACAACAAACTACTTTTTAAACAAATGTGGAAACGAAGCTTCCATTATTTCTTTCATCATGCGTAGCTCTTCCCGGGTCGATTCGTGTGCGGACTCCAACTGCTCATGCTTCTTTCCCATTTCTTTGACAATCGCATCACGGTCTTTGATTTCTTGGCTAAGCTTTTCAATCTCTTTTTGATAATGCGGAGAGTATCGAGAAAAACCCGAAGAAGAAGAGGAATCAGCTCCATCGAATTTCGGAAGTGGGCCTAACCCTACGGTTTGACCTTTTACTTTCCGAGTTTCCTAAACAAAATTATTAAGATGTTAGATATCAAAAATTAAAATTAAAATTAAAATTAAAATTAAAGTAAAAACTAAAATAAAATAAAAATGCACCGATAGAACAATGTCGTTGATCTCATCTCGGGTTAGCTCGTTCGAGGAGATCGAGCCGTCTGGATTTTCCTACGAGAGCTGGGTCAAGCGGTCGAGCTTCTTTTTCTTGCATTTCTCCACAACCTCCCGAACACCAACGTCTTGGACTTCTCCGGTCTTTTTGTTGGTGTGCCTCGTTTCCAAAACGTCGAGGTAATCGGGAACGACTCCACCCGCTTCTATCGTCTATGAAAAATAAAATTATATAAATTAAAATATATTAATAAATAAGAAAATTATGAAAAAAAAAATATTTACTTACCATTTCAGCCACTTGACGTAAGGTCGATTTTGCGCCCCCGTTATGAACATAAACGCCCTTTCCTCCTCGGTCACTCTTCCGGTTCTTCGAGTTTTTCTCGGATTGTATCTTTGTGGCAGGTCGATTCCAATACTCGCAAAAACCGTTCCAGACATTCTCCTCGAGATCCTTCGGCGGATCTTTTCCCTCGATGAACTTTTGCTTCCACTCGTACATGTGTCTCGTGTATTGGATGGCGGCGAACCTGTCGAACTCATCGAGAACGGTTCTGGTTCGCTGCCAGTTCCAAGTGAATTCTTGCTGTAAAAACAAATTATGTAAGTTATAATGAAATAAAAAATTTGTTTAAAAATTTGAAAAACTTAAAAAAAAACTTACGGCGAAAGATCGATGCCACGAATCTTTCACGTCAGGCGGCATCGATGAGTAGGTCTCATACGGGTGGTGCAACATGGTATGAAACATCCGCAGTATGGTCTTGTTGATTTCCGGATGCAATCCAAACCTGAAAAAATTATAGATTAAAAAACTTTAGAAACAAATTTAAATTTAAAAAAAATAAAGGGCAAGAAATATAAAAAAAATTAGACAAGAAATTACCATGTCCCATCTTCGCAATCCGGGTCGAGTTTGATGCAGTGCCTCCGGTTCGGCTGTTGGACAAGTTCTTCGATAGAAATCCGACTGCGGGCAGCGGATTCTTGGGACTCCGGGACGTCAGAAGAAGATCCGCTATGTGTGGAACGACGCGAACGAGAGCGGCCACCACGAGAACGAGAGCGGCCACCAAGTTGTTGCGGCGAAAATTCTCTATACATGAGAAAAATTTAAACATTAGCATTAAAAAAAAGTTAAAAAATTATGTTTTCAAATTTCAAAATATAAAATCAATTTTATTTGGTTTTAATTATAGAAATTCGTTTTCTTTTTTTTATTTATATTAAAGAAATTCATATTTATATTTTAAAAATTATAGAAATTTTTATTTATATTATAGAAATTCGTTTTTATATTTATAGAAAGTATAAAAATTCGTTTATTTTGAAATATAATTTTAAAATAAATTTTATTTGTTTTCAAAATATATAATTCGTTTAATATTTTTTTTCAATATTATAAAAATTATAAAAATTCGTTTTTTATGAAATATAATTTTAAAATCCACAAACCATAATTTCTAATACCCTAAAATCCGATTCACATCTAACACCCTAATTTCTAACATCCTAAAAATCTAACACCCGATTTTCTAACACCCTAACACATCTAACACCCGATTTTCTAACAACCTAACACGATTTACACACCAAAAAGTAAAAAAAAATTAAAAATCGGGTGACTTACGAGTTATCCATTGAGAGAAGAAGAAGATCCGGCGGCGGAGCGGCGGTGCGGCGGAGCGGCGGTGCGGCGAAGGAGAGAAGAGGAGATGCGGCGGAGAAGAGGAGATGCGGCGGAGAAGAGAAGAAGCGGCGGAGAAGAGAAGAAGAAGGAGATGCGGCGGAGAAGAGAAGAAGAAGAACTGGGGGAAAAAGAAAGGGTTTTTGTGTATATATAACGATTTCCGACGGACCTAATCCGTCGGAAATCCGTCGGAATTTAAAAAAATTCATTAAAAATAATCAATACGCGGCCAGAGGACGCGCCTTCTCGAAAAACCCGAAAGCCGTCGGAAATCCGTCGGAAAACCGAAATCCGTCGGAAATCCGTCGGAAATTTCCGACGGATTTCGGTTTTCCCGATATTTGTTGCATGCGTTTCCATTGGTTAGTCAACGCATCACACGGATCGTTGAATTTGATCCGTCGGAAATCCGTCGGAAATTTCCGACGGATTTCCGACGGATTTCGGTTTTCCGACGAATTTCCGACGGCTTTAGGGTATATTTAGGGTTTAGGGTTTTATAAATGCAAAATTTGTTATTCAAACAATACTAAACATGTTGCATTAACAAAATATGTTGATTCTTAAAACAATTTGTTTTTCCAATTGTTTTAAAAAATAAAATACAACAAACATATAATTTTCCAAAACATTTACATAACTATATACTAACACTTATACTAACTCCTTAACCATATTTCAAATTTTTGTCTAAACATCAATAAATATGTATTAGATTACATTTAGATCATATTGTACATTTGTTAACCATATAAAAAAGTTATTATAGGAGTTTTGAAAAAATTGGATTTAAAACTTCATACCCTAAACCACAATTTAAAGAGGCCGTCGGAAATCCGTCGGAAATTTCCGACGGATTTCCGACGGCCTCTTTAAATTGTGGTTTAGGGTATGAAGTTTTAAATCCAATTTGTCCGAGTACATGTAAAATTATGTTTATGTTCATATCCGTCGGAAATCCGTCGGAAATTTCCCACGGATTTCCGACGGCATCTTTAAAAGGTGGTTTTGTGTATGAAGTTTTCACTCTAATTTTTTACAAATCATACTAAAGTTTATAAACGTATGATTCATATTTTTTTTTGGTTTTTAATTCACTAATGTGTACTTTTAAATTTATAAAAATAAATGTTTACACAAGTTTATTTCAATACAAGGATAAAAAAAAAACTACTCTGAATCTCCTGACTCTGATGAATCATCTGAAGACGCCGTATCAGATTCTTCTCCAAATTCATCAATTTCTTCCTCTGAATCCTCAAATATTCGATCGTCCGCATCTACAGTGAAGTCAACTACGAGCTCGACTTCGAGGGAATGATCTATGGAAGCTAAAGCAACAGTATTTTGTTGCAAAGGATCATTTTCAGATATCCCATAAACTCTACCTCTCGGGTTAATCGGTGTCACTGTAATCCATGGGTCTTGCTTGTTTTTCACTCGAGGATAGGGAATATAGCATACCTATACACCATAAAAATTAAATATTAACAAAATCATGTAAATGAAAAATTAATTATATCTCTAAAAGATTCAGAAATTAATAAAACTAACCTGGTCTGCTTGTGAAGCAAGAATGAATGGATCATATGTCTGGAGTCGTCTTCTTCCATGTACTGATGTAACACCAAATTGGTCGTGTCGCACACCACTTCCATCTAATGGGTCGTACCAATCGCATAAGAATGCAACGCATCTCAAGTCCAACATTCCAGGATAATGAACTTCTAAAATCTCGCGAAGGACACCATAGTATACAAGATCACCGGATTGAGTGGATACCCCGTAATCAGAAGTCGGCCTGCTCCTATCATCTCGAAGAATCTTAAAAGCGTAACCCCGGGTGCAATACATCATATGTGACCGAGCGACCGTTAGTGGAAATTGCACTAACTCTTCTAACCACGTGGGAAATAAATGACCTTCAGAGGACTTTGTCGTAACCTGCATAAATGAGTTCGTAATAATTAAAACATTTATTTTACATATATATGTTAATTAAGATCAAATAATTAGTTCTACACTTACATAATATCGCAACCAACGTCCAAAATCTTCTTGTTTTAGCTTCATAAGCTCTTCCTCGGTTTTCTGTGGATGATTGTAACGCATTTGAGCCATATAGATCCTATGAAAGTAAACAACACATGTTATATATATTATATAAATGACATGATCAATTATTTCAGAATATATGTGAAGATCAAATATTCAATGGGCTCGGTTTAATACCTCTCATATTCTTCAACTTCGTCGCAGTTTGTGAGAATATACATATGCAAATGATTATGCTCAACGGCTGACAACTTTCGCTTCTTCCCCTTTCCACTAAGTCTTCCAATCTGGCAGAAAATATTAGGAACATAGACCGGATATATTGGTCTCTCGCCTCCGTCATCATGTCGAGCGGGTCTTCGACTCTTTGTTTTAACTTGTGTTGGAAAGTAGAACTCCGCAAAATTAGAGGTTTCTTCATTGATGCTCTGCGCGACAATAGAACCCTCAACTCTGCTTAAATTTTTCACCTTCTTCTTGAGATGAAACATATACCGCTCGAAAGGATACATCCAACGATACTGAACAGGGCCCCCAAGTTCTGCTTCTCGAGGTAGATGAATTGGTAGATGTTCCATAACATCAAAGAAGGAGGGTGGAAATATCTTCTCTAGATTGCAAAGTATTACGGGTATTCTGTCCGCCAGGTTTTGGATACCGTCTATTGTAAGAGATCGCGCGGATATATCTCGAAAAAATGAACCAATCCCTGCAAAGTTTACATTAAGGAGAAATATATTATGAAATGATCGATTTAAAACTAATATTAATGAAATTCTTGAAAAAAATATATAAGATATTTAATTCTTAATTGTACCTGCAATTGCTTCATGGACATTACGTGGTAAAAGACCGGCAAAAGCAAATGGAAGGAGACGCTGCATCACAACATGACAATCATGACTCTTCATTCCAGAAAACTTTCCTTCTCCACGATCAATGCAGTTACGAAGATTGGATGAGTATCCATCCGGAAATTTAACTCTATCGGCAATCCAGTCGAAAAACACATCCTTTGAAGGTGCATCCAATCGAAAAGCAGGGACCGGGGCCTTCCCATTCGCTGAAATATGTAGCGCCCTACGAGAACAAAATTCTGGCAAGTCCAATCTAGACTTTAGGTTGTCCTTTGTCTTCCCTTGGACATTGAGAACGGTGTTCATTATGTTCTCGAAAAAATTCTTCTCAATGTGCATCACATCTAGATTATGCCTCAATAAATGGTCCTTCCAATAAGGCAAGTCCCAAAAAATACTCTTCTTGTGCCAATTATGTAGGTCCCCACAAGCATTCACAGGATAATGCCCGTTACCACCACATTCAACGGTCCTCTCTGCACCAAAATCTCTGAACTGAGTCAACGCATAATTTCCATCTAACTGAGGAGGTGGACCCTCAAATACTCGACGGTTCTTCCTAAACAACGTTGTGCTCCGACGATAAATATGGTCGCTTGGAAGAAATCGCCTATGACAATCAAACCAACACGTTTTTCTTCCGTGCTTCAATTGGAATGCATCTGTGTTATCTTGACAAGAAGGGCATGCTAACCTTCCATGCGTTGTCCATCCAGATAACATCCCATATGCCGGAAAATCGCTAATAGTCCACATAAGTACTGACCGCATGAGAAAGTTCTGCTGACAAGAAACATCAAACGCCTCAACACCATCCTCCCATAACATTTGCAGCTCATAAATCAATGGTTGGAGAAACACATCAAGTGATCTCTTTGGATGCTCTGGTCCAGGCACGAGAATGCTAAGGAACAAGAACTCTCGTCTCATGCACAAAGTTGGCGGTAAATTGTAAGGTGTAACAATAACCGGCCACAATGAATATTGCCTCCCATGCTTTCCAAATGGATTGAAACCATCAGTACATAATCCAAGGTAGACGTTCCTTGCCTCATACGCAAAACTCGGATACACAGATTGAAAATGTTTCCATGCTCTCGCATCTGAGGGATGATCAATTTTTCCATCTGTTGTGTTATGCTCTGCATGCCATCTCATTGCCCCCGCTGTGCGCTCTGATTGATATAACCTCTTCAATCTCTCGGTTAATGGCAAATACCACATTCGTTTATGTGGGACTGGAACTCTTCCACTTGTTTCCTTATACCGAGGTTTCCGACAAAATCGACATGTCGAACGGTTTTCATCCTCTCTCCAGTAGAGCATACAGTTGTCGATGCACACATCTATCATTTGATAGGGCAATCCAAGGCCACCAACAAGTTTCTGTATCGCATAGTACGATTCAGGTGCAAGATTATCTTCAGGCAAAATATCTTTCACAAAATCTGCGATTGCATCCACACACTCTTCACTCAAATTGTAATCCGTCTTTATACCCATCATCCTAGTTGCAGCTGATAAAGGGGAATGTCCCTTTCTACAACCATCATATAACGGATGTTTAGCAGCGTCTAACATATCAAAGAACCTCCGAGCTTCTAAGTTAGGTTCTTCACCTCTATCTCCATACTCAGCAATCGATGGTATACTTTCACGAAACGCATCATTCACCATCTGAACATGACCTACAGTTTCTACCTGATCCGTTCTAGGTTCCTCTAAGCTATCTCCAACAAATTGTTCACTAGTACTAGCAATATCCACCATTGTATCATTTTCTCCATGATAATACCAAATCTTGTAACCCGCCACAAATCCATTACAATACAGGTGTGACCATACTTCCCTTATCACGATGAATCTACGATTCCGACACTTTATACAAGGACAATAAATTTTACCGGATTTTATTGCTTTCGGCTGCATCGTCGCTAATCCCATGAATTCTTGCAAACCTTCTTTGTACTCTTCCGTGATAAGACCCGTTGCCGGAATTTGATAAGGCTTGTCCATCCATGACCGAAAATAATTATAAGGATCTGAAGAAGACATTTTTCAATATTTTAGATGAAATATTTTTTTCTTTTGGTGTTCTTCTAGTGAATGAGAGAAGGGGGACTTGCATTTATAGGAAAATATCAGCACATTTCCGACGGAATTCCCACGGATTTCCGACGGATTTCTGACATAATTCCAACGGCTACATAACGGCTATAATATTCAAACGGCTTTAAAATCCGTCGGAAACTTTTTACGAATTTCCGACGGAATCATATCCGTCGAAAATTACCGACGGATTTCCGACGGTCTCTTACTTTGTCACAATATGGTCGCAATTCCGTCGAAAATCCGTCGGAATTAGCCAACGGATATTTTCCATCGGAAAATCGTCGGAAATTCCCGACAAAATTCCGACGGAATCATATCCGTCGGAAATTACCGACGGATTTCCGACGGTCTCTTACTTTGTCACAATATGGTCGCAATTCCGTCGAAAATCCGTCGGAATTTGCCAACGGATATTTTCCATCGGAAATCCGTCGGAAATTCCCGACGAAATTCCGACGGAATCTTGTCCGTCGAAAATTACCGACGGATTTCTGACGGTTTATTCCTTTGTCACAATTTCGTCGCAATTCCGTCGGAAATTTCCGACGGATAACATTCCGTCGGAACTTCCGTCGGAAATTGCCTTGTTTTCTTGTAGTGAGTGTTCTTCTAATAAGCCAATTCATCAGTGATTACTCCAACTCTGAGTGTACACACGTTGATAAAGCACACATAAAAAAAAACGATCACTATATGAATGATTTGCATCGTATTTACGTTTGCAAAAAAATGTTGATATAGAATAACAAAATACACAAGATTTCGGATATATACGCATCTCTTACTGGCTAAATTGATTTTTTTTTTCCCATGACATCGATCCTTACTGGCCAAAAATTGTTTACTCGTGGATTTAGTTGTGGTTAATGATTAATACGTGATTAGAGATGGAGATACGGGTATCGATATCTTGTTAGGTGGTTGATTAATTAATAAGATTTGGGTAATTAACTAGGTTTTATGATAAGATTCTGCATGTGATCAATTTCTGGCCGGGCTTGCCAAATAATTCATAAAAAAAATTGCGGTCTTTGTCCTACCTAATTATTTTCTTTCGTTTGACATGGTTTTAGTGTCTTCTGTATATTATAATCAGTCTGCAAATAAAACTGGGGATAATGTAAAAAGTTTAAATCTTATAATCCAAATCAATATATAAATAGTTTTAATTGGAAGGATTGGTCCGAATTTTTTCTTGTCAACAACATGGATGCATGGTAACGCAACGATGATACTAACAAACTACTAGACTATATATATATATCTTAAAGATCGGTATGGACTATTGAAAATTTAATACATAATATTGACGAATTTAAAATTGAATGAAATTTAAATCAAACCAATTTAGAACACAAAGTTGTTTTATACACTATTGTATTGGTTAACAAGAGGTACTATATATGAGTTTTGAAAGATCCTAATATAAGAAAGGTGTTATATTATGGAGGTAGATATCTACACTAGTCAAATGGAGTTGCTATTTATCACTTGGCACAAGATTATAATTTGTGGTACCATTTTTTATGACATAATGAACATAATGATATTAATATTTGGAGGCTTAAAACCCTTGCTTTTCCATGTAACCATATTACAAAAACTTGTAATTTAGTGGATGGGATATACTAGGTTCACCGATATGTCACAATTTAAATTCAAATTCAATGGTGCGAGTTGTATACGAGATAAAAGTATTTTTATTTGGATAAATTTAAGTTTTTATTAAATCTAATTTAAATAAGTTTTTATGATTTAATTTTTATAAATTTGTAAAAAAGACATATAGTTTATCTCCAAACCCGTTACAAGAACAAGGACAACGACAACCAATACATAAATTAATAAATACAACGACAATAGGTCGACAATAAATTAGGTTTTTTTTTGTAGTTTGGACTAAAGTAAACCAAGTTGTGAGATATGATACTGTTGCATGAGTGTTTCTTTGAACTCTTGAAAGAGGATGTAACCGGTTTCAGATAATTTGTTGAATCTCGGAGATGATGGTCGCGGCAAGACGAGAAGTTGAAGAGTGAAGACAATATTTCTTTCTCTTCATATATGTTATACTGTATATATGTATACAAATGCTTGAAACAAGAGTTTCGTGATTAAAGTGACGTTTTTATTCTGAGATGGAATTTCATCCATCTAAAAATGTTTTTGAACAGTGGTGGAGGATTTTAATTTTGCACTTGTAGCCGATACGATGCGTAGCTCGTTTTAGCTCGATTCAGGTTAGAATCGCTTTGCTCTCTCTCTCTTTGTTCACTCGTTTGTATTTGCGAAATTAGAAAAGCAAGAAAGTAAATCACACGAGACACTTATAAAGTTCCCCAAATCCGGGTACTTCTCTCTTCAGGATCTCTTGCCTGAAATTCACTATGAGCTTTCTTTTGTTTCAGAGCTTAGAAGAGTTTAACAATGGAGGTTAAGGAATCAGAGAAGAAGAAGACATTCAATCTGCGTGACTTCTCCTCACACCTTATCCGTTATAATGACTTCCGTGTTGGGCCATAGACTAAACCAGACGAGGCCCAAATGGATTAGATGCTCTTCTCTTTACTCGACATGGGCCTAAGACATTAAGCCCATTCGTTAGCTCACTCTTCAACGGCGTCGTCTCTTGCTCCTGAGACAAACCCTAGCTCAAAGAGTTAGAACCAAAACGACACTTCAGAAATCTCCACCTTGGTTCTCACTCTCTCTCCTGCATGTCTGAACCGACAGTCTCCGTGAATTCCGATCCTGGTAATCGACGGTCTTCCTCACCGGAAAACATCGTCTCCTTCCTCCTCAATCCCTGAGAAGCCTTCTCAACTCCTGAGAAGCGGCTGCTGAACCTCAAACTCCGTGAAGTTCATCCTCTGTTGCCAATATCCCTGCAACAACAGATCCCAATCGTCACCTCTGCAGCCACCTGAGATGACGGCGCCGATGAAGCCTCACGCTTCAATCACCTTCAGCGATCGCAAACAACCACTGAACTTCTCTCCAGGTAACACCTTCGTCAACATATCTGCAGGATTCACTGATGTGTGGATCTTCAAAACTTTTACCTCTTCTGAATCCACCACTTCTCTGATGTAGTTATATTTCACTTGAATATGTTTCGTTCGTTCGTGAAACATATGATTCTTTGCTAAGTAGATAGCGTTCTGCGAATCACAATATAACTCCACCGCTTCCTGTTTAAATCCCATTTCTTCACAGATGCCTTTTAGCCAGATTGCTTCTCTGCTTGCCTCTGACATTGATATGTACTCTGCTTCTGTTGTAGATAAGGCCACCACTTTCTGAAGACACGATCTCCAGCTTACGGTGTTACCACCGACGGTGAACACGAAACCCATGATGGATCTCCTTTTATCCATGTCTGATGCGAAGTCGGAGTCACAGTAGCCTTTGATTTTGAAGTCTGGCTCCCTCGTGAAAGTTAAGCAAACTCCCGATGCTCCTTTCAGATACTTCATAATCCACTGAACCGCTAACCAGTGTTCTCTTGTAGGCTTTCCCATGTACCTGCTCACTAAACCCACTGGGTATGCGAGGTCTGGTCTCGACCCAACCATGGCGTACATCAAGCTCTCAACAGCACTCGCATAAGGTATATCCTCCATTTCCCTTGCTTGTACTTCTTCTTGTTCTTCAGTCACTGCCTGTAGTTTAAACTGAGAACCCATAGGAGTCTGTACCTCTCTGCAATCCCACATACCGAATGTCTTTAGGACTTGCTGTAGATACCCATCCTGTGATAGAACCAAAGTACCCTTTTCTCTGTCCCTGAAGATATCCATACCCAAAATCCTCCTTGCCGGACCCAGATCTTTCATTTCAAACTCAGAATTCAATAGTTTCTTCAACACATTTACCTCTGCCTTATTCTTAGAAGCCACTAGCATGTCATCAACATACAACAGTAGGTAGACCCTGTTTTCAATCGTAGAACCCTTTTGATAAACACACGAATCAAACTCACTGCGCCTGTACTTCTGCTGAATCATAAACTGATCGAACCTATGATTCCATTCCCTTGGTGACTGCTTTAACCCGTAGAGAGACTTCTTTAGCAAACATACCTTCTGCTCCTGACCTTTCTGAACAAACCCTTCTGGTTGAGTCATGTAGATCGTCTCATGTAGAACCCCGTGTAGGAAGGCTGTCTTGACATCTAGCTGTTCTAGTTCTATGTCATGATTCACCACTGCTGACAACAATAGCCTGATAGAAACGTGCTTCACAACCGGAGCAAATACCTCATTGTAGTCAATACCCTCTACCTGAGCAAAGCCCTTAGCAACCAGCCTAGCCTTGTACCTTGGTTCCTCAACCCCTGGAATACCTGGTTTTAACTTGAAGATCCACTTACAGCCAATAACTTTCTGATTCTTTGGTTTGTCTGCTAATACCCAAGTGTGATTCTTATGTAATGAATCCATTTCTTCATTTGCAGCTCCATTCCATTTCTTCCAGTCTTTGCTGCGCTTGGCTTCTTCGAAGGACTTCGGCTCATCAAGATTGATCTCATCTGCGCTGGTAAGTGCATATGCAACCAAATTACCTTCTCTGTACCTTGCTGGTTTCCTGGTTTCTCTTCATGCTCTGGTTATATATCCTTGAGGCTCTTCTTGTGTTTCACCCTGAGTAGCCTGAGTCCCTTGATCTTCATGTGGAATATGTACTTCTGATTCTTCATCGGATGAACTCACACTTCCGTCATGTTCTGCCTCAGGTTCTGGAGAAACTCCACCATGACTTGAAATCCCTCCTGAAACTGCCTGCGAAGGCTCTACCTCTACCAAGTTCTCTCTGAAGGTAACCCTCTTCTTAGGTCTCCTTACTTCAACCTCACTAGTCTCTGCAGTTACTGCATCTCTGTCTTTGAATAGGAGGTTCTCATGAAACACAACATCTTTACTTATAGTTATCTTCTGTTCTTCGAGTAACCATACCCTGAACCCTTTAGTACCTAGAGCGTAGCCCACAAACACTCCTTTTGTAGCTCTAGGACTTATCTTGTCAGCTATAGTATGAACATAGGCCATACACCCGAACCTTCTTAAATGTCCATACTCTGGTTTACCACCAATCCATAGAGCTTCTGGAACTTCAAAGTCAATAGATGACGATGGTGATCTATTTATTATGTATACCGCTGTTGACGCAGCCTCTGCTCAGAACTCTCCACTTAGACCAGTTTCATATAGCATACTTCGAACTTTGTCCATGATAGTTCTGTTCATCCTTTCGGATACACCATTTTGCTGAGGTGTATAAGGGCAAGTCTTGTGTCTTTTAACTCCAGATTCTCTGCATAGCTTGTCAAACTGATTATTGCAGAATCCTAACCCATTGTCTGTTCTCAAACATTTCAGCTTCTTCCCCGTCTGATTCTCAACAAGTACCTTCCAGTCCTCAAACTTCTGGTAAGCTTCATCCTTGGTTCTTAGGAAATAAATCCACACTTTCTTGGAATAGTCATCGATGAAGGTTAAGAAGTACTTGCTTCCTGATAGACTTGGTGTGACATTCGGCGATCCCAGATTCGAATGTATATACTCTAGGATGTCTTTAGTTGTATGCTTTGCCTTTGGAAAACTTTACTTATGTGATTTTCCCATTGTGCAGGCTTCGCAGAACCCCAGTTGTCTGACATCTTCACTCTTCAAGTATCCTTTCCTGACAAGAGCCTCCATAGACGACTGACTCATGTGAGCCAACCTTGAATGCCATCTCTTTGTCATATCCACAGGTACTTTCGCAGTGTTAACCTGTGGTTCCCGTACCTTTCCTTGTAGATAATACAGCCCTGATCATACTTTCCTGACAGAACCTTTCTGTCTCCTTTGTAGAACTCCACCATGAAGTCACTGCCCCTGTACGTGCATTCCAACTGTTCCAGCTGACCATATGAGATACGATTTCTTCCCATCTCTGGCATATACCTCACATTACTTAGAGTAACTTTAGAATCATCTGGATTGTCTATTGTAATGTTGCCACTCCCTTTCACCATACATGCAGTATTGTTTCCCATCAGTACTTTAGTTCCTTCATACTCCTCGAAGTCGGATAATAGCTCTTTTCTTGGTGTTATGTGAAACGTACACCCTGAGTCTAGGACCCACTCTTCTGTGGCTTGTAGACTAGCTGTTAGAGCTATTGCATCCGGAAGTCTGATTGCAACATTCGCTGAATTATTTTGCTTGTTCTGCTTGTCACTCTTATTTCTCTGTGGATAATCCTTTTTCCAGTGATTCTCATCACCACACGTCCAACAGGCTTTAGGTCCAAACTTAGATCTTGATTTAGACCGATTCCTGTTGTAACCCTTTCCCTTGCCTTTGTTGTTGTTGCCGCTTGACTTGTTGTTAGACCTCTTTTGAGATCTACCTCTTTCTTCCACATATAACCCTTCTGGAAACGCTCGAGGTTTGTTAAGTAACCCTTTCTGTCTCAGCTCCGCTTCCTTTGCATAAGCTGATGTTGTTACTTCACTAACAGTCAACGTTTCTTTTCCAGTGCCATACTTCAGCATGTGAACCAGGGCTTCGTATGGCGGTGGAAGACTGGTCAAGAGTTGTATCGCCTGATCCTCTTCACCAATGATTATCTTCAAGCTGGCAAGATCTGCAATCAATTTCAGAAAGCAATCCAGGTTCTCTTTTATAGACTTTCCCTCTTCCATCTTGAATCCAACAAAACTTTGCTTTAGGTATATTCTGTTTGGTAGGGACTTAGTCTGATAGTCTCTTTCAAGAGCCTTCCACATACCCATTGCAGTAGGTTCATGCATAATCTTTCTCAAGATTTTATCAGTCAAGCATGTTCCCAATAGATTTCTGACCCTTATATCCTTATCAGCTTCCCTCGGGTCCGTTCTCCAGTCTTTCACACTTGACGCCAGTCCTGGCTTAGCATCGCTTGGAGTCTCTCCCGCTGGTGTTGCGGTTGCTAGAGTTTCACCCCCTGAGATCAACGTTTCTGTTGACGTACCCCTTGATTCACTCAATACTGATCCCAGGTCCTGTATCTCTAACTGACCAAGAAACCTGTACTTCCACATCCCGAAATCCCCTTTCCGTCGAACTTTTCCATCTCAAACTTTCCTTGCGTTGGTTCCATCTTTGACTAACGATCTCTTTCCTTGTTATCTGCAGAATAGCAAGTAAAGACAATCAGTAGCAACCAAACCTTCAACACGCACTGGAAACGATACGAGATCTTTAAAGAACGAGACGAGTTTCAATGAAGTGCGGAACAAGTTTCAATGAAAGAGGTACTCCCTAAGATTTGTAGATCTACGATTGTAGATCTTCCTTTGAGCTGACAAGATCCGCTTCACTAATGACGTGATGCTTCGCGATCACCTTTTGCTCAAAACTTGTAGGTTCCGATCTCTTCTTCTTCCTTCCCCCCAAGATCCGCGAGTCGCCTTTGTATCCTTGAACGTCGAACCTGTCTCTGATACCACTTGTAGCCGATACGATGCGTAGCTCGCTTTAGCTCGATTCAGGTTTGAATCGCTTTGCTCTCTCTCTCTCTCTCTTTGTTCACTTGTTTGTATTTGCGGAATTAGAAAAGCAAGAAAGTAAATCACACGAGACACTTATAGAGTTCCCCAAATTCGGGTACTTCTCTCTTCAGGATCTCTTGCCTGGAATTCACTATGAACTTTCTTTTGTTTCAGAGTTTCAGAGCTTAGAAGAGTTTAACAATGGAGGTCAAGGAATCGGAGAAGAAGAAGACATTCAATCTGCGTGACTTCTCCTCACACCTTATCCGTTATAACGACTTCCGTGTTGGGCCATAGACTAAACCAGACGAGGCCCAAATGGATTAGATGCTCTTCTCTTTACTCGACATGGGCCTAAGACGTTAAGCCCATTCGTCAGCTAGCTCACTCTTCAACGGCGTCGTCTCTTGCTCCCGAGACAAACCCTAGCTCAAAGAGTTAGAACCAAAACAACACTTCACAGCACTTAGGGTGAAAAAAGACCAAACCTCATCACTGAAAATACAATAAAAAAGGCAATAATATTCATCGTATGTTGCATAACATTGATTTTTAATTGATTTTTAACTGAGAGATGAGATCATGACTCAAAAACTTCTCAATCTATCCCTAGTGTATATTGTAACATCTCGGTTTTGTTAAACCGGGATTGTTAATTATTATTTTTGAATCTTGATCGGTTTAATCGGGAAGATCGCTATTTTAGGGTAATGTCAAGAGCTGTCGTTGCACGATGAATGAGGCTTCTGCGTTTGTGAGTGCTAAACCGATCAAGATTTGAGAAAATTAATTACAATTCCGGTTTAGCAAAACCAAAATGTTACATAGATAGTATTCTGTTTTTCGCCGCCAGGCATGTTTCAAAATTAAACCCTTAAACCAGTCCATCTAAATATGTTTACAAAATTTATATTTTGATGATATAATTATATAGTCTTGACCGTATATATGACTTCATTTCTACTAATTGTCTAATTAGTAGATATAAGAGATCCCACATCTATAATTTTGTAAAGTGGGTGAATCTTAAGATCAATTGTTCAAGATTTAGTGATAGAGATTAAACCATGAAGCATCGCACCACATGTCCCTCAGATAAACCGACCCTGGTGAGCAAGAGACTAATGAACATATTGGACCTTTTGGTATTCAGTCCGAAAAACTTGTAAACCAAATGCACATTAATAAATTTCGGTGAGAGTAAATATGAACATTAATAAATTATATGTAGTTTTAACCAATCATATAAAACGATAGTTATGAATTGTGCGATTTATTATCCCCTATATATTAATTGAGAAACATTTTTAGAGAATAACCTTAATTTTGTATATTATTTACAATTGTGCCATTTTACTGATGTGTCATCACCAGAATCATTCTAAGTAAATATATAAAAATGGACTTATGTTACTAGATTAATTACATGTTATGCCACTGACATTAATTTGGTTAGACAATAGTTTATATCATTTATTTATACATAATTGAGCATTTAATTTATGAATATATTCTCATTCTTTCTATTTCTTACCAAAAGTATATCATACTAATTACTTTTTAAAACTATATTTCTTCTCTTATTTTTGTTTAAACTTAGTTTTGTAAGAAAAACAATCATCACAACATTCATATAATAAAAAAATATTTTTTTTTGTACATGTGTTATAATTCGAATTTTTTAAAATAAATATAAATTACTCAAATGATTAATAAATATGAGTATGTTTTAAAAGTCTCATATTGGGAATGAGGATGTGTAGATAGTTCAAAAATTATTATAAAAAGAACATAAATAATTTTTTTAAAAATGTAAAAGTAAGAAGCTTGATTTAATAGACATACATATTTATAAATATTTTTTTGGTTTAATATGGTTTGTTAATAGAACCATGTAAATTAATTAAACTTTATAGCAAGTTAAAAATATTATATCAAAAAGTCTAAATATTAAATTATAGTATTCACATAAATATAAAATAGATTAAATTATTTTTACTTTAAACAATTTTAAAATCATATTTAATAAAATTATTTATATATTTCTCATCCAGCGCATGGTGTAGGTTATCACCTAGTGTCTAGTTATTTGTCAATCCACCCCATTAAAAATCAAATAAAAAAAAAAAAGAAGAAAAAACTATAATGATAATCTATATTATTATTTGCGAAGTGAATTTGGCTAAGAATGAAAGTTGAAAACTGAATTACGCTTTTGCCATTAATGAATACAAAGGGCAGTGTGTATAATTTAGTAATTTAGCTAGCGTGTATAATTGCTCCGTGTTTAATTAATTATTTCCTTAAATTGTTAGCGCGTTATTAATTAATGCGATTCATCGCGTATCTGTTTATTTGGGAAATAATCAACGCATAAGGATAATTACGATATACCGAAAAGGATAATTACTATTTCGTGTTTATCGGTCTAGCGGAAACATTAATTAAAACCCTATATGATATATCGAAAAGGATAATTACTATTTCGTGTTTATCGGTTTAGCGGAGGTATTAGAAACCCTAAAAACCTTTCGCTATAAATACATTGGCGTCGTGTGTTTTTTATTCATGGGTTTTAGGGTTTCGTCTGCATAGTTTAGGATACCGATCTTCGATATGTTTGGCCGCTTATACGCGTATCTGGCCGCTTGCTCTACTGAATATAGTTTTGTGGTTTCGTCTAGGGTTGCAGTGGTCTGCGGGTTGGTTGATATGTCTTCGTGTAAGCTCGGCGTTTTTGTACACAACAACGGTTGTTAAATTTTGTGTGTTCTCTTTTGATTAGAACCCACTGCGAGGATATCGACGATCCGTTTCCCCGGCGAATCAGAACTTAAACCTAAATTTTTCAGCGCTATGGCTTATCGCAATCTTCGAATGGATGGGTGTTACAACGTACTTTTTTTCTTCGCCGATACGAAAGAAGATCAGCAAGGTATTTATTTAACGGATCGTTTGGCGTTCTAGATGTGTTGTTATGTTTCAGGTTATTGGTTTTATCGTGACTTCAGGTTTACGTTCTTCGTTGTCGGGGGATGAGATTATAGACGTTGGAGGTACGCATTGTTAGCTCTTTGTTGCGTTTATTATATATTCATTACGTTGTTTGGAGTCCAACTGTGTATCTTTGTCCTAATGATTTCTTGAAATATCTTGTGAGTATTATAGATGTTATGCTACGCGTGCACTGTCGTTTTGGCTTGGATGATTGCACTTCCGAATGGATGTTGCGTGCGCGTATCGTAGAATTTGATGGTTGGTGGTTTTTTCGAAAATAACTCATAATTTATGATGTTGATCAATATGTGTATCTTGGTGATATTCGTATACCTGACAATCATCCATATTCGTGTCCTATAGGGTGTCGCTTCGACGATGGTATGACCTACGTGGGTGCTAACAAGGTTGTTTCTGGTGAGAGTTTCGGATGTGGGTCCGATGATGATTCGTTGTTATCGGTGTCGTCTCTTTCTGAATCGGAATATGAGCCCGGTGACATCTCCGGTGGCTCTAATTATTATGGTGGGAGTGACGTAGATAGTGCTGATTCGTCGAACGTTTCACTGGAAGATGAGTGCGTCGATGCTGGTGATGGTGGCGGTGATGATGACGATGACGATGGTGATTCGTATAGCGAAGACGATGGTGATGATGACGACGAATGGGGTGACGGGTGTGATGATGGAGAGAGTGGCGACGATGATGGGACTGATGATGATCCCGAATTTGTAGATACCGGTGTTTTTGACGTGACGAGTTTGCTTCCCCGTAGTCAGTCTGCCGTAAACACTCCTTTGTCGATGCTTGGTCCTATGAGTTCCAGTGGTAGTGTTTACGTGAAAGTTCTTTGCGCCTATACTCAGATTAGTGTGAACGGTTCGAAAAGCCTATGCCTGATCTTGGCCGATGGACATGTAAGTTTCTCTTCGTATCCCGTTTAGGTTTTGTTTTGTTTTTTTTTTTTTTTTTGGTTCGTGTTCTACCAAAACCGAACCGTGGTTGATATTAGATTTGGATATCTAGGGTGCGAAGATCGAGGCAACAATCGATCACCATATGTACGGGAAGTTCGTGGCTATAGTTGCTCAAGATTTGTGGGTGACTATACATAACTTTGACGTTGTACCACAAATTGGCTCTCTGCGGTCCACATCTCATGATTTTAGGATCCATTTTACGCAGTCGACCTTTGTCCGTGAGAGTACTTTCAGATGTCTACGAGATTTTTTTGATTTTGTGGCTTTCCAGAGGATTCGGCGCCGGCTTCATGACAGTGATTACTTAGTTGGTATTGATTTATGTTTTGTTTATTGGATTTTGAGCCATGTGATTGTGTGCAGTAAGTCATTCTGATACTTTGTTCATCTCTCTTGCAGATCTAATTGGGGTGGTTGTACACGTGACTGGTCTTGATCCATTGGGCATTGTTTCTGGTGGCAAGGGATCACTTGCTGCATGCGATGAGCCCGTGTGGAGTATCGCGTTCGATGTTCGTGATGAGAGGTATCTCGGTTTTTATACGGAAATTTAGGATCGGTTTTGGTGGGTTATCCTGGATGGTATATAACTCATCTTTTTATAGCGATGTATGTCTTCGATGTTCGTTGACCGGGGATATGGCTTTACGGTTTTACGACGACTGGAATGCTGCCCGCGGTGAGATCGTGGTGTTTGTGATGAGATGGGGTCTTGTGGAAACTTTCCAAGGTATTTTGATATATTCGGTTGTGGTACTGCGTTGGCCGTCTTTTTGGATTTGTTTTTTTATTATTATTTTTTTTGATCTGTGGTTGTTTGTGTTTAGACAAAGTGATCGTTTCGGCCACTGCCTGTTCTCGGGTGATGCTAAACCCTTTGATACCCGAGGTCGATGAGTTTAAGTCTAGGTTGGTGTAATTTCTGATATTGCGATTTGTTTATTTTTCTTTTTTTTGTGTATTGGTTTGAGGTTTTGTGTTTTTTTAGTGTTGAATACTTTAAACCTGACTGTGTTAGGTTACCAAGGAAGAAGCGTCGATTGTGTCGGAAGGACAGCGGATATGGCGCCTGATGCATGCGTTTTTTTGCTTGGCGTTTAAATTTTATCATTTTATTTGACATAGGTTATCGGTTGATCATTTTGTAATTTTATTATCCGGCTTTGGTATATAGATTTGTCATATTCCTATTATTGTTAGACTTGATATATCTATATTTATAAAAATTTATGTTATTAATTTCGGATATCTATAAAAATTCATGTTATTAATTTCGGATATTATGCGTACAGAGCTAGAACTCAAAATCAGCGATGTCAAAGTAATTTGGTCTTTTTATAAGATTATTTCCTAAATTATATAGCTATATTTAAAATTTTTTATTTATTAATTTCAAATATTATGAGTGCGAAGCTAGGTCTAAAAATCAGAGATGTCAGAGTCGCTAAACGAGACGATTAGGTGACCGCGTGTATCGACCATATACGTAGGGAGTACTGGCTTTATGAATATTATTGATTTTAGGTTTTATTTAATGAGACGCGATTTATTTCGGGTGTTTGAAGCTGGTGAGTATAATCGGATACGGAAAAATACCTTATATGTAGGAATAGCACTTATCATGTTGCTGTATATATATTAACTCATATTAAAGGTTTGGAACTTCGTAAGCCTTTGGCACTTTTTGTATTAGGTCTTTCTGTTCTTAGGTTGGTGTTCGGCGACGTCTAATGGCTCACCTGCTTTCGGGGGCTATTCATAGGGGATATCGCAGCGTTACTTTTGATGTATCAGAACTAAATCCGAATTCCTATAGATGGAGTACGCGGGTTAAAGTGCTTCGTATATTTAGTCACGTAAACGAGGTTGATGAACTGATAAATCTTATATTGGTTGATCGTAAAGTAAGACGTTTATCGCGCTTTCATGTTCTGTTTTCGGTTTTCTAACACGATTTAAACTGACCTCTTTTTCCTCACTACTGTTTATGGAGGGTGATAAGATCCATGCGACTTTGTGCGAGTAGGTTAGTGATACTTTTGTTGCTAGGTTCAGCGAGGGTGATTGGGTGCACTTTAGTGGTTTTGATCTTCGACTTGTGGTTAGTGGATTTCGACCTGTGGCTCACGCTTTTAGAGTGCAATGCACGCCAACAACGAAATTTTTTAAAATTCCACCACTAGGCCTTGGTCATTGTTTTTCTTTTGCTGATTTCAAGAGCATTAATGCTGGATTATTGGATCCCGACGTGTGTGTTGGTGAGTTGCTGTTAATTAGAGGTTTTACCTAGGTTAGACATATTTTATATGTTCTGATTTTATGTTGTATTCGTAGATTTGATTGGCCGAGTCGTGAATGTTGGGAACTTTGGAGAGCGTAACTCGAATTCTATCAATAAACGTCGCGATGTATGTTTCGAGCTTATTGATCACATGTATGTTTTGGTATAGTTTAGTGTGTTCTACCTCCTTCGGTTGTGTTTTCTCTTAGACCGTAATTCCGATATCTTGATCAGCACTTTTCTTTTGGTACACGTAAAACGAACAGGTATTTCTGCTTACGGGTGGTTTTGAAGATGGACTACTCTGAGCCCTTTCTTGAGAAATTGGGGAGATGCACGGGTGATGTTGTTATTTGTATAATCAGATTTGCTTCTATTATACTAAATAAGGGTGTTTGGATGGCTACCCCTGCTTACAGGTGTACACAAGTTTTATTGGATCCTTCTCTTCCGGAAGCCGAATGTTTACGGGACATGTTTATGGACAACGAATACCTACGCCAGTTGTATTCGATGTGATTATGTTATAGTGACAAGAAAATATATGTTATGTTCTAGACTCAACATTTAAGCCCCGTTTTTCAAATTCTTTGACTATTTTTATGATGATTGAAATAATACGTTTGAAATAGCATGTTAAAGCTGCAATGACTGGTGAGGATGTTGTCATTGTGATCGTGGCTGTTAAACCTATGAGTTGTTCCACGATAGTTGGCTTACAAAATTTATTTAGGTTTTAGATGGTTTGGAGCGTGCACTTTCGTATAATATTAGTGTTGCCGAACATAATATGAGAGTCCTGGCCCAGAACACAAGCGGGATAAGCCATGGATTAGGGCCACCAAATTTGTTTATTAATTATTGGGACACAATTTTGTTATAAAATTTATAAAACAGTGCATTTATAAGTTCGCAACCATTAAAAAGTTATATATATACAAGATGATTTAGACTTTATATAGTGGTATATATATTTATGGTTATTTAAATTCTTTATATATATTATCGGGTGATATCGAATATATTAAAAAAAAATTATAACTTTGTTACATGAATTTTGGACATGTCAGTGCATATACAATAAAACCCTACCACGCTAGGGTCGGTGTACCTATATATAACTACTACTTATTATACATGATTGGTGATAGAAGAGTCGACGCAAAAATAAAAAGGTCGGGTATCGTATGAGATATTATTTACAGATTTTAGTAATATACTTGGTTGATTGTTGTGATTACGTTTATTCAATAATTCTATTTTGTTTTAATGCGAGCAGGACATTGTTTAAGATGACAATCTTACCGTTTCATCTACCGCAGAACCAGAGTACGATATCCATGGGTCATGATCCAGAGGATGGTTATAAACCGGTTGTTAAGAATACACAGTTTTTGGCTTGGATGAATTGTAACAGACAGTATGCAGAAGCTAGGGGTCTTCTCTACAGGGAAATTACAAAGGAATTTTGTTGGCATCGGATGAATAAAACGTGGCTCCCACGACGCCGTCGTAGGTGCATCGAGGATGAGGTGCGGCTTGCATACCTGCCACCACGACATGGTGAGCTCTACCACCTGAGAAGTTTATTGTCTATTGTTAGAGGACCGACGTCTTTCGAAGACATCCGGACAGTAAATGGTGTTTTGTATCCGACGTTCGCAAGAGCCAGCGAAGAGTGCATTGCGTTAGGGTTGATTGATGCACCCGTTGCTCCAAATTAGAAGATTCCGTGTTAAGAGCTTTGTACTTTAATTATGTCTCTTAGGACTTTCTTTCATTAATTATATTAATCGATGGTAACAAGTGTTTTGATTTCGCTAGGTTTCTAAGAAATTTCTTGTGTTAGTTATATTAATTCCTGATATCAAGGGTTTTTTATTATACGTTTTGGATTATTGATGTTGCAATTAAGACGATGTCTTTATATTCGTTAACAAATTTAAGAAGCATATGGGTGACTCAATTGGGGTTTCAGTCGCATGGAGCTCCCGAACAGTAGATCTCCGGTGTCTGAGTTTTTGTATCTTATGTTTCCAGTGTACATTGTTTATTGTTAATAGCCTATACGTTATAAATCAGATATACTCTGTATCATGCGTTTGATTAAAAATACCAAAGTAAGAAGTTGTGTTGTTCGTTAAGCCTGTGTTTAGTACGATCATACAGGCAAAATAATTAGTGTGATTTATAAATAATAGAACGAATTTGCTATTTTATATGTAAACCAATGAATGTGTAACTGATTTGTACATCGGTTTACTTTCACAGTAATATCTCCGGTCTATGGGATTGATGGGTCAGCTGTGATAGTGATGTCTCGATTGTGTAAAAGGCATTTGGTAAGACGCATTTTGTAATTTCATAGATACTTGATTTAAGAGTAGTCAGTAACTTTTTTCTTGATATGTATATTTGGTAAACGCAGTCATTGATCTTTGTTATCGTGTGATTCGTTCTTATCTCTAATTGGTAAACGCAGTCATTGATCTTTGTTATCGTGTGATTCGTTCTTATCTCTAACGCTAAAAATTAATTTCTTATATTTACATATTTTTGGATATGTATAATTTACATATATACATATTTTTGGATATGTATAATTTACATATTTTTAAGAATCTTCTCCGTAGACTACTCCAAGCTATTTAGAAAGTTTGTTTTTGTTGTTATCGTTATGGGATTTATATATTTTTGTGATTTATATGTATATCATCTATTTATTAGGATGCTTAAATAATTTAACATATATTCATAGTCGGTCTTATATCGCGTATAAATATACCCGTTCCGCCACGATCAAGTATTCACCATATCAATCTTCTTGAGATAAATCTACATAGTTTTCTGCAATGTCGATTTTTAGTAGAAAACCTTCTCTTTCGGTTCTCATCAAGGGGCTTCAACCGCCTTCTGATAGTTACAAGATCAAAGTTCGTGTGCTTAGGGTTTGGGATGGTTTCAAAGGCAAGGGCGGAAGTAGTCTCGTGATGATCTTGCTTGATCAAGAGGTAAAGATTATATTATAAACTAATTGACGTTGTAGCAAATTTCAATCTAAACTTATTATTAATGATCCTTTTGGTTTTAGGGTGATAGAATCCATGCAACTGTCGAGAAAGATCATACTAAGTTCTTTGCCAAAGATCTAAAAGAGGGTCAAGCTGTATTCATCGATACTTTCAAACTCGCCGAAGTCCAGGGGGAGTATCGCACGTGTCGATCCCGATTTAAGATAGTTTTTTACTCTACTACCAAGGTTACAAAGTGTTTGGACTTTCCATCTACTGTCCCGGATAGATTTTATATAGGTTTTGAAGAGATTTCATCGGATGATTACGATCGCCGGTATTTAGTTGGTAAGTGAATATAGGATTGGTTGGTTTAAAACACTAAAAGATTTGTCTTGGCTGTATTTAACCAAGACTCTGATACTTTTGTATGTGATCAGATACTATTGGCCAGGTTGTGTATGTGGGCCATGTTGAGGAAACTAAAACCCAAGGGAAGTCTCGATCTAGACTTAAGTTTGGGCTTAGGGATACCGAGTAAGCCTGAACAGTTATTATATTTTGGTAACGTGTGCAACACTTATTATAATTTATTAATTGTCGTTTTATGTTTTGTGTAATTTAGGGGTCGACAATTGGAATGTGTTTTCTGGGGAGACTACGCCAAACAGGTTTCGGAACACGTAAAACATAATGCCACTTCGGTTGTTGTCTGTGTTATCATGTTTGCAAGCGCCAGGGAATACCGTGGTGAGACTTATTGTTAAACTTGATGCGTCCAATATCTATTGTGGAAGATTTTTTATGAGTGTACTCAATGTTTGAGTAATATGTAACTATCCTCTAATTTACGTGTTGTGTAGGTGATATAAACATTACGAATTCGTTGGATACCACCAAAATCTTGCTGAACCCAAAAAGTCCCTATGCGAAGAAATTTGTGTCCAAGTATATTGATCTCTCTGTTTTTCTTTACGATTGTGTCTTCAAACTTTTTGATTTGTTTGTAATTGGTCTAACGGATGTTATTAATTTTGATAGGCTACCGATAGACAGAATTCAGCTGGTCCCTAGCGACGATGGAAGATCTATTGTTTCAGAAGATTGGTTGTATGACGAGTTTTTGGGTTTTAAGTATATGAGGGTGTCTATTAGTGGAATACATGATTGTACCAAGGTATGCCTACGCATCTGAATGACATCTATATTTTACTTGTTGTTGTGTAGTCAAGACTGATCTTTCTATTAATGTGAAGCCGGGGAGATTTCTGACCTTGGCGACCGTGACGTCCCTTGGTAATAACAATAACTGGTATTACATAGCTTGCAAAAAGTGCAACAGGAAAGTTTTTCCTTATCCAGATAGGCTCGACGATCTTGATCAGCCTGTTTGGAAATGTCTACATTGCAAAAAAGATGTTACCAACGTTGTTGCTAGGTATTTGATTATTTATAGTTATATTTGAATAGATCTACTTTTGTCTTGGATTCCTTTTTGTGGTTTTGAGATTTACGTTAGTCTTTTTGATCTATGTGTAGCTACTTCCTTGTGCTGGAAGTTTCGGACGCGTACAGTGGCTGTGCGAGTTTATTAGTTTTCGATCCATTGGGGAAAAAGCTTATTGGAAAAACTGCCGAGGAGTTGTATGACGAGGTTGTAGAGGTTAGTTCTTTTTGTTCTAGACAAATGGACAATTTGTTTTGTGGTTTTTATGCTAATGTCTCATTGCAAACGAAATAGGATGGTGTTGTGGCCCTGCGTCCATCCTTGGCCGGTCTGATAGATAAAGAGATGCTTTTTAAAGTCGCTGTTTCTGAGGCTAATGTGAACAAGGTTAAGTCGTCGTTTGTTGTTGATCTTATCTCAAGAGACGGTGATATTATCGATAAGTACCGTGACGAAATCAACTCGCATGTATATCCGTTGTGTGTGTTAATTATGGTTGTGTCTATTTGTATGTTTGTTGTTGTGACACTCTTGTGTTATTTTGTAGCCACCAATTATTGTGGAGGAACGCGTGGATTCGGGTGATATGTCTGATTTCGAGGCAGATGGTTCACCGGGATCCAAAAGGAAACGAGTCGAGCATGGTCATGGTGTAGTCACGGATCAAGATACGCCTACCGAGTCTGATGTCGTTTGAACGATCCATACAATTTATATTTATGTTTTTTTGGTTTTTATCTTTTATTTGTGTTGCTTTGGTTTTATCTTTTATTTTTTGGGTTTGTTGCGATTGATATCGACACTTGTGCGAAGTACTATTTATATTTTCGCGAATTTATTTTTACGGGATTAAGAATATTTATTGGATTCGTTTATACTGCTTTTGTGGCCCATTTGCTTTTCCATTTGTCCAAATACCGACGTTAATAAGTCCATTGGGTAATAAGTTTTGGTTTAGTTAAGCACAAAAGTTAAGTGAGTTAAGTGAGGTATAATGGGCCGGTTTCATTTGGGTCCGTATCAGTGTAGAGTTCAAACTCAGAAGCACTTTGGTAAGTTTATGGAGTAGATATCTGTAACGTGTGTCTCTGTCTGTTGAGTTATTAACGCTGTTGTAATAATCGTGTTTGTTGTCTTTGCAGTTTCTGTTTCTTAGAATGATATATTATGCCTAGATTTTTGGAAGATATTTTTATAGAATAAAAAACAGATAGAATTGTGTGGTGTTTAATTATTTCTTTCTTTTAATGCGATATATCGTGTATTTATTTAGTCAAAAAAGATTTCTTTTAATGAGAAATCCCGTCGATCCAGATTATTAGTGTTGCTAAAAAACGTTATGGGTTATTTATTTTTTGGTGTACCAACAATCACCGGTTTTATTTTATTGGTAGGGTATTTTAGTGTTTGAATGTGGTTTAGTATACGGTGTATGTCACAGGATACTGGTTGATACCGACTGGTGATGTCATTTTCGAGAATAAAATATATTGGTAGACCGAACCCGGAACTGGTACACATTAAGCATTTTTAATAAAATTTTATAACAAAATTTTTATGGATATTGGTATAAATAAATAGTCGGTCCCAAGATAAAAAAAAAAGAACATGCTTTTGTTTGGCGTATTAGTGAATACTTGCAGCTTACCCTTTATTCGCCAAAGATCGCCGATCATATACCTTAGATTATGGCGTATTATGATAATCTATCCGATCTAAAGACTGGGGGAAGAGATTGGCGAGTATGTGTTCAAATACTCAGGATTTGGAAGGAGCAGAACTTTTTTGGAGATACACTCGAGATGATCCTCGGTGACCTGAAGGTTAGGTTTTTCTTTTGTCTTTGTTCACAATCACTAAGTATATCGGATTTTCTCTTTTGCTGAGAATAGATTTGGTAATCTAATTTGGTAGCCGCAAGTTTATATCTAGGGTTTCCGAATAGCCGCTACAGTGATGCCTGATTTGGTGAACAAATATGAGAATGTTCTTAAAGAAGGCGATTGGAATTCGCTTCAACTGTTTGAAGTTAAGGATGTGCTGAGTTCGGTTCGAGTTGGTTGCTATGATCTCAGGGTCGAGTTTGTCCCTGACACGATTGTTATATCGGTCTGGCGTAGAGCTAAAAATACATCTCTTCATTGCTCGAGTTTCTATGATATCCTCGCAGGCGCTGCCAATGTTCGATATTTAGTTGGTAAGTTGGTTATCAATTTTTGGTTTACTAATTCTCGCAAATACTCATTGGATTATTTATGTTATATGTATTTGTCTGATGTGTTTGTCTAAAATCATGTTTAGATGTCATCGGAGCAGTTCATTCCGTCGGCGAAGTTTGTGATATCGATCCCAACGCATACGAGGAGTCACGTTGCTATCTACGTTTTGAGTTGCTTGATCATACGTAAGATTCTGTTTTGGTTGTGTTTTTTTTTGGTGTCATTTCATTTTTTATATGATTCATTGCTCTGTGTTAAAACAGAGGTGCGATTCTACCGTGTGTGGCACGTGGGATACTTGCTCGAGATTTCTATTCTGCCTACGGTCGGGTTGTGAATAAGCCGATCATATGCGTTCTGAGGTTTTGGCAAGTCTACGAAAGTTGAGGTATTGTTTTGGTATACTTTGCTGAGATTACCGTGATTTTGACGTATTTTAGAAAGTTGTTGGTCCTTTATTCTCCGACGTAGGTGGCGAAGTTCAGTCGTTTATACTTCGTGATTGTTGCCGATGCTCACAGTTCTCATTCTGTCTAGATAGCGATGAGGTTCGAGAGTTTAAAAAGAGGTCGGTTATTATAGCAATGCTCTTAAATTTGTTGTTTAGTGATGGTGTCTAATATGGTGACCGTATATTTAGTCCTTTTTAGGTTCTCGATGCGTAATCGTCAATAGCGTGTTCGGTGGTATCATCCGGCGTGCTGGTTTTATTGGGAATTAATGTTGTTTTTGTTAAATATCCGGATACTTTTTGTTTGTGGTTCGAACTTGAAAGCCACGTTTTTTTTTAGGCCTTTGGGTCTCGGATGTAAGTTTTTGGCCTGTATATACATCTTCGTAGTTTTTTGGATTTCTAATATGTCGACCGATATGTATAATTATTATTCGTAATAGTTGCAATATTGATATTTGTAGAGCTTTCTGAACTGATATTCGTGTGTCATGCGACTAATGTTAGCGAGGGTTATTAATTAGATTGTTTAAATGGATATAGAACAAGGGAACAGTTTATTAGCAATAAAATATTAAGATTTTTAGAACGAGATAACTAAAAGGGGGAATAATAACGGATAAGGGTGTTTGTTTTTGTATTAGTTTTGGGATATATGAATTAGTTTATATATTTACTGTGTTTAGTTTATATATTTACAGTATTCGAGGCTTCGATATTTATCAAAATGTTAATCATTGTTTCTGTACGACGAATGTTTAAATATTTACTTGGATAGCTAGATTTTTGTAAATCTGAAACTTTCCCAATAAAATATATTTGTGATTGGTGTACCGTACTTTATGTATAGGTTTAGCTATAATGATTGCATTGACAGAATATCTAAAAGGGGCTAAAAGATTTATTATAATTTAAAGGATTTAGTAGTTATATTATTTGGTTAATTATGACGGTGTAAATATTTATCCTAAACGGCGTGTGTATAACGGCGTGTGTATAACGGCGTGTGTATTATTAGGTATCATAAAGTAGTTGACACCGTTTCACTAGCTATTAAAGGCATTGTCCATAGATAAGTGTCGAAAGTTTGCAAAGAGAAAGCAAAAAGTCTGAGACCTCTAGAGCCGTGCTTGCGATGTCTGAAGTTATGGCGTTTTATCATGGTCTAACCGATTTGGAGGCCGGGAAAAAGGGATGTTTTATCTCTGTACAACTGCTTCGTCTATGGAAGAAGCACAACGATTTCGGAGATACGCTTGAGATGATTTTCGCTGACTTTAAGGTTTTTTTTCTACTGCCTTTAGATTAGGATGATTGGGATTATTATTAGGAACAATTTTACAATGCTGCGTTGATTTACAAAATTAGATAAACCTTCATATTCTTTTATAAAAACATCTTACAGTTATTCGGTTTTAATACCGACTTCGTCTGGACGGAACATCATATTGTGTTGTTTTATGGAACTCTTAATTGATTAATTTTAATTTTATACAAAAATCATGTTTAGGGGTTTCGAATTTCTGCAACGGTTATGCCCGATCTATTGCGAAAATACGAGACGGTCTTTAAGGAGGGACATTGGTACTCCCTTCGATACTTTGATGTCAAGCACGTGTTTGGTGCGGTTCGGTTTGGGGACTATGGTGTAAGGATAGAGGTTTTGCATGGTACGGAAGTCAGGCCCACTTGGATGGGTACTAAAGACTTGACTCTTAACTGCTCTAACTTTTTCGATATCTTGACGGGTGCTCTTGACTCTCGGTGTGTAGTTGGTAAGTTTTTTTTACTGTTTTAGTGTATTTATTCATTGTTGTTTTTTTAATGATATGGATTTTATGATATGGATTATTAATCTCTGTGTTATTTTGGGATTTAGATGTTATCGGTGCAGTCCATTCCGTTGGAAAATTAGAGGAGATTAATCCTGAGGCCTACGATGATTCGCGTTTCTGCTTGACCATACGTAAGTTTAGTTTTTTTATTTATGTTTTTGTGTAATTCGTTTAGGTATTTAATACATGTGTTATCTTCTAAAACAGTAAAGAAGTCATTTTGTCGTGCATTGCCCGTGGTCAGCTTGCCAAAGACTTCGAGAGCGCTTACAATTTGGCTTTGGCTGAAAATAGGCCAGTCATCTGCGTGCTGAGGTTTTGGCAGATAAGCAAAGCTCGAGGTACAATCTTTGATTATCTGATAACTGATACTGTCGTTTTAGTGGAGATTGTTTGATTTTTTCTTGTGTTCATAGGTGATGAGGTCCATTCGCACGTGCTTCGTTCTTATCATCCATGTTCCCAGTTTACATTCAAGCACGATGGCGAGGATGTCAAAGAGTTTAAAGCGAAGTGAGTGATTAAATGTTTTTGTTTATAATTATGTTCTGTATGGTGTTTGTGTTCTGACAAAATTATATTTAAATATGTTATAGGTTATCTCTCTGTGGACGTAACTGATTTGTTGGATGTGTCATGCGTCTATCCAAGAACTTTTTCTTCTATTTTATTAAAATGCATCGGCTTTTGATGTTATTTGAAAGTTATTTCTTTTATGCGTATGACAATGTAATATGTTAAGGTTCGGAACTTACTTTACGTTGTTTATTTAAATCTATGCTCTGTTTATCTATCATTTTTTTTTTTCAGTTTTATATTTAGTTTTAATTTGGGCTGTAGCACAAAAAACCCAGGGGTTGGGATTATTATTTTAGATCACCTGTTTGGCTGCTATAATTTATTGCACCGGGTACGTGCGACCATGTACGTGCCTATAGTTGAATGTTTTGACTTCTTTTGTATGGGCTGTTAGCAATCAATTAATATTTTCAAAAAAAAAATTTGTGGTCAGTGAGTAACCGATAACATTACGATTAAACAAATACTTTTAATTGTAGAATATTAAGTCTATAATTTGTTGGCGTTAGTGGGCGAAAAACACTCTTTTTAAATCATTGTTTTTTTTACGGCGTGAATAAGATTGTGCTAAATCATCGGTGATGGTCGGCGTTATAATTCATGACGTTTCGATTTTTCTTTTCCTAATTTGATTTACATTTACTGTGTCGAGATTTAATACGTGTTGGTGATGTTTAATCTCTCACTGTATTAACTGCTGTCTTTTTACACTACTCTACCATGTATACACTTTTTTATTTTTGAAATAATCAAAAAGCAGTATAGCGCCATTGCTGGCCCAACAGGATGAATTATAAAAAGAATTTATATGGGCAGAAGTTTAACATTTTTGGTGAAATATATTAAAGGGTGTTGAATTATCTGGCGATCCAGGATTTGTAGGTCCGTTTTTAAATTAATTTTTTTAAAAAGAAACATCTTATTTGTATACGATATAAATCTATGCTTCTGTACAGACTTGCGCCATTTTGATATGCATCGATCACAAGTAATGTTGATGTGTCTTTTCACGAATATCTCGGTTGTAGCTAATGATTTCTTGCTTGAAATAGGATCGATTCTGTAATAGTTTGTCTGGTAGATTATCCGGTAATTTTGATCACATATATATTGTTTTAAAAATGTATACGGTATGTATTTTTGACACGTTGTCACTTGGTTAGGTTTGTAATGATGAGTGTTTTTGAACTCCCGTCTGTTCGAAATATTTCTCGAGATTCTGTTTGTGGTATTAATGGGCTCATCTTTCTATGTTTAAATTAACATTTTCTGAAATACTTAGCGTTTCCGTAAAACAGAACCAGGTTTGATATTTTTTGTTAATTCTCAAAATTCATGGAGAGAGTTGCTAGGGATACGCTCGACGAATTGTATCATATCGGGACGTGTTACGCGGTGGATGTAAAAATTCTTCGATTGTGGCGTGTACCTTACACGGATGGTCGTGACGGTATCGAGATGATTGTTCAAGACGAAAATGTAAGTTATCGAGATTTTATTCTAACAGGTGCTTAAGTACTGTAGATTATATACTAAGTTAAGATGAGAATTTTGATTCACGGAATTGTAGATTGCGATATTTGATCATGATAGTTTTGGTTTAGGGTCGGCGAATTGGTGCCTCGATATTGCCTACGGAAGTAGCCATTTACGAAGGGAGGATCAGAGAAGGTGATTGTAAAATCTTCTTTGGGTTTCGCGTGAGACATTCTGGTGGTATCTTGAAAACTACCAGTCATAAGTACCAGATTGTGTTTAAAAACGCCACTATCGTCGAAAATGTTCCTCCCAAAAACGATCGATTTTTTTTGGATACTCGGAGTTTTCAAGATGTTCTGAACTTCAAACTAGACCCTACCGTGTTAATTGGTTGGTTGCTAATCATACATTCGGTTTAAGTTAATCTTTATTCCGCCGAAGTCGATGACCAATTTCAATCGTTTGTTTTTTGTTATCTTTAGATTTGATCGGATGTGTGTCTTCTGTTGGGTATCTTTTTGGAGAAGGTCAAGGAACTTACAAATTGGCGTTTAGTCTTATCGACGACGAGTAAGTTTATATATAACCCTTGTGGCTTTTAGAAATAGTTTAATTGGTTGTACATGTTTTTGATTGATGATATATCATGGTAAAATCTTTACGATTCTCCAGCGGTTACATCGTTACGTGTAACGCATCGGGATCAATGGCTAAGGAGATCTACGATCGGTGGGCGTTGGATAGACGGTACCCTAAGATATGCGTTTTACGATTTTGGAAGGTCCAAGTATATACGGGTAAGATAGTATTGCCTTTGTATTGAATATGGAGAACATGTATGTTCTTTGTAAAACATATGTGTTTGTTTAAACCCCAACAGCCACATAAATTTAGCTTTTACTTTCTATACACCAGTTTGATGGAATTGTAAACACTTTTATTAGGCACATAGCGATTTATGCAGTAGCCCTATAGCCCATACGATAAATAGGCCTTACAAAGCCCATATAATGTAGCTATTTTTTGTTACTTCCAAGCCCATATAGCGACGGTTCAGAGTTAGTTAGATAGTTGTTTGGCCCATAGAGTTTTAATACAATTTGTGCATCGTTGGTATCGTGGATCGTTGATACCTCCCATTGTATAGGCCTGATAGTTAAGAGCAAGCCCAGCAGAAAGCCTCATTTTAATACTAAATATATTATTAATTTAGGAAAAAAATTTATTAACAGACTAGCCCCGTTTATATACAATATGTAATATCTAATTTATATGGATAATAGTATCTAATTTATATGGATTGGAATGAATAAGGAGAATATCTGATCAAGAATATGTTAATATTGACAAATTCGTGATATACATTGTGGGGGTTTATGTTAATATTGACAAATTCGGGATATACATTGTGGGGGTTTACATATATCTATAGATCGCGATATTAGACCTAGGGTTTTACGTATATATATGTAGTTCTCGCTATAATCTCTTTTCTTGTGTTATAATCCACGCTGCGGCCACAATGTCGAGGACGAGTAATGTATTCATGGCAGGAGGTATGTTTTGTATACAAATTCTATAGTTAAAACAACATTAGTTATTTGTTTAGGTTCTTGATGTTGGTAGTTGTTAGCTTCGTGACAGAATATTAAACTCATGTTTGCAAATAGCGGGTTCTTTTGGGATTACGTCTTTGTTTTTTTTTGTCGCCGGTATCAAATATAATATGATCCATCTCTATGCAGCAGGTTTGGATAGTTTTCTAGAAAAAAACTCTCTTGACATGTGTGATAACGTGAGCGACGTCAAAACCGCAGAAGCGGAGTTCGGGACCTATTTGAAGAGTCTAGATAAGGTACAGGAGTGCGTGCTGTCTAACGAGCAGTTATATGGTCATGGTGTTGAGTGTTTGGTTCCGATGAGATACGCGACGGCGATATTCGTCAAGATCCTACGTCTATGGACTTATTCTACAAACCCAATCGGTAGAGTTATCGAGCTCATCCTATGCGATGAACATGTGAGTGGTGGATTTGGTATTCAATGTGTTTGGAATTTATACATAAGTTAATCTATTGTTTATAATGTTGGGGTTTTATTGTTTTTACTAGGGCAAGCGAGTGCATGCAACAATGACGAAACATCTTTATGGAATCTTTAATGATAAGCTTCGTGAAGGTGATTGGGTTAGTATACATAAATTTGATGTGATTCACCAGAAGTCTCCAGGTGGTTATACATCGTTTTTTCCAAGAATCTACTTCCATGAATCCACTAAAGTCGTATGTGTGACGGCGAAGTGTGGAAGGGCTTTTTTTTATTTTGTTGCTTTCAGCGACGTCCTTGCTCCATCATTTGAAGCTAATTACTTGGGTGGTACGTTTTCATGCTATTATCGTAACTTCGGAAGTGATGTGTAGCGTTAGAACTGATTGAATGATTTGCAGATCTGATCGGAGAAGTTATTAACGTCGGTAAATTCAACCCAAATCATAATATGCTTACCGAGGATTTTGAGGTCTTAAAAATAACTTTCGAGATAAGAAACTCCAGGTAATCCAGAATTATATACACGAGAATTGTTGTTTATCGTATGCGTTTTTGGGTGGATACCAAACTCAAACTTCTTAACGTGTGTTGTGTTTTGATCGTAGTAATGTTCATATACTGTGTATCTTGCATGGAGATAGGGCTCTGAAATTCTATACTGATATTAGCAATTGTGCTGGTGGCCCGATCATTTGTTTGATTCGGTGGGGTGTCATAAAGCTTTTCTCAGGTAATTGATATGGCGTTTGTTCAATTCGATAGTGTATCGAAAATTTACGGATGTCATCATGTCTATCTTTGAACACTTATTTATTTAGTACTTTTTTCCAGGGAGGAGGAAAGTAACTTCTGATTATCCAACCCAGATCATTGTAGAACCTCCTATAAGAGAAGCATCCGATCTCAAAGGAAAGTAAGTTATTGTATTATCGATGTGTTGTTTTTGCTGTTGTTTACGATAAACATATGTTTCCTATGTGATAGTTTTTCTTTTGTCTTGCAGCTTACCAAGTAAAAGGACGAGAAGGGTAGCTAGGTCGTGATGAAGTCTAGGTCCAGTAACCCAAACGAAGATTATGGCATTAAGGATTAATTATTTTATGCAACATTGTTATTTTGTTACGTACTGCGTTTGGGACGAGGTCTAAGATTTTTTAATTACTGTTTTGTTATAATCGAGGTTTTGGTTACGATTTTTGGCGTGATAGCGTGATCGTGTAGAAAAATATCAACCCTAAAAGAATAAAATGTTATATTGATGTAACCCGAAAAATTAACATACTGGTTGTTGGAGCCGATGTGAGAGTCGGTGTGGCAATGATAATACAATAGCCGTGTTGTGTTTACGACCGCACTAACTATCGGTAATTAGGGTAAAATATTGTCATGTGATGACCACGAGTTTGAGAGTAACTTGGAATGAATGTACGAATACGTATTGCCTGAGTATTTTATATACGATATTTGGGTAGGCTGTGAGATAATTTATGCACGATAAGTAGAGGTANTTTGAGAGTAACTTGGAATGAATGTACGAATACGTATTGCCTGAGTATTTTATATACGATATTTGGGTAGGCTGTGAGATAATTTATGCACGATAAGTAGAGGTAGGTTTGATGGAATGTCAAGGGAAGAGGAATTAAACATTTGATAAAGAATAGATAACATTCTTTGCAGATTATTTGAAATATGATATTTGCTAATTATTTGAAATATGATATTTGCTAATTATTTGAAATATGATATCTGCTTAAGATTCTTATATATGGTTATTTGATATTCGTTCGGTTTTCGAGATTTAAGGTTTTTATAATATTCCATTCAATAGAAACTGCGTTTAGAAAATATTTAATTTATATTTGGTTCTAATCTATGTTACAATAATGTACTTTGCGAACTATAATGTTAGTTTTATAGCACGCGATAAAAATGTCAGTTTTCTATTTTGCGAAAAAAATAGAATAGATATTGGCTGAATCCATGTGTTACTTTATACCGTGCGAAAAAGGTTAAATTTTGATTTTGCGTAGTAAAAATGTAAATAGATAATACCTAAGTTTGTATTCTATCCAAATATTTACTTAATTGCTTTATATTAAATATTCTATAGCAAGTTATATTCGTTCAATTGTATCTCTACGTATATAAGTCTTATTACTAACCCTAGCGATTCATAGGTTAACTTGAAGAAGTTCACATTTTATATCATAGCTTCAAACAGGTTTTGTAAAACTCTTATTAATGAAGACCAAACGTCATTATACCCCTAAGAAGAAGAAAACTATTGTATCTCCATCCGCGACTTCCCATGTCCCATACTTACGTAAGTTATGAATTGCTTATTTTCGTTGTGTTACTATTAACCCTAGCATTGTATTAATGTCGTCGACTCTTAGGTGCGAACACAACAATGCATAGGTATGCTCCTCCCGATATGATTGCCAACTACATCACTCATCAGGCGATTAGTAACCAAGCCATTGTTGATGTTGATTCGCACCAACATGAATGTCGTCTTGCGAGACAGAACAGGATGTGTTAGATACGAAAGATAAGGGCCGAGAATCGAGCTATAAGTTAAGTTATTCGTAAAATTGTTTTATTAGCATGGATCGTGTAGTAAGCGCTTAGATACTAATTTTTTTTTTTAATGTTTTTTAAAAAATCTAGAGATTTTGAACGACTCTATCAACGAAAAAAGATTTATCTCCTTTGATGTAACCGACGATGAAGATGGCAATGGTTCAGAATCCGACGATGATAATCCTGTGAAAGAAGCCCACCCGAGGACAAAGGCCAAGGCACATAGAAAGGATAAGGTGACTGGTGACCCTATGGAAATTTCCTATGAAGGATTAACTAGGACGGATTTTAAGACAAGCATTGATCCCGGTTTGACAGATAAAGGTAGTGATCTTAGTTTGGATATAGATGTAGTCCTTAGCATGTTATTGTTGTTCGTTGGATATTGTAACAGTTGGTTATGTTTTTGTAGGTTACTATGACGATGGTGATCCTATTTACGTGTGTCGGAATTGTAAATCCTATATGTGGTACGGAGAAATACTTGGGAAAAGATTTGCCCAGTCGGTACCTTTGTTCTCGATGTGCTGCGGTCAGGGAAAAGTAGTACTTCCTCTCTTAAAAACTCCACCGAAAACGTTGTTAGTATTGTTATACAATACTGGTGGAGAGAGGGATCATTTTCTTGAATATGTGCGAGCCTATAACATGATGTTTTCTTTCACTTCCCTTGGAGGAAAGGTTGACCATTCCATCAACAATGGCATGGGGCATTTCTTATATAGAATGTGTGGAGAGAACTACCACATGGCGGGTGACTTACTCCCATCGCCTGGAAAAACTCCAGTGTTTTTGCAACTTTACATACACGATACTGCAAATGAAGTATCTAACAGGATTGCGACTTACGGGTACTTGATATATCCTCGATTTATAAGATTATTTTGATTTTCTTAACAGTATGGGTTCCTGATTTGGGTTTGGTTCAGGAAGGCCGCTGTCCCTGGCGGTACAAGTATTAGAGAGACGATTGTTATCTAGCTTAAAAACATGTTGGATAGACACAACTGTCATGTTAAGGCGTTTCGGAGTGCACGAGACCGGCTTGATTTGACGAACAATAAGAACAGTCTAAGGTTAACTCTAACGTGTGATAGGAAGTCTGACGCAAGAACTACTAATCTTCCGTCAGCCGATGAAGTAGCTGCTTTGATCCCCGGTGATTTCGAAATTGGATCTGAGACACGGGATATAGTTATCCAGACTAATACCAGAAAGTTACATAGAATAAGTGAACTTCACCCTGCATATTTAGCCCTACAGTATCCATTGTTGTTTCCTTACGGTGAGGATGGTTTTAGGCTGGGAATAGACATTGGGTTTGTCGATACGGATGGACGAAAAAGAAAACATGTAACAATGCGTGAGTTTTTTGCTTACCGCATACAGGAACGGTTCGGTGAATCACCAATAATTGTTATGTCAGGAAGGCTTTATCAACAGTTTTTGGTGGACGCATACACGATGGTTGAAACGAACAGGCTTCGGTATCTTTTTTTTAACCAGCAGAAGCTCCGGTCGGAGAGTTATGAGCAGATTCAGAAAACTGTTGTGAAGGGTGGTTCTGATATTT
>JAHZTW010000003.1:70665795-70785480 GCA_020283515.1 Alliaria petiolata | reverse complement strand
TATGGCTCTGATTTTCCAGAGGATAATAATTCTAGAAGAGAAACCTCAGATCCAATCTCGAGAAGCTACAGAAACGAATCAGCGAGAGACAGAGAAACTCAGAGAAGGGAAGTTCTTCCCAAGGGAGAGTACAACAGGGTCTCCAATGTTCAGTGCAGGTATTTTGTTTCAGGGAACTGTCGTAATGGCACAAGTTGCAGGTTTTCTCACCATGGTGCTCCTCCTGCGAGGGGAAGTCCTGAGAGAAAGCCCGAGATGTTTAGTAGACAGGACAATAATAATCATAGCGGCACAACAGAGAGGATGCGGAACAGTCATAGATGGAACGATATCGAAAGATCAGATACAGGAAAGTCCAGTGAGGTTGTCGAAATCTCTCGTGTCAGTGACAGAGTTATGTCTGGAGCTAAGGGTAATAACGGCAGCTGGCTTGATGATATGGAGATGTCTCCAGATTGGAATTACGGAGTTAAACCGTTAAAGAAACCCGTGAATGAAGAGCACGGCGTTGTCATATCTCAGAGCTCGCAATCACGAGTCCTTAAAGATAACTTAGCGCCTGGTTATGAGCATGGTTCTGCAGCTATATCTCAGCAAGATGTAAATCGAAGGAACATTGGTATGTTTTCAACTGTGGGCGAAACGGCTGTAGCTTCTTCGCATCATAGTTTCAGCAACAACCTCGCTAACTCGGCTCCTCCAGTCCAAGCATTCAATCACAACATTGAGAATCATAATGCAGTGGGTTACCAAAGCACCCCACTAGCCGTTGGAGGGAGTCAAATGCTGCTACCTGCTGCTTCGAATCTTCCCGGTGGCGGCTTAAACTCGAACAACCCTGAGAATGGAAATGCTCAAAACACTGTGAGTAGGGAAGAGCTCAATCATATTAGCAACATCTCTGCAACACTAGCACAGTTTTTTGCGAACGGGCAGCCGATTCCGCATCTTCATTCTACTTTGAATCCAAAACAGGTGCAGGTCCCTGAAGTATATGGAAAAACAGAACAGTCTTCACATACTCAAAGTGACATCCTCAGTAATAACTCCATCCATATCGGAGGAGCTCCAGCGGTTACTGCAGTACAGATAAACAACAGCGACGCACAGCAAGTGTGGATTCCCGAGAATTTGGTCTCGTTAGCTGGAAATCCAAAGGCTTCTTCTGAGGAAAACAGGGACAAGAAGACAGACGAAGAAGCTAGCAAAGAGCCAGATGGGAGAAGAAAGACTGGACAAGAAGAAGAAGAGACCGGCGATGATGCTGAGAACGTAGTAGAGGAAGAAGAAGTAGAAGATGATGGGGCGGGCGATGAAAACAACAAGAAAGAAAAAGATCCCAAGGGAATGAGAGCGTTCAAATTCGCTCTTGTGGAGATTGTTAAGGAGCTTCTAAAACCTGCTTGGAAAGAAGGTGGGATGAACAAAGATGCTTACAAAAACATAGTCAAGAAGGTCGTTGACAAAGTTACGGGCGCAATTCAAACGGGAAACATTCCTCAAACACCAGAGAAGATCGACCATTATCTATCGGCTTCAAAACCGAAGCTTACCAAGCTTGTTCAGGTTTGTTTGTTTTGTTTGCTCAAACAAACACTTTTCTAGCTTTAAGACCAAATTTTCAGTCACTTGAGCTTTTCATTGACCAATGCCTTTGTCTTCAACTTTCAGGCATATGTTAGCAAAGTCAAGAAGAGCTAATTTAAATGAAACTCCATTGTTTCATAATACAAAGCCACCATAGAAGCTGGAGCTGCTGAGAAATGTTAAAACTTCTGCTTCTCTTGGAGGTTTTAGGTAAAAGATCAGGCAAGCTTATGTTTGCTCCCTGTCTTCAGTTGTGTGTAGATATACCACAGAGATTTTGTCAGGAAATGAGAAATTTGTTTTTCTTTTTTTTGCTTGATTTAATAATTTAATGGAAATTAGCAGACAAGACCAAAAGCTTCGTTTATCGTTCTGTGTTGTCGGAATATAGAAAGGTAGATCAAGTTCCATCCATGATTATCAAATCTCTGTTCTTGACATGTCGATTTTTTTTTTTTTTGTCTTGTAACGCTTTTGTTCTTTACCAGATTCGATCTCTGTTTTTATTCTGAACTATTTGCTCGACCTTATGCAATCTTCTTGAATTATCTGTAATTAAATACTGTATAGTTTAATTGATAAAACTGGCAAAATTTATGAATCTGCGTCCCATCGTAAAGTACATGAGATGAGCAAATTAAGTAAACGTAATAAGTACTCCTAATTTTAATTGACAAAACTATAGTATCACCTAATTTTATGAATTTTGTCATCACAATCGGGTAATGTCAATTAAACTCAGTTTTTAATTACAGATGATAATACAAGAAGATTGCATAAGTTATTGCTAATTAATTAAGCAAATTAAGTACGTAAACGTAATAACTATATCACCTAATTAAACTCAGTTTTCAATTAATCCGATTAACGATAATTAATTATTTATAGCGAGAAGCATTTGGATGTATATAGCTATTAACCATAAACAATGCTCATTAAATGGATGCAACAACAGAGACAATGATCAAAGACCAGAACATTCTTAAAAGACAAATTTCCAATTTTTGTGTGTGTGTGTTTTTTTTTTTTTTTCCTTATATCTAAATTTACCAAATTGGCCTTCTCGCTATTTCCAAATCTTGACGCATCGAACCTGTGATATATAAATTAATTTCTGAGCAGACACATCGGAATCGGACAGTGTCCTCTTTCCTCGCCGATCTCTCTTCCTCATCTCTCCGATCTCAAATCAAAAACGCGTCTTTGATTTCTAACGCATTCGAAGAAAACATCATCCAAGCCTCTGCTCGTCGTGCTCAAATTCTAATTTTCGACGGTATTGCTCCTTCTTCTCTTCCGAATCGGTTGGTTTTCCCACGGATTTGCACGATACCCATTTGGTGATTCGATCTGTTTATCTCTGGGCTTGCGGAAAAATGTTGTATTTTCCTCGAAAATCCCAGCAACTCTGTTAGGTTTACAGCTAGAGAGATTCGACATTGATGTCGCAGTTGTTATTAAAAGCTTATTCTTGTTGCATGGTGGGTTTAAATTTTGCATTGAATAGAAGTGGAAACGAGATAGAAGATCTTAGATGGGTAACTAACTAGATTTGCCCTGAAGTCCTTCTTGTGAATTTTAAAAGCTTGAAGAAGATGCGGTTGAATCATTAAGAAAAAAACACAATGAGTAGTTTCACCAAGAGCACATCATTCAATAGGAGGGCATTGAGCTCTTTAGCTATAGAAAGCCCTAGGAGCTCCTCTTCAAGCGCGTTCACTAGTCCCATTGGCTCAGCTTTCGCGCTGTCTCTTATACACATCTAGATGTGTATAAGAGACAGGTCATAGATGGAACGATATCGAAAGATCAGATACAGGAAAGTCCAGTGAGGTTGTCGAAATCTCTCGTGTCAGTGGCAGAGTTATGTCTGGAGCTAAGGGTAATAACGGCAGCTGGCTTGATGATATGGAGATGTCTCCAGATTGGAATTACGGAGTTAAACCGTTAAAGAAACCCGTGAATGAAGAGCACGGCGTTGTCATATCTCAGAGCTCGCAATCACGAGTCCTTAAAGATAACTTAGCGCCTGGTTATGAGCATGGTTCTGCAGCTATATCTCAGCAAGATGTAAATCGAAGGAACATTGGTATGTTTTCAACTGTGGGCGAAACGGCTGTAGCTTCTTCGCATCATAGTTTCAGCAACAACCTCGCTAACTCGGCTCCTCCAGTCCAAGCATTCAATCACAACATTGAGAATCATAATGCAGTGGGTTACCAAAGCACCCCACTAGCCGTTGGAGGGAGTCAAATGCTGCTACCTGCTGCTTCGAATCTTCCCGGTGGCGGCTTAAACTCGAACAACCCTGAGAATGGAAATGCTCAAAACACTGTGAGTAGGGAAGAGCTCAATCATATTAGCAACATCTCTGCAACACTAGCACAGTTTTTTGCGAACGGGCAGCCGATTCCGCATCTTCATTCTACTTTGAATCCAAAACAGGTGCAGGTCCCTGAAGTATATGGAAAAACAGAACAGTCTTCACATACTCAAAGTGACATCCTCAGTAATAACTCCATCCATATCGGAGGAGCTCCAGCGGTTACTGCAGTACAGATAAACAACAGCGACGCACAGCAAGTGTGGATTCCCGAGAATTTGGTCTCGTTAGCTGGAAATCCAAAGGCTTCTTCTGAGGAAAACAGGGACAAGAAGACAGACGAAGAAGCTAGCAAAGAGCCAGATGGGAGAAGAAAGACTGGACAAGAAGAAGAAGAGACCGGCGATGATGCTGAGAACGTAGTAGAGGAAGAAGAAGAAGATGATGGGGCGGGCGATGAAAACAACAAGAAAGAAAAAGATCCCAAGGGAATGAGAGCGTTCAAATTCGCTCTTGTGGAGATTGTTAAGGAGCTTCTAAAACCNGGAAGAAGTAGAAGATGATGGGGCGGGCGATGAAAACAACAAGAAAGAAAAAGATCCCAAGGGAATGAGAGCGTTCAAATTCGCTCTTGTGGAGATTGTTAAGGAGCTTCTAAAACCTGCTTGGAAAGAAGGTGGGATGAACAAAGATGCTTACAAAAACATAGTCAAGAAGGTCGTTGACAAAGTTACGGGCGCAATTCAAACGGGAAACATTCCTCAAACACCAGAGAAGATCGACCATTATCTATCGGCTTCAAAACCGAAGCTTACCAAGCTTGTTCAGGTTTGTTTGTTTTGTTTGCTCAAACAAACACTTTTCTAGCTTTAAGACCAAATTTTCAGTCACTTGAGCTTTTCATTAACCAATGCCTTTGTCTTCAACTTTCAGGCATATGTTAGCAAAGTCAAGAAGAGCTAATTTAAATGAAACTCCATTGTTTCATAATACAAAGCCACCATAGAAGCTGGAGCTGCTGAGAAATGTTAAAACTTCTGCTTCTCTTGGAGGTTTTAGGTAAAAGATCAGGCAAGCTTATGTTTGCTCCCTGTCTTCAGTTGTGTGTAGATATACCACAGAGATTTTGTCAGGAAATGAGAAATTTGTTTTTCTTTTTTTTGCTTGATTTAATAATTTAATGGAAATTAGCAGACAAGACCAAAAGCTTCGTTTATCGTTCTGTGTTGTCGGAATATAGAAAGGTAGATCAAGTTCCATCCATGATTATCAAATCTCTGTTCTTGACATGTCGATTTTTTTTTTTTTTGTCTTGTAACGCTTTTGTTCTTTACCAGATTCGATCTCTGTTTTTATTCTGAACTATTTGCTCGACCTTATGCAATCTTCTTGAATTATCTGTAATTAAATACTGTATAGTTTAATTGATAAAACTGGCAAAATTTATGAATCTGCGTCCCATCGTAAAGTACATGAGATGAGCAAATTAAGTAAACGTAATAAGTACTCCTAATTTTAATTGACAAAACTATAGTATCACCTAATTTTATGAATTTTGTCATCACAATCGGGTAATGTCAATTAAACTCAGTTTTTAATTACAGATGATAATACAAGAAGATTGCATAAGTTATTGCTAATTAATTAAGCAAATTAAGTACGTAAACGTAATAACTATATCACCTAATTAAACTCAGTTTTCAATTAATCCGATTAACGATAATTAATTATTTATAGCGAGAAGCATTTGGATGTATATAGCTATTAACCATAAACAATGCTCATTAAATGGATGCAACAACAGAGACAATGATCAAAGACCAGAACATTCTTAAAAGACAAATTTCCAATTTTTGTGTGTGTGTGTTTTTTTTTTTTTTTCCTTATATCTAAATTTACCAAATTGGCCTTCTCGCTATTTCCAAATCTTGACGCATCGAACCTGTGATATATAAATTAATTTCTGAGCAGACACATCGGAATCGGACAGTGTCCTCTTTCCTCGCCGATCTCTCTTCCTCATCTCTCCGATCTCAAATCAAAAACGCGTCTTTGATTTCTAACGCATTCGAAGAAAACCATCATCCAAGTCTCTGCTCGTCGTGCTCAAATTCTAATTTTCGACGGTATTGCTCCTTCTTCTCTTCCGAATCGGTTGGTTTTCCCACGGATTTGAACGATACCCATTTGGTGATTCGATCTGTTTATCTCTGGGCTTGCGGCAAAATGTTGTATTTTCCTCGAAAATCTCAGCAACTCTTGTTAGGTTACAGCTAGAGAGATTCGACATTGATGTCGCAGTTATTAAAAGCTTATTCTTTTGCATGGTGGGTTTAAATTTTGCATTGAATAGAAGTGGAAACGAGATAGAAGATCTTAGATTGGTAACTAACTAGATTTGCCCTGAAGTCCTTCTTGTGAATTTGAAACGCTTGAAGAAGATGCGGCTGAATCATTAAAGAAAACACAATGAGTAGTTTCACCAAGAGCACATCATTCAATAGGAGGGCATTGAGCTCTTTAGCTATAGAAAGCCCTAGGAGCTCCTCTTCAAGCGCGTTCACTAGTCCCATTGGCTCAGCTTTCGCGAGCCCGAGGACACAGAGCTTTGGAGGAAGTCCACGGCCGTCTACGAACCGGTTAAAAGAGATCTCGTATCTGTTTCAGGTGCTTATCATCGCCGGAACCATCGTGTCGTTTCTCGTTATCATCGCCGGTGGTTATCTCTACGTTGTTCCTAGCCTCGGCCAAGCGTTCTTGGGTTACAATGGGGCATTGCAGTTTAACAGCTCTGTTAGGGATGATAAGGAATGTGACATATTCGATGGGAACTGGATCGTTGATGATGACTACCCGTTGTATAACGCTACGGAATGTCCGTTCGTAGAGAAAGGATTCAACTGCTTAGCGAACGGTCGTGGACACGAGGAGTATTTGAAATGGAGGTGGAAGCCTAAGCACTGCGATGTCCCGAGGTTCCAAGTGCGTGATGTGTTGGAGAGGTTAGGAGGTAAAAGGATAGTCTTTGTGGGAGATTCGATGAGCAGGACGCAGTGGGAGTCTTTGATATGCATGTTGATGACGGGTGTGGAAGATAAGAGGAGTGTTTACGAAGTCAGTGGGAACAATATAACTAAAAGGATACGTTTTTTGGGTGTGAGGTTTAGTTCTTTTAACTTTACGATCGAGTTCTACAGATCGGTTTTCTTGGTTCAGCCTGGGAAGCTGCGTTGGCACGCTCCTAAACGCGTTAAGTCGACATTGAAGTTAGACGTTTTAGATGTTATTAACCACGAGTGGAGCTCGGCGGATTATCTCATATTCAATACAGGTCAATGGTGGGTGCCTGGGAAGCTTTTCGAGACGTAAGCTCTGTCTTGAAAACTTTCATAGCTTTTGATTTTATAGGATGTTTTTGAAACCAACTCTGATGTTTTTGGAACATCAGTGGTTGTTACTTTCAGGTTGGAAACTCACTGAGGCTTGGAATGTCGATTCCTGCAGCGTATAGAGTAGCATTAGAGACATGGGCATCGTGGATAGAGAATACAATTGATCCGAACAAAACACGTGTGTTGTTTCGTACATTTGAGCCATCGCATTGGAGGTTACAATCTTGAAATTCCTTAGCTTTATTCTTGTTCTGCTTTTCTTTAGATCTAAGTTTGCTGTTGTTGTTGTTGTTGTTGTTGTTGTTGTTGTTGTAGTGAGCATAGATCATGCAATGTGACAAAGTATCCAGCACCAGACACTGAAGGAAGAGACAGAAGCATATTCTCTGAAATGATCAAAGAAGTAGTTAAGAACATGACAGTCCCGGTGTCGATCTTGGATGTGACTTCGATGTCGGCGTTTAGAAGCGATGGTCATGTAGGTTTGTGGAGCGATAATCCGATGGTACCTGATTGTAGTCATTGGTGTCTACCTGGAGTTCCTGATATCTGGAATGAAATTTTGCTTTTCTTCCTCTTTAGACAACAAGTAATCTCTCACTTCATTAATCCTCTGTTCTTTTTTTTTTTCTAACACAATAGCATCTCATCCTCTTATGTGTGAATTTTGGTTTTTTTTTTTTACTAAATTTGCAGGTTCATTAAAAATGGATAATTTCAGGTTCTTGCAACATAACAATAGAAAAAAGAAAAAGATTAACTACCCTTCTTGATAACTGAGTCTCTAGGAGCTGTTTCTTCTTGGAGCTAAAGACAGAGAAAGGGGTCACAAATTTTTGGTTAAAAAGTTTTAAAAAGGAAAAAAAAAACTGATTCTTAATTCATTCTTTTATTGTTTTTTCCTACGTTCTTCTTTTACTGTATTGTACAAACCAACAAAAATTAGCTATGGCCACACTTCAATAATACACCAAGTCTTTACCTCCTCAATTTCATTAGTTTTAACCTTTAACCTTTAACCTTTAACCCTCTACATATACACTTGCAGGACTAATCTGCTCTATATAAGTAGGTGCATTAAGATTGAAGAAAATTAAAATGTATAGAACAAGACTCATCAAGAACTTCAGCTAAAAGTCATATCTTCTTACTGACATTAGAAAGAACATGATATATTTTTAGATAACCTCTGAATATGTGCTAAAAGTCAGATGTTATGATTCGTTTTAGATGGAACATGATATATACAAGTCACTAAGAAACTGATTTGAGGAAAACTTTGGACCATTTAACAAGGAGATGATGGATATTAGCATCCATGCGAGTGCCAACACCACCCCACACTAACATATCAGCCATGTCTCCAATCGAAGACCCACTCACTTCTTTCACCTCTTCGAACCCAATTCTTCTGTAAAACCTAACCAGCTGAACACATTCATTCATGCAAGTTCGGTTTGGTTCAGTATGTTGTTGTTAAACCCAATGGAGATCAGGATTAATTCGGATCGTACAAAAACTACAATGTGTATGGTGACTTCTTATAAAACCCAACAATTCCTATCAAGAATCGAAATCAACAACAAACAACAATGAAATTGAGGATCACTTTCTTTGCTAGAATTGAAATTCATTTGCTAATTTTCTTAACAGAAACAAACCAAAATTATATTAAATTGAACAACCTACTGATAAAACAAAAAATTGAAAAACGGAATTGAAAGGATTTGGTCCGGTCCGGTATATGACTAAACCAAACTCACCAATTTCAATTTCGATTGAAAAAAGAGTGAGAGTGAGAGAGAGAGACCTTGGAATGGTAGAGATCGGAGTCGTAGATAGCGAGAAGCTGAGCAGTGCGGCAACCACAGTCGTAGCCATGGCGAATAGCTACACCTCCGACGTATAAACCAACTCCAAGAACAGACTTATCCATCGCCATCGTCTCTTTCGTCAATCTTATCGTATCCAGATGCAGAACCAGGCCGCGTCCGAACCATGGCCGAACCACCCCCTCTGCTCGCCCGACCTCACCGCCTGTGTCTGCGTTCGTCCCCGTCACTCTGAAAAACGGCCCTAAAGTCTGGATCTTCAACTCGAGCTTTCGAGCTCTTGATGACGTCAGGATGTCGGACATCGACGGTAAGGATCTGGGTTCGCCGAGGGAATTGGACGGCGAGAGATTGAGTTTCGGTGGGACTAGAGGCATCGTCGTTTCCTCTGGGTTTCGTCCCCGAAAGGGTTCAGATAAATAATTATTAAATCATATAATGGGGATAATATAGCACATCTGGCATGTGGCATCCACCAACGGGATCGAACATCTCTAAAGGGAGCAACTTTACAAAAACTGCGAAGTTCTCTGTGACATTATCTTAGCAGTAATAAGGAACACTTCATGTTTGGCCAACTATGAAAGCCTTTTGCCCTTTATAAGTTGTTGTCTGGGTTCGCGGCAAAATGTTGTATTGAGCAGCTGATTGGATTCTCTCTGTGTTCGACATTGATCTTGCAAGCTTATTCTTTTGCATGATTTGATTACTATTCAACATGAAGTGTTTTCAAAGAACCTAAAGAAATCGATCACATTTATGTCAAAACTAAATTCAGGACTTGAAAGTAAAAAAAAAAAAAACAACGTTCAGAATGAATGCTCTGCTTATACACAGGCACGTTCTTAATTTAGTACAAGAAAACACAGCCTAGATCCGACGGGAGTCCAGAAATATTTCTCTCTCGAAAACAACAGACACGTTCTTAATTTAGTTTTATATCTCTCTCTCTCAAACAAAAGACACATTAAGTAGTCCCCTTATGCTAATTGATCCAGATGGATCTTGTCTTGTTACATATCAGAAGCTTCATGCTCAGGGTCGGTCTCGCTGGTCTCAGGGTCGCTTTCCAGACGGTACTTGCCAATGAGACACATGCGTTCCGTTCTCAAGTCCACACTTCTTCTAATGATAGCTCGGCGCTTACAAACCTGACCCTCTCCCAAGTCCTGATCGAATTTAATGTAGAAAGTTGCATCTTTAAACCCCTTGAGTCTCTCATTCGGCAGCTGCACGCGCGTTTTCCTTAGTTTCTACCATCACCTCCACAATCTTCAAATCCGACAGCCCAGGCTGCAACATCCGACGACACTTAGTAAGCAAACTTTATATATATATGATATGTCATTGCTAATTAGAAAAAAAAAAGCATACATTGGTAATCCGACGATTGGTTGTGACGAATCCGAGTTCCAAATATAGGCGAATCCAGTCATTTTCTTTCAGCTCTGGTTCCTGCACCTGCAAAGCAAACAAGCACTACTGGTCACTCAAATCATCTTACATAACCACGTAAACAACTATACATCAAAAAAAATATATATATATGTTTTCATCTTCTCTTTTTTTCTTTTTTTTAATCTTACCACGTAAAAACGGTTTTTATCAGCCACAGCCACAGCATCATCTTCCGGCCATTTAGGCACGCTAACATTGTAGAACCCAGGTGCAGTTACATCATCCAAAACCGTACCCTTGGTCCCTAAATAGATAAGCCGAACACATACATACATTAATCAGCAAAGAATCTACACAACAAAAGTCTTGATGACTGCTATTATAATTAACGATCCAAATAACCTGTATCTTTAACTCTAGCGACATAACACCTGACATCCATCTTATTCCATTCATTTTCGTGAATACTTGTCTGAAAAGTTACAAGGGAACGGGTAGCTGGATTCCTTGCAACCAAAGTTATATAATACGAGAAAACGAAGATGTGACCTTCCCTATTGTATTTCTCTATACGATGAAGCTGCAAGTTGGTCCCCTGAGACATGAATAAATACCGCAAAACCAAATTGAACAAGGGACAAGCACGCACACAAAAAAAAAGAGAGAGTAAAAACGCATAGGTCAAGTTGAGACTATAGCTTTCATCACCTGAAGCATATTGTAACGATGAAGGCCCATCTTAGCATAGAGGGTGATTAAAAGGGGATAATCATTGCGTTTACACTTGAAAACTCTCATTACACCATGGGGTTAATGTTCCCCCGCCAAATGATCCACATCGAACCCCTAAGACACATTAGGGATAGCAATTAGACAAGAATCAAGATGATCAAAATTCAAAACCAAGAAAGTAGGGATAGCAATTAGACACATCGAACCCCTAAAACACATTAGGGATAGCAACTAGACACATATTTACCTTATGTTCCAACAAGAGATAGATATATATAGTAATTAATAACCCTAATTCCTTTTTGGGACAGAATTGACCCACCACCCCCAAATTTCATTGTTTTTTTTTTTTTTTTTTAACATGTCAATTAGGGGGATTAAACTAAATGAAAATTAGAAAAAGAATCAAGATGATCAAAATCAAGAAGGTAGCCAGATGATCAAAAATCAAGAAAGCAAGAAGAAGAGGAAGAGAGAATTACATCGGATTCCCACACTTTGCTCCAATACTTGTGCTCAGACTTAGTAATAGCGTCCTGTTGGCGCTTTTTTCTTTCCAGGTAAATCTCTAAGTCACGAGCCCTCTCTAGCCTCCTCGATTTCTTACAAGTCTTGGACTTGCCCATGACCACAAACAATATCTCCTACCTTCTGCTCTCGCCAAAAAAGCAAGCGGCTTGTTGATGCTTTTAGTCGACGATTATGTAATAACCCTAATTTCTTTTTCGGCTGAATCGACGACCCACGCCCAAATTTCATTGTTTTTGCTTCCATTCCTACTAACACTAAACATGTCAATTAGGGGAATTAAATTAGCGTCGGCAGGGCAGAGGAATACATCTCAAAATAGGCCCAAATCTTAAAAGGAAAAATGAAGCCCTATAAAACCTATTTCGACCTTACAACACGTGTACCTAATTATTGACCTGGAAATTCTGATTAGAGTTAATAACGGAAAAAGAGATTAAAAAGAGAATGCATGCACATGCAGCATTCCTGAAAGTGATAATTATTGACAGTGTTTTTACGAAAGAACATAAAAGAGATTAAAAAGAGAATGCATGCTCCATTTACGAACGAACTCAAAGATCTAAGTGGAGATGACACATGATGATCTTTTGAGTTAAATGGAAATGACACCATCTACAACATCTCCCACCTCAATAACGAGCTTAAGCTGACCGTGGTGACAATTGGAGATTTTTCTGAAGTCTCCCAGAGCCGCTTCAGCATTGTAGAGCATTGCAAAAGAGATCAACAAAATGATATGGAACATGAACAAGAGGAAGTCTCTACGTGTTGAAAAGATTACAGATGTGGAAGAAGTGTTTTGGACGTCTTTCCACTCGGGCCAAGTTTTTAGTTTCTTTTTTTTTCTTTTTGCAGAATTGAGAATATGTTTTTAGGGTTTGAAGTTTCGGTCCTTGACCTTTCTCTCTTTTCTTTAACCGGCCCACATTTTCTTTCATTCTATTTCTACTGCGACCCCTCGACCTTTCAGAACTCGTCGAAACCGCCTTTTGTATTCCGTCACTTTTCTGGTCGACCACGCATTTCCGAAAAAGATGTGCTCACCTAGGATGCGCACTGATAGCTGGTGGATATGGTTACTGCTGTCAAAACCATCAAGAGCTTACCTCTTTTCCTTCAAATGGAGCAGCTTTCCACTACCGAGGGGGATTTACATATTCGACCGAGAGGGAAAGACTCCTCTGCATCTGTAGTAGACGGTGTTCTTTTCATTGAACTCAAAAATCCATCATCTTTCATCTCCATTTGGATCTTTGAGTTCGTTTTCTCCCTTAATTTCACATCTTTTGCTAATTTCTTGTGTTTTCTGAACGATTTTTGTACGGTGATTTTTTGGATTATGATTTATTAAAATATTGAATTTGTTATATTTAGAGTTATCTGATGCTTTGACTTGATTTTTAGCTGTTTTGGTTCGATTACTACATTTATTTCATTTTTCAATTTGGGTTTGCCACTACATAATGGATACACAACCACGGCAGATAGAGAAATAATCAATTGCTGATCACCCGCAATTAAGAAGATCATTATTTCACACAATCTCACTGTGCAGTAAATTCAAATGTGATTGTCCAAGAAACAAGTGATAGATACTTCAAATCTTGAGTTAGTAGTACCTGTGGACAACTCAGAAGTTACAGGCTGAGGCAGACTGTGATGCGGCTGATTGAGCGCAGTGGGCTCAACGTGTGTAGAGTGCGTCACGGGATGCTGGTTTACCTTTGTTACCTGAAGCTTCGAAAGTTGAAGCTGCATCTGAATGCAATTATACAGAGAAGGCATTGAAGAATCTTGACAGATGCTATATAGAAATGTATGAAAGCCTCAGATGCGTATAAGATTGCTTCTAGATCATGATAAGATTGCATCTTTCATCCCCACTTGGATCTTTGAGTTCGTTTTCTCCCTTATTTTCACATCTTTTGCCAATTTCTTATGTTTTCTGAACGATTTTTGTACGGTAATTTCTTGGGTTGTGATTTATTAAAATATTGAATTTGTTATATTTAGAGTTATCTATTGATGTTTTGACTTGATTTTTAGCTGTTTTGTTTCGATTACTACATTTATTTTACTTTTCAATTTAGGTTTTCCACTACAGAGGTGGATACACAGCCACGACACATAGAGAAATAATCTCTTGCATCTGTTTATTCAACAAATGCAGAGGTCTTCAAGTTAGATTGCCCACTATGCAAACTGGAAATATCTTCACCACACCACCATGGGATCTAAGGCAGATATCAATGTTGGAACACAGGACGACTGGCTATTCTTCACTTCACCGCCTAATAGGTACAAGTCGTTTGTTGGTATCAAAATGACATGGAACATATGGAACATGAACAAGGGGAAGTCTATACGTGTAGAGATTACAGATGTGGAAGAAGTCTTTTGGACGACTTTCCACATTCATAATGAAGGTGTTACAAATCATGAATTGGTGGCAAAGAGGAAGCTTTGGCGTCTCCACCTGTTCTAGTGCAGAGAATTATCTTTGTATATTTTCTATCAAGAAGTTATGGGGTAGTAGAAAAAGAGCCACTCGTGTGGTCTGTTCCAGCCAACAAAAAATCATCAGAACCTGTACCACCCAAGGAGGAGAAGGAATCTGCATCTGCTTCAGCATCCTAAACCGTCTTCTTCTTTGGTTACAAAAGGGTCAAGAACAACTAAGAGAACAAGAACAGCCAGGAGCATGATGTATGAACCGAATTTTGTGATGATGCTATGAGAGGTAATAATAACCCATCATCCTTCACTTAGTTCTCTCACCTCTTTGTTGTTTTGTTTTGTTCATGTATCGCTGCTGTTTTTAAATACCATTTAAATTTATCATTCGATAATTAAAGTACATTATTTTATCTCTGGGTTCGCGGCAAAATGTTGCATTGAGCAGCTGATTGGATAATGTGTGTTCGACATTGATCTTGCAAGCTTATTCTTTTGCATGATTTGATTACTACATGTAATTAAATATCTGCAACTGTATCCAAAAACAATTTTCTTGTCGATCTAATCTCTCTTTTCGAAACACATGTAAAATTGCAAGCAAAAGTGGAAAACAGAAGCTCGACATTGTATATATTTTTTAATTGAGATTTTTCACACGTAATATATAATTCAATGTGAAGAAAAAGATGACATATTTGTCTTAGAGAGAGGAAAAAAAAGAACAATTATTATTAAAAAAACAAAAAGGAACAGTTAAACTGCTGAATGCACGAATGGAGAGAATAGGTTGAGTTTTTGGGTTAAAAGAGAAATCAAAAGTAGATATTATAAAACAAAACACAAAAAAAAAAGACACTAATAATGACAAACGAGCAAGGTGTAGTAGTTTTGTTTGGGGGGGGGGGGTGTGCGAGAAAGAAAGAAAGAGAGAGAAAAAAACTACTTGTCTTTCCCACCGAACATTCCCATCAAGTCTTTGCCCGAACCCATCTGCTTCATGAGACTCTGGAGACCGCCCATGCCGCCGATCTGCTTGAGCATCTGAGGCGGTAGGACCTTGCTCATGTGCTGCGCGTTCATGTTTCTCGACAGCGCGCTCATGTCTCCGTTCTTTGGGATCTTTAGCCCTTTCATGTTGCCCCATATCTTTGCTAGCTTCTTGTACTCTTCCAGCATCTCCATCACTTCTCTTACAATCCTCCCTGACCCTCTCGCTATCCTCATCATCCTTGACTCGTTAAACAACTTCGTGTTCGAGCTGTCCAGTTCTGCACCAGTTATAATAACACTCATATCACCATTTTTTGCTCAAAATCTATTACTACACTGTTTCTCCAAATAAGACTATTCTGTTCTTCTCACCTTCGTTTGTCATAGAATCCATCATTGTCATGTATCGCTTTAACTTCGCATGGCTTTCTTTCTCATGTCCTTGCGGCATGATTTCAGAACTGAATCCAGGAAGCATTTGGAAAACCTAAACACACACCCAACAACACTTCACGTTGTTATATATCATCAAACAACTCGTGCTCTTAAAAAGCCTAAATATAATAATACTTGACAAGAGATTCTGACCTCCTTAAGTGGGCCCATGTTCAGTATGTTCTGGAACTGGTCGTACATTATTCTCAATGTAAAGTTACCCTGAGAGAGCTTTTCAATAAGTTCTGGCTGTTGGTCTTTAGGCACCACCTCTTGTAGTTTATCCACGAATCCAGACCAATCACCCATTCCTGTTGTACATAAAAATATTCTGAATCAGCAAACAATCCATTAAGAGACTTTGATTACTCCTCACAATGCTACTAAATCTTCAATCAATGCCATCAAGGTTACCTAAGAGACGGCTGACAAATGGTTTGACGTCAAACACTTCAAACTCATCCATATGCTCTCCTGTTCCGATGAATATCACAGGACTTTTTGTAGCTGCAACACTAACAAGATACAAATAGATTACAATCAATTTGCCTACTGTAAAAGCCTGCAAAGATTTCATATTGACTATTTCAACTTTTTGTATCTGAAAGATGCTTACGCGCTAAGAGCACCTCCACCCTTGGCATGACCGTCCATCTTAGTGATAATAACAGCTCCTACAGCAACACTTTGCTTGAATGCTTGAGCTTGATCAAATGCAGCTTGACCAATACTGCTGTCCATAACAAATATAACGAGATCTGGTTTCTGCAAAATGAATAGACCATGATCAGAACCCACAACATCAACCAGGAACAAACATAAGACTCTAAGACAACAGACCATACCGTAGCTTCAGCAACTTGACGCATTTCTTCAAAGAGGGTAGCTTCTTGTTTATGGCGACCACTGGTGTCAACAATTATAAGATCACAGTTTTCTTTCTTGAACCTATCAACTCCCTCAACAGCAATTTTCACAGGATCAGATTCCGTGTAGCTGCAAAGAATCACAACCCAGCATTAGCACATTCTACTATCACAGTTCGTCCGAGAGAATAGTGTTCTTTCTACAGCATTAGTTTTAACTCAAAATATCTTCTTCGTTTTTTTCATCTGCATCTGTTACTGTCATTGAAGTAAATCCATAACTACAAATAGCAAGTCACAGCAATCGCAATTAGAAACAGAACATAACACACGAGCCCAAATGATCCGTGTATGCATACTTTTGAACTCTTTGACGAAGATAGGAGATCGTTTGATAGAGTGGCACTAACGAATTTCAAAAAAAAAAAGAACGCAAGAAAAACAGGTAAAGGGTTTAAAGATACTCCTAAAGGTAAGTATCACGCAGAGAAAGTGGAAAAGTATGACAAAAACCTACTGGATGATGAAATAAGAAAGATATTAAGTAACCGTAGTCCTTTTCAGAGCAGAGTTTTGCAGCTGCTGGCCTAAACCAAACAATTTCATAAACTTTGTTCTTTGCCTCTACCGTCACAAAGAAAATTCCATCTTTTTTACAGACACTTGTATATGAGCTACTACTCTATTAGATACCAAAGGTCTTACGAGCATGCAAGAAGAAAGCTGATACTAAGATATAAATCTACATACAAAGGGGAAAGACAGGACTAAGAAGTCATAACACCGCAAAGGGATTGATTTGAGGTACCTTCCATAAAAGGGGATCCTAGCCTTGGTGGCATTCTGTTTCAGCTGATCGAAAGCACCCGCCCTGAAAGTATCAGCACACACTAGAGCTGGTTTGTACCCTTTCTTCTGATGATAATAAGCATACTTGGTACACGTTGTGGTTTTTCCAGCACCTAAACATAACAGTCATCAAAAGTTGGGAGTGGAATTACGCATACAAATCTATCTACACATAAGAAACAAACACAAATAAACCATGAAAGACCCCACCTTGTAATCCGACGAACATAACTACACTAGGTTTAGACTTTTTGGGGGCAAAGGCAGGCTTTCCTGGATCCAGCATCTTACATAGTTCACTAAAGATAGCCTGAGAGAAACAATACGATAATCAAGAGCAATTCAAGAAAAATAATTAAAACCCAATTTCATCGAATTCATAAAAAAATCGACAAGGAATTAGACCTGCTCAATGATCCGTCGCTTGTTGTGACCGGCTGCTAGATCCTCGAGGTTGACGATCTTCTTAATATTGCTCTGCATCTCCCTCACGAGGGGGAAAGAAACATCGGACTGGAGCAGAGCGCGAGTGATCTCGTTCAAGCATTCATTCAGAGCCTTCTCATCGATAATCGTCACATTGCTCATCTGCTGTAAGGCGCGGGTAATCCGCCCGCCGAGCTCCGCCAACACCATCTTCGCTGCTGTGCGGATTCAACAAAGATCAAGAAATCTAATACCTTTGTGAGGGGAGAGAACCGGATTTGAGGAATTTGAGGCTAGGCTTTTGATCAGAGATCTTTCGTCGGAGATTGAAGGATTGTGACGGGGAGAAGTTGAAGTTTGATCTTAAGAGGCAAAGCAAATCAAATATGATGGGCCTTAAAGGAGCTCAACAGGCCCAATGGGCTACTCATATATCTTGATTTTTCACAACTTACCACCATACATAGGCAAAGCAAATCATATCTCTTGTCATATGAACCACAACCAGAATTTTAACATTCTCTTGAAAGTCTAAGATGCTTGAATCAATTCCAAATGTCTTGTATTTGGTGGTCTACATGTTGCTTGAGCATGTGCATGATTGATTTCTCTTATGCAACACCACATCTTCTACAATATAGATCAACCCTAATACCTTTTGAGTTTGAGTTTGAAATTTTTTAATCAAATGTAATCAATATATTAATTAACTCAAATTTTACCTTATATATTAATCAATTAAGAAGATATTTTAATCAATATAAATAAAATGTAAAATTTGAAAAATTAAGAAGATTTTTTTTTTTTTGCACTTGGGCTTACTTGCATAATAATAAAAAAAGTTGTACCTCTTTCTATATTTATTATTCAAAATCTATTAAAAAAACAAATATTAGCTTTAAAATGTATAGCTTAAAAAAAATATTAGCTTGTTATGGAAAGTATGGAAGTTTTGGATTTGTCTTGAGTTTTTAAATGTCCCTTTTCATTTCCATTTCGATTGGATTATGTTGTTGTGTTTTTTCATGGTTTTGGAATGCAACCCAAATATCATGGCTTAACGGAGTATTCTCGTGATCTTGTAAAGTGTAAGATTATGATATTTTCATATATATCTTTTGTTCGAAGGTAGAATTTTTTAGTAGGTTTTGCATCTTTTTTTTGAACTAAGTGATTCTACATTGTTCATATCTTCTTTCTATAGAATACCCTGCTAAATAGACTAAACCATCATTGTTTTGTTATTTTTCTTCATGAGCATAAATATTGGGTCAGCTCTTCTAGGATAATTATCTGAAAGGTGAAAGCCACACATAATCCCACAAGTTCTTCCAAACTTACGGAAAGTTTTTTTTTCTTTTTTGAAAAAAACTTACGGTACGTTGATCCGAACAATTACCATAAGTTTTGGCTACACATTTAATTAGGTTTGTTAGCTTGACAAAAGAATAACAAATCATCCTCAAAAAGAAGATAATTGACTGAGGCTCTTGAAACTCTATAAACCAGAAAGCTAACTAACTGCTTTATTTGTCTATTATTGGTTATTGTGGTCATGTGTTTGAGGAAAATGAGAGACAATAAAAAAAACTAGGCGTATTGGGTTTGTGAGACATGATTTTGTTAGTCTCTAAATTGTAATGGCTTTTGGTGAGTAATGGATAAGTTACACACTTGCTTATATCGAAAAGTAAAGATGGAAAGTATTGATTTAATATCACGTAACTAAGTACAGTGCCACACAATTTCAAATAAAATTATAAATGGTCATTATAAAAAAGTAAATTCGCGCGTATGCGCGGATACTCATCTAATCTGAAATAAAAACACTTCTGGACAAAAATAGAATGTAAACTTTTGATCTTAAATTTTAAATCGCCATCATCGAAAATCTGACATTTCACAATAGCCGACAAAAAAAATTTGTCGCCGGATTTGAGATAAAAAAATAAATCATTGTTTTACAATTTGGTGATTAAACACAAACGCTAAATCAGAAATTCATATGTTTGAGTTTCAACTTTTTTTTCAAATTTTACATTTTATCATTATTTTTAATGTATTGAATATTGATGATTTCACTAGGCATGCTGTAGGGAGCCACTAATGGCTATGGACCAGCCCTGCTCAAACAGTTATATATATATATGAGAAAGATGCAATATATCTTGGTTTGGCCATTATAGCTAGTAAAATCATCGGATAATGTAATTTTTTTGGCATTATAGCCACTGTGGTTATTTCTACAAAAAGTTCCATTTGTGAACCTCCCTCTTTCACCTGGTTTATTTTCCTAGATTAACATTAGATAATGCATCCAGAATTTTCTACGGTTCCATATTCCAAACGAAAAAATTGTAAAAAGAGAATCCATTTCATATATCCAAAAGTAGAACGTTTAAAAAAGAACAGTTTTTCATTTTACAAATACAAATACAGCAAACCGATATATGTTCAACTTTAATTTGCTTTGACCTACGAAGAAATCATATTTTTGGATACATGCAAAATAAATAGATTTCAAAATAACATGTACACGTACATATACCACATATATAGTATATCAATATGTGTCGCTTTTCTTTTTTTCTGTATAAATATGTGTCAACTTAATATGAAAGATTTTTATTCAATGACTTGATTTTTCCAATTCAGTTAAAACAATAATAAATTTCCAAAAATAATTCGAGAACCAAAGATATGGTCAAATAACATGTGTCACTCGACCACTGATCATTTTCAACTTATAAGCAAAGTATAGTAGTAATATTATCATAGTCAAATATTAAAAATCTAGACTCAAAACAGAAATATATTATTATATGTATTTATTTTTTTTACCTTTTATGTTAATTTAAACATTTTGCTAGTCTGTATTTTAACCGGAACTCTCCTTTATCACTAACTTGATTGTTCCAAAGTAGTCAACAAAATCTAGCACTCATAAATACCGTTTTCCATTGGCTTACAAATGGCGAAATAGATAAAGATTCGATGATTCATCGTTTTATTTTCAAGATTTTTCACTCATACATCCCCAATTCCTCATCCGCTATATAACAACGAGATCAAAACGAAGCACTAGTAGTAATCATTTCTAAACGCACAAGAGAGAATCTATCAAACTAAACACGAGATATATATGGAGACCGTAGTATTGATTGTGGGAGCTGGACCTTCCGGTTTAGCAACATCGGTTTGTCTAAACCAACACTCCATCCCAAACGTGATCCTCGAGAAAGAAGACGTCTATGCATCACTTTGGAAGAAACGAGCCTACGATCGTCTCAAACTTCACTTAGCCAAAAGTTTTTGCCACCTTCCTTTCATGCCACACGGTTCTGATGTTCCAACCTTCATGCCCAAAGACCTTTTCATCGACTACCTTGATGCATACGTTACCCGTTTCAACATAACCCCTAGATACAACCGTACCGTGAGGTTCTCAACGTTCGATGTCTCCAATAACAAGTGGAGGGTCGAGGCGGAAAACACGGTGACTGGAGAAACCGAGGTGTATTGGTCAGAGTTTCTGGTGGTTGCGACCGGAGAAAACGGAGATGGAAATATTCCGGCGGTGAAAGGGATTGAAACTTTCCCCGGAGAGATTGTTCATTCGAGTCAGTATAAATCTGGTCGTGATTTTAAAGGTAAAAATGTTCTTGTTGTCGGAGGTGGAAATTCTGGTATGGAGATTAGTTTTGATCTTTGCAACTTCGAAGCTAATACTGCCGTTCTCGTCAGAACTCCGGTAAGTATTTAATTAATGTTGATTTTGTCTTCTAATTTTTTTGTTCTGTATGCATGAACGTTAAAGATGCAAACTGGTCTTGCATGTAGACATGGCGTAGATGATTTATTCCAACGTGAAATTACTAATATGCCTCTCAACGCGATAATTGTTATTTTGTCCATTCATATTCCTCACCGTTTCTTTTGTTCAATTTTCTCTTGTGGTCATAAGTTTTATTGTAAATCTGGGTAGAGACACGTGTTGACGAAAGAAGAGGTGTACTTTGGGATGTCATTGCTGAAGTATTGTCCGGTGAAGGTGGTTGACACATTGGTGATGTTGTCGACTATGGCAAGATTATTTGTGTACGGAGATAGTTCCAAGTACGGACTCTTACGACCGAAACAAGGTCCTTTTGCCACCAAACTCTTTGCTGGAAAATCTCCTGTCATCGATGTCGGGACTGTCCAAAAAGTTCGCGACGGCAAGATTCAGGTACCTTCCATTGTCCATAAAATTTTATCCTCACTTTTATAAAAATACTCGATTAGACTCCTTCAAGTTACAAACTTGATATTTTATGATTCGTACAAAAAAAAAAATTAAAATTCGAAAACAACATCAAATCATCCAAAAAAATAAAATAAAATAAAATTGAGAATGTAATATTTTTACCTTTTGGTTGCTTATCATTACTTTTTTAATTAGCTATATATAAGATGTTTATTTTGTTGTCTTTCTTTTTATATCATTTACCTATTTTGTTATTATTTACGTTTATAATTTGCTTAATTGTTTCCTACCGTTATTCATTTTTATTTTCATTCAGACTTCTACATTTATTTTATTCATTTCTATTACTTATCAAGTGGTCATTACTTTAATTAATTATTATTGGAATATTAGGTTATCAATGGTGTCGTAGGAAGCATCAAAGGCAAGACCTTAACGTTCGAAAATGGATTGAAACAAGATTTCGATGCGATTGTGTTTGCCACTGGTTACAAAAGCTCTGTTTGCAATTGGCTAAAGGTGCAACAAAAATACCCAGAAAATCTTATACTCAGCACAAAATTAAACCGGTTTAACTTATAGCCGATTAAATTAATATAACAATGATGGTGTTTTGTGAAAATGTGAATACAGAACTATGACTACGTGATGAAGGACGATGGTTTCCCCAAAAAACCAATGCCGAAGCATTGGAAAGGAGAGAAGAATCTTTACTGTGCTGGATTTTCGAGGAAGGGAATCGCCGGAGCCGCCCAAGATGCTATGTATGTGGCTGACGACATCAGATCCATCTTGGCAACTACCAAATGTTAAAGTTATATCTTTGTTAGAAGAATCGTGTTGGTTTTGGTCTAGTCTAGTTTTAAAATGGTGTTTTTAATCTAGAATTTGGAATGATTTGTATTAAAATGACAAATCATATGTTATTTAAATATGAATTTTAAAAAGTTTTTTAAACATAGTGTTATTGAACTAGTGATTTGAAAATGATTTTCAAATCCACTGTTATTGCAAATATTTTAACCAATATATTTTAGAAGATTTTTAGTGACTTCAAGACGTTTTGGTGGACTTGAAGTTAAAAATACAATGATCTCATGATTTAAGTAAGATTTTATAGAATTTAAATAACAAATCATAACAACGTTTCTAATTCACCCAAATCATCTAAACACTTATTTAAACTCAAATCATACCAAATATTTGGTTCAATACACCCCTCCACAATTCAAAATCAGGAGCAAGAACGAATCATCTGTCAATCATTTTTACGATGAAGTGAACTATAAACGCTTGATAAATTAATTTGTTTGTTAGCAGTAACCATTGGGTGTCTGCGTATCTGACTAATTCGTCTAAATTTGATCAAGATTCTTTGCTCTTTATACTAAATATTGGTCTATATCCTCTAAAGTAACATAACATATCCTTAATTATATCAATTTCGTTTTTCTAATTTTTTCTTCATATATGAAGTTGTTTTCTACCTCATATTCTTCATCTCTAACCACATAACTGTTGTCTCAAACCTTAGATCGGTCGACTTAGAAAAAATCATGATGATCTACACAGTTTTTATAATGTTTGACTCGATCGTAAGAAAAAATGTTGACCGAGTATATAACACAAATTACTTTTTTAGTTCATTAACTTTATGATGACTAACTTAACTTTTTACTGAACCATCCATTATTAAAATTTTACAAAATATATTTTAAGTACTGTATGTTCTTTTTACAAATATATATTTTGTAAAATTGTACACAACAGTTCTTTTTGTTGTTGTTGTTGTTGTTGTTGTTGTTATTTGTTGGGAAAAATTTGAAAAAGAAGTAGGCCTTATATTTGTCTAAAATGTTTGAAATAATAAAAAGGGCTCACGATTGTCACAGACTCACAGGCCGGGGAGAATAAGACACAAAAACCAAGTTTCACAAAAGCCCACTATAACTCAGCCCATTTCAGAGAGGGATGCGGTACTCCTCCGCTTTTGACCTATTTCCAACCGTTGCCTCTTAATAATAAAAAAATCTTTCTATGAAAAAAAAGAAATCAAACTTCTGCCACGTGGACGGCAGAGATCAAATAACACGCTCGGAGAGACAGCCATTAGATGGAAAAAAAGAAAAGGACCATTTTACCCCAAACCAGAATCAAAATGATTATAAATACATCTTTCTAAAACCCTAAAGAGAAAAATATCTTACGCAGCTGTCTAGGGTTTTTGCCTCTCTCCACTCTCTCAAAAAAACCTAGCAGTCGCTCCTCTTCTCAAAATTCTCCATGGGCAAGTCTGCTAAGAAATCCGCCACCAAAGTAACCATCTCCTCCTTCTGGAGTTTTTTCATTTTTTCTTCTGCTTACTCTGCCTCTAGTCTCTGTTCCTGTCTTCGTCCCACGAATTTAACGAATTTTTGTTCTGTGCTTCGTATTTTCAGGTTGAGGCAGCACCTGCTGTTATCAAGGCCACGAAACCTTTGAAGAAAGGTAAGACCTTTATGTTTCTTATGGGTCTGATTATTAGTGTTTTGCCTGTTATGTTTGGCTCTCTTTTCTCTCTGTTACAAAAAGAGTTCCAAAGTTCGCGTTTTTATTTTCTGTATTGCCCGTACTGGTATGTCTGATAGATAAAGTTCGTTAATTTGGGATATATCAGTAGTAGAATACAGTAATCGTGCTTAGATATAGTATTTGAAATTGATTGGTTGCTGAATCATGTTTTTTGATGCCTCTTTGTTGATATAGAACGTTTAATGTTGAAGAAGTTGTTTGATTTTAAATTTGTATGCATCATTTCCCGTCAGGTAAGAGAGAGCCTGAGGATGATGTGGATACTAAAGTGAACCTTAAGAAGCAGAAGAAGGACGTGGTTGCTGCCGTTCAAAAGGAAAAAGCTGATAAGAAGGTGCCTAAGAAGGTGGAGAGCTCTGACTCATCAGACTCTTCAGATTCTGAGGAAGAGGAGAAGGTATAACTTTGAATGTCTTACAAATCTCATCGTTGGTTGATAAACTTAGTCGAAGTGTACCTATTGCTGTGTTTGCTGTATATCACGTAGTACTTGTGTATGTATTCTTTATGTTCATTAATATTTATTTTAAGTACCCTGTTCTGATTTGTCATCTTGAAACTGTGCCAGGCTAAGAAGGTTCCTGCCAAGAAGGCTCCTGTTAAGGCTGCTTCAAGCAGTGATGACTCATCTGGCGACTCTTCTTCAGATGATGTAATAGTTCTTTTGCTGTTTATTATTGTGTTTTCACTTTTGTACCTTGTGAAACATCTTGCTAAAACCTTCCGGTCTTTTTTATTTTGTAGGAACCTGCACCCAAGAAGGCCGCTGCTGCTACCAACGGAACTGTTGCAAAGAAATCAAAGGATGACTCATCTTCTGAGGATGAATCTTCAGACGAGGTTAATTTCTGAAGGTTATCCGCAATTTAGCCTGTTCTCCTTGGTGTTGTGCTAACATTCTTGGCTTTTTCCATTTGTTTCAGGAAGTTGTTGCTACCAAGAAGCCTGCTGCAGCTGCTAAAAATGGTTCTGTGAAGGCTCAGGCTGAGTCCTCCTCGTCTGAGGAGGACTCTTCTGATGAGGAGCCTGCAAAGAAACCTGTTGCCGCTAAGCCAGCTGCTAAAGATTCTTCATCATCTGATGAATCAGAAGATGAATCTGAGGATGAGAAGGTATAAAATTTGTCTTCATACCTGTAAATATCTTCAGTTTTCTATTTGCATATGCCGTGTGTGTTTACTTCAATTGGTCTCTGATTATTTCGTTATGAATGTAGAAACCTGCTGCTAAGAAGGCAGCTCCTGCTGCCAAGAAGGCTGCAAGCAGTTCTGATTCATCTGAGGAAGATTCGGATGAGGTTAGCATTTGTCCTCTAATGAGAGACCTCAATAATCAGCTTTTGATGTCTTATATTTGATTCATTGTCGTTAATCATGTATTGGTTTATTTTTTTGCAGGAAAGTGAAGATGAAAAACCTGCACCGAAAAAGGGTAAAGCTGATGCCAAGACTGCTAAAAAGGAGAGCAGTAGTGAAGAGTCTAGCGGATCTGATGAATCCGAGAGTGAAGATGAGAAAGAAACCCCAAAGAAAAAGGTTTGAGCAATTCTTACTTCCTCAATTGATATAATGTTTACTACGAATTTCATTACGGTTCTAAAATAATTAAGATGTATTTTTATTGCATATTGTTTTATCACTTACTGTTTGCTGATAAACTTCATTTTTCTGTTATAAAAACAGAACTCTGATGTAGAAATGGTGGATGCTGAGCAGAAATCAAATGCAAAACAGGTACGAGTCTCTTGTGTTAAAATTGTCGTTTCTCTACTCACTTTATGTATCATGCTTTGAAGTTAATTTGTGGATCCTGCTTTTTTTTTTCTTTCAGCCAATGACACCATCAACTGCTACTGGAGGATCAAAGACACTCTTTGTTGCCAATCTCCCATTCGCAGTTGAAAGATCAGATGTGTAAGTAGCAACTTTCTTTTCTCTTTCTTTCTCTCTTTTCGTTGTGCAAGTTTTTCATAACCTTGTTATCTTTTATCCTCTGTTTACAGTGAGAATTTCTTCAAAGAAGCTGCTGAAGCTGTTGATGTTAGATTTGCTATGTCAAAAGAAGATGGCAGTTTCAGGGGCTTTGGACATGTTGAGTTTTCATCTGCTGAAGATGCAGAGAAGGCGTTGAAACTTAACGGCAGACCTTTGCTCGGTCGTGAAGTTCGTCTTGATGTTGCTCAAGAGAGAGGCGAGAGAGGCGCATACACTCCACAAAGCGGGTAAGTTGATTTTTTCTTTTTAATATCTCTTGAGATTTGTATCTGTGAAATGTTCATTTGTTGATATTATAATTACTCTCGGGAAATTTATTGCAGAAACTTCAGAAGCGGTGGTGGTGCAGCTCAAACAATTTTCGTCAAGGGATTTGACGCTTCTCTTCCGGAGGATGATATCAAGAGCGCTTTGAGTGAACATTTCGCATCATGCGGAGAGATCACTAGGGTTTCGGTTCCCATAGACCGTGAGACCGGTGGTTCAAAAGGGTTTGTGACTTTCCACTGTATGACCAGTTTGTGAATTTTCTCATATGCTTACTAAACCGTATGTGTATCCTGTTTTTTTTTTTTTTTTACAGAATTGCTTACGTTGACTTCAAAGAAGGCACAGAGAAGGCGTTGGAACTTACTGGTAGTGAGATGGGAGGATGTTATCTTGTAGTTGATGAGGCTAAGCCGAGGGAAAACAGTTTCGGATTCAATAGTGGTGGAAGAAGCGGAGGATATGATGCAAGGAGCAGTGGCAGAGGAAGAAGTGATCGTGGTCGTGGTCGTGGTCGTTTCGGTAGCGAACGTGGTGGTCGTGGTCGTTTCGGTAGCGAACGTGGTGGTCGTGGAAGGCCTAGTTTCACTCCCCAAGGTACATAAATTTGTTATTGATATTGGTGTCCTTTGAATCCTTTGAAACTAAACATCTCACTAATGCTTTTGTTTTGATTCTTCAGGTAAGAAGACTACCTTTAACGACGAGTAGAAGCTTCCGCAGAAGAAAAGACTCTTCTTTATGTTCTTAGCTTGTGATACTTCGCATCCTTTTTTTTATTGTTTCAGTTTCTTTTTGTTGCTCTAGTTGCGCTTTTTGTCTGAACCTTAAATTTTTGTCTGAATGTTTAAGTAGCTCAGTTTTGAGTGCTTTTGGTGTTGAATCTTTCATTACTCATTACTTCTTAGTAATTTATTACTCTAGTAATATCCTTTTTCGATCCGATTGATTAGGCAGAGTAGACAAAAAAACAATATCTCTCAAGGGATACAAATTTACATTTCTCAGGTTTTCTCAGATTAAGTCTCAAAACCGTAAAAGGAAATTGTTATTACAAGGAGGATTAGTAGTAACTCAAGACTGAGACTTTAGCTTGAGGACCACCTTGTACATAGACAAAATCATAAGCTTGTCCTGCTTTCAAAGTCTTTTGCCACTGAGGAAGCTGGTAAGTATTCATTTGCCCTGTTGGGTTTAGACCCCATATAGGTCCTGAGAGATCTTCGATCTTAAGCTTGAGATCAGAGATAGGTTTCTGAGAATTGTTCTTGATGATCACTTTGTGCCTATAGTACCTCGTGTTCCCGGCCATCCAATTAGCTGTTATCGAATGAAGAAACTCTATCGCTGCACCTGATTGTTTTGGGCTGTATGTTGTTGGTGTTGCTTTGTAAGATGAAGCTGTGAGAATTTCAGAGAAAATCAGGATCAGAGAAACTGCAGAGAAGTTTCAGAACAGAGGAAGCAGTAAGTAAAAAAAATGATCAACCTGGTGGTTTTGTTGTTTGGTAAGGTTTAGGAGATCCTCCTCCATAAGTTCCTACAAAATTTCATTACATTACTTGATCGTGATGAGAATAAGAGTTATTTTGAGGACAAGGTTTGAAGTCCAAGTTACCTAATTTGCCAGAGAGTTTAGCGAATAGACCAACGAGTGGAGCTGTTCCAGACAAAGTTGGTTCTGATTGCTCGTAGTTTGTCCGGTCATCGGAATAGTAATCATACTTGTCTGGTCCACCAACAAGAGCACCATGGATAACATTAGGATCAGCTTGAGATCTTCTGTACCAAGACTCAAATCCTTGAGAACAATACACAGAAGTACGTTGAACAAAGATTGAAACTATTGAAGCGCCTCTATGGTGAACTCGGATTGGATATTTCGGTCCATATCCAACTAAGTAACTCATTCCTTGACGGTTCTTTCCAAGAATATAATCAGTCTGCAGAAGAAAAATAAAAGAACTTGAGGTGGTTTTGGTTCCTGAAAGATTTGGTTACTTCATTTGAATCAACAAGAAAATGGTTTTGGTTCTTGAAAGATTTAGTTTACCTGAGATCTAGCAAAGTCAAGAAGTGCTTGAGGTGGAACCGAACCATCAGGACAATTGAGTTTAGCGTTTGCTGCAGAGAGATAATCAGAATAAACCGCGAGAAGAAATGAAGCAGCAGATGCGTATTGTAGATTGTTCCACTCTCTAACGTACATCAAACCACCTGAGTTTCATCATCAAAAAACAAAACAAAAGCTTTCAATACGTATAGAATTTTTTCGAGTAATTAGAATTGGATTAGATGTGCTTATAAACTTACCAGGAGTTGTTTGAATGTTGTAGCCACCATTCTTCTTGAGACAAGCACAAGTGAAGTAATCAGCTTTCATCTGATATTGCTTCAATGTCGAAGTATACGCACCGCCTTTCCCTTCTAACAAGATCTGTACACACACACACACACACAAATCAAACAAGGATCAAGATTAGTAACGTAACCAAAAACATTCTTGAACCAAACCAAAATACAAGTTTATACCTTGGTGAGAAGGACTTGAACACCGGCGTATTTGTTATCCCAAGAGAATTCTTTCACTCCCCAGCCGGTTCCGCCCATGTAACCGGCATTGTCTACAGCGTATTTCAAGTAGTACTGGTCTCCGGTTGCGCGGTGTAGCCATGCCGCAGCCCAAAGAAGCTCATCCTTCAAGAAATGATACATTAGAGACGATTTTGTATTGAAACTACATTCAATGAAAGAAGAGAGTTGGAGATTCTCAGAGAAGGAAAATGGAGAGATCAGGTCAAAGGGGTTATACCGAGTAACCAGATGACATGTAGAAAGCTTTTGCATTTGGGATTGAATCAGTGTATAATCCTCTGTACTTGTCAGCAAATGAGAAGAGCTGAAAAACAACACAACAACCAAGTTTCAAATGTTCAGAATCTAAACCGAACCGGATTCACAACCCAAGACTACTAGTGGACAATGGACATATAAACTGAACCGGATTCATACAAAGCTTTTTATTTATGATGAACACTCAAAGGATTACAAGGTAACACTCAAACACCAAAAGTTAACCGGAATTTGTTTATAAACCTACTCGGTACTATTATGACCATTGACCAAAATCAAGTTTAGCGTGACCGAATCAATTAAACCAAAATTCATCAGGTGTTACCATATCCAACCAACTCTACTCAAAACTATTGTTGACACTTAAATGTAGAGAAACAGAGGAAGGCAATAACCGAACCAAATCAAACCGAAATCGAACCAAATAACAAAATGCTCCTCTAAACCATAGACCCTAAAATTTGAAAAACTAAAAAGAGGAAGAAGAAAAAAAACGAACCTCTTTGGCATGAGATAAGAGGATGGCAGAGTAAGAGGAGTTAAATGGCTTGAAAGCCAAAGAAGCAGCGGCTAAAGCAGCAGCGGTTTCACCGGCTAAGTCTGAGCCAGGATGGTATTGGTCAAGCTTATAAGCTGTTCTTGAAGTGGTCATGTCCTCGGCTCGCTCCCAACAGTAATGGTCTGATTCTCCATCTCCAACTTGACCCCATAGAACATTAGGCTGAGGATGAGCCTTGATGAAGTAATCAGTTCCCCATCTGATTGACCACAACGTTTGTTGCATCTGGTTCAAACCGGATAGCTCTTTTCGGTTATCGACCGCGGCCCACGATAGCATTGTCACTGCGAAAGCCATTGGTAAACCGAATTTCACATGGTCTCCTGCATCATAATATCCTCCCTCCAAGCTCACCTGATCATTTATATATACACAAACCTCAATATCATTATGTAAAATGATAAAATATCCTTGTTCTTACATTTTTTTTTTTTTTATAATTATAACACTGATAATATATTTAAGTTTATTTTTATAAACTTAACACGTATTTGATGAGTGAATCTAAGTATTGACACAAGGACTAGACAAATACAAACAACTAGGCTACATATGATGAACATGTGCTAATTTTGATTATAGTTTTGCAACTGATAATCTGGATGATATTTTACGGGAATTAACATTTTTGGACATTAATTAGATCCGCCTATGAAACAAGCATTATGTGTGTGTGTGTGTGTGTGTATGGACTTACGCCTTGAGCAAGACCATCCTTGAGACCAGAATGGCTACGCCATTTGACACGTTGAGCAGTCGGCAACTTCCCTGACCGTTGAGCCTCAAAGAACAAGAAGGTCTTGTCAAGGGCATTTCCGTAATTATAATACTCGGCTGCCGCGGTGGCTGCCGCGAGAAGAACGGTCAGTAATAGGCCTGCGCCGAACAAAGACCCACCAAACTTCTTCATTTCTCTCGATCAATATTAGTTTTAAGTTAACTTCTATCTCCCAAGAAATGTTCTTTGTTCAGGTTTGTGATATTAGTTAGTATATATATAGAGATTGTGTCTGTGAGTTTGGTGAGAGTCGAGAGAGAGAGGAATGTATAGAGAGAATCAAATAGGTACAAATTTGTCTGAACAATCATTGTCTTTGTCTTTATTTGTGTTCGTGTACTGTGTTTGATAATAGTTGTGGCATTCACGTTTTGTTAGAGCTTCTCACGTTGTACCTTCAGACTTTTGTGTAGATAAGCTAATTAAACCGATATTGACTTATCACGTGTATCTCTCTGATTGGCCGTTGGATGAACGTGATTTTCACCATCTTTTTGAATATAATTAGATGAATGCATCTTCTTATAAAAATAGTGTTAAGAATAATAATTATTTTGGTTGATTTTTGTTAAGGTGTCAACGGTCAAATTTTCATTCGTGGTATTCACATCTTGCAATCCTTTTTTTTCTTTTTTTTTTCCCAAATTGATTTGTATGTTCTGATGTTCGTCATTTATAGTTTTTTACTTAACAATTTAACATACATACTATATATCTTTTATACTAGTGTTTGCCTATTCAAACTGACCAATGAAAAATAAGCACCAGTGGGACCCTTTGCCAACAAAGACGAATGGGTCCCATGTTCAATTACTCTCCCTTTATCCAAAACCGCGATCGCGTTGCAGTTTTGAATCGTGCTTAGTCTATGCGCGACCACAACGCTCGTCCTCCTTACCATCACGCGCTCGAGCGCGTCTTGCACCACGCGTTCTGATTGACTATCCAAAGCGCTTGTCGCTTCATCAAGAAGCAACACCGATGGGTTCTTCAACACAGCCCGAGCAATAGCAATCCTCTGTTTCTGCCCACCGGATAACTGTACTCCTCTGTCTCCACAGTAGGTGTCATAGCCGTCCGATAGCGACGTGATGAAATCGTGAGCGTTAGCTGTCTTCGCCGCCTCGATGATCTCCGACTCACCGATCTTGTCAGATGCTCCTCCGTACAAGATGTTCTCTCTGATTGTCCCAGAGAACAACGCTGGCTCTTGGCTAACCAGAGCTACGTGTTGACGAAGCGATCTCAAATGATATGACTTTACGTCACGGCCATCGATTCTCACGGTACCTTTTAACGGGTCGTAGAATCGTTCGATCAAGCTTATTATTGTGGATTTACCTGACCCGCTTGGACCAACGATCGCTGTTGATATCCCTTGGTCGATCTCAATGGAGAAGTTGTTGAATATAGTCACGTTTGGTCGAGTGGGGTAAGCGAAGTCCACGTGGAGAAAACTGATCCGTCCTTTTAGGTTTTGCGGGATGTATCCATTCTCAGACTCAATGGTTGTGCAACGGTCCAACACTTGGAACACAGACCCAACAGCGACCGAACCTTTAGCTAGATCCGTCGTCATGGATCCAGCGTCGGCGATAACCCGACCCGTACTCACAAAGATGGTAAACATCTCAAAGAATGCTTTCGAAGCGATCTTTCCTTGAGAGATTAGTCTACCGCCGTACCAGAAATTCATAGCTGAAGTGCACGTTATGAGGCTTCTTGAAGTCGCGAGCACGATCCCGGCTAACCACGATTGCCGGACGTTTTCTCTCCCTGGACCTTCTTGAACCCTTTTGAGTAGCTTCAAGATCCGTTCTTGTGACGAGAAAGCTGTGATGGTTCGGATGTTGGAGACAGCTTCTGCGGCTAGTTTGCTGCTCTCGTCTTGAGCTTTCTTGGTCTTTTTGGATGTGTTCTTGACCAGAACGTGCTGAGCGGAAAAGCACACAACAACAAGTGGCTGCATTGCAATCATCACTATGGCTAAACGCCAAGCGATGACCAAACCAAGTGTACAAGCTGTGATCACTGCGGATATAGTTTGTACCAACAGTGACACCCGTTCACCAACCAACGATCTCACCTATCATAACAAAACATTACAAGATCAAGAATTGGTAAAAAAAATTGTTCCAAGTTCGAATTAATAAGGTGGAACACATATATACCAAGTTAGCTTCTTTTGCTAGTCTGGAGCAAATTACACCACTCGAGTTCTCGTCTTCATCGAACCAATTTACTTCGAAGGTCAGTATCTTCAACAACATCTTTTCTCGGATACGTTTTGTTAGGTATTCACCCATGTAAGCAAAACTATAATGTTGAATGATATTGATCAAGAAAGAGAATATAGCTAGACAGACGAATAACAACACGTAGATCCTTGTTCTCTCCTTGATCTCGTCATGACTCGTTAGGAAATACACTGACACCATTGATCCTGAAGCATATGCATAAATTGGTTGTACGCCTCCATATAAGGCCGCACTTAAGCAGCCATACAATGCATGTTTCCACTCTGGTTTATTCATCGCCATCAATCTCTTAAACGATGGCACAGGCTGATGCGGCTTCTTATCCTTAGCCTTAAGTATCATCAAACCAGGAAGATTTGAATCAATGCTTGACGTCGTGAACAAGGTAGACCGGCTTTGAATAGAATCTCTTGGAATATACTTAGAATCTTTGCTCCTTTGGACACTTTCGTTGATGTTAACTTCTGATGATTCTTTATTCTCTATCTGTTGTAAGCGGACTAGACAAGTGTATCGACCATCTGAATTTTCCATGAGCTCTTCGTGTGATCCGGTTTCTATAATGCGACCATTATGAAACACACAGATAATATCCGCATTACGAATAGTAGAGAGACGGTGTGCGATAACAATAGTTGTACGACCAACTGATGCATTGTCTAAGGCTTTTTGAACTATCCTTTCTGATTCTGAGTCCATTGCGGTTGTTGCTTCGTCTAAAAGAAGAATTTTAGGTGATTTGATTATTGCACGTGCAATTGCAATCCTCTGCTTCTGACCCCCAGACATTTGCACTCCTCTCTCTCCAACCTTTTTTATGTAAAAAGAATGAATACCAAATATACGTCTAATTGGTCCAATAAAATAAACATATAATAAATGACGTGTTGTTAATTAAAAATGGACTTGAACCTGAGTTTTGTAACAGTTAGGGAACTGAGAGATGAAATCATGAGCATTTGAGGCCTTTGCAGCTTCTACTACTTCATCCATGGATGCATCCTCTTTACCAAATAATATGTTCTCCTCTATCGATGTGGCCAAGAGTGCTGGCTCTTGGCTAACCAGTCCCATTTGTGACCTTAACCAATTCACCTGCAACTTATTAATGGACACACCATCAATGAGAATCTCTCCTGCGATTGGATCATAGAACCTTTGTAAAAGCGATATCACAGATGATTTTCCCGATCCACTTTCCCCCACCAGAGCCACAGTTTTCCCAGATGGAATTCTCAAACACAAATCGTCAAAAATTGGAGTTTCGGGTCTAGACGGGTACATGAATTTCACATGCTTAAAATGGACTTCTCCTTCGATTTTCTCTAAAATCTGACCTTTCAAGCTGTCGGAATCAATACATGGCACTCTTTTTATCACTTTGCTAATCCTTTCCCCTGCCACAACCGCCTCTGAGAAATATTTGAGATTCGACAAACTTCGACCAAGTGATCTGAAAAAATGTAAGATAACCAAAGATCAAAAGTACAACATGGTTTGCTTCTGTGTCAAGAAAACCAATTGAAAAAAAAATATACCTACGTGCCACCGAAGGTAATGCATACGACGACTGCGTAGATAATACCGCCTTTGGCGCCATGGTACATAACCATCCGACTTCCGTACCAAGTCATGAAACCCCAAATGGCGTAAGTGATACCATTGCTCCCAATGGCGAATCCTTTAGCTAGTCCTTGTCTCAGCCCTAGCTTCACCGAGCCTTGAAGCGCAGCTGAGAATTTCTCTATCTTCTTCCTCTCACATCCAAACGCATAGACGGTTCGCACCAACGATATGGCTTGTTCGGCAATAGAACCAGCTTCATTGTACTCTTCCCGTATTTTCCTTGAGATACTGATGAGGGCTCGTCCGTACATCAGTCCAGGGATCAAGAGGAGGACGATGAATGGGAAACCTACTATTGTGAGTCTCCACAGCAAGATGAAACCCACGATGTAGCTTGAGACAAACGCTGATGCATTCATCAAAAAATTTGGTAACTGCTTGATAAAATCAAAAACTGATTTTAGAAGAAAACAAGAAGAAACAATAATGATTATAACAAGAAAGAGAGATATACAAAGGTGGAAGAAGACCTTTTCACTAAGAAAGTCTTGGATAGCGAAGCTGTCACTAGAGACACTAGTGATAACATCACAAGTGCTTGTAACATTAAGATCAAAGTAACCCACATCTTGTCTTAACACTGCTCTTAAGTATCTCTCTCTCATCCTCGATGTTTGTCTTTCTCCTGTTCTTGCCCAACAATACCCTTCTGTATTGTTTTTATATTGAGACCCATCCACAAATTTAAATAAAAAATAGTTATACTAAAATGCATCAAAATAAACATTTAATTACATGTTTTTGTCTAGGAAAAAAAAGAAGGAAAGAAGCATGGTCTAAAAAAACTTACCAAGAAAACATATCACCCAAGATGCACAAGCCACATAAAGCAAAGCTATAGCATTCTGTTTATTACCCAATGCGTAAAAAGAGGGAAAACTACATTAGGTTGTGGCGCATTTCAAGTCAATATTCACTTGTTCCATGATGACAATATCTCTTATAAAGGTGGAAGACCTTAACCTTCTGTTTAAAGAGTGAAATAACTCATATCTCTTATAATATAAGTTAATTAGGTAGATGACAATGAGTCCTGCGCAAAAAAATGACAAAAGTTGTGTACTACCTAAACCTTCTGTTTAAATTAAACATTTTTTAAGATGCTGTTTTGATAATTTTTTTTTTTAGTATTATTTAAATATTTACGAATTATCCGTGGGTATCCGCAAATTCAACCGAGGCGGATGCGCGGATCAAATATTTTATGTTCGTAAATTTTTCGGAGAGAATTGAAATGGGTAAAAAAATTATAACTCATTGCGGAATTGATCTAGCGGGGTGGGTTTGATCCGCTTGACAGGGATATAAACCATGTTTTTCAGTTAAACATAAGATAAAATCGTTCGAAAAATATTTATGTCACTAATTTGTTGCTGTGATTTCCATTTTCTTTATTTTATTGTCATATAGTGCAAATAATCTATATTTTTTTTAAAAAAAAATTGTGCAAAAAATCTATTCAAACATATAGATTATTCAGTTAAAAAGTTAAACACAAGGTTTGGTCTACTTTGCCATGACTACTTACAGAGAATAGAGACCAAACAGAGAAACAAAGAGCAAAGAAGAGAGAAAAGACCTTAGAAATGGCTTGCATGAAGGCTCCATCGCTCAAAGAGGAACCAACGTCGTTCAGAAGTATGCCGGTGATGAAAAGTATAATAGGAGTTGTGAAGCCATCACCGACGGCTCCGATTAACCCTAATCCCATCAACATCCAATCCACACCGTCCGCGTGCATGAATATCGATCTTATGCTTCCCCAACTCTTTATCTTCATCTTCTTCTCCTTTTCCTTTCTCCTCTTCTTTTCTCTGAAGAGAAAAGACGAAAACGAGAACTTGACCTTTAAGGAAGCGACAGCTCACAGTCTTCTCTCTTTGGGAGCAAAAGTTTCTGTCTTCTTCGGTAACTTTAAAGATCGTTTTACTAGAGGAACCATATTATTTGTTCTAGTCGTCTTAATCGGTTTATATGGCAACCAAGATAGAGGGAGACCGTTGGTCTTTTAATATATATGAAAATAATAATTTCTTGTCACCTTTATTTTTAACTTTAGAGATACGTACTGTTTTTGTTCCGTAACTATTTCAGAACAAGGATCCGGTAAAATTTATAGATAGATCATCGAACCAGTCTTAGTGAACTAGTTACAAAAAAAAGAGAGTCTGTAATAGTAGTTTAAGCGGGTAAAACAGTTTCTAAAATATAATATACATCATTTTTAAGAATTCTCTAGTATGAGCATGAATGCATGATTGGATAACGTCTTTATTTATGCAAAACATATTTGATATTTAGAGTAGTATACTATCTTCATGTGTAGTCATCAGTATAGCCACCAGTCATACTATTAATTTTTTTTTTTTTTTTGGCAGCAGTCATACTATTAATTAAAGACCATTTTGATCATTTAAAAACAAATAAATATATCCTAATAAGACATGTTACCAATTTATCATTGACTTTAGTTGTCTTTAAATAAAATTATAAGAACTAATAATTATAAAACGTCAAAATTCAATACTGATCCCTACAATAAAAATAAGAGATAATTTGCAAACCATCAACGAATGGAGGAGACTTAACTAGCAAACTACTTAAGGGAGAATTTTTGGGCAAAGCAAAATTAAGAATATAAAGAACCTAAAACAAAAAATTAGGTGAGTAATCATTACAATATTGAGAAATATATACTGTTTGGCAAATGTAATAGACAAAATTAATCTTATTTTCTCATAAACCATATTCTCTCATAAACCATATTTTCTCTTTCTTAATTATGTGGCAAAATATAAAACTATCCTTTTAATCATTTTTCACTTGAAAATTTTAGAATAAATTCATTCAAAATTTTGATCCTATAAAAATGTAGATTTTCTTTTGCATATACTATAATCTGAAATTTTGGAACTAATATATTTTTAAAAAGAAGATCAAATAATGATTATAAGTAAAAATATATTATTCTTCATAGAAGACATATAGTAAAATGTTAGGTTGTTCAAATAATGAAATATGAAATATGAAAACTTGTGTCTGATTTTAGGTTGACCAGAAGAAGAGTACAATTAATATACTTAATAAGATTTACTAATTCATTTTTTAAAACTTGTGTCTGATTTTAAATGTTAAACATGAAATATGAAAATAATGCTAAATGCAGACAGTTCAAGTAAGTATGTAATATTATATATAAAAATACAGATGGTATAATGCTAGTGTGTAATATATATAACGACGCCAAGATTGTGCTAAAAAAGTTTAAGAAAGTGATTTTCCCAATATTTGATATATACGAGTGGGGTGATGTGAATCTCATTTCATCAACAAAGCTTTTGAAAACGTTTTGAAAAACATGGTGTTTGAAAAGCGGTATTGAAATAAGACAATACTCTAGGGTTTAGTCTCCCGTAAAACGTTCGGACTTTTGTCTCCGATTTATCCGGCTTTATATCTTTCAATGTTTAATATACGTATATTTCAGATGAAAAAAATAAATAATAAATTATCAGTTCAGTTTTGGTTTATGAGAAAAAAACGACATGAGTTCGATTATCATAAAGTTTTAAGTAATAAAAAACCCAAATCAAATCAACATATCAAAATGAAAAATGAAACATTTAATAAACTAACCACAAAAAACCTAAACCAGACTGAAAATCCACGGTTGAACCGCCATAACCGAGTCATATGGTTTTCCATTCTCTAACCAAGACTACACTAGACTAAAAACCGTCAAAACCAGAATCGAAGCTGCAACTAAACCGGCATTAATGAACCGAGTCGTTTTTCTCACGGCGGTGTTGCTCTTAGCCCTGGGAGTGGAGGCCGCTAGTGACGAAGAAGGTGGAGGAGATTGCGGCGGAGATTCGACCTCCATGACTTTGATGATTATTGTCTGACCCTTCTCACAGTGGCCTGCGACGCCGCTTATGAAGAAGTAAAACAAACCGGGCCGGTCCAATTTGAAAACCGTGTCATCGTGGTTCGAGTATAATTCCGGTTTGGTCGTCTGGCATTTCTTGTACTCCTCTCCTGATACCACCAAAACAGAGTCTTTCTTGTACTTGAAACCTTCCACATAGAAAAGACAACAATAAATAAAATTCAATATTTGCATTTACGATGATCGTAACTGATAGTATAATTTAGGAAAATACTTACGGATGGTGTCGCCAACTTTAAACCGGTTCTTGGAAGCCCATTGGTTAAACATATCTCCATGGTTAGTAGATTGTGGTATGACCCAACCGTTTTCTCCTCCAGCTTCAAATTCAGTACCTGAAACATATGAAAATACAAAAACCAATACGACGATCGAAAGGAGAACAATCTTTGGTGCACCCATTTGTTGCATCAATTTGGATTAATGTTAAGAAAAAAAGAGAAGTGTCGTGGCTTTTTTTTTTTCCTGCCTTGTGGTGTGCTTAAGGATTGAGAGTATAAGAAGCGTGAGAGTGTAGCCAGGTTTGTTAGTTTGGCTTGTCCACAACTTGAGGGATATATAATAGATATGGCTTTGACTTATTATTTGCTAAATATTTTTTTAAAAATAATTGAATTAATAAGAAAAATGAATTGGTAGTAGTAGTTGAGGAATATCTGTTTTTGTGAGGATTTTGCGTATTAATTCTGAATTAATTTTATAAAGTGTTAAATAATTCCTAAATGAATGGATGATCCTTTGTATTTTTGGATTTCCGAAAGCTTATTAGTTGGGGTTGATCTTCCTAATAGTCGATATATAATGACCATAGTTCACATGTTCCTTGGTGAGAATGTTGCTTAATCATCTGAGGCTTCTTTCTTTAACTTCATGCGCTCAATTTCTGATGTATCTTCTTCAGCATTGTCCTCTTGTGCTGCATGGCCAGAGAGACATAGAAGATGTAAATCACTTCCTCTAACATATCCACTGGTAATTCCTCCATCACCTAACTCAACAAGAGCACCAATCAAGAAGATTATGAAGCAAATTAACACGCATGATTGTGAGATCAGATCTTGAACTCATCTTCACTCTGTTTTCTGAATCCTAGACGATGTATTTTGATAAAAGGAGCAGCCGACTTACAATGCACAAAAGAACATCATTATTAACATCACAGTACACTTGTTCAAATGGGGGTGAGAACAAAACTCCAATAAAATGATGCAGAAACAGAGAATTATGTGTGTTATATACGCAACGAACTCAATTATGTGACTTCTTCTTTGACAAGAACATAAAAAACCGTGGGAACGAAAGCTTCTTCTTCTTCTTTCCAGTCTTGGTCGGTGGGAATTGACTGGTATCAGAGTTTTCTGTTTCATATGACTCACTTGGGCTTGAGGCATAAACAGCAGCCTCAGGTGATTGCACCAACTTACTCAGCTCATTTGCTCCTTCAGAGCTTGCTCTTTGGATTTTCTCAGTGTTGATTCCATCACCAGCCTTTCTCTTCTGTTCATGCTCTGCCCTCCACTTCCTCAGCTCCTGTTCTACCCCCAACTTCCCCTCTTTGGCCTTCTCGGCCTTCTCGGTTGCTTCTTTTAGAGCTTTCTTTCTTGCATCCATGTCTCTGTTTACTTCTTCCAGCTTCTCCAAGCTTCTCATCTCTGTTTCTTTAGCTTCCTCGATCCGAGAAACCGCCGCTGCTACTCTTGCGTTCGCCAGTTCTTCTGCCTCGTGAGCACGTTTGCTGAGCTCATAGTACTCTTCTAGTGAAAGAGTAACGCTTCGTGGAGAATCGATGTCATTAGCCTTCATTGTTGATTCACTCTCTTCCAAAGCATTGATGGCAGCTAAGGCCAGCCTCTCTGAAGCTTTAGCTGCCTCGATTTCTTTTTGCGCAGCAAATAGCCTGCTCTCCATTGTACTTGCCCCAGCCTTTGCTTGCTCTGATTCTTCTTTGGCCTTTCGTAGCTCTTCACGAGCAAGTTCAGCAAGCGACTTTGCTTCATCAGCCTCTTCTGCTGCTTGCTGAAGTTGCTTGGGTAGCTCCACCATCTTGTCTCTCGCTTCCTTCTCCTTTGACTGTACCGAAGCTATTTCGGACCTCGTTCTATCGATCTCTGATTCTAGAGAAGCAACTGCTATGGAGGCCATTCCTTCTCTTTGTTTGATAGATGCAAGAGCAGACTTTTCTTTCTCAAGTTCCAGTCGCAAGGACGAGGAGGCTACTTTCAAGCAATTCACTTCGGCAGCTACTTTCTCTATATTCACATTGACTTCTTCAAGTTCTTTCTTTGCAGAGGCAACAGTTGCGTGTAAATCAGGATGACTCATCTTTTCTGTCGGAAGATCGCTGTTTTCGATTGAGTCACATGCTTCCTGCTTTAGCTTGGATTCCATATAAGCTACCAATTCCGCCTTCAAATCAAGAAGCAACGCCGAGGCAACGTCAAGCTTTGATTTCAGATCCTTGGAAGAAAGTATCTGTTGGTTAAGTTTTTGGACTTCCTCTTCCGCTTGCTTCAGTTCCTTCTCCCATCGATGCGTGTCCTGGTCTCTGTCCATGGCTGCTCCAATCCTCTGTTCTTCAGCCTCCAAATGAGAAGCGTGTGCTGATTCAAGTGACTCATTTGTAGCTATCAGCTCTATGGTGAGTTCTTCAACTCTCTTGTCAACTTCTTTTGATGCCAACATTGCTTCTTCAACTTTCTTGACGGCCACATCTTTTTCTTTCACCAGAGTATCATATTCTTTGTGCAGAGTTTCTAGCTCCTCCTTGACAGAATGCAATTCAGCAATCGCTGATGTATGCCTCGTCTTGGCAACCTCAAGCTGCGCTTTAGCTGCAACACTCACATCGTCAGATATTCCTAGTTCCATCTCCTCAACCCTCAGCTTAGCAAGCTCTGAGTCCTGCCTCGCCTGCTGTTCTTCTGTTTGCGCCCTCTCCAGATTAAGCTTCAACTGTTCTACGAGTCTCTTTGTGCTTTCTAGCTCCTTGAGCACTTGCAGTTTCGCAGCCTCGGCGGTTTTCGAGTGCGTTTTGTACTCGGGAATCTCCTCCTGGATCTTTTTAAGCTCTTCCTCTATAAGCTTGCGTCTCTGCAAAAAAACGTACATGAAAAGTTCAACAAGAAAGGCAACAAAATGAGAAATAATACACACGTATATATCTTTACTAGTATAAATACCTCTACTGCTTGCATTCGGTGAGATTTCCAGTCAGTGATTCCTCCAAATTTTGAGACAGCTTCTTTAACAGATTCAAAAGGTGATGCGGTATCGATTAAACCTCTATAGGAGTCCATATTTTTGGGCGTTCCGGTGCTCTTGACCGGTGGTGATCCTGCGAATCTTGGAGACGAGATCGCTCTAGGTGATCCACCATTTCTTGCTGTACTCAAAGCAGCCTCGGTACCAATCTCACTGGTGGTAAGTTCATCTGACTTGGGTGCTGCTTCAGTAATCGTTGCATCAGGATCTTGTTTTTCGGTTAACCCCACAGTGTTTGCAGCATCAGAAGCAATAGCTGATCCTTCAGAAGCAGAGAAACCGGACGGCTGAAACGTGTCGTCGGCATAAATTTTGGAATCTGTGTGAGATTGTTGAGCATCTTTAGAATTCTCAACCTTTGTTACAGATTGTATGTTGGAATCTTCACTCGCTGAATCAGGATTTACTCTTGCAGCATTATCACTAACAATGTCTGCGCTCACAGTAGCCTCAGATGGTTCTTGACGGGTTTCAACTTCAGCAGATTTTAACTCGGCCATTCGCGTGTAACCTGAGATTACTAGTTTGGAATTAAGGCATAAAGAAATTAGCACGTTTACATAACAAAAACGAAAGCATTTGTAATGACAAATCTTTGCACAAACTAAACAAAGAAGTAAAGTATTATAAAAATTTAGTTAAAAATCCAGCTACAAAACGAGAGCACTAGCACAAACCATTAAGTTACATGTCCTCCTAGTCTCTCGAAAACGGTATCAAGAGTAGCGTTAATGGCTAATTGAATACAAAACATATCAAATTCTAGTTTCAGAGAAGAAGAAAATGGAATTCAAGAATGAAACATAGGCTTATCTCATCAGGAGGATCATCCGATTTCATCTTTGTGTTAACAAAATTCCGAAGCGTGATGAAATAAATACTTATTACAGGATATGTTAGATTTTTTGAACAAGAAAATATTACCAGACCAAAAAATGATCGATTGCTAAAAAATCAGAGAATAAAGAAACAATTTCTGAATTTCTAGAATCCTAAGAATCATTTTACGATCGAAATTCGAGGATTAGAGAAACAACTCTGAATTTTCAGCTTAGGAAAACTTATAAATATGAAATAAAACATCGGGAACCCAGAAAAAAAAAACAAGTTAGATTTAACAAAGAGCCGAGAAAGAAAGTCTTACGATGATGATATTAGGAGATAGTGGAAGAGCTTAATAGATTCGTGAAACAAAAATTTCAGACAGAGGTGGGCAAATTTCATCGAGGGACAGATATTAGAAAGAGGCGAAGACAAATCACGAAGCTCTCTCTCTCATCCTCATCTTCTTCATCCATCTGTCATTCTCTCTCTCTTTATACACATCTAGATGTGTATAAGAGACAGGTTCAGAAGTATGCCGGTGATGAAAAGTATAATAGGAGTTGTGAAGCCATCACCGACGCTCCGATTAACCCTAATCCCATCAACATCCAATCCACACCGTCCGCGTGCATGAATATCGACTTATGTCTGTCTCTTATACACATCTAGATGTGTATAAGAGACAGAACCTAATCCCATCAACATCCAATCCACACCGTCCGCGTGCATGAATATCGATCTTATGCTTCCCCAACTCTTTATCTTCATCTTCNTTTTTTATTGTTATTTAAATATTACTTTTAAATAAAGATAAGCTGTGGCTTCTTTTATCGTCTATTGGTCCACGTTTGGAAGTAGATATACCAAACAACGTGACATAGGCTTGGCAATGGAAAGGGTAGCCTCAAATTTGAAATATGCATATGGAATAATAATTTTTTTTTATAACTTTAGTCTATGTAGATTCACTGTGTACATGCAATTAATTGTGTAGTGTTGCGTTCATGCAATGGAATTGAGTCAATAAATAGTAGAAGAATATTGGACAAATTTAAATTGTTAAATTGTATTTATTGAGTTTTGTAAGTTTGTAACCATTTCTTTAACCAAAAAAAGAAGTAATATTTCGGGTCGTGCCTATTTTTGTGTTAGGTTTTACTGTTTAAGATGAGATTTAAGACTCGGCCTCATCTTATGTTTTTAAGAAATTAAAAAAAAAAAAATTAGACTCATGATAACAACAACGAAACAGAAATAGTGAAACAAAAGAAATAGTTATGAGGCCTAAAACGAAATAATTTTGTGTCCTAAATATATTCATTTCTTTCTTAGAAAATAAATAATTCATCTTTGTTGCTTAGCGCACAATTATATTTTTCACAAAACTCAAATGATCAAAATTTTCTGTATAATTCATCTTTGTTGCTTAGCGCACAATTATACTTTTCACAAAACTCAAATAATCAATATTTTCTGTATATCTGCAATGATAATATAAGCTCTTGACCATAATTACATTACGACCGACCATAAAAATAGTCTAAATTTTTTTTTTCCTTAATTAGGCTATAGAAGTTATAGAACTCGTGTAATGAAAAAAAAAAACCTTTGAGCGGCATCTCTATTCTCATCATTCTCTCTAGATAGAGCCATAACAATATTCCATTACATAATTTCCATTATTCTCAAGTCTTGTGTGTGAATGTCCTTAGTTAATATAATAAAAGTGTTAAAATAAATCGATGATTTAAGGGAAGAGTTTTATTTCTTTGTCAAAAAAATAAATCGATGATCTTTTGCATTTTTGGATTTTCGAAAGAAATTTCAAATGTTTGGGTATTACTTTGGGATATGTAGAACTAAAGGGACCTATTCGTAAAATAGATAAAATACCTGAGAACTTTGGGATTTTGTCAAATCTGAAGATGACTAAAACGACATGAGGTCCCGTCGTTTTGGTGTTGCTCCGTCACCGCCATTCTAAGCCCCCTCTCGTTCACCTGAGCAGCGACGAAGAAGATGGAGGCGAATCTGTAAGGATTAGGGTTTATAGGGATCGTAGCAGGACGAAGACGAAGACGAAGAGGAAGAAGAAGCTGCGCTTTTCTGGAAGATAAAATATGGCACAAGACTCAGAGAAGAGATTCCACCAGATCATGGACAAGCTCTTTACCCCATCGAAATCTCAGCTTCCTTCTTCCTCCAACAGGTCAGTCTTGGATTTTTCATGTACCTTCGTTTATCAGTTTAAAACATCATCGCGACTAAAAACTCCAAATGAGTTTAACATTCATCATCGCGACTAAAATCTCAGCTTCCTTCTTCCTCCAAATGAGTTTCCACACTCTTACAATCGTTAAATCTGATTTCTAGAGACTAGGGGATAGACTGACCTAAGATATTAGTTTGATTTTGTTGCATGAGAGCCTGTGAATTGGCTAGGGTTTATGACATTGCATTAGCAACAGGAGCAATGGTTTATTTGATATCCTTTGTGGTACTGCAGTTCATCTGTAGAGAAACAATCAAGCGGCAAGAAGCGTCTAAATCCTTCATCTGCGTTAGCACTTGTTGAGCCAAAGACGGGACTAGCTACCATTGATAGGTCTTCTTCAACTTCGAAAGTTCCCGCAGGGACATCATCGCCGTCTGGTCTTTGCAGGCCATGGGATAGAGGAGACCTTATGAGGAGGCTTGCTACTTTCAAGTCCATGACATGGTTTGCCAAACCCCAGGTCTGCTCCTTGTGACCTTTAAATCCACAATTATCTATAGAATTTCAAGTCAGCTCTATCTCGTGGTTGATATGTTCTTGCTATGGAATTCTTAGCTGATTCTTTTTTTTTTTTTTTTGGTGTGTGTTGGTAGGTTATCAGTGCTGTAAATTGCGCGAGGAGAGGGTGGGTGAATGTTGACACAGATACTATAGCTTGTGAATCTTGTGGAGCTCATCTTTACTTTTCAGCCCCGTCTTCTTGGTCAAAGCAACAAGGTATATGGTTAACATGTTTATTTTTGTTGGTAGAATCATCTTTATGTAACGATTTTGTGTTGTGTCCTCACTGAAATGGGATATCTTTGCTGTTGATTTTTTGCAGTGGAGAAAGCGGCATCGGTCTTCAGCTTAAAGTTGGATGGTGGACACAAATTACTATGTCCGTGGTTAGAGAATTCGTGCGAAGATACGCTCTCTGAGTTTCCTTCAATGGCACCGCAGGATTTAGTGGATAGGCATGAAGAACGGTCAGAAGCTTTACTTCAACTTTTAGCCCTGCCTATTATTTCACCATCTGCCATTGAGTACGTGAGGAGCTCTGACCTGGAGGAATTTCTCAAACGACCTATTGCAACTGCATGTGGCGACACCACAGCCGAATGTCCTCAAACAGAATCCCTTATCAATCATGTTGGAGCGAGTCCGGCTCAACTTTTCTACCAGGTTTGACTATTCCTAGCTAACGTAAAAACACTTTGCAGTCTTATTATTGTTTCGGCCTGTTGGCATAATATTTCCACATTCGTGCTTTGCTTTCAAGGTACTTACACAGTTAATATGATTTTGGTAGAATAGGATGATCCTTAGTTTATTGTGCCTCTATCAATATAGTTCACTTTGGTCTGTCTAGAGAAAAAAAAAGAAAAAGGCAAATGATTCTTCCCAGTTCATTTGATATAATTAGCTTACAGACATACCTAATAATAGTACTGACGCATTGGTGTTTGCAGGCACAAAAACTTATCAGTTTGTGTGGCTGGGAACCGCGGGCACTTCCTTATATTGTGGACTGCAAAGAGAAATCGGGTGAGTCTGCTAAGGGTACAGATACTATTGATCTACTTCCAGAAACTGCTACCCGCGAGCTTCTAAGTTCCTCCAATTCAAGCCCGAAGCCAAATGGAATATCAGGGAATAGCGAAAACCCAACAGTGCCAGACACATTGAACTCCGATCCCAGTTCTGTTGTACTGGACTGTAAGCTCTGTGGAGCCTGTGTTGGACTCTGGGTTTTCTCTACTGTTCCAAGACCACTAGAATTGTGTAGAATCACTGGTGATACCGAAGTTAATACAGAGAAAAACTCCAGGGTTGGTACTCTTCAAAGCCAAACTTCAAGCTTAAAGTTTACCATAGCTGGAGGACCCCCAGCAACAAAGCAAAACTTCAAAGCAACTATATCGCTGCCTATTATCGGCAGGAACTTGAGGTCGAGGTTTGCTTCTTACTCTAGAGATCGTGATCATGGGACTGCCAGTTCGATTGAGGATCAACAGGGTATAACTGCAGAGAACAATGGTGGTGTTTCAGAAAATAGTGATCAGGCAATGATTGATATGGGAGAGAATGTTGATGGAGGAAGAAACGCATCTGATATAGACACATATACTACACCACAAACCAAAGACAAACAACTGATGATAGTAAGATCAAGTCTTCCTGAAAGCAACAAACAGAAGGATTTAACTGCAGGTAAATTGCTAAAAGTACTAGTGCAGATTACAAGCACGAACTGTATCCAAACTAAGCTATACTCATAGTCATAGCTGAGATCCTTGTGTATATTATGTTTGAAAGATTTCACTGAGAGAATGTTGAGCTAAACTCTATGCCCATGTTTCTTTGTGAAGATACAGGTACATCATCGACGTCAAACAAAGAGATGGAGTTTGATCCAATAAAGCAGCATAGGCATTTCTGTCCTTGGATCTGGTCAACGGGTAGAAGAGGCCCTGGATGGCGACAGACTCTATCTGCATTACAACGCCATAAAGGATCTTGTCAGACTCCACCATCACCCTCTTCCGTTTTCAAGGTAACATATTCTATTTCATTTATTCTTAGGCAAGTTAATTCGTTCTTGGTGTTAGGAAGGAAGGAAGCTAATTACAGACTGATAGATATAATTTTCTCGACATGAGATCATATAAACCCATAACTTAAGTACAAAGCTTTCTAAACTTATGTTGGTTGAGAGTGCAACTTATGTCCTTGTCCTTGCTACAATCCCACAATGCATGAATTTTACTTGATTTGATATCTTTTTGGATTCGTTCTGAGCATGAGATAAATTATCAAACTGTAAAGAACAAAACCAATATGCATTTCTATACCTGTAAGATTATTGGTATTTCATAAAAGATCAGTTCTGATATGTCTTTTGATGGCTCTGTATGTGATGTTGTCAGGTAGACGATCCGTTAACATCTGTTCGGAACCTATTTAAGTCGCCTTCCCCGAAAAAACGAAAACTGATCAGGGGGGATCTTCAAGCTGAGACGCCGGCGATTTTGTTCCAGAAAAAAACTTGATCCCTCTCGGTCTACACTGCATCCGGAAATTTGAAACTTGAGAAACTGTAACACACACGTCTTCCTGAGTTTTATTTGTTGATTCCTCAAAATATCTGTTGTTTAACCCATTTGAATATTGCTAGAGCTTGAAATCATATGTATACACTTGAGTTTGTACCGGAATTTATCAAAGTCTAGACTTTAGACCTTCGGTAACCTTAGCACAAAGTTCAAGTCATTAGACAAACTTTTTAGCTCCCTGAGAAAGTTCAGGTACATAACATATGCAGAGAAAGTAATTACAAAATATGTATTCTGAGATTGACAAATCTGTATGATTAGGATGTTCCTCTGATTACTTACCATCGTCCCAACATCATGGTTCTGCAGCATAGGAGTAGGACTAGTGTTGGATGCAATGTTCACTCTTTGGTTAAGAGAAACGTTGTTGTATGGGAGAGAGTTAAAGTTGCTTGTGCCAAATCCTTCACCTGAAGCGGCAACGTGACATATAATTAGATACTGAAGGAAACAAGTACAAGTAAAGAGTCTCCTTACCTTGCATCCCTGAATTATGAAGGAAACCTGCTGTGTTCTGAGTATTTGTCCCATCAGATGCTACATCACCAAACACTTGTCCATAGTTAGGCAACATAACACTATTTTGAGTACTAACTATCGGGTAATCCGCGTTTCGCGCAAAATTTTACATATCGTTTTATGTCAAACATTTTAACAATATAGAATATCAATTTATTTATTCATTAAGTTTTTAATATTCATATTCACAAAGAAAATTTATATAATCGTAATATCTAATCTTAGTCTCACTTGTTAATTTTTGATCTTAAAAATAAAATTTTAATATTATACTTACATTTCTCATTTTTAAAATTTGAGTCGATATTCATTTATACGACATTAATCTTTTTCATAAACGTATGAAGGTTTCCGAAACACATTACATACAATATTGATCTCTTTTCGTTAATGTTTGAAATATTTCCAATATGCACTCATAATCTCTCTCTCTCTCTCTCTTAAACACAACATATTGAACTACCGATAACATTTTGGTCCGATTTTAACTTAACCTTTATTATCTTTTTCATAATTTCTCTTCTTCTCGCCATTCTTAATGTTTACTCTTTCACTTAAATGTTGTACAATTTTTATAAAACTTTACCAATTTTTCACTCGAAGATTATGTTATACATGTTAGAGTTTTTTGGAGAACAGATATTGCCTCTCATAACATGCATTTTTGTTATTCGAGCTTTTAAAAGCTCACGTGAATATTCAAAATACATGTTTTGTCCATATATTTGTAATACTTAGAATTGTAAAAATAATTCTTGTAATTGTTAGAAGAATTCCATTCACTGAAAAACTGATTTCTAACCATCAAAAAATTCAAAATGCATGTTTTTGTCCCCCCCTGCCCTTTAAGTCTATAAAACACTTATAATCAATTTGTTCTTCCTAATTTAAAATTAAACAAATAATAAATTAATAAATATATTTTTTAAACTATGTATATTTTTATATGGGCTAATTCTTATTGATATTTTAAGAATTATATTATAGATGATAATATCTTTTATGTTTCGATAATTTTATTTTTGTGTTGGTCAAAATTTATATAAAGTTTATAATTTATATAAACTTTATAACTATAAGACTAAGTAATATTTATATTTCCTTTTAATGGATTAAACATCATAAACCCTTCAAATTACTGTGATAATAGATCTTGTTATTTTAGATTAGAAAGTTTAATAATAAATATTAATATTGTCATTATATTTTAATGTTTTAATATTTTTGTAACATTTTTACATTTTAAAATGGTTTTGGATCTGAAAAGTTATTTTTGGATTTGGCAAGACCGTATATAAATATAATTGTTCTTGGATTTTCGTGTTTTTCATATGTATTTACCTAAAATGTATACAAAAACACATATACACGTATACAACCATAAAGTTATTTTCTAAGAACCGATCCTTCCAAAAACTCTGCAGTGAGTTTGAATTAATCTAGTCATATATAGAAATACACATATACAACCATAGACACAAAACCTATGTCCATATTATACCATCGCCAAAAATTAGTGAGTTTGGAACGGAAGGCCCAAGAGCTTGGTTCACGACAAAGACTTGTTCCCTTCCCCCATTGCTTTTTTTCTCTTGGTCGATAATCTCTACTTATATTTGAATGTTGCTCTCTTTTTTTTTTTTTTTTTTTTTTTCCATTTTCGATAGTATTCTTACCCTTACCAATCAGTCAAATTTGACCCATTTGCAAACTTTATATGTTTAGTCGCTCTCTCTCTAATCCGAAATCGAAAATTATCATGAAGAAGGCATGTTTGTCTTATCTCTAGAGCTTATTTCATATTCATTTGGTTTGGTATAAAGCTGTGTTAGATAGACCAACGATTTTGGATAAAATTAACAGAATTCAAGCCACAACTTACATAGATTCTATCACAGGTTAATTTTCCAAGTGTTAGATATAATTTAAAGAGGAAATATAATAATAGAAACAAGATTTGTTCCCAAAAAAAAAATAAAAATAAACAAGTTTCAATAAGTTCAATAGAGTTCAAAAACCTCAAAATAGTCTTTCAAATAGAGCAATGCAACTAACAAGCTCTCACCACTACCAATGCGAATATGCATGGGCTTTCCACATTCAAAAATGCGCAATGACTCAAGGTGTTTAGCATCACTGTGTTTGTATAGATCCTTGTACGAGCCAGTGAAGACGTTGCAGTTCTTAAACGGGCAATGACATGGGGTGAACACGCACTGCTCCAAATGTGCAGATTTTTCATCATAAGAGACATCCTCAGAACAACCAAATTCTGCATTTGGACATGGAACTCTAAGTAGCTCAAGAACGTGCTCCATAGCTCTATTGCGGTGAAAAGTGAGTAAGGAGCATGTTGCACATCGCATCAACTTTTGGCGGCAAGTAGAGCATGTTAGATGACCATTTTTACACTGAATGCCAAAACAATAATTGTATGATCAAAAACTGGAGATGAAAAAACCATTACAATACAGGACTAAAATATATATAACGTATAATATACAAAACATATATGCGTTTGTGGTTATTAGTTTGTGTATGAGAAGTTCTCAATAACTCGAAAAGTGCCGCTTTAAGATTTTGGATTTAATTTTAGTCTACGATTTAAACTTCGGATTCTTCCTATTAACACCTTTTATCTTTACCCCAACAAATGGACCAAAGTGCGTCCACATATATAGCAATATTCTCTCGACCCGAAACAAAAGGTTAGATGAACCGTATAAATAGCTTTAGGTTAATGTATTTCCCGAAGGTTCTTTTGATGATATTTTTAGTCCTTTTCAGTGGATTTTGGAATATAACGAATTACAAAACAATAATTACGAGAAATGTAACCTGGAAGATAGGAATGGTCAGAGTATCTAAGCAAACGGGACAGTCGATAGCATCCAGATCCAGCAGCGTCGCAGTGCGTTTCTTATTCCCCTCCGTATCACCGGTGCTCGTCGGTGCTAAAGCACGTTGCCTCTTTTGCGAAGTGCTGTTGTTCAATCCATCTCCGTCCTCGGAGAAACCCGCCATTTCGAGAGAGATTAGGACTACTGGACTAGTGTTGGATGCAATGTTCACTCTTTGATTAAGAGAAACGTTGTTGTATGGGAGAGAGTTATAGTTTTATTAAGGAAAGAGTATCAATAACACACAATATATTCATATTCAATATAGTATCAGAGCTATGAGAATCAAGCATTAATGATAATATCATATAATAAATGAGAGAATATATGATTGAGAGTATAGAGAATATCAATCTTTATACTCTTTCCTTAATAAGTTGCTTGTGCCAAATCCTTCACATAAAGCGGCAACGTGACATATAATTAGATACTGAAGGAAACAAGTACAAGTAAAGAGTCTCCTTACCTTGCATCCCTGAATTCTGAAGGAAACCTGCTGTATTCTGAGTATTTGTCCCATCAGATGCTACATCACCAAACACTTGTCCATAGTTAGGCAACATAACACTATTTTGAGTACTAATGTCCTGCAACATGTAAGGCTGTTGCTGAAACTGAGCATACTGCTGCTGAAACTGATTAGCATGTGACTGCAAAAGGGAATATAGAGAGAAAGAAATTACAAAATATGTATTCTGAGATTGACAAATGGATTGATGTTTCACTGATTACTAACCATCGTCCCAACAGCATGGTTCTGCATCACGGGATCACCATAAAATCCATGATTAGGTTGTTGCTGGATCCACTGTGGCTGTTGCTGAAACTGATTAAAATGTTGCTGAAACTGATTAGGATGTGACTGCAAAAGGGAACCATGCTGTTGAAAGCCTGTCCATTGTTATTCTGAGATTACCAAAATGGATTGATATTTCACTGACTACTTACCATGAAATCCGCCACTCCAGTTGAAAGCCTGTCCATTGTTGTTCCCTCCACTATTATCAGGAGAAACGTTGTGGTATGGGTGAGGGTCATGCGTCATGTTGCTGAAAAATCCTGGGGTCACTAAGCTCATGTCATAGCCATATCCTTCACCTGAAGATGTCAAATGAACTCTTCTGATTATTGACATGTACAATCACAAGTCACAAGCAGAAAAAACAAAAGGAGTGCTTACTGTAAGCATCCTGAGACAAATTGGTGAACGATGGGCCTGAATCCATCCAAACACCACGATTTATGGACGCATCAGAGAATCCAGAGCCAGTAGAAAAGTGATATTGGAAAAGGTTCATCATCGGATTAACAGAGAATGGTGAAGTTTCATGCACTTCTTGGCTCATACTCGTCAAGGCTTGGCCTCTCATCATCGGAGATTCAGTGAACGGTTCTTGGCTCATACTCGTCGAGGCTTGGCCTCTCATCATCGGAGAAGCAGTGAACGGTTCTTGGCTCATACTTGTCAAGGCTTGGCTTCTCATCATCGGAGAAACAGAGGACGGTTCTTGTCTCATACTCGCCTGACTCTTCTTCTCCGTTTCGTTGATCTCTCGCGATTCTTCCTGCGCCTCTTCCGTTTCCTTGGGTCCCAAGAAAGGTTCTTGATTCTTCTCCGTCGGAGATGTAGGATCATCGGAGTCGGAGAGAGACATCTCTTTTCTTTACTTGGTTCGCAAGAAGAGAAGAATCTTTAGGATCTGTCGCGGGTCCTCGATACTCAGTTTCGATTCTTCTTCGTCGGAGAGACTGATTAGTAAAACCTTCGCAAGAAAAAAAAGAAAGGAATTTGATTTTCTTCCTATTTTCTTGAAACGATGTTTCTCCTATATAATTACAGCTGGTAACCCAAAATAACGGTAATTATGTTTGTTTGATTTCGGATATTCATATCTCTATTGTTTTTTATTCAAACAGAAGAAACCGTGACTTAGAAGTATTTCTAAATGAAATTGAACATAAATCGAATTGAAGTTCGTTCTAGTAATTCGATATAGCCAAATAGAATTGCACACCAATGTTAACATACAACGTCGTAAATTGTTTTTTGTTTCTTAGGAAAAAAAATGGAAAGAAAAGTCCATGCACTTTTTTTTCAATTAAAGCATATCCTTATTTCGTTAGATTTTTTTTTGTCAATCGTTTGATTGTTTTTATTTAATTACTTTTTATTTTATTTTTGACGGACTAAAACTAATTTATCAAAATTATAATTAAGAGTATAAATAGTATAAAGTTTGTGGGATCGATTTTATAGGAACGAATTCTCAAACGCCACGTAATCAGGAAGCTCCACCAAACAAGATTAGATATGGGCATTTGGGTATTCAAGTCGGTTCTCAAAGTGCAAAGACACAATGGTTACGTATCAAGAGACATAAGACAATCACAAACAAGCAATGCAAAAGCTTGAAAATAGAATCTAGAAACTTATGATCAACTTTCGGATTTAGTTCATCTCAAAAATTTCTCAAAAGTTGTTTTTAGCAATCAATCTTGTGCTTGTGCAAAATCTAGTGTTTACCTTTACCGAACATCAATCATAAATTGTGCTAAACTTAACCAAATTTAGCAACATTACTTTCCAAATTCGTCATTATGAACAAGTTCAAATTTTAAATTTCTAAAATCTCAAATTTATCACTACTAGATTTCAAAAATCGAAAACTAAGCAACCTAAAAGTTCAATTAAAAGTTATCAAACAATTTCTAACCATCTTAGACCTAGATTTAGTCAAACAAGAGATATCCCAAAATTGAATTCTTTTGAAAATTGTAGATTGTAGAACATACCTTGAAAATGAGGATGAGAGGAGTAAAAAAAGTGGAATAAGAGTGCGTTTTGATCAAATAATTCTTGAAAAAAGCTTTAAAAAAAAATTAGATTATCTCTAAAAATCTCGAAGTCTTGTGTGTTGGTGTTGGATTTAGCACAAATCCGGCCCATCTCAAAAGCCCATTAAGCATAATATCAGAAGTCCAAGTATTGAAGGCCGTCCGCTTTAAGAGATAACTCGTCGGCCCAGCATAGTCCGATTCACGTCTAGTTCGACCAGAAACCTGCGAGCTAAGCAAGGGGTCAACCAAAGCAGTTATGCGATCTCCCGAATATTAGGGAGTCCGAGATCTTCGGGTGGTTAGCTCAGTCAAGATACATCGAGATACACGGAGAACTGAAGCGGGAAAATGAGTATAAAAGAGAAGGAGGACGTTCAGAAAAAAGACTTCTTCACGTTGAATTTATTTGTAAACCTTAAAATCATTAGTTTGCACTAAACACATCTCCTTTGAGATCCCTTGTAAACCCTTATTCGATTATCAATACAAAGTCCAATTCGTTATATCAATCTTACATTTCATCTTTGATTCATAGAAGATCTAACTCTCTTTTCCTTTACATAAATTACTACAAAACCTTAGTGTGAGTTTCGGATCTCACATTGTGGAAAAAAAGAAAAAAAGAGAGTTTGATCTTAAAAACCTCTTTTATCTTTGAAAAATATGTTTTTGTCACACAAAAAAAATTAAAATTGGTAAGAACTTTCAAATGAATACTTACCTTGCGTGTGGATCACGAAATACGAAATTCTATTAATTTTTACTAACAGACTTGAACTGAGGTCAAAAAAACATACCGACCCGCGGAAGATTTCGGTCGGAATTAACCAGATAGTTTGAGTCGAACTGGACCTGGCCGGTTGCTAAGGCGTCATGCTGCTGGCCAAAGGGTGTTTCACCGGACGGTTGGCCCAGCTACCGGCTGAACTCCTCTTTACAGGTCGGTAAACTGTCGGGCTACCGGTGGAAGAGGTTTGGCCTTGACACAAGAATGGAAATGATCCAAATCAGATTGCCTCTGAAATTGTTGCTTGAAGCCGAGATGGTTGAATGACTTGTGGTTTGATAGTCGGGATGAAGTTTGATGACCACAAACTTCAAAGGTTAGACTCCGATAGCTCAAGGGCTAATCCTCACGAGAGCTTAGGAGATTCTACACAAATCCTCAAGTTGATTCCACAACACTTAGAAGAAAAGCAGGGACAGAGTTTGATTCAAAAGACAACTTTTTTTTGAAACAAAACAAAAGGGGTTTTTAATTTCTTTAATTCAAGGGTGAATACAAATGAAGAATGAAATGAGCTTTTATAAGCTCAAACACAACGGTCCTAAGTAGCTAAAACAAGAAATGAAATCACAAAAATTAAATGTAAAGAGTTGTTGGAGACTTGATGAGGAAATCAGCAAAATGGGGCAAGTTGTGATAATGCTTGAGTCTTGAGAGCTTGGGTGTGAATGTGTGATGTCTTGGAACGTCTAGATTCACTGAATCAGTCACCAAAACGCAGCAGCAATGAGAATATAGCCGTTGGAGAGTTATTGACCCAAGTGTGAATGCTTCCATATAAGGCAAGTCGAGGATCCTCTGTCTTGCAACTTGTATAACTTTCAAACCAGAACCGATATTGATTTGAAACAAATTCGAAGAGCTTCCCGGTTGAGTCAAGATTCCACGCCAAGTCGGTTTGTTGCTTAATTCCTTCTGGTTCGGTCGGGAAAGCTTCGGTTTACCCAACTTGTAAAATTAATATCTCCTAAACCAAAATGAATTTGGTCTTGATTCCAACTCTCCGTAGACCTCTGATGAGTTGAGAATCCAAAACAATTGGATTTGTTGCTTGGTTCATCTTGATTTGGCCGGAGTGACTCAATAAGTGATCGTAGCTCTCCATCGGGTCCATTGGAGCTTTGGATGGGTTTAGAACATGTAAACCGATTTGCCTCATTAAAACCTTTCCTGGAAAACCCATTGGGATAAAACCAAGGATAAGGAAAAAAAGTACAAATGGTCACATCCCATTTGTAAGCCTTGGCTTCTATTTGAGCTAAACTCAGCTCGCATGTCTCCTTAGCCTTCCTCAGCTTCATGCTTTCCTCCTTATGGCTCCAGGTTCCGGGGTCCTTGTCAAATACTGATGTATTAGCATTGATGCTTACATCAGGCCTTGTCGCTTTGTTTGGTCACGTTTTGGCATGGGAGTTTGCCATGCGCGGGATCATTTTTTTTACAAAATTGTATAGCACTTTTTAAAAAAAAAAAATAATTGGTTTTGGTTTTCTTTAGATGAAAGAAAAAAATAGGTCATTGTAGTTTAGAATCCGATGAAAGAGGATAGTTATTTGTGTGATTTTGAGCGTTGCTGGTTGCTCCAAAAACTAATAGATTTTATTATGGTTGAGTGATGAATAATTTAGTAGTCGAAACAATGTCTTTGTATTAGAACTTCCTTCAAAATTGTATTGGTTAATTTATATTTGTGAATTTTCTAGGAGCATGATGTTATTAATAACAAAAAAATGAAAGTTAATTGGACACCCCTAAACCGGGCCCGACTCTTTTTTTTCTTACTTGGAGATTAATCCTTAGACCACCTCCATTGCACAATTTTTAGAGGGTCTTTAAATTAAAAAATACTAGATGAGTATCTGCGCTACGTGCGGATTTTTTGTTTTATAAATTTTAATTCTTGTTTTTTTTTTGTATTATTTTGTGTTGTTATAATGTTACTTTGTTTTTTTTTGGAAATATGGTTATACCAAAACTTAGCACGGGTTTTTTTGTTTTATAATTTTTAGTTTTTTTTTGACTTGTTATAATTTTTTTTTTTGGAAATATGATTAAACCAAAACATTAGTTTTTGTAGAACTTTTAATTTCTCTTTAATGGTTTAAAATAATAATAAGCTAATGGAACCAAAGTTTGTTAATTTTTAAATAATACTAAGTTAAAAGTTTAAGTTGATGACCTTCGGTAACGGTAGAATTGCTATATTTGGTTTAATCAAATACGTATGATTCTTGACTTTCATTGTGGAGATGGTAATATTTGCAACACATCAGAAGCAAATTGTTTAAACAAAAATTAGTTCATTTATAATAGCTTAAAATATCAACTTCGGACACCATCAACTTTTGAATTAGCTTAATATATAAACATTCTCAGACACCCATGAGATTTTACGATTAAAAGTTGCGACGATATAATACAAAAATGGGAAAAAGCTAGAAATCCAATTCTACGAAGTCCACGGAGTTATCACAATTTTTCATCTTGATCAAAAGTTTTTTCTCTAATTCAAATAGAAAAACGCGGGGAAAAATCCTTTCCGAGTATAATCTACTTTACCTGCACATAAGATTGACATATATCTCATGTTATATCGGTTTAACAGAAATGAGACAGAAGAGGTACATAGTCCCAATAACCTGATCTCAGAACCAATGGAGGCCCCATCGTGTCTCAACTCTCATGTATTGTCATTAAAGAATGGAATGAGAAGAGAGAACATTTAGTTTGCATTTTATTTGTTGTACATGAATATCGATCAACATTATAAAACACTAACTAAAACTTCACATAATTAGATGAAAAGGTACTACCAGATATACGTTAAAAAAATGATAGAAACGTTTCTTCATTTGCGTTTGTAAAAACGGCTAATGATTTTTTGTTTAAACGAAATGAACCAAAATTGTGAGCATATAAATCAAGAAGATACAGCCAGATTACCTTGCTACTTCTTCTCTATCCAATGTTATGTCCCACTCTTGGCTCCATTGTTCCATTGATCTAACTGTAACATTCTTTGTCGTGTATCCGCAGAGTTCACATACACTTGCAAGATAACAGAGGAAGAACAAATCACTGAAATTTATCTGTAAACATTTGACTTATACTGAAACTTGAAGACTAAGCGTCGCAAACACATATTTCATACCATAATTAGGGTAATAGCATTATAGCACTCCACAAATAAATATATACAAAAGCAATAGAAGTATTACATGTTCCCTTTTTAAAGCATTACATGTTTCCCTTTTATTTGTAACCAGACTCAGGGCAACTCAAATGCGCAAGGCGAAGCCCGGTTTTGCATTTTCAACCAATCTTAATTAAGAGGGAAACTTGCTAACTTACATGAGACATAATTATAAGCAGCCTCTGGTGCTTGATCGGAACCAAATTGACAAGTTTTTCACACTCTTTCCCCTTCACATTCTCCCCCACTACTACCCAAGTTTGGTTGGTGCTGCACACTCCGATCTATACCTATTTGAGGAACAAAACAGAACATAATGAAGGTAATTGGATTGTTGACAAGAATATCAAAACTCTGCAATAGAAATACAACAAATAAGACGGTATTAGTTCTGCAAAAGAAACGGAATATAGATGCTAAATTTAGACTTGAAACTGTGGCTCTATTTTTAAATAAACTTTGTCCCTGACACTCTCAACATTGGTGTCACTTATCTCTTTCTGAAAACCGAACATCGTAAATAGTATCTGAACAGAAGAGCTGAAGGCTAATCTCTTAAAAGATCACTCATAGTGTGCATAACATAGATTGAGTTAGCACAGGTCTAATACTCATGTTAAGGTAGAGTCCTAAAGAATAATGAACTAACTTGAGAGAAGTGGTCATCATATCTTATCATCAAGTTGCTAAGAAAGGAACGTAATGATACCAGTCTCATTGCATTTTGTTCACAAAACCTTTTCCACTTCAAAGTAGCTCGTCTTATTTAAAATTTTAGCATCACTAACAGAGAAACCTGACATTATAGTAGTTAGCCAGCTAACATTCAGTTCATTCTCATCATACAAGCTGGGATCTACGGATTAAGTCCACTATATTTTTCTTGACAAACCAATGAATACATTGTTCAAGTATCAAAAAACCAAGAATGGACTTACAAAGTTCATCTGAAGCCCCTCTTTGAATATCTTGTATTACAGCCTTTTCTTACCTAACTCCAAGAATTACAGGGAGTGACCCCGTGATAACCCAATAGTAGCTGCCACATTCGAGAGAACAATATGAAGCACAAAAAACTGACATAACATGTAACTAAAATCTTTTTCTTTTACTTGTTTGAAAAAAGCAAGTAAATAAATTGAACATTGAAACTTCCAGAAAACTCATCGAATAAGAAAAGGTTGCATTACTAAAATCACCATAACAATAATCAGCATCGTCAGGAGGAGCATGAAAAGCTATTTACCACAATTCCTCTTAGTCTAATATCAGAAACCTGGTGTCTTGCGAAATCAAAACTGGCTTACTAATCTAGAATTCCATGAAATTCCATTGTCTGAAATTTTCCTGCGAAAAAAAACCCAAAGAGTTGTAGAGTTGAGTAAGGTTTGAATTTATGAAGAAGAAGATATTTTTTTTTTTACCATCAAAAGCATATATTATATATTACCCAGAAACAGAGTAGTCCTCATGGAGGAGAGTTGTAATACACATTGGTACATATCGATGATATAATGAAGAAGAAGATATTTTATTATCCTTACATTGGTCTTGTTTATTACAGCGGCGAGCTTCTCAACATTTGGTAGAGTCTCCTCAAACACACCCGGCGTCACTTCGTCTGAAATAATTTGGTTTATTAGAAAACATTAATCAAATCATTCGCACACAATTACAGGGCAAGTCTTGAACCATTAAAATTGAATCAAACGGAATATACTAACAATTCTCAACATTTATATGCCAAATTTTCCCAGGATTTTTATTCCGACAGTTGTAATTTGAGTTTTAAGCATTGGGAACATAGTGGCAGAAACTGAAATCGAGAGAAACCCAATTTTCAACGACCCTAAAATCAAATCAAACCCAAACAGAAATTTGTGATTTGAAAGAGAAACACAAACCTTTGGCGAAATTCACTGAAATTTGGCCGTATTCTTTGTTTCCGTTGTTTTTTCCGGTGCAAATATTGAGAAGGTACTCTTGTAATTTTGCCTGACAGATGAACAATCCAATTTCCCACATAGTATCTCCTCGGCTTTATCGTATGAATCCTCTTCCGTGGACTCCATCGCCACCGTGGCTCATCATTTTTTGTGAAGCGTCGGGGAAATTGTGAGAACCGCAATAGAGAAAGTATGAATAAATAAGAAATTGAGAAAGAATAAACTGGGACGGCGTTGAGGCTGAGACTGGAGGTAACCTCCGCCAGAAGGCGAAAAGAGTAGAAGTATAGGAGGCTAGAAGGCGAGTTTTTTTTTTTTTTAATGGATAGGTGTCAAATTTTTAAGTGCTGTGGCGATCTTTGGAGAGAGCTATTCTACTTTCATATAGTAGATTAAAAAAGATATGAACAGTCAAAATAAGTGTCTCTGCATAGATACAGAAGACACCTAAGATCTCTTAGATGACATTTTATCATTGGAAGCAAAAATTTTTTTTTTCTTTTTTCTACATTTTCCAAAAAAAATATGTTTGAAGACACCCTTAATTGGAATGACCAATGAGGTTGCTTTCGTTGATTTTTGGTTTTTTCTAATTAAACGGGGAAAACTGTTGAAAGATTTATAAGGAGTAGGATCTGCCGTCAAAAAAAAAAAAAAATAAGGAGTAGGATCTAGGGCTCAAAGTGGTGAAATTGGAAATATTGTTGTTGTGCGACGCTATGGATTTGTCTTGTCTTCATATTGCAGACGCCACACAACAGGAGAGACCGAAGAGGAGGTTGAGAAGACGAAGAGCGATGCAGGATTCGATATCTTGTGTCGCACGGGATATTCCTCTAGATCTCCTGATCGAGATTCTGACGAGACTGCCTGCGAAATCCATTACCAGATTCAAGTGCCTCTCAAAGTTTTGGTCATCTCTCTTCTACTCGAGATACTTTTGCAACCGTTTCCTTATGGTCCCATCCCCAAATCAACCTCGTCTTTACATGTCTTTATTGGACGTGTACGACTACTCTAAGTCTCTTCTCCTATCATCCCATCCGCTCCAGCCACTTGTCAGTCTTCCTTAGTTTTCGACCAAGATTTGACAATCAGTGAGATGGGAGGCTACTACATGCGCCTTCTTCGTGGCTTCATTAGCTTCACAGTCTATCACAAGGCACGGATCTATAACCCCACCACCAGACAACTTGTGTTCGTACCTGCCATAGAATCTGATATCATAGCTGACGAAGATGTTTATAGCATCATGTACTTTATGTGCCACGACCCTGTTAACGATCAGTACAAACTACTCAGCACAATTACAGTAATATCAAAAGATATGCAAAAGATAAGGTCAGAGCGTTGGGTATTTGTTCTAGAAGCTGGTGGTTCGTGGAAAAGGGTTGCAAAGGAGTTTCATCCTCATATTCCTTCACAGCTAGAACTGACTATGAACGGAATTTTATATTATTTGGCTCTGATTGATTGGCATACTTGTGTGCTTGTGAGTTTCAACATCAGGTCTGAAGACTTCAATATGATGCAATTACCTTGCAAGGTCAGAGATGAGCAAGATAGACTTAGGAGGATGACTCTGATAGAATATTGTGGAAAATTAGCTGCTTTTGACACCACCTACATCAAAGAGACTGGTACGGTGGACCTATGGGTTGTGGAAGATTGGAGGAAGAATGAATGGTCGAGGAAGACTCGGTTTTTGCAGTCTTCTCAGTTGCAATTAGTCATTAACAATAATATATTCACAAGATGTCAAACTCTAAAAGTTAAGGTTATCTTGGTACCGGAAGAGTTGATTTCTCCCTTTTACTTTCTCTGCTACGATTTGCAAACCAATAATTTGGAAAAGGTTGAGATCAAAGGGATACCGGATCACTGGTTTAGTAAGCTTGAAACAACCATGTATTTTGACATGAAGTTTATGGATCCGAATGAGAGCATCATGTACTTGGAAACTTGAAACTTGGGATCAAGCGGTTATTGGAGTAAGCTAATCGTTTCTCCTTTTTATACTTTTTTTGTTTGTTTAGAAAATACTAGTGACATTTTTTTATAACATATGAATCATTCGTGCCACAAACCTGGTGCTGAAAAAGTTTGAAACTTTTGAGAATTTGCAAGTTTCTAAAATCAAATTTGTAACACGTTTTCATCTACACCTGTTTGTTCATTTCACTCTATGCAGCACAATTATGTATTTTCTCTGATCTAGTCAATGGTGTTGTTCGACGTGTAAGAGAGGTCAGAATTCATAGAAACAGTAACAACAATTCTTGTTGACCTCAAAAACAACTTTTTGTTGAACAAGTTCTGATCCCAAACATGGCCAACAGAAACCATGTTCCCTTACAAAATCGGTTTATTTTTGGATGACCCTTTAGTTCGGTTTGATTTGATAGATATGAGTTTGGTTAGGCTTAACCGTAATAGTCACCTCTATGTTACGGTTCTTTTTTTCTTAAAGAGTCTATGTTACGGTTCTTCCATGGCTTTAAATTGATTGTGCACAATAAGCTGGCAAGCTGCAGTTTTGAGTGAGTTCTCTCCCCTGAGACCACCTCCATCGCACAAATATTAGGAGTGTTTTGCATTTAAAAAATATTTAAAAAATAATAAATAGTAGAGATGCATGTCTGTAGGAAAACACAAAATATACCTAAGAACATCTCCAACCCAAGCTTTAAAACTTCAAATATGAAGTTTTTTTCATTCCAATGCAAGCTTCAAAACTTCAAATTTGAAGTTCCACCTTTTTTTTTGCATTTCAGTCTTTTAAATTTTTACACCATTCACTTTTTTTCTTATAATTTTATATCTTATGAATAATTAACATATATTCATATAAATATAATTTTCACATATAAACTTAATAAACATCTTTAACATATAGTTAAAAATATTAAAAATTTAATAAATTTTATTACTTCGAAATGCTTTAATTGATCATCTATGAGAGCATTACGTAAATGGTTATAACGAGTAGTTCAATTTTTTTTTTTGTAATTTCTAATTTAGTTTGTGTGTGTTTGTTTTATTTGAATTTATATGTAATTTATATTGTAATATAATATTTTATTAATTAATATTGAGTGTAATTTTTTTAAAATATGGTTTATAGTTATTTATAAAAGTTTAATAATTTTAATTAAATATAATCAATATTGAGGACTATAATGTAAAATACAAATTCTTTTGAAGTTGTATTTGAAATTTTACCATTAGAGAACAAATCACCTAAACTTCAAATATGAAGTTTTGCAATCTTCAAAAATGAAGTTTGGGTTGGAGCATCTCCAATGCAAACTTCATAACTTCAAATATGAAGTTTTTTGAACTCCAACCCAAATTTTAAAACTTCAAATTTAAAGTTTTGAATAGTGAAACTTCAGAAATTTCACTATTCAAAATTTTAAATTTGAAGTTTCATCTTTTTTTTTTCATTTCAATTCTTAAACTTTTATATGAAACATTTTAGTACCATCAACTTTTTATTTCATAAGTATTTCACATATATTTTCATAAATTTAATTTTCATAGATAATTATTTGTAAAATATGATATTATAATATAATGTTTTATTAATTAATATTGATTGTAGTGTTTCTTAAATGTATGTTTTATAGTTATTTATAAAAAAATTATGATTTTATTTAATTATAGATAATATTGAGAATTATAATGTAAAATATAAATTCTTTTGAAGTTGAATTTGAAGTTTTACCATTGGAAAAAAATACCCTCAAACTTTATATTTGAAGTTTTGCAAACTTTTTGCATTGGAGATGCTCTAAAGACACACACCGTGTCAATTTCTAATTCGATTCTTTCTTTTTTCTTCTTTTTTTTCTCTTTCTGAATATTTTTTAATATTATTATATTCTATATTAAAATATGTTTCAGTTTTTTTAGTAATAGATAATTTGTTTGAATATTGTTACTTTATATATATATTTCCAACTAGCTTAAATAATTACGAAACTCAAGTGTGCGGATTTTACCTGATTTTAGGATGGAAACAAACAAAGCACAAGTAGATTCCCGAGATACAACCAATTTCCTCGCGTCATGTCCCACTATCTTCATTTTATCTCCCTAAAATTCTTTTTTTTTTAACATAAAAAAACTTTTTAAAATATAAGAATTCGCAATTGTATGAATACTTTTCAATTTAATGTAGTCTCCGGGGATTGATTCATGGCTCAAATTTTATGGATTATATATATAACAACATTTGTGGTTCTTAAAAATTCTAAAGTTTCATTAATTCCTCTTTTTATATTCGTTTATAGCTTATCTTGGTCACGCACCCATGGAGAGCGTGCATATCACGTACCATTACCTTAAACGAGAAAATTACGAGAAGTGCGCGTGAGGTTCGTATTTATTACATTTTGTTTCGAATACTTGTGGAAGTCATATGCTTCTGTCAGCTGATGACGTGGACTTTTGAGGGCCCCATTCATGGTTTCCCTTTTCGAGTCTACCACTTGAAACGTGGTTGGACCATAACGCGTTGTCATATTAAGGCTTACATATTTACGTATTTTGGTTTTGACCCAGTTCTTTATGTAGCTACAAAATTTTTGTTATTGAAGAAAGTTGTTATTGATAATTCAAGCCTGTATTTCGTGTTTTTTTCTCCCTTAACTGCCACACTCTATTGTTTATCACAAGTCCTACCAAACATGTTAATTGCAGAGAAATTTGTTTCACACGAACTTTTCTTTTCTTTTTCTTTTAATAATATATTTTATGTCGAGTATAAATCAATGAATAATGCTTAATTGTTATTAAGATTTTGTTTTTCATATACCGTACCAATTATTATATCTATCTATAAAATAAATGTGTCAATTTTAAATGATTTTGATTGTTTTGTAGTGGTGTTCTACTGAATCCCCCTTTAATAGACTAGGTTTAGCATCACCAAACAGTACACAGCCATAATAATATTCCACGTTAGATTATTTGTTTGCATTTAATGTATTTTATCTATAGATCATGGTTTCGATCAATAATAACGTGAAATTGTGGAACTGTAAGAATGCAAAATGAAATGGTAAAGTTATTTTTTATTTACTTAATTGTGAAATGACCCAACATAATTCGTAATTTTTTAAAAATCATTTGATTGGTAAACCCATGTTCTATGTGTACTTATATGGTAAAAGACTAGAATCAGGTTATTGCCCCAAAAGTGTAAAATGCAGTACATTCAACTCTATCCCAATAACAAAAACACGGCCCATGATTTCATACACAAAACACATTTGACCCACTTTAATTTATTTCCACAAACCTAAATTCCAATTTTCATTGTAGTACAGACGCTTATTATTTAATTTATTATATACATTACACATATTGAGACGCAGAAGAGAGAGAGGAGAGAAACTGAGTCGCAAGAACTACGTACGACACTAAAAAGTAAAAACCGAATCCAATTCAATTCTCCTTTTTCAGACCAAACACGGAGAGAGAGAGAGAGAGAGAGCGAGAGCAATAGAGAATGGAAGATGTACGGAGGATCGTGGTGGTTGTAGAGGATAAAGAAGCGGCGAGGACGGCGTTGCAATGGGCACTTCATAACCTCCTCCGTCACGGTGACATCATAGTCCTCCTCCACGTATTCTCTCCTCCTCCGCAGCGCAAGAAAAAATCTTCGGCGGCGCGTCTCCTCCGCAGCCACGGATACCATCTCGCCCTCTCTTTCCGTGAAATCTGCGACGCTTTCTTCAATGTGAGTGAATAAATTTGATTCTTGATCTCAAAATTTATTGATTCTTGATGACATTTGATTTGATCCAATATTGGATTTCATCGTGATCGTGGTTACAGACGAACACGGAGATAATAGTGAGAGAAGGAGACGAAGATGGAAGAACGATCGCTGAAGTCGTGAAAGAGATTGGAGCTTCGACGCTTCTCGTCGGTCTCCATCAGAACAGCTTTCTTTACAGGTACTATTGTGGTCGATTCAATAATTACGGGGTCATAATTAAAGATTCCGAATCTCACATGTGCGAATTAGTAATTAGTCGCTATTGGTTTATGAATGTGTGTGTAGATGGGCAATGAGTGGGATTGACGTAGCGAGAAACTTCGATTGCAAAGTGATGGCTATAAAGCAGCCTTCACCGGAACAGCCGCCGCCGGGAAAAGCTAAGGGACACAGGACCTCACCGGTGACGACGACATCAGATAGTTTAACTAATTTTGACTTTTCCCAAATCGAAATTTCTGGATTACAGTAAGATTCCTAACCTCTTCGTTTTCAAATTCATTTATTCTTTTTAATATTAACTAAAAAACTACCGTGATTTGGTGAAATAATTTCAAGATAGAGATCTCTAGTTTTTGAATTTGATATGTAGAATATAAATAATAATACTGAATCTGGTGATCGAATGGTGTGCTTTGTTGAAATAGGGTTCCGGAGATTCCGACACCTAAAGTGCCGTACAGATTATGTCCGAGTCCTCATGCGATACTCTGGAGAAAAAGACCACGAAGATCAAAACAACGATACGGTGTCGTTTCATAGTCCCCCGAGTCCCGACTTTTTTTATTATTCCAAGACGAAAGGAAAAAAACAAATATTGAATCACATTATTCGTAAAAATGAGCACTTTTTGGTTATTACCATCGTCCCAAAAATTGGTTCGAGTGATATGACTCATATAAGTAAAAATGAAATAATTTCCCGCGACCCAAAACACAAAACTTGAAACTCATAATTAGAGATATGAAGAATGTTTATTTATGTTAAGACTCGCTTTCCTCTCCTCCATAAATTGTATTTTGTATCTGTATGCTAATATCTAAACACATTTTACCTTTTTATAGCAACAAGTGTTCTCTCCTGTATTCACGAACGATCACTGGTATGCTCGTCGGAGGAATCTATATATTACCAAACACAGAAATGTATCAGAACATGAATTGTGACATTGCTTTTGCATAATATAAACTTAGAACACAACAACGTGTGTGATTGTGATACGTACCATTCCATAATCCGTTACGATCATAGATATATATTCTGAAGGAGTTGAATCGTACCTGAAAAAAAAGAAAAGGAAATGAATAAGAGAACATTAAGATAAAGCTTTGTGATGGATTTTCAAAACAAACTTAGAAAGGTTTTACATTAAATTCAGAAACTGAAGGTTTTTGTTGCTATCCATCGTCTTCAAATGCTTTGCGTTGGCTCTAATCGGTATGTTCGCTATAGCATCAGGATCGCCTGCAAAATTTCCACATACATAGCCCTGTTAAAATCCGATTTGAGCAAAATAACAATCGATAAAAGGAAAATAGAGAAGAGCGAGTGGAACGTTACCAAGTTCGTTGGAGCAGATTGAATCAAGTAAGACTCTTTCATGGAACTTGTAAGCTTCACAACACACAATGACAGGAACACTAAACGCGTTTGCAACCATTGCAACGCAGGCTGTGCCAACTCTTGAGTAAAGAGTTCCGTTAGAGAAGATCGACGAAGCCCCAAGGAAAACCCGTGTAACATCATGCATGATGTAGGAAATGGCATTTATATGAGTGTAGGTGCAGTCGAGGCCACGGGTCACAAGTCTACGGAGTAGCTTTTCCCCTTCAAGAATAGGGCGCGAGTCTACAATCACCACACGGAACTTTTTCCCAATCTCATGGGCGTATAAGAGAATCATCTCAACCACACAAGAGGATCCGTATGTGAGAATAACCTCTCCGTCTCTGATTTTTGTCACTGCATGTTGTACGATTACCTTGCCTGCAAGAACTATCTTCTCGTCTATGAACCGGCCAATCTCAGAACAGAGAGAAGCTTTTGCCTCTAACTCTGACAGGTCTACAGGTAGTTTCCTGATTTGGTTCTTCAGGAACCTGATCGCGTTTCCCATGCTCATGGAGAGCGGGCGACACTCTATCAAGAATGAAACATAACCATTTATCTTGGCTGTCAAATCCATAGTCAGGTCTTTCATAGGAGGCGTAGTGTAATCTTTTATAGCTTCTTGAAATGCTTGGAGCATGGCAATACATCGCTCATTGTCCCCAGATATATCACCAGCCAAATGTTGCAAACCCACCTAAGATTAACAAAATACACCTATATATATCATTCATAAACCACTGAGTTTTACTTCAAACTCCTTATAAATAACAGTTCCAAAAGCTTAACACTCGAACATATAACAAGTAGGTGTACCTTATAGACCGCGTGGTGTATGGTATCGAGTGTGAATATACTGGAGCTTAAATTGGGAAGCTGATTGCCGCGCTCGTATTGAGGAAGATGGAGAAATAACTCAACCTTGTTCTTGCTCTCACTCTGCTCAACAACTGAACGCTTCTTGGCTTTCTCCACTCGGCTTTTATCGTCATACTGCATTTGCGTCTGAGGAACATCCATCCTCCTCTCTTTTTCTACTGCTGCAGATTTTTTCTCCGAGACAGAGGATGTACCGGGAAGTCCCTCTTTCTTCGGCTGAGGCTGTTTAGCAGCCTTGCCAGGTTTGGCTCTACCAGAATCTTCTCCACGTCTGCTTCCTTCACCTAAAGATTAGCAAGAGGAAAGCATTGAGATGGTTTTACACTTCACTCTAATGAAAAGTGTAAACAAAAGCATAATATATTGAACAAAAAACAAGAACCTTTTGCAGCAGCTTTCGCTGCCCGTTGTGCTTCTTGAATGGCACGCCTTTCAGCTTTACTGGTTTTCTCTTTCAGCGATTTTGTTTCCTTCTCCTTCTGGGGCTTTGTGGTCACAGGTTCCTTCTTTCCTGCACAATAGTCTTTCTGTAAGTAACGAAATGCAAAAACTAGAAGATAACATTCTCCACTCCACAATCATCAGAGCAAGAGCATGACAAAGTCATAGACATCAACGAGGCTATAGAATGGTCACTGAACCGACTTCTAAACCGGACTCGCACGTCCCGGACCAAGAGCAATACGCAATACGCAATTTATTCAATTTAATTGATTGATACGTATACATACCAGAAACTTCGCCGTTCTTCTTTCTCCCTTCAGAAGTCGACGCGGTCGCAACAATTTTGGATTCCGATTCCTGAGGAGCTCTAACTGACATAGTCAAATCGAATCCTCCGTTAGGAAAGCTCGCCGATAGTTTCGCGGAATCGCTCCGCTGGAACCCAAACAGAGAATTCGAATCCTCAGAGAACTCTCCGTTGCTCGATGGCGGCGATGTCCCGAGGAGCGAATCCACTGGGTTGTAACTGCCGACGTGGAGGCTCCGGTCGTGGGCTAGGTGACGGCGGAAGGCGGCAGGTCCAGGGACGGGCACAGGCGCTGCGCGAGATGTCAGATTATCAGAGTGGTGACGCGACGGTGGTATCTGGACCGGATAAATGAGATTCCCGGAGGGAGAATCGGAGAGAGGAGAGGAAGAAGCTATTGCCTCTACCGGGCCGGATTGGCTTCGATTCGGTCGCTGTGTCTCCGGTGAAGGCTCGATTGACGTAAAGAAGCCTACTCGGCGGACTTTAGGGACCGGAAGAGGCCCGCGACGTGCGTCCATGGAGGATGCTACTCAAGTTTTCTCCGATGGAATATCAAAGGGTCGTTGGAAGAAGACAATCTAGGGTTTAATTCGGAGATATACAAAGGATTGACCAAAACGGTGGAGATATAAAACCTTCGTTTCAAGTAGGAAATTAATTAGATTCTTTTTATAACGTGTCAAGTGTTTGTGTATATACATATTATAAATTATTGTCGAGAGAAAGAGGGAGAAGAGCAAAGCTTTTTGTAAATTATCTTTCTTCTCTTCTTATTATTCACTAGAATAGGATGCGCATATATGTAGATTTTTAAAAAATATTTTGAACCTGTAAAAATAAATTAAAAACAAAATCGAATAATCTGTAAGGAATTTTTTTTTTAATCTCATATATATTTTTTGTTTCTATCGTATATGATATCTCTACTCTATAGAGAATTTATGCTTCTCAAGACTCGCATCAAAAGCTTCTCTACATGATTATTGCTATCATCCTCCTCATTGAGCTCATCATCGTCTAATGTCATATCTTTAACATCTCAAATTTCTATTTTTAATTGAAATATATCATAGTTAATCTTTTTATTTTCTTTTCATAANCCAGTATGTGATAGTCTCGGTAAGCTCTCTCACCAGACTGTGTATCCCGACTAATCTCACGGAACACTCACTGCCACCGTTTGACAGTCCTTGATAGCTGTGCCTTCACATAGGCTGCCTACGTACCCTTTCTAGGGATCAAGCCATCCGTAGTTCTTAACTCCATCCGGACTTAGCCATTTACAATCGACTACAGTCACAGTACAGTCCATAACTCATGGACACGGTCGACATCCTTCGACCCAGAACGCCTATCCATCGGCCATCCCATGACCCACTCGACCGTAATCAGATTTCCGGGTTACGGATGCTACAAATTATCTCTACATATTTAGTTAGATTAAAGAATTTTAGCTTGTTTCTTTCATCCTCATTCCTTTTGGTCCATATTTGTAAGCTTCTTTATACATTGATTAGGTGGTGAATTTACGTCTCCAAATCAAGAGGGGTTCCATCACTACAAGGTGAGATTAGTATAGTATATTTCTGTGTTTTATCATCCTATTACTATTTTTTTGTTTCTCATTTTTTAACTTTGGGTTTGATTTACATGACTTTTGGATGCTGGACGTGAAAACTAACCAATGGGAACAGTTAAATTTAAAGGGATGTCCTAGTCCACGTTCTGGTCATCGTATGGTAAGTCTTTGATGTATCCTGACCAATGTGCCTTCAAAGTTAGCAATGTATGTCGCTAATAGCTGCTGGAATAAGTAGATAGAGTCCAACTTTGAATATACTTTTCTTCCTCTAGCTGAAACAAGAGAATAGCCTGACTTTTGCTATACATTCTCCAATGAACAAGCATAGACTAATATCAGACATTTAAGACTCTAGAGATTATTTCTTCACACTTAGTCTTGTAGTTTATACATCAAGGGTGTGAATCTGGAAGGGTTGTCTCCTTAATTCTCAAACTATCTTCGGAGATGAATGTATAATTGCATTCTGATTTTTTGAGCTGTCTGCTTAGTGGAAATGCACTTTCGTAATAAATCAACTCTTGCCTTCTCTCTAGTAACCAAACCTACAAGCTCTTATCTTGCTCTTCTATATCTTACTTTTTCTCCAGGTATTATACAAGCACAAGATTATAATTTTTGGTGGCTTCTATGACACTCTACGTGAAGTAAGGTAGTAATTTACTCATTGCATAAAAATGATATCAGGATATCAATGTTATCTCTTTGTTGGTTGTTTTTCTCCTTTTTATTACTCCTTGGATGTTTAATTGTTTTTGTCGTCCGATGTCTGATATATATCCATTCACAGTGAAGTGAGCAAATTTAATAAATATTCAAACTCCTACGAAGGTGAAAATCAACAAACGATCTAGTCTTCAAGCTCAAACAGCAAATAAATTAATTAAGAAGCTGAAGAGGAGTAAGACTCCCAAGCCAAAAACAAAAAGGAAGTTGACTCGTTCACGTTTGGTGAAAGATTGTTATTAAGTAACATAGGCCTTTGAACTTATGTTATGTCTGCTATGTTAGAATTTGTCTTTGTGTTTTTCAGGATTTAGACATATATATTTTATGCATGTCTTTTTTATGTGTTAAATTAAACGGTACAACTAGCAGAACTAGACCAACTAGAACTTAATTTATAAAACGTGTGGCAGCAAAGAAACGTGTGGCAGAAAGTTTAAAATGAAGTTAAAAATGGATAAAATATGAAGTCATGTGCTCCGTCAAAAGAGGAAATGAATATCTTTGCAAACCTGCGCCGTCAAAACAAAAATTGAATCCAGTTTTTTATAATATAGTTGTACCCAGTTTTTAGTTGTACCCAATTTCAAAAAAAAAAATTGAATCGAGGTAAAATTTTGTAATCAGTAGTACCATACTCTAAATTAAACATTTTTAGTTGTACTTGTGAAATATAGTAAACAAACTACATTTAACATATTTCTAATGCTATAACTTGTTTAAAAATACAAACTTTCATGGTTTTCATGTTTGTGTGGTTAAGATTTCCAAAGTAATCTTAAAAGTATAAGGTAGATTGTGTAGACATACAATTTTCATGGATCAAACATTTTCATGGATCAAATTAATATAACTATGAAATGTTCAAATATGTTTGCACCTGTTCTATGGCCTATTTTATGTGGAAACATGTTTACAAATACATTTAGAAATTGTATTATTGACATTTTTGTAGAAAGCATAGTCGTACTGGTTTTCCCAGTTGGACTTGAGTACAACTAAAATGTAGTTGCACTAGTTGTACTTAAAACGAGTGGTACTAGTCGCACCAGTCGTACCCGACATATTTAAAACAAAGACATAAATTACTCTTCACTACCATCAATCCCAAACCATTGAGCCCAGCGTCCACCTCTTCCTCTTCCTCTTCCACGATGTTCTCCAACTGATGGGAATCTTTTCGGTTGCGGTTTTCCTTTCTTTACTTCATATTCCGGAGGTAAGACTTCTTGTGCTTGTATCTCTTCAGGTACAACCCATTCAGACATATGAGGAACTGGATAGATTGTCATGGACTATGCCAATGCCCATAGCTGTACCAAATAATATTTGGAGCAAAACTCTTGTAGATGAAGTTCCCTATCTCTGCTCATATGGATGGCATCACCAATTACATGCACACATGGGTATATGTTTATATCAAAATACTTGTAAGAACAAGTTTTACCCAATAGTTCCTAGAAAGTTTGGTTAATCCTAGTAGTACTAAATTCACTTAATATGTCCAATTATTCTAGTTGTACCGAGTAGTACCTAGAAAGTTTGGTTAATCCTAGTCGTACTAATTCACTTAAGATGTCCATTTATGCTAGTAGTACCAGTAGTACCCAGAAAGTTTGGTTCATCCTAGTCGTGCTAAATTCACTTAATATGTCCAGTTATGCTAGTTGTACCCAGTAGTACCCAAAAAGTTTGGTTCATCATACGAATCATCACGATTTATTACGATGCATTGCTCAGTTAACCAAGATATCCCATTTAATTAACAATATCAGTTTCTAATAGCCTTACCCAACTAGCTCAGTGACTCCAATGAGCAAAAAAAAATCAAAACTTTCTTTACTATGAAATTCCCTAATTGAGAAGAAACTATGTATTAATTGCTTTGGGATTGCTTTGCCTATGACATAAACTTGATATCGAAAATAGCATAAAAAATAGCAACAACTAACCTTCAATTTCACGGCTCCGATTCTTCAATGGTGAAAACGGGAGAAGAAGAAGACGACGATGGGTGAAATAAAATTTTGGTGGTTAGTTTGGTTGGTTTAGAGAATTAATTTTAGGGTTGGTTTGAATTAAATTTCTTACCAAACCACCCACCCGATTTTCTTCCTTTCTTTTTATTTTTCTTTTTCAATTTTTTTTTTTTTAAATGAAGTACTAAATAGTCCATTCATGAAGGAGAGGGGCATTCAGATTAAAAGAGGGCATTCAGATTATTCTCCTTGTACGGAGGGACATATTAGATTAGAGTCCTATAAAACCTTCGTTTCGAGTAGGAAATTAATTAGATTCTTTTTATAACGTGTCAAGTGTTTGTGTAAATATATATTATAAATTATTGTCGAGAGAAAGAGGGAGAAGAGCAAAGCTTTTTGTAAATTATCTTCCTTCTCTTATTATTCATATGTTCATCGTGTTTCTCTTACAACAACTAAGCATACATATATATATACGAGGTTGTAGTTTGGTGAGCAAGCTTTTTAGACTTGAGGAAAAAGTTTAAGACACTTTGGAACAAAGCTTTTGACAAGTTTGGAGAGTCTTATAAGAGAATCATATTTTATAACATTCTCTTTTGCTTATTTATTACTATTGATGTAACTGTGTATTGCCTCGTTAAAAACTTTATCATAAAAAAAATCTATTTGAAACAAAAATTATGACAAAAAAAAAAGAGAGTGAAGTCACGCTCTCCCTAAAATCATCATCTCTAGGATCATATAAACCATTTTTGAGTTGAGAGACACATGCATCATTATCTTTAAATATTTTTGTTGGCTCATTCTTTGTGTCTGTCCACTTGCTTCTGTTATGTGATAAATCATAGATCTAAGTCATATGCATTTTTTGGAAGCTCTACGTACCACAATAGATTATGCATAATTTGAATACGTTGCAACAAAAGTCTGCTTTTTGGAATGCCGAGAGATCTCAATTCCTCTAATTTTGAAAACATCTTCAGTTTGCGATAGAATCTTATGCAGATATGATAAATATCTGGTATCTACAAAATCAACTAGACCAATCTCGAGGTTTCTAGAATAATATTAGCTAAAAACAATCATACATTTGAGACAACAAAATATATGCTTTATTTCGTTCCAATGTATATAAGTAGGAGATTAGCTGAACCTTGCAAATATATTAGTAGCAAAATCTACACTGGTCAAGTAAAATTTGCAAGATATATAAGCTCACCGATATGACTCATATAAGGTACTTTAGAAACAATTAGCATTTTCTTTACAAACGCTTCAAAGTAATATCCGTCTAGGAAATTTCAAGATAACATCTCATTCATTAGATGTTCAATTTGGAATAACTAAGGACAATGTTGTCCTTCCAAAATCTTCAATTCCAAAATATTATACGGCTTTTAATAACTTTTCAGGAGTTTTGATGATCATCATTCTTTGATTTGATCAAGTAGTCTTCCTGGGAACATAATTTCGATATTATTAATCCTTGAGGGATTATGTCTTTGAGACGCATTTCAAGTCATTCATGGACTGCCAGACATATCAAATATCTTAAAATCATTACATCACTAATGACCTTATGAAGCAAGCCCTTTTACATATTGTAAAGTCATTTTTCTCATTCATTTTTCTGAAAAATATGTACCCTTTTGATACTTGAACTGCTCGTCCAAAAATTTCTCGTTTTTCCTACGATTTTAATATAGACTTGATGGTCTATTTCAATTTTTGGCCAATATTTTTTTTGTATGCTCTTATCCACAGAGGTAGATTTATGATCCTCATTTATGTTAATCATACCGCATGCTATCTTATTTCTTGTCGACATTTTTGTCTTTGGTTCCATCTTCTTCTGTAATGACATGGTTAACCGAAATCTCTTTATAATTATCATTGATAATATTTAGATATCTGATTATATTATTAACCATGTCAACGGTCTCCTCTGGAGATTCATCCTCTTTTCAAAAATTATATATATGCTCCTTTTCTTTTCAAGGAGATTAATCTTTGGAACCAAAGTACTTTACCACGTTCATGCCATAGACTCACTATCGTCCTTCACGGACACATATTCTTATTGGAGCATTATTAGCTCGAATATGAGATTTACTGATTTTACTAACATGTCTGGCAGTCAATCTAAGACATTCTTTGAATGAATTATCTTTGAACTTTTCATGTTCAAATTCAGCGAGGATCCATAATTTTCATTATAATTCATTTCAAGAAATCTCATCCAGCAGTTGTTTATAAATGCTTATGGCATTTGATTTGCATTTTGTTTTGAACATTGATCCTTTGAACTTTTGAACTTCAAGTTCACATTAACCTGTTCAAGAATACAAACTATTTAACAAATTTTCATGAGAAATTTATTCTATGCAAATCTTACAATAAGCACATCTTTTATTGATGGCTTAATTTACTTTAATAGAGATTCATCTGTACTATATATTTCCTTTTAAGATTTTTAATCCTTTTAGGATTGTATCTCATTACTACATGCACGACTGCATATTTTATACCAGATCATGGAAATAATATTTTACCATAGTTCAAGATGTTCCACTTAATTCTCCCCCTTGAGATGATGACATTTCATGTACATCCATCTCGAATTAAATCCCACATTAGGATCAATAACATATCTAATCACCCATCTTGGGTCAAGTATTATGCCTCAAATCCTTTTGATGTGGGATAATTTGGAGTCTGTTTAAAAAAATCAAACCGTCATATATAATGAACTCGTTCAACCAAATATGGTGATTGATCTCTCATGATGGTCTTATTTTCATTTTTTAAGACATGCTAAGTGTGAAAAACTTCGGATTTTTCCACATAAATTTTTAATAGTTTTTGATATCATTACTGGATCGAGATGGCTATAACTGATTATATACATATTAGTGAACTTCAAGTTTACTATCAAATATAACTTTGCCATCTTTATGCATGTGTGCATGATATGCTCTTCTGCTCGCTCTATTGGAGCGTTTTGATTTTTGGGAAGTTTCGCTTTTCTGGAGCGTTTCTGTTATCTAGAGCGTTTCACTTTTCTGAAGCAATTCGCTCTTCTGGTGCATTTTTCTCTTCTAGAGTATATTGCTCTTCTGAAGCATTTTGTTTACTGTAGAGCATTTTGCTCATATGAACTTCCCAGTTACTTTTATGTTGTTCTTCTGGAACTCACATATCTATTAATAATAGCAATATGAATAAATGACAATTGCAACTCTGCTTTTTCATTATAACTGTTTTTCATAACCGTTATTAGATTTGTGTCTTTTCATTATTCATGAGGTATTTTTTCCTTTATAACCGTTTATTTTATTAATAGTTGTATCTTAAAACTGAATAAATGCCAATTGTGGTTGCGTTTTTTCATCATAACCGTTATTAGAGTTCATATCTTTTCATTATTCATTAGGTACATTTTCGTTTATAACCGCTTATTTTATGAAAAGTTGCACCTTCTAATATTTATGTCTTTTCAACTTTATAAAAAGACACAAAAATTCTGATCATCTTCATTGTTTCTTTTTATATGCATGTTTAGCAAAAAAGTTTATTAGACTAAAATGAATGAAGTTTGTTATTACTTTGCCGTGTATTCATCCCAAACTTAATCCCATAAGTTTGTTAATCATCTAAAAAAAATTATTTTTCTCCATTTGAAGTTTTGAACAAATTAAGTATATTTAAAATCAATCTAAAAATATATATTAATTTGTTGAACACTATATTTTTCAGATTATTTAATATTATCTATTAGTATGACATCTTCTAAGTGTAGACCCAAGGCTTAGAACTCATGTCACGAGTTTTCTAGATTCTAAAAAAATCTAAAATAATAAACAAATAAAATACAATGGTAATTGTAGTCTATGCAAAAAGAAAGAAGATATATTTTTAGAAGATCTGAGTAAATCAAAATAAATAAGCACATAGAGTTTTCTTATAACGAATTTGTCTTTTTAAGTAGCAAATAAGACACGAACAACATGTATGATTTCTGTAATTTTATAATATAAGTATATTTGTCTTTTTTAAGTAGCAAATTTTTATCATAATTCTTTGCTTGTAACTTTTCAATAATAACTGTATAATTCTATAAAATATTTTGAAAGATTGCCTCTTTATTTTTATTTTTGCTTTATATATTATTGTCGAGAGAAAGAGGGAGAGGATGAAAGTTTTTGTAATTATCTTTCTTCTCATCTTATTGATACTAGGTGAGTGTCCGCGCTACGCGCGGATGTGTTTTAGAAATTATTTTATTACATTGTTATATTTGATATTAGAAAATGTATAATATTTTGTGGTAAATTTTTTTATATATATATTGCTCATTTATATGTTTGTTAATCCTATTCTTGGTTTTTTTTATTTATATTCTGATAATTTTTTTTATAGATCTATTTTTTTTTGGTCAAAATTTCAAATTCTGTTCTTTTTCGTTGTTTCCTTTATATTTTCTGTTCATCCGCAATTATATTACAGTGTTGGAGTCACATAGGTCACTAAACTCCACTCTAAAGGTGTCTCCCTTAATTTGTTTTAGCATTCAGAGAAAGCCATCTTAATGGCAGTAGCAGAAGATTAGACTCCTAAAGAAATAGGATTGGTTAATTTTCTACGTAATGGTCTTGTAAAGGTCATTTTTTGTGACAAATGATAGGTTGTCCGAAGACACTCTCATATATTAACATTTATTTTTGTTATGCCTGTTATTTTAGGAGAATAATATAGTTTGGTTCTCAACCTTGTTTTCTTTCAAATTAGAACGTTGTTATTGATTTGTTTTTACAACCAATAACAAACCTACATTTATACGCATTTGTTTTTTTCCAGAGTTTTATTAATTTAATGTGATTGTCTTTTTATATAATAGTTTGGATGGAGCGGACATTATGTAATTTAAATGACGCAAATGAATACTATTGTATAGCTAATGTTTAAATTGCGGAAGTTCAAGAAATACACATGTAATTTGTCACATTATGTAAACCGCGTTTTTTTATTCCAAGAGCAATAATGGTGGGTGTTTCAAATTTAACAGTTTCTTCCCCAGCATGAATCTGTTATAACAGCGTATTGTTCCCAACTCTAATGTTTGTTCTTCCTCTTTTCCTGTATTTGTGAATTTTTGAATTGTGTTAGAAATTGATTTCGTAGTCCTAACGACTAAGGATTTTATTTTAAATTGTATGCAGATGTGAAGATCATAATTGGTAATAAGCTTTAATGAGGAGGACGTTGTAATATTGATTCAATCAATTTACAATTGCTTTGAAATCTATAATAATTAATTCATTAAGTGGGATATTTTTTCTTTGAAGAGTGAAACCTTAGTCGTTGATTTTCTTTTTTTTTGGAAACTAATTAATAAAATATGTGAGCAGCATTAGAGATTTTATTTGTTGTTTCTAGTAATTTTTAACATTGGTTTATTAAGAAATATGTTTATTAATTCTTTTAATACATTTTTTTAATTTCATTAAAGGTGAGTATAATATATTTTAACTCATTGTGGTTAACGGTTTGAAACGTTCAAATTATTCTATGCGGATTGTAAATTAGAATGGTATTTGTATTTGTTGTTGTTAAGGGTTGTTTAATTGGGTGATTATTAATTGAGTTTGTAGTTGGATAATGTCACTTTTTTAATTGAATGGTTTTTATTAGAACGGTCTGGAGATTGAGGATGAGTAGTGAGATGGTTGTATGATTATCAATATGATTATTAGAAATTGTAGTACCCCTTACGTTGATTTGATTTCGTCCCTTGAATAGTTAACGTTGTTTTTTTTGGTAGTTTTGTGTTTTTACATTTTTTTAGGGTAAAGATCAAATCCCACATGGGATTTTGTACGGATCGGACAGAAGATATATTATACGATAATTAATTTCCAGAACACTTTGTTATGCATATATAATTTTTTATCCTCAGATAGATCTTAAAACATTGAGTTCTTTTGTTTAAGTAAGGGAACAACGAAAAGGAAAATGCATGAAGCAAAAAAACACAGAACCGTACAAAAAGGTGGGATAAAAATTGCGCAAGACTTGAAGTGGGTTGAAAGACCATGGCTTGTACTTTATAGTCTTAAGTACGTGGTTGATTCTGCTTAATGTTCCCTAAACCAGGAATAGTAAAAGTTGGACCAGCTTCCGCGTTGTTGAAATTGTAGTTTGTAGAACCTGCAACGTCGTTTTGTCGCACGGTCATCGTTGAGAAAGCGGGCTGTTAATTATTAAAGAATGTTTGATTTAGATTCTATGTAACAAAAGAATAGATGATTTTGGTAAAAGTGAGAGAGTGGGCAAACTCACTTGTGCATGATCTGTATTGTTAGATATCCTTGCAACTGTGAAACTGTGATTTTTTGGAGAATGATTGTAGGTTGTCACCTTGATTTGGAAAATTAATGTGTTTCCAATGATGTCTTCTAGGGAACTAATCAAATCTGGGAAAATGTCTTGGTTAACCTGTTATTGAAAAGTATAAGGGGGATAATACGTTAGTAAAATTTAAATTGATTTAGAAGACAATATGTAATTTAATTAAATGGTTCCCAAGAATTACCTTCTTCCTTAATTTTTCGTACTTATGTGGAGATAGAATATTCCTAAGGTCCTTGTCTGAGACCAGAAATGTTGCCACGTCCCTACCGTCCAAAACAGCCAAGGCCACATGAAACCTGGTAAATGTGTGAAGTACTGTTAGTTTTGTATAGCATCTCCTAATTTAAAAGAAAAATTATTATTGTATTACCTATCATCTCCGTAGGAGTTGGTTTCTTGACATTCAGCACAAAGAAGCGAATTTTCATGAGCTTCAAGTTTACCTACAGAGGCTGTGCAAGTCATGTGGTTCCAACCATATGTGGAAAAAACATCAACGATTGTAGCTTGGCAGATGAAATCAGCATCCTACATTTGTAGTTACATGTTTGAAATTGTTTTACAATAAATTTTAAGGCTTTGGATGGGTAACAAAATTTATAAACTTTGTACATGTTACCTGGTTTTTTGACTTTGTAGTAAACTCACAGAGTTCTCCAATTGTGACTGTCTCCATTTTGTGGATGCTTGCTGTCAGGTCAGTTAGTGTAAACGATTGGTATGTGCCCAGGTCCTATCTTGAAATCAAAGTACCAAAAGTTTTTAATTTGAATTGGAATTTCGTATAGTGTTTGGTAATAAGTAGTTGAGCATCAACAAATATATGCTTACCCTTGTGAGAACCATGATATATGCCTAAATCTTACTCAATATAGAAGATCGATGACCATCTAATTCCCAGCACCTGTAACCAAAGATGAAAGAAGAGCCTAATGAAATTCTACGGGATAAGGAGAAACTGTGTTTGAGAATAAAATCGACAACATGATCTGGTTTTTGCCACAGGTCCATTTAAGGTCACCCATTCAAAAAAGCAAAATAAGGGAGTGATTAAAAATTTCTGAAGTGTGTATACCTTGAATGAGTAAACGATCACACACAAAGGAACATAGGTCGCATGGCCGTTGCTAAAAATCGATAAAACTTCGCCCATGTTTACTAAAACTGGCCTGATTTAAATATTTTTATCATTAGCGTATATATTAATAAAGCAAATAACGTATTTACTTCTGATACGGATTTGAGATGAAAAAGAGCGTATAAGATATAGAGAAGAATCATTCAAACGTTTGTCACATATCCGAAATCTTCCACAATCATTGTAAGTGAAGTTAACGAAAGTATTGTAGAAGTTCATGTGTTTGTCTTAGCTACCACCGTACAAGTAGCATATAAGACAGTAGAGGAAGCCCAATAACCAGAACAAAATTAAATTGCAACGGAACAATCCTCTTCCTAAATAACAGGTTTGATGAAGACAAACAGATTAGAGGCAGTCAAACTTACAAATGTTTTCATTGGAAGAACCACCTGAACGTAACTTGAGAGAGAGTTGATCGTAGAGAAAGAAAGAGAGATGAAAAGTTGTTTGTGTTTGTCCCCCCGGTTGCTACGGTGTGCCTATCTTGATTCCCGCACACGGTTACCTGCAAATAACAAACAATAGACACAACTAAGTCTATGAGAATTGGCTGTCGAAACTATCTATAATTGTAAACAATAATGTGTAATTGTAAACATCACTTTAGGTTTGAAAGATTGAACATTATGAACAAAACCGATCGCTTTGCATACTCCTCCGTTGAGCCACATGTTTGTAGCTTCAGCGTTTGTTTAAGTTTAAGATCCGAAGAAGTAGTGAATAAAAGGTACAGCCGAGGTTGATCTATAGCCGTCAGATACTATCTGACATTTAAGCCAAACAATAGTTTCCATCAGATTTTGATCAGATATGTGGAAGAGATAAAGAGGTTATAATATTGCTGTGTATATTCATGATCAAAGGTAGATAGGGATCTAAACACAATTGATATTCTTAGCTTTACTCATATTTGGGGTAATCTATGAGTAACACGATCATCTCCTATTTCACCAATCCTTATGACAATTGGATTCTCTAATAAGATTTCAATTTTCTTCTTAGGATGAAATAAATTTAGATTTCATATAGCCAGCTAGTGAACCAAACCCAGATTTCGGATTACAGTGATTCATACGACGATGAGAGATGTTCGCAGAGAGTGGTAAAAGAAGCTTACGAAGTTTGGTCTGCGCGGACGTTTATGTTTGCGAGAAGCCATCTTCGAGAGACAACAATTCCTACGGATTGTCGATCTGTCGAGGCAGCCCGGATCTTTAATTTATGAAACTTAAGAGGAATTGAAGTTATCGTAGAGGTGGAGAAGGCGGAGCTGGTGTGAAGAGGAGAGAGAGGTCGACGGTCGTGGTGAGGGGAGAGGAGATTTAACGAAACAGAAATGTGGAAGTGAAAGGTTCGTTAGAGAGCGAGACGGCGAGAACCGTGAAAGGCGATTTTTTTTTTTAGGTTAATTTGGTTGTTGCCACGTGTCGTTCTCTCCAGTGCTGACGTGTCGTTCAGCTGGAGAGAGTTGAGCAACTTTTATAGTATAGATTCACATGTTCATCGTGTCTCTCTTACAACAACTAAGACCATCTGCATTGGGAAGTTCTTAAGAGGGGTTCTCATAATAAAAAAATATATATATAAATAGGCAAATCTCTCTCCATCTAAGTTATCCACATGAGGAAATTTTAATTTTTTTAATGGGTTTTTATATATTTTGGGTATGTAAATTTTTGGGCTTCCACACATTAATTTAAAAGTAAAAAAATATTATTATTATAGAAAACACAAAAAACTATAAATTCTCTACAAAAAAAAAATCATAATGCTATTTCAAATAAAAAACAAAAAGAGTGGATGAAATCAATGGTGAATTAACTTTCTTCATCTCGCTGAAAATAAGCGACTGAAAAAAAAGAGAACACAATTGACCAGATATATTAAGTGGGGAGACATATATACTTAAAATAGCGTATAAATATAAGAGATAGCTTTTTTAATAATTAACATATCACAATTTATATTAGGAAAATAACTTCACAATATGTTTACATATTTTAAGATTAAAAAAAAAACTAAAACATTATTTAAAATTAAGAAAACAAACTTATTCTACAAACACACAAAAATTAGAAATGCTTTTTCGAATAAGAATTAATAAGTTATTTCGAATAAGAAATAAAAAAGTGCATGGAATCCATTAGCCCTGGGCATTTCAGGTTTTAAGACGAGAATTTATGGATACGGGACGGAAACGAATAATTTAAAAATTGGAAAACAATTCCCAAAAGAGAATCCGATATGAACGGGACGGAAATTTTGGTTTACGGGATGGATTCGGAAAATTCTATTACATAAAATATGTTTGCAAACTCTCAATAATTTGGGTAAAGATCAACTTACATATTTCAGGTAATTTCGGGAAAATCAAAATAAGTTGAAAAAATTCCAAAAAATTCGGATAATTTCATAAAAATTCGAGAAAATATACTGAGTTTTAAAATTTTAAAATTTTAAATGGATAATTTGGGTGCATGATCTCATATATGTTCCTCTCACGTACTCTTTGCATACCCGTTTGAATAAAATAAATGATCCCAAATATATAGTTATTTTGAACAGGATTGGAAATAGATGGAAAATTCCGGATGAGTACGGGACGGAACGAAAAACCTGTCCCAAAATGCCCATGGCTAGGTTTGATGGTAAATTCAATTTGTTGATCTCGCTAGAAATTTGAGACATAAAAAAAAAAGCAAATTGAATAGATATATTAAGTGGGGGAGGATATATACTTACAACAGCATATAAGTATAGAAGAAAGTTTTTTTTTAACAATTAACACAACACAAATTTAAGAAAATAACTTCATAATTAATAATAAGTGTACATATTTTTGGATAATAAAAAAATTAAAACAAAACCAAATATAAAATAAAGATAAACATAATAATAATGTAAATATATGAAATTATAATATACAAATTTAAATTAAATAAATTTGCGCAACGCGCGGGTTGATCTCTAGTAAAATATAATGAAAAAGAAAGAAAGAGACTGAGAAGGGTAAATGAGAACCTCTCATCAATTCTTGAGAATTCCATATCACACTTGTTCTTTTCTTATTGGTTCAAAATTTATTTTTAACTTTAAATTTAAATTACATTGAAATGATGATTTTTTTTTTTTGAGAACCTCTTAGGGGTTCTTACCAATGCATATGCTCTAAACACATATAAGTACATGGACCAGTAAGGTTGGAGTGGAGTCCGCTGACCCCATTTAATTAAAAATATTATAGGTTTTTTTTTGCTTAAAATTATTTATGATCCCATAAAAAAAAATTTGTTGACCCCGTAAAATAAATCAAAAACATGAAAAAAACATATTTAAATTGAATAATTAATTATATTTTGGTTTTGAGCTCAGTTTTAATTTAAGTCCACTTTACATACAAAAAAAAAGAATAATTCATCATTTTAACTAGTTTCAACATTCCTTTTCATTCTGTGTTTTTTTAAAAAAAAATTTATTATTCATCAAAAAATTAAACAAGTAAAATAACTCACCAGTTCACATTAGATTTTATTATATTTTTCAATTTATTTTAATCTTTTTAGATTATGTTTTATGTTTTTATTAAATTAGATATGACATGACTTCAGCTCATAGAAAAATGTAAGATTTATATTTATAATCTATGAATTCGAATATCTTAATTTTTATTTTGTTATTTTCGTTAAATAACTAATAGATCGAATACTGAAAAATCTCTATTAACGAATAATACAAAATCATATTGGTAATCAATTTGGCAATATATTTTTTTATAATTTTATTTGGCAATATATTTTTTATAATTTCTTTTTTTGCTATCCGTAGAAGAAAGTTCGGCTCCGCCACTTTATATATCTAAGGTAGTAGCTTGGTAAGCAAGCCTTTTAGACTTGAGGATAAAGTTTAAAACACTTGGGGACAAAGCTTTTGACGAACTTGGGACTGTAAGTCTTTTAAGAGATAATCATATTTTACTAGGGGATGACCGCACTACGCGCGGATTGTATTTATTTTTTTGTTTTGTTTTTTGTTTTAAATGAATATATAAATTTAATGATCAATTACATTCTTAAGTTGAAAAATAAATTAATATATGGTAAATGCAAACTTCCTCGAAAACAATATTTCAGCCTATATAGAAGTGTTGGTGAATTTCCATTAAGATTATATAGAAGTATAACTGACTTTCTTATAAATTTTTTTGGTTATTTGAAAAAAGAATGCAGTGTTCATGAGAAAATTGTATTCTATAGAACTGTACATAAAGGGGGGGGGGGTGTATTGGATTAGAAATTTTAGAAGATTTGGTGGTTCTTTTAAAATCCCCTGTTGTTGGAATTATTTTAAGTAGTGGATTTTAAGAGATTTGGAATGATTTTAAGATGTTTTGATGGAGTTTCCTAGTTAAAAATATAAAATTTCAAATCTCATGGTTTTAACTGGGATTTGATATAACTTCAATAACAAATCATAACAACTTCCATAATTCAACTAAATCATATGAAAACTCACTAAAACTCAAATCATTTCAAATCACTTCAAATGTTAAGTTGAATACATCTCCCAAAGTATTTGTCTATTATTGTTGGTTACTTTTATGTTTTCGTAAAATCGGCTAGAAATATTTAAAAACCAAGTCCAATCGAACCATCCAAAACATCATATAAGACATAAGATAAGTTTAAAAATTATTATGTAGTAGTTCATATCAAGAGTGTGTCAGCCGAGGAAAAAAAATCAAGGATGTGCCATGTCTTAGTTGAGACTCCCATAGAAGTTGATATTTACATCATAAACATTAATATTTAAGAGTTATTATCTTAGTTTGTTTTTTAACAGGTCCAGCAAGCAGAGATCCCACCAATTCAAGAGTTGTACGAAATGCAATTAACCGATTTGGACCACATATACACACAACTTTACCATATTATTTTATGTCGCATTAGTAGGAATTGACACCAATAGAGGACTTTGTGAAGAGTGCCACATTGATTCTATATTTTGTTTGCTAACATGGCCTAGCATAAAACTTTCTTAAAAATCTGATGTGGACATCTTCTGGAGTCCCAAATAGGTGCTTTTTTTATAAGTAAATCATATTAACTTTTTGAGCTATTAAGAGATAATTTAATCTAGTTTATGAGTTTAATATTTGCTGATATTTTCATTCTAAAAACATGAATTTTATTTTTCACCTGTTAAAACTAGTGTAAAACAGTTTGAAATATCGAGAAATAGGCAAAACCCTCATTTTGTGTTTTTGGTATTTCTAGGATAATCTATGTCATATCATATTTGTACAGAAAACTAAATGAAGATTAACAGACTGGTATAGACATATAATTTGAACGTGAAAAAGAGAGATTGTTGAGTAAAAAAAATATGTTGCAAGACATTAAAACTTGATGTTAAAAACTGCATAAACTGCTGACCACGTAAAAATTTGAGTTTTCATGTCTTGAGGTTTTTCGGTTATACTCAGGGATTTGAGAGCCAACAACTTTTTTTGATCTGCCCCTTCTCATACTTATTAATGAGATTCTCCTAACACTGTACCTCCGCGCGCTCATGCCGTGGAACCTCGAGAATGAAAAATTCTAAGAGAAAAGAAATTTGCATAAAGAAAAATATTTCAAATTATATATTTAATATTACGGTTATCAGAAACCTTTCAACGGGTAGTATGAGCTTATGCTTTCCTGATTTCATTAACATCTTGCCCCACCAATCAGTCCATCAGCTTTCCGGACATCATCTTCTCCTTTCTCTTCCCCATAGAAATTTTGTGTTTATGTTCTTCTTCAGCAGATCTCAACTTCCCACATCAAAATCCTACATCAAATATCAATAAAAGGTATTATATGTCTATGTATGCATTGTTTCAGCAAGTCGTTGACATTCAAACAATTTTTTAAAAATATTAGTTTGGTATTCCGTTTCCATGTTATAAGTGGGATTTCTTGTTTCTTTTACTTGTGTCTTAATTGAAAGGCTTTTGCATTTCTGTACACGCTAACTTTAAAAATATTACAAAGGAGGGAGTTGGAGGAGACATTTCTTCAAGCATACACCCAAAGCTATTGATATTAATAAATTCTCTTTTTAATTGTTACACCACATGATAAACTGATATTAATATCTTCTCCTTACTACCATCTCATCCTAGATTATGCGTCAAAGAAACAAACATAACAAATGCCATAACGCTTTCGTAAAATTTATTAAGAACATGGAAAATGGATCTATACCTCAGCGTTGTTTCAGTTCTCTTGGTTTAATTATAGAACATTAAACTTCATTCCTTTGACCATTAGCCTATTAGACAAACATATGGAGACTGCATTCCTTGCGATTGGAGAATAAGATGAGACTTATAAATCATTAAGCAATGGACATTTACCTGCTTCTTTGGCTTGATCCCTCTGAAATGTACATACAATTTTCAAACATTTTACTCTGCCTTTCTACCTGATCGATCTTTTTCTCCATCATTGGCCGCTTCTATGCTTTTTTGGTAGTGAGAAGTATTAACTTTCACTCTTAGTACTGAACTGATGCTCGTCTTAAACTTTGACTCCCTGGAAAAAAAAGGGAAAATTCCATAAAAATACCTCAACTAAATTTCGATAAGCTTTTTAGTACTCAAACTTTTTTGTTACCCAATTTAATACACGAACTAATTATTTTATCCATTTTAATATGTGAACTTTTAAAACTGTACCCATTTAACACTATCGACTTAACGGAAAGATAACCTCCGTAATCTTTTTATTTTTTAATAATAAAATATTACTTCCTCTGTTTTTAATTAAGTGTCATTTGGAGAAAATGTATCTGAATGTATTAAACTCAAAACACATCCAGATACATCCAATTACATTGCAGATACATTTTTCCAAACGACACTTAAATCAAAACGGAGGAAGTAATATTTTAATCGAAAAATAATAATATTTGAATAAAATATTTGATGACAAAACTTCAGCAAAACTGACGGAAATTGTACATCCTCTTCGAAGGTGTGATTTCCGGTGAAGTAATTGTTAATTGGTATTCATCGAGCTTCTCATAGGATTCAAAACTTTCCGATTTGACTCCAACTCTTTCCGGCTGTAATATAAAAGTTATGTAGTCCATTGTCCATACTTGTACGGTCATCGACTGCAGTTTATGATCCTTACACCGCAATTACCATGGATATGTATTCCCATTTTCTGTGTAGTCGCCCAGGATTTAAGATGATGTTATACTGACGTTTGGAGTACCTGCAATGGGAAACTTCGAAAACCGTTCAATAAAATTTGATCTGTAACCAAATTTCTCGAGGAAGAAGAAAGGGAAATTTAATGTTAAAATGTTAAAATGCTTTGATGTTTTACTTCATCCTAGTTTATGTTGCTGCTACTTTCGATAGGCACCTTCACGGCCTTTGTTCCCATCGCCGTTGGGGAGTTTTTGACCTTTCGATGCTTCTCCATAACCACACGAAACCAATAACTTGATGCCAATAAATGAGAGTATCTTACTTATGTCAGTCAAAATTCTCATGCTTTCTAGAATTTGGAAGTGAAAAGTGTCTTATGAACCGAAGCAGAGATTGTAAAACTAAATCTGTAGCATATGAGAAGAGCTTCGAACCAAAAATAATCCATTGTGGGAGACGATGGGTTTAGTTAGAGTCTTAACTCTGTTTTAAGTAGGGTTTTGTGCATAAGGTTTTTAGCAGGAGGGGAAGAGTCAGTTTTGAGTTTTTTTTGCTAGAAGCCCGCTTGATTGAGGGGACGTGGGCTGTCTCATATGAGAGTGGAGATTACAAAAAAAGATAAATAGATGTGACCACGGGAAAAAGGGTCAAAATCAACCTCAACTAAACCCGTCGTGCCTTTTCCTACTTAAACTACGTCATAGTGCGTTTGGCTACCTCAACTCCTAAATAGTTTTGAAAAACTACCCAAACTAATTTTTTTTGCCAAAAACGATGTTGACCAAATTACCGTCAGTCAAACGTTAACTTTCAGTTAGTCACTTGCCACGATGGCGATAATGTTAATCCGAATTGTCTCAAAACGATGTCGTTTTGATGTTTGGCAAATCAAAACCCAAAACACACAAAACGACGTCGTTTTGATTTGGGAAAAAAATTAAAACTAGGGGAAACTAGGGATTTCGGGTTCTTCTTCCTCCTTCCTCCTTTTTTGTTTGTCATCGATAATATATGGTTTTCTAAATTCTCAAAATATTCAAGCGATTGTCTTATATATATATGGCGATCGAATCAGACGCTATCCAAAGGGAATTCAAAAGCGCAAATAAACCAAAACTTTATTTATATATATATCAAAGTTATAAACACAGCTGAGGAAAATTTGGACAATTAAAAAGCAAAGCAACTAGATGCTATTGTCTGTACCAGACTTTAAAACACAGAGAAGAAGTTATATATTATCTTCTATCTTTGAAGATGCCCTTTTTTACTTTTGACTTATATAAAATCTGAACCGCCGGGGAATTGCTCAAGATCAGGATGGTTTGGTGGTTCCCTATCAAGATTGAGAGATAAACAAACGTCAAAAAACAGATTCTCACCAAAGGAAAAAAAAACTCTGGCTCAAATAAAGAGAAAACGATCTTATAACTTAATTGCAAATAAAGAGAATTTAATTTTCCTTTTTTTTTTTTCAATTTGAGCTTCAGATTCTCTCCAAAGCAAAGAAATACAGGGGACTGAGATGGAAGAATCGACTTTACTTTATGAAAATTAAAATCTATGCCAACCTTGAATCACCAATTGATGAACACTGAGAAATCCTCGATGGCAAACAAAAAAAGAGGAAGGAGGAAGGAGGAAGGAGGAAGAAAGATCCGAAATCCCTAGTTTTAATTTTTTTCCCAAATCAAAACGACGTTGTTTTGTGTATTTTGGGTTTTGATTTGCCAAACATCAAAACGACGTCGTTTTGAGACAATTCGGATTAACATCATGCCACCGTGGCAAGTGACTAACCGAAAGTTAACGTTTGACTGACGGTAATTTGGTCAACATCGTTTTTGGTAAAAAAAATTAGTTTGGGTAGTTTTTTCAAAACTGTTTAGGAGTTGGGGTAGCCAAACGCACTATAACGTAGTTTAGGTAGGAAAAGGCACGGCGGATTTAGTTGAGGTTGATTTTGACCTTTTTTCCTGTGACCACGTGGCATGAGTTTAGGAATAGTTTTTTTGCTGACGTGGACACTTTCTGGAGTCCCAAGCTGCTCTTAGATAGATAACGGTTTTGATTGGTAACTTGAGTTACAATTGATTTAGTTTGACTTAAGCGCTTAACTCAAAAATGTTAACAATCAAGTGTAAAATTAGAATTTTTGATTTTAAGTTTGAGTTATAATGCTTTATGGTTAAAGTATAATTTTGAGTTATCTCTTTGTTAATTTGCTAACTCAAATCAAATTCTTAAATCATGGAAAAAGTGATGATTTAGAGATTGAGTTACTCCTGTTTTTTTCTGTTTTCTTCCACGTTGGTTTCTTTAATTTTTTCATTTTTTTTTGTTAATTTTTAAATTTCTAGATTGTTAGAAAATCTTTAAAAGGCTAACAAAAAAAAAATGGGGTTGGTGAACCGTGAAAATTTATTTTCTTGTTAAATTTTAATTTTTCACAAATTTTTGTTAAAATTTTTTTTTTTTAAAGTTAGTAGAAGATATTTGTTGCTATATGAATTATTCAAACAAAATTGTTCCTATAATCTTAATTGCTGATTTTATTTTATATTTTTTTTTAAGTAACTACTAACATATATATATATATATATATGAACACTTTTAGTTAATTGTTGACAAACACAAACAACATTATTATTATCAAAAATAGTTTTTTTAGTTTCATGAATTTTAAGTTAATATAAAAAATTCAATCGCTTTTATCATTCTAATTTATAATAAATATTATTATTTTTAATATAATTTTAAATAATATATATTACAATTTATACTTCAAAAAAGTTACCAGTCATCTATTTAACAACAATGTTAACTCATATTTCTACAATAGACTTATCACATAAATCTACTGTTTATACCACATAATTTTACTGCAAGTTACATCGATTTACAACATCAACTGTAACTCAACTTCAAAAATACATGTCACCAATCGGAGCCAACATCGAGAAAATAATTAACGACAAATTAAAATCAAGAGTCAATTGGTTTATCGATTTTTACGAACCGGACTGTTTACAAAATTTAACCGAACCGGTTCAATGACTTGGCACACATCTGAGAGTCAGAACCCAATTCGTCCAGTGAAATGCGATAGCTTATTCTACAATACAAAGATTCTGTTCTGACTACTTCAACCTTAACAAAATGTCAAGATTACAATCCGTTGACCATAAACTCCTTTCGACAAAACTCAGATTTCATGTCCGTACATGAGATTTGATTGTGCGATTCTGATCTACCGGAACCAATGGACAAAGACTCTGTTCTCCGGCTGTCGGAACTCGAGACCGCTTCACAACTCTACGGTATCTCCGATCAGTTCGGCTCTCTAAATCATCAAGGTAATGAATTAACCATTAGGGTTTTGATGTTTTGAACAATAGAAGGCGAACTCTTGTTAAGAATCTTCTGTTTACCCACAATTTTTGTGGAATTAAAGTATTTTTTTGGTATCATCTACCGTTTTGATTTGAGTTGCTTATGAGGAATCGTAGCATATATATAGTAGTAGCACTAATTAACCGAGTTGATATAGAGAATAATATGATTGGTGGTCGATATTGAATGAAAAGAAACCAGTGACAATATATATGAAATTTTGATCCTTAATAGAAGTATCACTAGATGCTAATGATATGGCATTGGAGAATGATGAGCTCAATGAGGAGGAGAATCAAAAGAAAATATGCAGAAAATCTTTTGATGCGAGTTTTGAGAAGCATAACAAGCAGAGAGATTATATATGGGCGTTGAATGTGAAGAAAAAGAGAGACTTTGTTTGCTTGGAAAAAGTTAAAGGAGAGATGGTTAACATACTCGAAGGAATCGAATTGAATACCCAAGTTTTTAACGCAGCGGAACAGCAAAAGATAGTTGATAAAGTGTGTAAACTACAAGAGAATGCACGAAATGGAGAGCTAAGTAAGTAGGAATAGCTTAAGTCTAAAGCTTTCCTTGTTTTTTTCTTTTTTCTTTAGACTCAGCAAAAAACCTAAAAATCTCTCTGTTTGTTAGAGCGTGCGTTTACTGCTCGAGGCAAAGGACGTTCAGCTATTCAATTCGGTTGTTGTTTCAACTACCGTACTGTGAGTTAAACACTCGTTCTTGATTTACCTGTTTCAGTGAGTTCCATTTGAGTGAAGAGTTTTCTTGTACAGAGCAAATCTGGAAACCCGGCGGGGATACTTAGACATGAAACTGTGGATCCGTTGCCTTCTCTTTTCAAGATGATCATTAGAAGGATGGTTAAATGGCATGTTCTGCCTCCAACTTGTGTGCCTGATTGTTGTGTAGTCAATATCTATGATGAAGGTGATTGCATACCTCCTCATGTCGATAATCACGACTTCCTCCGCCCGTTCTGTACCGTTTCTTTCCTCAGTGAATGTAATATCCTCTTTGGATCGAACCTGAAAGTTGAGGAAACCGGTGAATATTCAGGTGATTCATACTCACTACCACTTCCTGTTGGGTAAGTTCTTTTTTTTTTTCTTATTCTTGCAACTTCTTGTTAAAAACTTGGAAACGGTAGTTAACAAAATCATTTTAACTTTTTTTAGATCTGTGCTTGTGTTAAACGGGAATGGAGCTAATGTAGCTAAGCATTGTGTACCTGAAGTTCCCACGAAAAGGTAATTTTGATTAGTTTCTTCTAAATAATACACTAAACATTGTTTTCTTATTTAATTATGTGTTTTTTTTTGTTTTTTTTTTTCAACAGAATATCAATCACATTTAGGAAAATGGACGAGCCAAAACGTCCAGTCTGGTTCACGCCAGAACCTCATTTGCAGGGGATTCAGCCATTGCCATACGAGCTAAACTCGTCTGTTTCCTCTGACCATGTATATTAGTGTATACAAATGTGTAACTAATTTGTGTATATTACGGTTTGATTTGCGGTTATTTATATATATAGTGTGAATAATCATTTGGTTGTTTGCTTCGCTTGTTATTTCTCATATTTTCTCAAATATCGTACTAGCAAATCAGATAATCGGAAACTTCTTCATTAGCCTCCGATAAGAAATGGACCAATTAGAGGGAAAGTTCATTTCTTCTATATATTGTGAACAATGTTTTTCTTTCCCGTAGACATTATGAGTTTTGTTTCGAATATGGCTTGATAGCTATATATATATTTGTCCTTGGGCACACGTATACTTCAGGTGACGGTTAAAGCTATAGCTCAGCCAAATCTTAAATCTAAATGATAAACAATTCTTTCCTTCAGATTCTTGATAAGTTTTACTTTCTATGGATTTCATATCCTATCACTATATATATGAATGGTTACGGCAATTATAGTGACCCCAATTCATTTGCACCAGACACAAATATATCTATGCTTGCAAAGTTGCAAGATGGGGGGGAAAATAAACGAAGTATCACTCTGACTGTCTTTACATAAAAGGGAAAAAAAAGAAGCATTGATTCGTCTAAATTTAATGACCATTAACTATTTTCATGGTGTGCAACGCAATTCATGGGTATCGAATAGTTATTTACTTGTTTATAACTTTTACGAAACCAAAATGGTAGATTTACTTTCAGCCCCAAAAAAGAACCAATTTGACCAGGAAAGAAAAAGAAAAAGAAAAAGTTAATGATAGGCGCAGAACAAGTCAGTAAAAACAAGACCAAAACTCCACGTGTTTGCATGCATGCGCCTTCACTTCCGGGACCTGTCTCCATTTGTTTCACCCTCTCTCTCTCTCTCTCTCGCACCTCACACATCTCTCTCTCCTCTCCTCTCCTCTCCTCTCCGATAATGGCTGACCGAACAAACCCTAGCAACGTCCAACACAGACCCATCTACGGCTCAACCACCGTCCCCCGCAGCAACAACATTAACCATCCAATCGCATCTCTCCTCCGTCAGCTACAATCACACGCTCCCAATTACTCCGGCCAGCTCTTCGGCTTCCTCGCATTCGTCATCTCCGGTGGGATCCTCCTCTTGCTTACAGGTATCACCGTCACAGCTTCCGTCCTCGGATTCATCGCTTTCCTTCCAATCATCATCATCTCAAGCCCTATCTGGGTCCCTTTGTTCCTCCTCGTCACCGGATTAGTGTCCCTAGCCGGATTTCTATTCGGTACGGCGGTTCTCGTGTCGTGGACGTATCGGTATTTCAAAGGCATGCATCCGGTCGGGTCGGATCAGGTGGATTATGCTCGGATTCGGATCTATGACACGGCGGTTCATGTCAAAGATTATGCCGGTGGGTACTTACATGGTAAGGCAGCACCTGGTGCATGAAAAGCTTCACCGGTATACGGTTTGGTTTCATGTAGAAATTACTCTCTTCTGTTTTTAAATTGTGCTGTTTTTTTTTTATTTTGTCTCTTTTGGTATGATCATCAATGATGTATAATGAGATCAATTCAATCTTTGAAATTTAGTTTGTGTTTGTATGAGGAATATAATATAACGTTTTTTCGTTTAAAAAAAAAATATGAGTGAAAACACAACTATCTTTCAGTTTTGTTTTTCGTTTTGGAAATGGCTTTATAACCTTTTTTGTCAATATATAGCTTTACAGCTAACTTACTGTTGACTTGTTCTTCATAAGCATGCAGTATGAATGTGTATGTTCTAGTGACATAATTATACTATATAACATTTGCAAACATGCCAATAAGGCGACGATATCTGAATTTTAGTACTTAAGTACTTGATTTAATTTTTCTACTTGATTTAATATGTTGGATTTTTTCAACAACTAACCAAGTCAAAATGAACTAAGTCAAATGAAATTAATAAATCGGATCGAGTCAAAATCTCCTTTATATAAAAGGATAGTTTTTTTGACTTCTGAGGATGCCACATGGGCAAAAATAATCAGAAAAAAAATCGACCAATCAAAACATAACAAATTGCCACGTCACGTTCTTTTAAAACACAATAAAACTCATGATTTTTTATTTTCCACCAGTCCAAAAATATAAAACAGATGAATAGAATAAAACTCAATAAAGAAGCACAAAACGAATTACAAAACAATCCAATCCTAAAGCCCAATCAAAAACTCATCTATGAAATTATCTTCTTCACGATTTTCCTTTCTCACGATTTTCCTTTCTCACCAGAAACGGAGACATCCATTAGAAACCCCAAACTTTAATTTCTAACTAGGTGATGACCCACGTGGGTTTGTTTTTATTATATATTTTTGAATTTGTGATTAATATTATATTAAATATAATGATTATATAATTTTAAATTTATTAACTATATAAATTTATAATTATTGTTTGAATTAATTCGTACACTTTTCGCTTATAGTTTTTAAAAAAATTATCATACTAAAAAAGATAGATGGTTTTTCATTTTTTAATAGAATTTTATATCAAAAAACAAATAACTTAAATTTACAAAGAAATGAAAGATTTTTTTAGCTGGCAACCGAAGTCGCTAACAGATTAACAGCTAAGTCCTGAAAACAAAATGAACACTAATATAAAGACAGAGCATCAAAATCATGGAAAAAGATATCAAATGTGCTTATTGAGACGAGCATCCAAGGAGTGTAACAAAAGAAATTAATGCAAGCTTGTTCTTATTCCTCTTGCAATAAAACAAAAAGAAAAGGAAGAAACCATTAGAAGGTGGAGTTATACCTATTGCATCGCATAAGTCACTTGTGTCATATCCGTTGGGGTCGAATACATCTTTACTGAAGCAAGACTGATCAATATCTTGATTACTCACTGCATGCAACAAGAAGTCTGGATTGCTGTATTCCTTTCTATTCCGCACTTCACTATTGAAACTCTTCCCCATCTTTTTCAAGCTTAGACACTTGTATGCTAATCAGAGCTTAGAGGTATGCTACTTCTAACTAAAAGTAGTAAGAGATCCAAACAACACACAAAAGCGTTCTTGCCTACATTCACGTCTATAAACCTTTTCAATGCTTGAAACCATAGCAGTGTCATTGATGTTTGGAGCCTCTGTCAAAAGCTCCTCGTTAAGAGGATACCTAATGAAATTACTCTTCTCCTTGATTATTTCAACCTTACTCCTTTTAGTGGTTTTTTCCGTCTCAGGCTTCGCCAGCTGCAAAATAAAAATCACAAAACAACATCAGACATTAGCTTCTCTCGTTGCTATCTAACTTTGATCTGAACCTCGAATAATCGCAACACAAAATCCAATCGTATCATGGTCAAAAAGCATCATCGATCAAATACAAAGCTCTAGATTTTCCAAAAATACCATGATTGTTTATCAATACAATCGTCACAAATCGCACAGCCTAGAAATCAGTTCTCCACGATTAGAATCAGATAAATTAACATTTTCATTAGCACAGATGGCAGAGAAATTAACATTCCCATTGGAAAAAAAATCTATTCTTTAAGCAGAAATTTTATCAACGCTAAATCAAGCAGGGTATCAATTCTCACCATAGATACGACTTCGATTGATGAAGAAGATGATGAAGATGGAGGCACCGAATGGACAAAGGCAATAATTTACATCAGAAGAAGAATAAGAAACAAAGGCAATAAAATTGCTAAAATCTCAGATCGAAATTGAAGATGCCCATAAAATAATTTCTTTATTTTACCGAAATTAAACTCCTCACGGCTGAGACTTGCGGTGATGGATCTCGGGCTCCGGCGACAGTGGATCCTCTTCCGGTGACGTGCGGCTCACGAACGTGACAGGTGGTGGTCGACGGTGGTGGATTCCACGCTTCTCCTCCTCTCGGGTGAAAACACAACAACGTCGGTGGATCTCGGTAAGTGTAGCGGCTCCTTCCCTCGATGACGATGGACTCCTCTGGTGAGATGCAGCGACGGTGGTGGCTGGTGGCGTCACGGCGGAGATGGCACGATAACGTACGGTGGTGACGTCGATCTCTCTCTCCTCCGCTTCTCCTCTTCCCTCTCTCCTCCTTCTTCTTCCTCACGATCTATCTTCTCTCTCTCTTCTTCTCTTTCTCTCTTCTCCTTCTTTTCCTATTCTGCGTTTTCTCTCCTCCATCTCTCTGGTTCGTTGACGGCGAGAAAATAAAAATGGTGGCAAGGGATTACGATGGAGAATTTATTTAAGAAAATTTTCACCGACTAATATTTAATTAACAAAAAACAAGTTTTCATTGGAAAGAGAAGGGTAATTAAATTCTGGAGGAGACGCTTTGGCAAAAGCTATTTTTTGTTTGACCTCTTTCTTAATTTTCATTCATCATTGTCTAGCGCAGAGTATATACTTTATTAAAAAAAAATTTGTGCTGATGTGTCAGATTGAGGAATGCTGACGTGTCATCTCCTGATGTCTTTATATAATAGATTAATTTTACACATGAATGAAAATCCAAAAGTTATAGAGATTAAAAATAGAGGCTATAAATAATACAAAACTCTATCACAAATGATAAAATAAATCGTCAAAAAGGATGGATACAAATAACTTGCACATCGTCTCATCCTAATAAAACATTCTAGGTTTGATCGGAATATTGATGTCTTTGAAGGATGCCACGTAGGCAAAAATAATCACAAAAATAATCAGCCAATAAAAATATAACAAATTGCCACATCGTTAAATTATACAAAAACAAACCAATAAGAATAAGACAATATTTCACACCATCTAACGCTCTTTATCCACCAAACGTTTCAACCTGAATCTAAAAATATTCAGTCTAAACAAACGTAGTGAACACAAAAGTCAAAGTGAATTGTTTCAAATTCAACTTCCAATTAACTATATAATATAAATGTATAGCTAGGCTAAATGATGTGTTCATTTACAGTTTTTTAGATATGCGGATGCCTAATTATAAAAAGTTTCAAAAACAAATTTGGTTCATTTATCATACTTATTTTACTCATCCAGCCATTTTGCCATCAGCCCCAAAGAAAAAAAAGTCCATTTATAAGCTCAAAAACTAATTCACCAAAATCTCCAATCATACAAATGCCCACTAAATCTATCGTTATCTCATTATATAATTGTAAAAAAAACTCAACCCACTAATAAAAACCAATAAAAATGGAACATCTGAAAAATATAAGACAAAAGTTCACTAGAGATTGGATGGTAAGAAAAAATAATATTAAGATAGATAGAGTAATGAAAATTTTATCAAGTTGATGCAAACTACAATAAATAATTTATTGCATATAATTTCTTTACTATTTTACTTCACATCATTATCAATAGTTGGTGCTCAACACTCTCCAACATTTATCTCTTCAAGTGGTAATATTGTTTGCTTACTACATATTAAGATATTTCTGAAAGATAGTTCTAATAGAAGTTATGCATCAAAAACATAAAACATACAATTATGTTTGTCACAAAAATTAACCCAAAATTATACCAAAATAAGAGAAATAACAACAAATATTTACATACCAAAATACATATATGTAAAACAAATGAATTTTTAAAAACAAAAAAAATTCCAAATTGTCAAACTTTGAGCTAGAATCGACGGCAAAAAAATATTATATTTCGACAAATTTATTCACAAAATTAAGATTTTTTTTAAAAAAGAAAAAAAAATCAGAAAACTTAGCATAAGAAACAAATGTAAAAGATCCACAAAACAAATATGGCTAAGCTTTAAAAATAATAATGCACACCATAATTTAAATAAATATTATATAAATTCAGTGAAACAAAAGGTACAAGATGTTAGTGCATAAAAATGATGCATACGTAGTTGAAAGGAAATGTAAGCGGATATTTTCTATTCTAGATAGTCACTCTTTTTCCAACAATTTTAACGTATATCCTCTCAAGGTCCGTTAATTGCCAAGAATAGAGTATTTACATATGGTCGGTATGATGAGAAGCATTTGAAGATGGAGAAGAAAGAGTGTTGTCGTAGACAAAAACTTGAGAACCAATAAAAGTGGGAAAAAAAATGAAAAAGGAGAAGAAACCTAAAAAGTGCACGATACAGTCACAAATGTGAGAGAAGAAGAAGAAAATACACATTTGATAAATGATGGATGGAAAGTATGACCGAGTTCTTAACAAAAAAAAAATTGTATCGGATTTAGATGAGAATGAAAACAAGTGAATCGAAAATAGTAAAAGGTTGACGATGGTGAGAGGAGGGAGAAACAGAGGACTCATCGGAGCTAATGAAAATATTAAAGCCCATAACTTTCTCACCGTAAGAAGTTGCAATTGAAAAAGACAAAAAAAAAGATTCATAGAGTTCATGTTTATTTACAAAATGGAAGAGATTTCATGGTAAGAAGTTTGCATCACAATTGTGTTCAAACTTTTGATTACTAAATGCAGTAAAAACAAAATACCCAAAATTAACAATGTCTCACTCATTGGACTTGGTTCAACTTTCTATTACAACATAATAAAATCAGTTACTTAACAATTTCCACAGCAAAAATACATAAAACATAAAAAAAAATTGTTTTCATAAATATTATATAAATTCAGTGAAACAAAAGATACAATTCTACTTCTAATCAATTAATAAACAATTTAGCTAATATATATTAAATCAGTTGTTATTCATGGTCCAGAAACAATTTACCAATTCAGAAAACAAAAGTTCTCAATCAATGAAAACATAACAAAAAATATACACAAAAATAAGTAAAGCAAATATAAAACGAAAAAAAATCATCATACAACCCACGCGGCGTAGACAAAACACTAGTTAAAATTAAAACCAAACTTAAATCGAGTCATTAGAGCTATCTAGCTACAATTTTAAATGAACAAATTAAAACGAAAAGCTGCTATCGTCGAAAGTTAGCTAATGCATAGTCTACGGAGAATTTCGAAATGTTTTTCTCTAACAAGAAGATATCACACATTCAAGCTTACCTGTAATCGGATTTTCCTTGGGATGGTATATGGAAAATCTAACCCTTAAATGAAATCAATTCGACTTTATACCTAAAGGGAATTATTAAATTACAGTAGCTACTTAAATATCAAGAGTATTACGTGCATGATGGTTTGGACTTTGGACCCTGAAATTTTAATGGCCTATCCAAATTTTTTAAATGTTGTAATAAAACAACTTAGAATAAAAAGGCATCAAAAATAAACACATACATAATTTGTTTGCTGCTCCAAAATCCTTCGTTCCAATCAGGTTTAACGGAGACCCGACTTAAAAACAGGTCGGGTAATTGGGTAACGGAGTGCCACGTGGAGATCTCGGAGGCGCCTCTCTTAACTGCCGTCCGTTGCAATCGTAATAAATAACTCCCGAGAAATCCAACGGCTCACATTTGCCGCCCATCAAAATCTCTCTCTGCCAAAGCCCATGCTTTTCCTCCTCCATCGCCGCCGTTTTCTTCCTCTCCGGCTTAAATCCTCCGCCGTATCCTGTGTTTTTCCGGCCGACCATCGTCATCGCCTTGTTGCTCACAGCCATAAGCAGCTCTTTCGGCCGAGGAGATCTCATCGGCGAGCTCGTCAGTTTCCATCGGAATCTTTCTCCGCCGCCGGAGGAGTTTTCGTTGATGTGAGTTCGCTTCTTCGGCTTTAGCTTTAGCTTCTTGGAGAGCCGAGTCGCGTGCCTGGCGCAGAGGACCATTAGAGAGACGAGATAGCTCACGCTTATACGCTTGTGGGAAGAGGAGGAGTTATGTTCCGGCGTAGATCGGTCCATATCTTCGCCGGCGAAAAAAAAAAAATCAAAAGTGAAAACCCTTCGTTATTATGTTTTTTGTGTTTTAACGGGTCAAAGTCAAAAACTTTGAGGCGAATTAATCTCTAGTGTCTGAAATGTATGTGGAATAAATACTAACGCGTCGATGAGATTTAAGAAAAGGGTGTTAGGTTACCGGTGGAACCGGTCGCCTTTGCGTTGATTATTTTATTAATGAGTTTTTTTTTTTTGAAAATTTGAAACATTCGTTTTCTATAGTTTTGTGTTGAATATTTGAAACTTCAAAGAGCATTGCCACGAACATGCATAAACGATCTTTACCATAAATATTAAAATATATAAGCTAAGAAGTCAGGCATATACTGGGTCTGCATAGAAATTATAAATCATTTTCAATTTTCTTTTTAGTTTGTAAGTCAGTAGACCAATAGCATTTGATCTGGTATGTGTATGTGGTGAATATTAATGAACATGATAAGAAATACTAATAGAAGTTTGAGATTTTGAGCCTTTTATTCTTTTAGGTTTGTTGTTCCTGATTACTATATTTGTGTATTTAGTAGATAACCAAAATTTCTAGCTAAATTGGTAAGTGATGTAATTTAAAATAATAAAAAGATATAATTTTAACTTAGTGGTGTGTTTTTCCCGAATGTGATTTAAGCAAAAGCATGCGTGAAAATTTATGTACATAAAAACTAATATATGTGATAAATAAACAAATTTATTTAAGATTTACAGTTTATCATTATTTTTCAAATAAAATGGAAGAATTTGGATAGCATAATCTCTCATCTCTTGATATACTACTCCTGTAAAAAAATGACAAAACAAAAAAGAATCAAAGATATATATACATGGTGATTGGCGATTACGTTCTACATACATAATAAAAATAATTAAATGACAAAGAGGAACGTAAACGTCACTTGGACGGCCATGAATGATTTAAATTGGCAGAAACGATATTCATAATTTCTTGCTCAAAAAACGATATTCATAATTCCATTCGAACGGAATTGCGAGAAATGTTCACACTATTGATGTAAAACTTACTTATTTGTTTAATGATTTGTATAAATATTTCGAGTGCGTGCCTTTGGAAAACAATGATTTGTTACATTAATTTTGTCGAGCTGTGTGGGGGACTTCAAGCGTTGACTTTGTCTTTGATTATTCAAAACTTTGACTCGGTCTCTATCGGTTCGTCATTCACTTGGCAAATTGGTGTATTTAATTTTGCACTTGGATAATAACCAATTAAATCAATATCCATTGACGCATTAACGTTTACGAAAAAAATCAACCATCTTCTTAGACTGCAATCTAAATTAACTATCAACATACAAAAACTATGTAACAATTACAATGTTTTTTCCCCCCTTTAAACTATTTCCATTTCATTCTTCTCCCTTTGATAGGGACATCGTTTGAAGTTACAATGGAGAAGGGTTACAACAAGAGATTAAGGTAAGACTAAGAGGATATTAGCAAATTACACATGTGAGATTGTCATGTGAAGAATAGTAAATTAAGTGTTACGAACCATTTGAAGGATATTAAAACTTGATAAACTCGAACCATGTCATGAGAAAAGGAGGCATGCTGGTGGTTATACTTGCTTGGAGCTGAGGCCTTTTGACGGATATAGTTTTTTTGGTGGTTCTTCCAAAGAAGGTTGAACTCTTAGTTCGAACTTTGTTTGGGAAAGACGTCGATTTTCAGTAATAGGATAGATCAAAAGTTGACTTTGACAAACAAAAAAATACGGATTTCGAATCATAATTTCTTTTACCAAAAAATAAATATAATTAAATAGTTATTTTTGGTGGTTGAAGTTAGAAATCCATTTTATTAAACATAATTTTATTGGAAAGCTGTAACATTTATGGAACAAGACGTAATTTTCCACGTTCCTTTTAGCAAAAAAATAAAAAAAACATTTATAGAACAAAAATAAATTTAAATTTATCTTTTAATTAAAAAGTTGTTATTAAGACTAAAATACATATGTAATTCAATGGTTTATTAGTATCATCGTGTTACAACTTACAACCCTAATTCAAGCATGGTAATATAGTATGTAAGTGTGAATTACATGAAAGGCCATTGTGATTTTGAAAAAAAGTTACTATTAATACATGAAAGGCCACGCTTTAAAAAAAAAATACATGAAAGGCCATTGTGATGTGGGGTTAACATGACTGGTCCTACGTCACTCCTACCCTTGTCAAGTCACCTCATTAGTGTGCTCTAAATTGCATTTATTTATTTGTTTTTTTTCTCAGAAAGTTTATGCGATCCCCAAAAGTTCTCCCAACAAAATTTCCCACCCCAAGTGGTTCATTGTCATGAAACAAATTTGAAGCAACTAGGTGAAGAAAATACATCAGTTTTGCTGTATCTGTGTTACCAAAGAGAAAATATCATTGTATTATGTTCAGGCACCTTTTTACTTCTAAGTCTTTTCAAGTAAAAGAACGTATAGCACAAGACGAACTTTTGCTTTTGGGTAAAAGAAGATAAAAATTTGTTTTTCCATTGTTTTTTTGGGGTAAGAATATTAAGTTTATGCCATTTTCGAATTTAAACAGAAATTACAGAGAAAACTTAGAAAGCAGAAAAACCGAAATCTAAAAAAACAAAGGTTTAACTACAAACGGAAAAAAAAAAAAAAAACGAAAAGTTAGAACCACACCAAAGTTGACTTGTAAAATCCCGAATACAAAACACCGATTCCAAACAATCTACATTTAGAAATTTGCACTTACAATTCTAGGGAACTCGAGTCTTCATTATCGTTGACACGAGCCATCGTACACGAAGCCAGCCCTCAAACCTCACTTAGAAAATGACACCTACTACTTCAAGGACAAGCACAAAAACGGAAACGTTTCGACCCACCAAATTATAAACCGGCAGCACGAGAGCATGTAGGCCAGCTAAAGAAACCACTTCTAACCTCCAATCCCCGAGTTTGAAAAAACTGCGAGAACCATCTCCCACATAAAGTAATTATTTTTTCATTGTTACTTTGTAATGTAAAAAAACATATAGAACTGATATTATGATGTTTCGCAAATGAATAACGGAACAACGAAAATATCAAAATATGAAGAACTTAATTAAATAATAATTTAAGCAGCATACATTGATATATGGCATTGCATTAGCATACACTTATTTATATATTTACAGTTTAGCTAAAAAAATATTTATATTTTACATAATCTTACATAATCGTAAATTTCTCATCTGTTATTATTTCATAAAATATATTGGTGGCGTGGGCTTAGCTTTATTGAAAAAGTCGTAGAGGGCCAATCTTCTAAATCAATTGAGCCCATGCTGCTCACGTAATAAAAGCCTACGCTTAAATCAATTTTCTAACGTCTTGAAACTCTCATTTCAGTTATTTGTTTCTCACATTTTCAAATAAACATCAAGAGATATGGGTTTCAAATCTCAAAAAATATGATTTATTATCAATTATATAAACTAATGGAGACAAGTTTTGCAGAAATTTTTAACGTATTGCAAATTGAACTCATCAGTTATGGAGTAAATCATGGATTCTGATAAGGCGATAAAATTGTCCATTATAGAATCGTCATATAACAATTCTTATAATTTATAATAAACTAATAAATCAAGTTAAAAAAAAAAACATTGATGCTTGAATTTCATCAACAACTCACAGACAGTTTACATATTTACCGAGTGAAAACGAGTAATGAGTCTAATGACTAACGAGACAACAATAACGATGGTAGATACAAGAATCTAGTTTCGACGAATCTGTGATTTTACTATTCGAATATAAATCAAGAGATATTAATTATATATTCGAACCCCATATCAAATGACGGAGCTATATATTTATATATTCACTCAAACACGCACTCGACTTTGTTCGTGGCTATATAAATATTTTAACAAAATGGCTAGTGAACAAACACCAAGTTTTTTGTTGACATTTGGAAAGATTGATTGGGTCCATATTTTACAAATGTGACATTGTTTTTGCTGCAGATGAAATGTCAATACCAACTATGTCATTTTTTCAATGAAATTTGTGAATATTTTTAACAAAAAACATCATATGGGTTTGTCGATCAACATATATACCTTTTTTTTTACATTATGTAGATAGATTTATATAGACGTACATTATAAGATAACACTAATAAAACTAAGATAACACGTACATTTAATTAGACGTACATTATATAATAGTTTTCTTCCATAATATCATAAACTTTACAATCAGAAAAGTAATATCTTTCGTAGATAAGCTAATTTTCAATTTCACAATAGAATGAGTAAACATAATAGAAGTATAGAAAAATATATATAAAAACGATTATTTTATTGACCAATAAATTCAACATTTCAACAAAAGCAAAATATATTCAAAACAAAAAAAATAACAGAATGTACCTTATCTCAATCGATTCGTGTAAATTACATACTTATGTTCAATGAATATCTTAAGAAGTAGTATAGGATAACGAAGATATCTTTAACTATATTAATATATAAAGGTTGAAGCTATTAATAGATATGAACGAACCCCATATATTTTTCAGATCAAGAAACCTTAAACAAATATAATGGTTACATCAATTTAATACACTTCACAATATATATAGAATCATGATCCACGGTCATGTATGTAGTCGTTACAATATATTAATCCAAAAAAAGCAACAAAAATCTATCGAATCAAATCAAAATCAAATAAAAAACCTTTTAGCTAGTGATGCAAAGGGTTTGGACCGCTAGGTACGATTCGTTCCTCATCATTATACCAAGAATCAGTTTCTTTTCCGGTCGATCTTCGACGTTGACGTTGTGTGCGATCTTTGTTCTTGAGAAACGGTGTAAAATCAAAATTACTTGCTAGAATTCTCTTATGGCCGAGACCAATGTTGGGCTTACGTTTGTGAGAGGTCGTAAATGCAAAAGAAACAAGAAGAAAGACTATCAACACGGAGAGTAGAGAGATGTGGAAGAGGAAACTACACGGTTTAGGGTGTTTCTTCATGGCCTTGCAGAGAAAATTTTGTTAAAGATGAAGAAGCAAGAGAGGTCATGGAGAGAGAGAGATGAGAGAGAGAGAGAGAGGGAGAGAGATAGAGATGAGTTTTTATGTTATAAAAAGTGTTTTATTTTTGTTAATCTCCAAGAAATTACAGCTTGAGTCGAGTTTTATATAAGTTAGGAGTATAAAGTACATAATAATTAAATAAGTTATGATATTTGGCATATATGTGTGGGGTTTGTGAAAAAAAGTATGAAAATGAGGGAAAGAAAATAAGAAAAAAGTTACTTTACGTTCAAGGAAGAATGGAGGTGGAGTATGGTGCCATTAAAAGAGGCCTAATAGTCAAAGTTTTGAATTTATTTCATTGTATTTGGTATGACCCAATTTTAAAACTTTACATCTTCAATTTCTATTTTTATATTCGTTATATCTTCGATATATGGGATCGAACGAAGCCGAGAAATACTGTAATTAAATAGGACAAATCAGATTCGAATTAATTGAGCTGTATAAATAAGTTTGAGCAGTCCAACGTTTTGAATATTGCACATTCATCCATAATGCACGGTGGTAGTTGACTTGGTGATGACTTTCATGATATTACATTCGCTTTTCGTTTCTACGGTTTTATATATGCTCGATGAAAAAAATATGTCTATATAAGAAAACATAGCATTAACATTCTAAGGTAATTAGATGTGGATAATTAAATTGAAACAGTTGAGAGCTATATATGGTTTGAGTTGTTTGATTGTACCTACGAGTTTTTTTTTTTTTTTTAGTTTCTATGATTTGATTTTAACTATATACAATTATTTGTCCGACATGAATTACTATATTATTTTAAGATTATACGTTTTCGGAGTAATTAAGTAGGACACTACGATATTCGGATTCATAATATCAATTCTCAATGAAGACAATTTTCAAAGATGTGAATTTAAGAGTATTATCTATGTTTAGGTTGATTTTTTTGCTTTTTCTTTATATAATCTCTATAATAGTAACTTAGAGCATCTCCAACCCTACTCCACTTTTGATTCTAAATGCCATTTTGCAGTAAATTTCTCTCCAACCCTATTCCATTTTCTACTCCAAAATAAAGTAAAAAATGAGATTGCTCCATATTTGGAGCAAACCTAGATTCTACACCATTTTGGAGTTATACTTTTTTATTTGCAAATTGATATTTTAAATATTAGATATTTTTATTTTATACTATTTTATCAATACAACAATACTTATTATCAACATATATGTATATATTTGAACACTATAATTTTTAAACAATATAAAATAGATAATTGTACAAATTTGAACACTACAATTTTTATTTGAAAATATTGAAAAGTAAAATAAATTTAAAATTGCATAACAAGTGCTGATGATAATATCTGATTTCAAGAGTTTCTTGATCGATTTAGAGAAATTAAAGATAAAAAAACTCATTTTTACTTCGAAATGCATTAATTGATTATTTGTGGGAAAATTTTAGTAATGGTGATGTTTAAATAAAAATTTCATATATTTTTTATAATATTATGTAATTTTCTTTATTTAATAAATATTTAATTCATAATTTATAAAAGTTTAGTAAAAAAATAAAATAAATGGGTTTAATTTATAAATTTAGAAATAAAAGGTATTAGTATAAAATAGAAATAATCTATTTAGAATATTCTGTTTTGGAGTAAAAAAATGGAGGTATACATTGGAGCAAAACCCATTTTCATTTTGGAGTTACTCTATTTTGGAGTAAAAAATGAAGATATACATCGGAGATGGTCTTATATTCATATACATAAATGAATCAAAGATAGCTGAAACCTCTTCTGATTGGTTGAATTTTTCCAATGTTTACATAATATACACTCAAAATATTTAAATAAAATTTGATGGCATAAATATAGTACACATGCATGAATGTGAAAACACGCAAATGTTGCATTGAACCGGACATTTTCTTAAATTTTACTCTAATATTCTCATATCCCAAACTTTAGCCATCCTTTCATATTAGATTATGTATTATTTGTTTATTTAATTATTTTTCATAATTGACATATCGAAATTTGGAACACTAAAAAAACAAAGCTTCTATAGTTCTTCTTCCGTACATTACGTTAAACGTGATTCATTTCCCAGCTGTAAACCAATGATACATTCGATTCGGCTAAATAATTAATCTACCGTAAATTATTGATTAAAATTTAATACATGTAAGGGCTTATAATGGGCCTCAACTAAAATATTGTCCAATAAAGGCCCAAACAGTTATTACCAACTCGAAATGTAAAATTTCTATAATGAAAAAAATTAGCCCAGTTTTTCGTTTTTCACCGATGGGTTGTTTATAAATTGATAAAAATTCGGTGGTCTTGCGTTCGTTTCTATCGGTGTTGAAGCGATCTTGAGCTCGGATTAGAACAATCTTCGAGTTAGGCTTTTCTGAATCTTTTGTTTTTCTGTACAACTCCCATTTCTACGAAATCTTTTGGAAAGTTCGTGGGTTAAAACCAGTTCAGCAATTCAGGTTTAAAAGGCTAAATTGATGAACCAGTTCTAACCCACTATGATACCATTTTTACGATGCTATTTTGCGTCCATTTTTCAGGGGGTGTTCAAACGGGCTGCTTCTTCAAGGTTGGTGTCTCTACAAATCTAATCCAACATTCTCTACTTAATTTCGTTATGGTAGTTTTACGGTTTCTATTTTTTGATGTTATTATTTTTAGTAAATTTTTGGTCTTTTTCGTTAGTTGTTTTTTTTTGTAATCTTGCGTTAAAAATGAAAATGGTATAAAATTTAATATTTTACCCTTAAAAAAAATTCAGTTTTAAAGTGTATGGTTCATTGGCTATTAGCTATTTCTGTTAATGACGATCTTGTTTGGATTTGTATCTCTTTTGTTTGGGTTTAGGTCTCGGAAAAAATTATTTTATTTCATCGGTTTTTGTATTTTTCAATATGATTTAATAAGTAATAAACATTAGATAACAAAAAAATAGATCAAATTATGTATTTTTCGCATTGCTATGGAGTTAAATATAAATAATATAAACTGAAATTACAAATCTCTGAAGAACGAGGATCAATTTTTGAAAGGAAAAGTGAGAGAGTGATCGTCAACTACAAGAATCTTACGGTTTCTATTTTTTCGTTATGACAGTTTTTCGCTTAATTTCGTTATGACAGTTTTACGGTTTCTATTTTTTCGCTGTTATTGTTTTTAGTAAATTTTTGGTCTTTTTCGTTAGTTTTTTTTGTAATCTTCCGTTAAAAGCGAAAATGGTATAAAATTTAATATTTTACCCCTAAAAAAAATTCAGTTTTAAAGCGTATGGTTCATTGGCTATTAGCTATTTCTGTTAATGGCGATCTTGTTTGGATTTGTATCTCTTTTGTTTGGGTTTATGTCTCGAAAAAATTTATTTTATGTCATCGGTTTTTGTATTTTTCAATATGATTTAATAAGTAATAAACATTAGATAACAAAAAAATAGATCAAATTATGTATTTTTCGCATTGCTATGGAGTTAAATATAAATAATATAAACCGAAATTACAAATTTCTGAAGAACGAGGATCAATTTTTGAAAGGAAAAGTGAGAGAGTGATCGTCAACTACAAGAATCTTACGGTTTCTATTTTTTCGTTATGACAGTTTTTCGCTTAATTTCGTTATGACAGTTTTACGGTTTCTATTTTTTCGCTGTTATTGTTTTTAGTAAATTTTTGGTCTTTTTCGTTAGTTTTTTTTGTAATCTTCCGTTAAAAGCGAAAATGGTATAAAATTTAATATTTTACCCCTAAAAAAAATTCAGTTTTAAAGCGTATGGTTCATTGGCTATTAGCTATTTCTGTTAATGGCGATCTTGTTTGGATTTGTATCTCTTTTGTTTGGGTTTATGTCTCGAAAAAATTTATTTTATGTCATCGGTTTTTGTATTTTTCAATATGATTTAATAAGTAATAAACATTAGATAACAAAAAAATAGATCAAATTATGTATTTTTCGCATTGCTATGGAGTTAAATATAAATAATATAAACCGAAATTACAAATTTCTGAAGAACGAGGATCAATTTTTGAAAGGAAAAGTGAGAGAGTGATCGTCAACTACAAGAATCTTACGGTTTCTATTTTTTCGTTATGACAGTTTTTCGCTTAATTTCGTTATGACAGTTTTACGGTTTCTATTTTTTCGCTGTTATTGTTTTTAGTAAATTTTTGGTCTTTTTCGTTAGTTTTTTTTGTAATCTTCCGTTAAAAGCGAAAATGGTATAAAATTTAATATTTTACCCCTAAAAAAAATTCAGTTTTAAAGCGTATGGTTCATTGGCTATTAGCTATTTCTGTTAATGGCGATCTTGTTTGGATTTGTATCTCTTTTGTTTGGGTTTATGTCTCGAAAAAATTTATTTTATGTCATCGGTTTTTGTATTTTTCAATATGATTTAATAAGTAATAAACATTAGATAACAAAAAAATAGATCAAATTATGTATTTTTCGCATTGCTATGGAGTTAAATATAAATAATATAAACCGAAATTACAAATTTCTGAAGAACGAGGATCAATTTTTGAAAGGAAAAGTGAGAGAGTGATCGTCAACTACAAGAATCTTACGGTTTCTATTTTTTCGTTATGACAGTTTTTCGCTTAATTTCGTTATGACAGTTTTACGGTTTCTATTTTTTCGCTGTTATTGTTTTTAGTAAATTTTTGGTCTTTTTCGTTAGTTTTTTTTGTAATCTTCCGTTAAAAGCGAAAATGGTATAAAATTTAATATTTTACCCCTAAAAAAAATTCAGTTTTAAAGCGTATGGTTCATTGGCTATTAGCTATTTCTGTTAATGGCGATCTTGTTTGGATTTGTATCTCTTTTGTTTGGGTTTATGTCTCGAAAAAATTTATTTTATGTCATCGGTTTTTGTATTTTTCAATATGATTTAATAAGTAATAAACATTAGATAACAAAAAAATAGATCAAATTATGTATTTTTCGCATTGCTATGGAGTTAAATATAAATAATATAAACCGAAATTACAAATTTCTGAAGAACGAGGATCAATTTTTGAAAGGAAAAGTGAGAGAGTGATCGTCAACTACAAGAATCTTACGGTTTCTATTTTTTCGTTATGACAGTTTTTCGCTTAATTTCGTTATGACAGTTTTACGGTTTCTATTTTTTCGCTGTTATTGTTTTTAGTAAATTTTTGGTCTTTTTCGTTAGTTTTTTTTGTAATCTTCCGTTAAAAGCGAAAATGGTATAAAATTTAATATTTTACCCCTAAAAAAAATTCAGTTTTAAAGCGTATGGTTCATTGGCTATTAGCTATTTCTGTTAATGGCGATCTTGTTTGGATTTGTATCTCTTTTGTTTGGGTTTATGTCTCGAAAAAATTTATTTTATGTCATCGGTTTTTGTATTTTTCAATATGATTTAATAAGTAATAAACATTAGATAACAAAAAAATAGATCAAATTATGTATTTTTCGCATTGCTATGGAGTTAAATATAAATAATATAAACCGAAATTACAAATTTCTGAAGAACGAGGATCAATTTTTGAAAGGAAAAGTGAGAGAGTGATCGTCAACTACAAGAATCTTACGGTTTCTATTTTTTCGTTATGACAGTTTTTCGCTTAATTTCGTTATGACAGTTTTACGGTTTCTATTTTTTCGCTGTTATTGTTTTTAGTAAATTTTTGGTCTTTTTCGTTAGTTTTTTTTGTAATCTTCCGTTAAAAGCGAAAATGGTATAAAATTTAATATTTTACCCCTAAAAAAAATTCAGTTTTAAAGCGTATGGTTCATTGGCTATTAGCTATTTCTGTTAATGGCGATCTTGTTTGGATTTGTATCTCTTTTGTTTGGGTTTATGTCTCGAAAAAATTTATTTTATGTCATCGGTTTTTGTATTTTTCAATATGATTTAATAAGTAATAAACATTAGATAACAAAAAAATAGATCAAATTATGTATTTTTCGCATTGCTATGGAGTTAAATATAAATAATATAAACCGAAATTACAAATTTCTGAAGAACGAGGATCAATTTTTGAAAGGAAAAGTGAGAGAGTGATCGTCAACTACAAGAATCTTACGGTTTCTATTTTTTCGTTATGACAGTTTTTCGCTTAATTTCGTTATGACAGTTTTACGGTTTCTATTTTTTCGCTGTTATTGTTTTTAGTAAATTTTTGGTCTTTTTCGTTAGTTTTTTTTGTAATCTTCCGTTAAAAGCGAAAATGGTATAAAATTTAATATTTTACCCCTAAAAAAAATTCAGTTTTAAAGCGTATGGTTCATTGGCTATTAGCTATTTCTGTTAATGGCGATCTTGTTTGGATTTGTATCTCTTTTGTTTGGGTTTATGTCTCGAAAAAATTTATTTTATGTCATCGGTTTTTGTATTTTTCAATATGATTTAATAAGTAATAAACATTAGATAACAAAAAAATAGATCAAATTATGTATTTTTCGCATTGCTATGGAGTTAAATATAAATAATATAAACCGAAATTACAAATTTCTGAAGAACGAGGATCAATTTTTGAAAGGAAAAGTGAGAGAGTGATCGTCAACTACAAGAATCTTACGGTTTCTATTTTTTCGTTATGACAGTTTTTCGCTTAATTTCGTTATGACAGTTTTACGGTTTCTATTTTTTCGCTGTTATTGTTTTTAGTAAATTTTTGGTCTTTTTCGTTAGTTTTTTTTGTAATCTTCCGTTAAAAGCGAAAATGGTATAAAATTTAATATTTTACCCCTAAAAAAAATTCAGTTTTAAAGCGTATGGTTCATTGGCTATTAGCTATTTCTGTTAATGGCGATCTTGTTTGGATTTGTATCTCTTTTGTTTGGGTTTATGTCTCGAAAAAATTTATTTTATGTCATCGGTTTTTGTATTTTTCAATATGATTTAATAAGTAATAAACATTAGATAACAAAAAAATAGATCAAATTATGTATTTTTCGCATTGCTATGGAGTTAAATATAAATAATATAAACCGAAATTACAAATTTCTGAAGAACGAGGATCAATTTTTGAAAGGAAAAGTGAGAGAGTGATCGTCAACTACAAGAATCTTACGGTTTCTATTTTTTCGTTATGACAGTTTTTCGCTTAATTTCGTTATGACAGTTTTACGGTTTCTATTTTTTCGCTGTTATTGTTTTTAGTAAATTTTTGGTCTTTTTCGTTAGTTTTTTTTGTAATCTTCCGTTAAAAGCGAAAATGGTATAAAATTTAATATTTTACCCCTAAAAAAAATTCAGTTTTAAAGCGTATGGTTCATTGGCTATTAGCTATTTCTGTTAATGGCGATCTTGTTTGGATTTGTATCTCTTTTGTTTGGGTTTATGTCTCGAAAAAATTTATTTTATGTCATCGGTTTTTGTATTTTTCAATATGATTTAATAAGTAATAAACATTAGATAACAAAAAAATAGATCAAATTATGTATTTTTCGCATTGCTATGGAGTTAAATATAAATAATATAAACCGAAATTACAAATTTCTGAAGAACGAGGATCAATTTTTGAAAGGAAAAGTGAGAGAGTGATCGTCAACTACAAGAATCTTACGGTTTCTATTTTTTCGTTATGACAGTTTTTCGCTTAATTTCGTTATGACAGTTTTACGGTTTCTATTTTTTCGCTGTTATTGTTTTTAGTAAATTTTTGGTCTTTTTCGTTAGTTTTTTTTGTAATCTTCCGTTAAAAGCGAAAATGGTATAAAATTTAATATTTTACCCCTAAAAAAAATTCAGTTTTAAAGCGTATGGTTCATTGGCTATTAGCTATTTCTGTTAATGGCGATCTTGTTTGGATTTGTATCTCTTTTGTTTGGGTTTATGTCTCGAAAAAATTTATTTTATGTCATCGGTTTTTGTATTTTTCAATATGATTTAATAAGTAATAAACATTAGATAACAAAAAAATAGATCAAATTATGTATTTTTCGCATTGCTATGGAGTTAAATATAAATAATATAAACCGAAATTACAAATTTCTGAAGAACGAGGATCAATTTTTGAAAGGAAAAGTGAGAGAGTGATCGTCAACTACAAGAATCTTACGGTTTCTATTTTTTCGTTATGACAGTTTTTCGCTTAATTTCGTTATGACAGTTTTACGGTTTCTATTTTTTCGCTGTTATTGTTTTTAGTAAATTTTTGGTCTTTTTCGTTAGTTTTTTTTGTAATCTTCCGTTAAAAGCGAAAATGGTATAAAATTTAATATTTTACCCCTAAAAAAAATTCAGTTTTAAAGCGTATGGTTCATTGGCTATTAGCTATTTCTGTTAATGGCGATCTTGTTTGGATTTGTATCTCTTTTGTTTGGGTTTATGTNTATTGGTCGCTCCGTTGTTACATAATATTTTTGACGCCTTTGTTGTCTTCTCGAATCAGCTCTCATCACATGTTGCTGCCCGTTCATCACATTCGGACAGATTGCAGAGGTTATCGATGAAGGCGCGACGAGTAAGCATATATGCATATATATACATATAGCAGCGTTAACGTACGTACATGTATATATGTAGCATGCATTAATATATATATATATTATGATTGATAACCTACAAATTCTTGAAAAGTGGCGATCTATGTTTTAACTCAAAATGTTAAACAGCTAAATTAACGGAAAACGAGATTTACCATTCCGTAAGTTTTGTTTGCTTAATGATCGTGTCATTTTATCTCGCATATTTTGTATTTTCACGATGTTGTGATTGTGTAACATTACCAATCAATACTATCTGTATGCAGGTTGTGGGACGAGTGGAATGTTGTATGGATTGATATGTTGCTTGTTTGGGATACCTTGTGTTTACTCATGCACATTCCGGGCCAAGCTCCGAAACAAGTACGGGTTACCGGATGCTCCGGCTCCAGATTGGATCACTCATTGCTTCTGTGAATATTGTGCACTTTGCCAAGAATATCGTGAACTCAACAACCGTGGCCTTGATCCTGCCTTTGGTAATCAACCACCTCTTCTCTCTGGATCAATCTACTAACTTTATTATTTTTAATTATAGTAATTTTTTGTGTGTGTGTATTTAATGTTTAATTGACTTAGCTAAGATCTTGGTGTAATTAGGATGGATTGGGAATGTACAAAAGCAGCGTATGGGTCAGCAACAAGAGATGATGGCTCCTCCAATGGGTCAACGAATGATGGGTTGACTTTTTTTTTTTTTCTTAAAAATGATTTCTCTTTATTAATAATGCTATTTATTTGTGTGTATTTTTGTTGCTGTGTACTTATTTTACGACCAGAAAATAAATGTCAACCCAGGCTTCGTGTTCGTGGGTGGGCAACGGGGGATGACTAAAAATTAATATATTCTGTATTGGCTACAATGTCTAATATGAGATTTCAAACTTTAAACACAACAATCCATCACTAACAGATAGAAACTGAAAAGTGAGAGTGTTTCGGATCTCGCCTAGAGAAAAGAAGGTATACGTAAGTCTTCACATGCATGTAAGAACATAAATGTTCAAAACTTGAAAAATTAAAGTTGAGTGAGGACCAAAGAGATGGGACTCTTTCTCAAGCCAAACCTATTCCAAGGCTTAAGAGGATGAAGAACTAGTGGTAGACTGATAGATTAAAATCCTTAATTACGAAAATTTCTTTGTATAAATGAACTGTTCATTACGGTTTTTAAAATCTGAATTACGGTTTATTTACGGTTTTCTCTATTCTTTTTTGGTACGAGATGACATTACAACGGGATTCTAAACTGTTCTATGAACCTTCTTTTTTTTTCGACAAACTTATATATTGATTTTAAGAACGAGAAGTTACAAAGTCACGATGTAAAACATCAGTAAGCCATACAAGAGAATGAATGCAACTTGAATAGAATCGAGAATCATTCGGTCCTTTGAAGCCAAGCAATGAGCAGCTTCATTGTTAGATCTTTTTGTAAACAGGAATTGATGTTTCTTGAATTTCGAAGCTCAGAATAGAATATCCTTACATAAATTGTAGATGCTCAAATCCAGTTTCTATCCTTGTAACTGTTGTATGAGCACCTTGCAATCACCTTCAAACATAATATTTTCAAAACCCATGAAGGTAGACACTTCATTGCCATGAAGGTAGAACTGTTCTATGAACTTCATATATGTCAATGGATACATGATTCTACGCTTTCAGATCTTTCTCTCCTAAAGCGCTATTTTTGCAGTTCTGTTGCAAATTGCAAGATCCCTTTTAACAGTGAAATTCAGTTTGTATCATATGCTAATCTCATAATTAAATTACGACAAATTTACTCGAAAACGCTTTGGCTTAATATATAGATATGCCATTTTCTACATAAATAGCGGTGCATGATCTCAAGAATATTTTTAAACTTCAAAAAAAAAAAAAAATTGTACACTCATATAGGTCCATGTTCAAAGAATCGTGACAGTAGAGCTAGTTCTATTAATAAGAAGAATAAACGAGCAAAAATATTAATTAGAATGAATATTTATTAATTTATATGCGACATTGTCATGCTGTATTATAAAAAAATAAGTGCAAGATGGGACGAAAAATTAAAACTAGTTCAACTTGCATGAAATCGACCTTTTTTGTCAAATTGTCAACGTAGGATCGACCTTTATATAAACCAAAACTTTCATTCTAATTTTTGTTCACAATACAAAAAAAAAAAAAACCTTTCTTCTCAAACCCTACCTACTATTCGGTAATTTACAAATGGGTCGACCAGATCAAAGCCCGAGTCCGAGAATGAACAACAACTTTAATCCAATGTTCCATGCACAGCCGGCACCTGAACCACCGGTTTACGAAAAGCAAATGGTCGAAACCGAGCAGAAATATCCCAACAATGGTGGAATGGTTAACCAACCAAGCGGAGTACCGAATATGGGCAGACCGGCTCAACCTACGTATATCAATCCAACAGTTAACCAACCTTATGGAGTACAAATGGCCCGACCAAACATTATTCCATCGAACTGGACTTCAGGGCTTTTTGATTGCATGAACGATGGCGAAAATGGTTAGAAACTCAAAAACTTTTCAATTATTTTTCTTTTTATTGGTCCGTTTATTGTTACGCAGTGATTTTGATGTGTCCGTTGTGTTTTCTGATCAGCAATCATCACATGTTGCTTCCCATTCGTCACGTTCGGACAAATCGCAGAGGTTACCGATGAAGGCGCGACAAGTAAGTTTATATATACATTGTAGTGATGTACATGTATACTATATAGTTTTTACTAATCACATATATCTTGCGATGCGGGTGATGTTAATGATCTTATCATTCTATTTCGTGTATTTTTTTTTCCTTTCACGGTTCCGTGATTATATAATGTTACCAATCAAAACAATATATTTATCTTTTTTGTTTATGCATATGTATGTATATGTATATATGTGTGTGCAGGTTGTGGAACGGGTGGAATGTTGTATGGATTGATATGTTGCTTGTTTGGGATACCGTGTGTTTACTCATGCACATTTAGAGCCAAGATCCGAAACAAGTTCGGGTTACCGGATGCTCCAGCTCCGGATTGGATCACTCATTGCTTCTGTGAATATTGTGCACTTTGCCAAGAATATCGTGAGCTCAACAATCGTGGGCTTGATCCTTCCATTGGTAATTGACTAATCTTTTAATGGTTCTCTCTCAAATAATCTAACTTTCAATATTTTAAATAGTAGTTCTTGATTTTGTTTTGCTTGTTAATGTTTAATTGACTTAGTTAAATATCTTGGTGTATTTAGGATGGAGTGGGAATGTGCAAAGACAGCGAATGGGTCAGCAACAAGAGATGATGGCTCCTCCAATGGGTCAACGAATGATGGGTTGACTTAGATTGATTTTATTACACCAACATGATATTTAATAATAATGCTATTTATTTGTTTTTTTCCTATGTATTTATTTATTTAATCCACGACCAACAAATAAATGTCAACAAGGCTTCGTTTTCGTGGGTGGGCATGAACTAATCTAATGCCGTATTTGCTACAATTTCTTTAAATGATCTTATTAGTGTAATAGTGTGAGTCCACTCCACTTGATATTATTTTGAATTCCAAAAGTAAGCAAATATTTTTTGTTTTACCTTACTTGTAGATAAACTCATCAAGAGACAAATTCCTCTCGGCTTTGACTCAGTTTATCTATTTTCCACAAGAAAATACTTACATCTAATTACAATTACTGTAGTTTTTTTGTTTTTTTGTTTTTTGTTGTCAAGATTTTCTATAATATAGAACATTAAGAGTTAGATATCAGAGCTCCAAGATGTTACATAAGTACATTGTTACTTACTTACTTCTAGCATCTTTTGCCAAAGCGTCAGCTACATTGTTTGCTTATCTTTTGATATGCATAAAGTCGAAACTGTATTTCGAATGAGCTGTTTTGTGTATGTCTCCAAGATAGATAGCTATGGGGGACCAATTTTGGTTCTTTCTATCTTGATCATGGAGATAATCGTAGTTTACAATAAGTTAACGATGATGATATTAAATAACGAGCAGTAAATAATTATCAATTGCAAAAGTAAATGTAAAAACGTCTACAGAAGATTTACATATTCTTATTAATAATGATCATCTCAAATATCTGGATATCAAATTTCACATGTCCTTACTAGTTAACCACATTTCATACATTTTGAAAACGCTACAGTTCAATAATAGATCGACCGAAACAAGAATCGTTGAGAAAACATACCCATATAATAAAGAGAAAATTACTCAAGAAAGAATAAAAAAAAAAATCAAAATTTTCTTCAACCGTAAACCTAGAAGGGCGTAAAAGCAAACAGATAAGGAAACAACAAAATACAAAGTTAAAAAGATTCACAGAAATAGACAAAGTTGTGGAAGACAAATCAGATGTTGATGGTTGCATCCCACAACCGGAGAACTCCATTCCGGCCACCGCTACATATCCGTTTCCTCTCGAGATCCGACGCAACACATCTCACCTGAATCACATGTTAATTTGCGTCTCAGTAAAAACACAAAGATACAGCAAAGAAAAATGTAACTTTCAACTAATGTGGAAAGAGGATCAACATCGTACCACTGCGGCTGTTCTTTGTGGTACTCTATAAAGTTGCCAGCCTGAGACTTTGGTTCCGGCGTTAGAAGGGCGATGGAATAGAGACATCGAGTTATCTGCTGCTCCAATGCCTAACCAATGTTCACCAGCGTTGATTGATAGTATCGAAGAACTATGGAGCGTTATGTTCTTCACGCATTTAATGCCGTCTGAAAACCAACAAAACCAAAGCATTCAGGGGATTATCAGATAATGTTTGGTGCAGCTTAGAGTTGGTGTTTATAATTGCAAGATGTGAC
>JAHZTW010000003.1:70305660-70348243 GCA_020283515.1 Alliaria petiolata | reverse complement strand
TCTTTGGCCTTTCGTAGCTCTTCACGAGCAAGTTCAGCAAGCGACTTTGCTTCATCAGCCTCTTCTGCTGCTTGCTGAAGTTGCTTGGGTAGCTCCACCATCTTGTCTCTCGCTTCCTTCTCCTTTGACTGTACCGAAGCTATTTCGGACCTCGTTCTATCGATCTCGGATTCTAGAGAAGCAACTGCTATGGAGGCCATTCCTTCTCTTTGTTTGATAGACGCAAGAGCAGACTTTTCTTTCTCAAGTTCCAGTCGCAAGGACGAGGAGGCTACTTTCAAGCAATTCACTTCGGCAGCTACTTTCTCTATATTCACATTGACTTCTTCAAGTTCCTTCTTTGCAGAGGCAACAGCTGCGTGTAAATCAGGATGACTCATCTTTTCTGTCGGAAGATCGCTGTTTTCGATTGAGTCACATGCTTCCTGCTTTAGCTTGGATTCCATATAAGCTACCAATTCCGCCTTCAAATCAAGAAGCAACGCCGAGGCAACGTCAAGCTTTGATTTCAGATCCTTGGAAGAAAGTATCTGTTGGTTAAGTTTTTGGACTTCCTCTTCCGCTTGCTTCAGTTCCTTCTCCCACCGATGCGTGTCCTGGTCTCTGACCATGGCTGCTCCAATCCTCTGTTCTTCAGCCTCCAAATGAGAAGCGTGTGCTGATTCAAGTGACTCATTTGTAGCTATCAGCTCTATGGTGAGTTCTTCAACTCTCTTGTCAACTTCTTTTGATGCCAACATTGCTTCTTCAACTTTCTTGACGGCCACATCTCTATCTTTCACCAGAGTATCATATTCGTTGTGCAGAGTTTCTAGCTCCTCCTTGACAGAATGCAATTCAGCAATCGCTGATGTATGCCTCGTCTTGGCAACCTCAAGCTGCGCTTTAGCTGCAACACTCACATCGTCAGATATTCCTAGTTCCATCTCCTCAACCCTCAGCTTAGCAAGCTCTGAGTCCTGCCTCGCCTGCTGTTCTTCTGTTTGCGCCCTCTCCAGATTAAGCTTCAACTGTTCTACGAGTCTCTTTGTGCTTTCTAGCTCCTTGAGCACTTGCAGTTTCGCAGCCTCGGCGGTTTTCGAGTGCGTTTTGTACTCGGGAATCTCCTCCTGGATCTTTTTAAGCTCTTCCTCTATAAGCTTGCGTCTCTGCAAAAAAACGTACATGAAAAGTTCAACAAGAAAGGCAACAAAATGAGAAACAGTACACACGTATATATATCTTTACTAGTATAAAACACCTCTAGTGCTTGCATTCGGTGAGATTTCCAGTCAGTGATTCCTCCAAATTTTGAGACAGCTTCTTTAACAGATTCAAAAGGTGATGCGGTATCGATTAAACCTCTATAGGAGTCCATATTTTTGGGCGTTCCGGTGCTCTTGACCGGTGGTGATCCTGCGAATCTTGGAGACGAGATCGCTCTAGGTGATCCACCATTTCTTGCTGTACTCAAAGCAGCCTCGGTACCAATCTCACTGGTGGTAAGTTCATCTGACTTGGGTGCTGCTTCAGTAATCGTTGCATCAGGATCTTGTTTTTCGGTTAACCCCACAGTGTTTGCAGCATCAGAAGCAATAGCTGATCCTTCAGAAGCAGAGAAACCGGACGGCTGAAACGTGTCGTCGGCATAAATTTTGGAATCTGTGTGAGATTGTTGAGCATCTTTAGAATTCTCAACCTTTGTTACAGATTGTATGTTGGAATCTGCACACGCTGAATCAGGATTTACTCTTGCAGCATTATCACTAACAATGTCTGCGCTCACAGTAGCCTCAGATGGTTCTTGACGGGTTTCAACTTCAGCAGATTTTAACTCGGCCATTCGCGTGTAACCTGAGATTACTAGTTTGGATTAAGGCATAAAGAAATTAGCACGTTTACATAACAAAACGAAAGCATTTGTAATGACAAATCTTTGCACAAACTAAACAAAGAACTAAAGTATTATAAAAAATTTAGTTAAATCCAGCTGCAAAACGAGAGCACTAGCACAAACCATCAAGTTACATGTCCTCTCCTAGTCTCTCGAAAACGATATCAAGAGTAGCGTTAATGGCTAATTGAATACAAAACATATCAAATTCTAGTTTCAGAGAAGAAGAAAATTGAATTCAAGAATGAAACATATAGGCTTAACACATACTCTCATCATCAGGATCATCCGATTTTCATCTTTGTGTTAACAAAATTCCGAAGCGTGATGAAATAAATACTTTATTACAGGATATGATAGATTTTTCGAACAAGAAAATATCACCAGACCAAAAAAATGATCCTTTGCTAAAAAATCAAAGAATAAAGAAACAATTTCTGAATTTCTAGAATCCTAAGAATCATTTTTATGATCAAATTCGAGGATTGGAGAAACAACTCTGAATTTTCAGCTTAGGAAACTTATAAATATGAAATAAAACATCGGAAACCCAGAAAAGAGGAACAAGTTAGATTTAACAAAGAGAGCCGAGAAAGAAAGTCTTACGATGATGATATGAGATAGTGGAAGAGCTTAATTGATTCGTGAAACAAAAATTTCAGACAGAGGTGGGCAAATTAATCGAGGGACAGATATTAGAAAGAGGCGAAGACAAATCACGAAGCTCTCTCTCTCATCCTCATCTTCTTCATCCATCTGTCATTCTCTCTCTCTCTCTCTCTCGTAATTCTCGGTTTGTTCGTTTCTCTTTTTAATTTTTTTATTGTTATTTAAATATTACTTTTAAATAAAGATAAGCTGTGGCTTCTTTTATCGTCTATTGGTCCACGTTTGGAAGTAGATATACCAAACAACGTGACATAGGCTGGCAATGGAAAGGGTAGCCTCAAATCTACAACTTTAGTCTATGTAGATTCACTGTGTACATGCAATTAATTGTGTAATGTTGCGTTCATGCAATGGAATTGAGTCAATAAATAGTAGAAGAATATTGGACAAATTTGTTAAATTGTTAAATTGTATTTACGGTAGAACCTCTATAAATTAATACTCGATAAATTAATAATCACTATAAATTAATAATTTTTGCTAGTCCCGAGTCGGGCCAGTATAAAAATTAGCAAAATTCGATAAGATAATAAGATAATAATTTTTTTGAAACTCTTATGTAAATATATGGTCCCAATAATAAGTTAAATTAATAATTATACATCTAAGCATATATATTTATATATATAACTAAGGTAATATAGTAAAGTATGATTAAATTATTGTTTTAAGTTTATTAACATTGTTGATTTATCTTTAAATTCTTTGATATGATATTTTCTAAATGAATTTTATAATTTCGAAAACAATTTTGTATTGTTTCTTGATGAATGTTAAAAGTTCAAATCGAAGATATCTCTATAAATTAATAAATTATTAATTTATCGATAAAATAATAATAAGATAATAAAATCTTGAAGTCTCAACATTATTAATTTATAGAGGTTTTACTGTATTGCGTTTTGTAAGTTTGTAACCATTTCTTTTAAAAAAAAAGGGTGTTTGTAACCATGATATTTCGGGTCGTGCCTATTTTTGTGTTAGGATTTACTGTTTGAGATGAGATAAAAGACTCGGCCCCATCTTATGTTTTTAAGAAATTTAAAAAAAAAAAAAATTAGACTCATGATAACAACGAAACAGAATAGTGAAACAAAAGAAAATAGTTATATAGTTATGTGTAAGTCCTAAAACGAAATAATTTTGTGTCCTAAATATATTCGTTTCCTTCTTAGAAAAAAATAATTCATCTTTGTTGCTTAGTGTACAATTATATTTTTCACAAAACTCAAATGATCAAATTTTTCGGTATAATTCATCTTTGTTGCTTAGCGCACAATTATATTGTTCACAAAACTCAAATAATCAAAATTTTCTGTATATCTGCAATGATAATATAAGTTCTTGACCATAATTACACTACGACCGACCATAAAAATAGTCTAATTTTTTTTCCTTAATTAGACTATAGAACTTGTGTAATGGAAAAAAAACCTTTGAGCGGCATCTCTTCTCTTCATTCTCTCTAAAGCCATTGTCTTCTCTCCTCTCTTCCTCTCCGGTCTCCGACAGTTTTTGTCGGAGCCGCAAAAAGGTTGCTCTCTTAGTTTTTTTGTTCCTGTGTTTCTCTCCTCGTTTTGGTGGTGTTCAATTGGTGGCAGATCTTTTTCCGGTAAATCTTAGCAGTGGTTGAAGGCGGCGACTCTTAGTAGATCCGGATCTTATGAGGACAAGGTCCGAGGAAGCTTCCTCAATGGTCTTCGCTCGATTTCTTCGTCCCATATCTCTGGTTTGGGTGTGTCTCTGTCTCTGCTGACGAAGTTTGCCATATTTGCGAGTCGAAATGGTGGCTAGGTGCGTCGAGGAGGGGTTTGGTTTGCATGAACCGCAAATGGCTTGCGAGTAAGGTTGCAGCTTTGAGGATGGTTGTGGTTCTTGAAAAAAGTTTTTCAGCGGCGACAGCTGCCACCGGCGACGGTCGCACTGTGAGGCGTGGTATGGACTTTCCTCTCATTTGCGGTGTTTCTGTTTGACCGGTTCTGTTTTCTCTCCCTGAATCACGTTCTCAAATGCCTTTTGGCGAGCTATCTCAGTGATGTCGCTTAGTGTGATTCCCGGAGGCGTGGTTATCTATTTTGTCCCACTTCGGGTTTCTTCCAGTGGTTTCGGTTTCTCCCCAGGTGGTGGCGAGTTGCTCCGGTGTGAAGGTTCTGGCAAAAGCGTGGCTCGTTTTCTCTCTGGTGTGAAGGTGTCGGCGGCGGCTCAGAGGCCTCATTTTTGTGTCAAGGTTTTACCATGTTCCTAGTTCGGCCGGTTTTAGAGCTTTTTGGTTTTGGTTCATCTTCAAACCGGACCCATCATGAGATTTTTCGGTTCATCACCAAATCCATCTAAAGTTTAAGCCTCAATCTAAAACTAAAAATGAAATTAGATCCAAGATGAAGATACTTGTCTAGCAGACAGTGATAGACACATACAAAATCCTTAGGAATAAAAAGTTGACTTTCAAATCTTGTTTTCATTATTATCTATATACATGAATATAATAAAAATAATGTAAAAATAATTTCTATTATTCTCAAGTCTTGTGTGTGAATGTCCTTAGTTAATATAATAAAAGTGTTAAAATAAATCGATGATCTTTTGTATTTTTGGATTTTCGAAGTAAATTTCAAATGTTTGGGTATTACTTTGGGATATGTAGAACTAAAGGGACCTATTCGTAAAACAGATAAAATACCTGAGAACTTTGGGATTTTGTCAAATCTGAAGATGACTAAAACGACACGAGATCCCGTCGTTTTGGTGTTGCTCCGTCACCGCCATTCTAAGCGACGAAGAAGATGGAGGCGAATCTGTAAGGATTAGGGATTGTAGCAGGACGAAGACGAAGAGGAAGAAGAAGCTGCGTTTTTCTGGAAGAGGAAATATGGCACAAGACTCAGAGAAGAGATTCCACCAGATCATGGACAAGCTCTTTACCCCATCGAAATCTCAGCTTCCTTCTTCCTCCAACAGGTCAGTCTTGGATTTTTCATGTACCTTCGTTTATCAGTTTAAAACATCATCGCGACTAAAAACTCCAAATGAGTTTAACATTCATCATCGCGACTAAAATCTCAGCTTCCTTCTTCCTCCAAATGAGTTTCCACACTCTTACAATCGTTAAATCTGATTTCTAGAGACTAGGGGATAGACTGACCTAAGATATTAGTTTGATTTTGTTGCATGAGAGCCTGTGAATTGGCTAGGGTTTATGACATTGCATTAGCAACATGAACAATGGTTTACTTGATATCCTTTGTGGTACTGCAGTTCATCTGTAGAGAAACAATCAAGCGGCAAGAAGCGTCTAAATCCTTCATCTGCGTTAGCACTTGTTGAGCCAAAGACGGGACTAGCTACCATTGATAGGTCTTCTTCAGCTTCGAAAGTTCCCGCAGGGACATCATCGCCGTCTGGTCTTTGCAGGCCATGGGATAGAGGAGACCTTATGAGGAGGCTAGCTACTTTCAAGTCCATGACATGGTTTGCCAAACCCCAGGTCTTCTCCTTGTGATTTTTAATCTGGTGGTTTCTATGTTCTTGCTATGGAATTCTTAGCTGATTCTTTGTGTTTTGTGTGTGTGTGTGTGTGTTGGTAGGTCATTAGTGCTGTAAATTGCGCGAGGAGAGGGTGGGTGAATGTTGACACAGATGCTATAGCTTGTGAATCTTGTGGAGCCCATCTTTACTTTTCAGCCCCGTCTTCTTGGTCAAAGCAACAAGGTATGGTTAACATGTTCTTCGATATAAACGATTTTGTGTTGTGTCCTCGCTGAAATTGGATATCTTTGCTGTTGATTTCTCGCAGTGGAGAAAGCGGCATCGGTCTTCAGCTTAAAGTTGGATGGTGGACACAAATTACTCTGTCCGTGGATAGATAATTCGTGCGAAGATACGCTTTCTGAGTTTCCTTCAATGACACCGCAGGATTTAGTGGATAGGCATGAAGAGCGGTCAGAAGCTTTACTTCAACTTTTAGCTCTGCCTATTGTTTCACCATCTGCCATTGAGTACATGAGGAGCTCTGATCTGGAGGAATTTCTCAAACGACCTATTGCACCTGCATGTGGCGACACAACAGCCGAATGTTCTCAAACCGAATCCCTTATCCATCATGTTGGAGCGAGTCCGGCTCAACTTTTCTACCAGGTTTGACCTGTAATCTCAACTATTCCTAGCTAACGTAAAACACTTTGCAGTCTCATTATTGTTTCGGCCTGTTGGCATAATATTTCCACATTCGTGCTTTGCTTTCACGGTACTTACACAGTTATATGATTTTGGTAGAATAGGGTGATCCTTAGTTTATTGTGCCTCTATCAATATAGTTCACTTTGGTCTGTCTATAGAAAAAAAAAGAAAAAGGCAAATGATTCTTCCCAGTTCATTTGATATAATTAGCTTACAGACATACCTAATAATAGTACTGACGCATTGATGTTTGCAGGCACAAAAACTTATCAGTTTGTGTGGCTGGGAACCGCGGGCACTTGCTTATATTGTGGACTGCAAAGAGAAATCGGGTGAGACTGCTAAGGCTACAGATACTATTGATCTGCTTCCAGAAACTGCTACCCGCGAGCTTCTAAGTTCCTCCAATTCAAGCCCGAAGCCAAATGGAATATCAGGGAATAGCGAAAACCCAACAGTGCCAGACACATTGAACTCCGATCCCAGTTCTGTTGTACTGGACTGTAAGCTCTGTGGAGCCTGTGTTGGACTCTGGGTTTTCTCTACTGTTCCAAGACCACTAGAATTGTGTAGAATCACTGGTGATACCGAAGTTAATACAGAGAAAAACTCCAGGGTTGGTGCTCTTCAAAGCCGAACTTCAAGCTTAAAGTTTACCATAGCAGGAGGACCCCCAGCAACAAAGCAAAACTTCAAAGCAACTATATCGCTGCCAATTATCGGCAGGAACTTGAGGTCGAGGTTTGCTTCTTATTCTAGAGATCGTGATCATGGGACTGCCAGTTCGATTGAGGATCAACAGAGTATAACTGCAGAGAACAATGGTGTTTCAGAAAATAGTGATCAGGCAGTGATTGATATGGGAGAGAATGTTGATGGAGGAAGAAACGCATCTGATATAGACACATATACTACACCGCAAACCAAAGACAAACAACTGATGATAGTAAAATCAAGTCTTCCTGAAAGCAACAAACAGAAGGATTTAACTGCAGGTAAATTGCTAAAAGTACTAGTGCAGATTACAAGCACGAACTGTGTCCATACTAAGCTATACTCATAGTCATAGCTGAGATCCTTGTGTATACTATGTTTGAAAGCTTTCGCTGAGAGAATGTTGAGCTAAACTCTATGCCCATGTTTCTTTGTGAAGATACAGGTACATCATCGACGTCAAACAAAGAGATGGAGTTTGATCCAATAAAGCAGCATAGGCATTTCTGTCCTTGGATCTGGTCAACGGGTAGAAGAGGCCCTGGATGGCGACAGACTCTATCTGCATTACAACGCCATAAAGGATCTTGTCAGACTCCACCATCACCCTCTTCCGTTTTCAAGGTAACATATTCTATTTCATTTATTCTTAGGCAAGTTAATTCGTTCTTGGTGTTAGGATGGAAGGAAGCTAATTACAGACTGATAGATATAACTCAACTCCAACAATTTCCATGTTTTCTCGACATGAGATCATATAAACCCATAACTTAAGTACAAAGCTTTCTAAACTTATGTTGGTTGAGAGTGCAACTTATGTCCTTGTCCTTGCTACAATCCCACTATGCATGGATTTTACTTGATTTGATATCTTTTTGGATTCGTTCTGAGCATGAGATAAATTATCAAACTGTAAAGAACAAAACCAATATGCATTTCTATACCTGTAAGATTATTGGTATTTCATCAAAGATCAATTCTGATGTGTCTTTTGATGGCTCTGTATGTGATGTTGTCAGGTAGACGATCCGTTAACATCTGTTCGGAACCTATTTAAGTCGCCTTCCCCGAAAAAACGAAAACTGATCAGGGGGGATCTTCAAGCTGAGACGCCGGCAATTTTGTTCCAGAAAAAAACTTGATCCCTCTCGGTCTACACTGCATCCGGAAATTTGAAACTTGAGAAACTGTAACATTCATGTCTTCCTGAGTTTTATTTGTTGATTCCTCAAAATATCTGTTGTTTAACCCATTTGAATATTGCTAGAGCTTGAAATCATTTGTATACATGAGTTTGTACCGGAATTTATCAAAGTCTAGACTTTAGACCTTCGGTAACCTTTGCACAAAGTTCAAGTCATTAGACAAACTTTTTAGCTCCCTGAGAAAGTTCAGGTACATAACATATGCAGAGAAAGTAATTACAAAATATGTATTCTAAGATTGACAAATCTGTATGATTAGGATGTTCCTCTGATTACTTACCATCGTCCCAACAGCATGGTTCTGCAGCATAGGAGTAAGACTAGTGTTGGATGCAATGTTCACTCTTTGTTGTTGTATGGGAGAGAGTTAAAGTTGCTTGTGCCAAATCCTTCACCTGAAGCGGCAACGTGACATATAATTAGATACTGAAGGAAACAAGTACAAGTAAAGAGTCTCCTTACCTTGCATCCCTGAATTATGAAGGAAACCTGCTGTATTCTGAGTATTTGTCCCATCAGATGCTACATCACCAAACACTTGTCCATAGTTAGGCAACATAACACTATTTTGAGTACTAACTATAACTATCGGGTAATCCGCGCTTCGCGCAGAATTTTACATATCATTTTATGTCAAACATTTTAACAATATAGAATATCAATTTATTTATTCATTAAGTTTTTAATATTTATATTCACAAAGAAAATTTATATAATCGTAATATCTAATCTTAGTCTCACTTGTTAATTTTGGATCTTAAAAATAAAATTTTAATATTATACTTACATTTCTCATTTTTTAAAATTTGAGTCGATATTCATTTATACGACATTAATCTTTTTCATAAACGTATAAAGGTTTCCGAAACACATTACATACAATATTGATCTCTTTTCGTTAATGCTTGAAATATTTCCAATATGCACTCATAATCTCTCTCTCTCTCTCTCTTAAACACAACATATTGAACTACCGATAACATTTTGGTCCGATTTTAACTTAACCTTTATTATCTTTTTCATAATTTCTCTTCTTCTCGCCATTCTTAATGTTTACTCTTTCACTTAAATGTTGTACAATTTTTATAAAACTTTACCAATTTTTCACTCGAAGATTATGTTATACATGTTAGAGTTTTTTGGAGAACAGATATTGCCTCTCATAACATGCATTTTTGTTATTCGAGCTTTTAAAAGCTCACGTGAATATTCAAAATACATGTTTTGTCCATATATTTGTAATACTTAGAATTGTAAAAATAATTCTTGTAATTGTTAGAAGAATTCCATTCACTGAAAAACTGATTTCTAACCATCAAAAAATTCAAAATGCATGTTTTTGTCCCCCCCTGCCCTTTAAGTCTATAAAACACTTATAATCAATTTGTTCTTCCTAATTTAAAATTAAACAAATAATAAATTAATAAATATATTTTTTAAACTATGTATATTTTTATATGGGCTAATTCTTATTGATATTTTAAGAATTATATTATAGATGATAATATCTTTTATGTTTCGATAATTTTATTTTTGTGTTGGTCAAAATTTATATAAAGTTTATAATTTATATAAACTTTATAACTATAAGACTAAGTAATATTTATATTTCCTTTTAATGGATTAAACATCATAAACTCTTCAAATTAGTGTGATAATAGATCTTGTTATTTTAGATTAGAAAGTTTAATAATAAATTAATATTGTCATTATATTTTAATGTTTTAATATTTTTGTAACATTTTTACATTTTAAAATGGTTTTGGATCTGAAAAGTTATTTTTAGATTTGGCAAGACTGTATATAAATATAATTGTTCTTGAATTTTCGTGTTTTTTATATGTATTTACCTAAAATGTATACAAAAACACATATACACGTATACAACCATAAAGTTATTTTCTAAGAACCGATCCTTCCAAAAACTCTGCAGTGAGTTTGAATTAATCTAGTCATATATAGAAATACACATATACAACCATAGACACAAAACCTATGTCCATATTATACCATCGCTAAAAATTAGTGAGTTTGGAACGGAAGGCCCAAGAGCTTGGTTCACGACAAAGACTTGTTCCCTTCCCCCATTGCTTTTTTTCTTCTCTTGGTCGATAATCTCTACTTATATTTGAATGTTGCTCTCTTTTTTGTTTTTTTTTTTCTTCCATTTTCAATAGTATTCTTACCCTTACCAATCAGTCAAATTTGACCCATTTGCAAACTTTATATGTTTAGTCGCTCTCTCTCTAATCCGAAATCGACAATTATCATGAAGAAGACATGTTTGTCTTATCTCTAGAGCTTATTTCATATTCATTTGGTTTGGTATAAAGCTGTGTTAGATAGACCAACGATTTGAGTTATTGAGAACTTCTCAACCCAAAAAAGCGTTTTTTACAATAGCTGTTACAAAAAAATTTGAAAGTTTGAATAAGATAATCAATTTATCTAAGCTAAATCCATCATAAGATAATCAATTTATTACATTATTGGTACGTAGCATTGGAAAAAAAAAGTCATAATAATGGGTGGGCTGCATTTGCATGATGTAAATTTTACATACATTCATTCATTTATATGGGTGGCTTGGTTCAGGAACGAAATTCTTTCAGATTTCTTTCGGAACTTGTGAACTCAAAAACCAAACCAAAAATTCTCGTTGTTAGCTAACAAACTATTGAAATCAAGAGAGGAAGTCTACCCATGGATCAGATTAAAGGTGGGGAATGGAGTTACCTGTCGCTTCTGGATTGACAACTGGTGTTCTCTCGGCAGCATAGGAGTAGGACTAGTGTTGGATGCAATGCTCACTCTTTGATTAAGAGAAACGTTGTTGTATGGGAGAGAGTTATAGTTGTATTAAGGAAAGAGTATCAATAACACACAATATATTCATATTCAATATGGTATCAGAGCTATGAGAATCAAACATTAATGATAATATCATATAATAAATGAGAGAATATATGATTGAGAGTATAGAGAATATCAATCTTTATACTTTTTCCTTAATAAGTTGCTTGTGCCAAATCCTTCACCTAAAGCAGCAACGTGACATATAATTAGATACTGAAGGAAACGAGTACAAGTAAAGAGTCTCCTTACCTTGTATCCCTGAATTATGAAGGAAACTTGCTGTATTCTGAGTATTTGTCCCATCAGATGCTACATCACCAAACACTTGTCCATACTTGGGCAACATAACATTATTTTGAGTACTAATGTCCTGCAACATGTAAGGCTGTTGCTGAAACTGAGCATACTGCTGCTGAAACTGATTAGCATGTGACTGCAAAAGGGAATATAGAGAGAAAGAAATTACAAAATATGTATTCTGAGATTGACAAATGGATTGATGTTTCACTGATTACTAACCATCGTCCCAACAGCATGGTTCTGCATCACGGGATCACCATAAAATCCATGATTAGGTTGTTGCTGGATCCACTGTGGCTGTTGCTGAAACTGATTAAAATGTTGCTGAAACTGATTAGGATGTGACTGCAAAAGGGAACCATGCTGTTGAAAGCCTGTCCATTGTTATTCTGAGATTACCAAAATGGATTGATATTTCACTGACTACTTACCATGAAATCCGCCACTCCAGTTGAAAGCCTGTCCATTGTTGTTCCCTCCACTATTATCAGGAGAAACGTTGTGGTATGGGTGAGGGTCATGCGTCATGTTGCTGAAAAATCCTGGGGTCACTAAGCTCATGTCATAGCCATATCCTTCACCTGAAGATGTCAAATGAACTCTTCTGATTATTGACATGTACAATCACAAGTCACAAGCAGAAAAAACAAAAGGAGTGCTTACTGTAAGCATCCTGAGACAAATTGGTGAACGATGGGCCTGAATCCATCCAAACACCACGATTTATGGACGCATCAGAGAATCCAGAGCCAGTAGAAAAGTGATATTGGAAAAGGTTCATCATCGGATTAACAGAGAATGGTGAAGTTTCATGCACTTCTTGGCTCATACTCGTCAAGGCTTGGCCTCTCATCATCGGAGATTCAGTGAACGGTTCTTGGCTCATACTCGTCGAGGCTTGGCCTCTCATCATCGGAGAAGCAGTGAACGGTTCTTGGCTCATACTTGTCAAGGCTTGGCTTCTCATCATCGGAGAAACAGAGGACGGTTCTTGTCTCATACTCGCCTGACTCTTCTTCTCCGTTTCGTTGATCTCTCGCGATTCTTCCTGCGCCTCTTCCGTTTCCTTGGGTCCCAAGAAAGGTTCTTGATTCTTCTCCGTCGGAGATGTAGGATCATCGGAGTCGGAGAGAGACATCTCTTTTCTTTACTTGGTTCGCAAGAAGAGAAGAATCTTTAGGATCTGTCGCGGGTCCTCGATACTCAGTTTCGATTCTTCTTCGTCGGAGAGACTGATTAGTAAAACCTTCGCAAGAAAAAAAAGAAAGGAATTTGATTTTCTTCCTATTTTCTTGAAACGATGTTTCTCCTATATAATTACAGCTGGTAACCCAAAATAACGGTAATTATGTTTGTTTGATTTCGGATATTCATATCTCTATTGTTTTTTATTCAAACAGAAGAAACCGTGACTTAGAAGTATTTCTAAATGAAATTGAACATAAATCGAATTGAAGTTCGTTCTAGTAATTCGATATAGCCAAATAGAATTGCACACCAATGTTAACATACAACGTCGTAAATTGTTTTTTGTTTCTTAGGAAAAAAAATGGAAAGAAAAGTCCATGCACTTTTTTTTCAATTAAAGCATATCCTTATTTCGTTAGATTTTTTTTTGTCAATCGTTTGATTGTTTTTATTTAATTACTTTTTATTTTATTTTTGACGGACTAAAACTAATTTATCAAAATTATAATTAAGAGTATAAATAGTATAAAGTTTGTGGGATCGATTTTATAGGAACGAATTCTCAAACGCCACGTAATCAGGAAGCTCCACCAAACAAGATTAGATATGGGCATTTGGGTATTCAAGTCGGTTCTCAAAGTGCAAAGACACAATGGTTACGTATCAAGAGACATAAGACAATCACAAACAAGCAATGCAAAAGCTTGAAAATAGAATCTAGAAACTTATGATCAACTTTCGGATTTAGTTCATCTCAAAAATTTCTCAAAAGTTGTTTTTAGCAATCAATCTTGTGCAAAATCTAGTGTTTACCTTTACCGAACATCAATCATAAATTGAGCTAAACTTAACCAAATTTAGCAACATTACTTTCCAAATTCGTCATTATGAACAAGTTCAAATTTTAAAATTCTAAAATCTCAAATTTATCACAAATAGATTTCAAAAATTGAAAACTAAGCAACCTAAAAGTTCAATTAAAAGTTATCAAACAATTTCTAACTATCTTAGACCTAGATTTAGTCAAACAAGAGAGATCCCAAAATTGAATTCTTTTGAAAATTGTAGATTGTAGAACATACCTTGAAAATGAGGATGAGAGAAGTAAAAAAAGTGAAATCAGAGTGCATTTTGGTCAAAGAATTCTTGAAAAAAGCTTTTTTAAAAAAAATAGATTATCTCTAAAAATCTCGAAGTATTGTGGAGAAAAAGAAAAAATCTAAAAAATCTCTTTTATCTTTGAAAAATGTGTTTTTGTCACCAAAAAAAATTTAAAATTAGTAAGAACTTTTAAATGAATACTTAGCTTGCATGTGGATCACGAAATACGAACTTCTATTAATTTTTACTAACAGACTTGAACTCAGGTCAAGAAAACATACCGACCCGCGGAAGATGTTGGTCGGGATTAACCACATAGTTTGAGTCGAACTGCCCGGTTGCTAAGGCGTCGTGCTGCCGGCCAAAGGGTGTTTTGCCGGACGGTTGGCCCAACTACCGGCTGAACCCCTCTTTACAAGTCGGTAAACTGTCGGGCTACCGGTGGAAGCGGTTTGGCCTTATCGCTTTGTTTGGTCACGTTTTGGCATGGGAGTTTGCCATGCGCGGGATCATTTTTTTTACAAAATTGTATAGCATTTCTTTTTTTTTAACAAAAATAATTGGTTTTGGTTTTCTTTAGATGAAAGAAAAAAATGGGTCATTGTAGTTTAGAATCCGATGAAAGAGGATAGTTATTTGTGTGATTTTGAGCGTTGCTGGTTGCTCCAAAAACTAATAGATTTTGTTATGGTTGAGTGATGAATAATTTAGTAGTCGAAACAATGTCTTTGTATTAGAATTTCCTTCAAAATTGTATTGGTTAATTTATATTTGTGAATTTTCTAAGAGCATGATGTTATTAATAACAAAAAAATGAAAGTTAATTGGACACCCCTAAACCGGGCCCGACTCTTTTTTTTTCTTTTTCTTTTTTCTTACTTGGAGATTAATCCTAATACACAGTAAGAAACCGGGGCCGACTGTCTCGTTGATTTTTCCTAATTAAGCGGGGAAAACTGTTGAAAGATTTATAAGGAGTAGGATCTGCCGTCAAAAAAAAAATATATAATAAGTAGGATCTAGGGCTCAAAGTGGTGAAATTGGACATATTGTTGTTGTGCGACGCTATGGATTTGTCTTGTCTTCATATTGCAGACGCCACACAACAGGAGAGACCGAAGAGGAGGTTGAGAAGACGAAGGGCGATGCCTCAGGATTCGATATCTTGTGTCGCACGGGATATTCCTCTAGATCTCCTGATCGAGATTCTGACGAGACTGCCTGCGAAATCCATTACCAGATTCAAGTGCCTCTCAAAGTTTTGGTCATCTCTCTTCTACTCGAGATATTTTTGCAACCGTTTCCTAATGGTCCCATCCCCAAATCAACCTCGTCTTTACATGTCTTTATTGGACGTGTACGACTACTCTAAGTCTCTTCTCCTATCATCCCATCCGCTCCAGCCACTTGTCAGTCTTCCTTAGTTTTCGACCAAGATTTGACAATCAGTGAGATGGGAGGCTACGACATGCGCCTTCTTCGTGGCTTCATTAGCTTCACAGTCTATCACAAGGCACGGATATATAACCCCACCACCAGACAACTTGTGTTCATAGAATCTGATATCATAGCTGAAGAAGATGTTTATAGCATCATGTACTTCATGTGCCACGACCCTGTTAACGATCAGTACAAACTACTCAGCACAATTACAGTAATATCAAAAGATATGCAAAAGATAAGGTCAGAGCGTTGGGTATTTGTTCTAGAAGCTGGTGGTTCGTGGAAAAGGGTTGCAAAGGAGTTTCATCCTCATATTCCTTCACAACTAGAGCTGACTATGAACGGAATTTTATAGTATTTGGCTCTGATTGATTGGCATACTTGTGTGCTTGTGAGTTTCAACATCAGGTCTGAAGACTTCAATATGATGCAAGTACCTTGCAAGGTCAGAGATGAGCAAGATAGACTTAGGAGGATGACTCTGATAGAATATTGTGGAAAAGTAGCTGCTTTTGACACCACCTACATCAAAGAGACTGGTACGGTGGACCTATGGGTTGTGGAAGATTGGAGGAAGAAGGAATGGTCGAGGAAGACTCGGTCTTTGCAGCCTTCTCAGATGCAATTAGTCATTAACAATAATATATTCACAAGATGTCAAACTCTAAAAGGTAAGGTTATCTTGGTACCGGAAGAGTTGATTTCTCCCTTTTACTTTCTCTGCTATGATTTGCAAACCAATAATTTGGAAAAGGTTGAGATCAAAGGGATACCGGATCACTGGTTTAGTAAGCTTGAAACAACCATGTATTTTGACATGAAGTTTATGGATCCGAATGAGACCATCTTGTACTTGGAAACTTGAAACTTGGGATCAAGCGGTTATTGGAGTAAGCTAATCGTTTCTCCTTTTTATACTTTTTTTGTTTGTTTAGAAAATACTAGTGACATTTTTTTATAACATATGAATCATTCGTGCCACAAACCTGGTGCTGAAAAAGTTTGAAACTTTTGAGAATTTGCAAGTTTCTAAAATCAAATTTGTAACACGTTTTCATCTACACCTGTTTGTTCATTTCACTCTATGCAGCACAATTATGTATTTTCTCTGATCTAGTCAATGGTGTTGTTCGACGTGTAAGAGAGGTCAGAATTCATAGAAACAGTAACAACAATTCTTGTTGACCTCAAAAACAACTTTTTGTTGAACAAGTTCTGATCCCAAACATGGCCAACAGAAACCATGTTCCCTTACAAAATCGGTTTATTTTTGGATGACCCTTTAGTTCGGTTTGATTTGATAGATATGAGTTTGGTTAGGCTTAACCGTAATAGTCACCTCTATGTTACGGTTCTTTTTTTCTTAAAGAGTCTATGTTACGGTTCTTCCATGGCTTTAAATTGATTGTGCACAATAAGCTGGCAAGCTGCAGTTTTGAGTGAGTTCTCTCCCCTGAGACCACCTCCATCGCACAAATATTAGGAGTGTTTTGCATTTAAAAAATATTTAAAAAATAATAAATAGTAGAGATGCATGTCTGTAGGAAAACACAAAATATACCTAAGAACATCTCCAACCCAAGCTTTAAAACTTCAAATATGAAGTTTTTTTCATTCCAATGCAAGCTTCAAAACTTCAAATTTGAAGTTCCACCTTTTTTTTTGCATTTCAGTCTTTTAAATTTTTACACCATTCACTTTTTTTCTTATAATTTTATATCTTATGAATAATTAACATATATTCATATAAATATAATTTTCACATATAAACTTAATAAACATCTTTAACATATAGTTAAAAATATTAAAAATTTAATAAATTTTATTACTTCGAAATGCTTTAATTGATCATCTATGAGAGCATTACGTAAATGGTTATAACGAGTAGTTCAATTTTTTTTTTTGTAATTTCTAATTTAGTTTGTGTGTGTTTGTTTTATTTGAATTTATATGTAATTTATATTGTAATATAATATTTTATTAATTAATATTGAGTGTAATTTTTTTAAAATATGGTTTATAGTTATTTATAAAAGTTTAATAATTTTAATTAAATATAATCAATATTGAGGACTATAATGTAAAATACAAATTCTTTTGAAGTTGTATTTGAAATTTTACCATTAGAGAACAAATCACCTAAACTTCAAATATGAAGTTTTGCAATCTTCAAAAATGAAGTTTGGGTTGGAGCATCTCCAATGCAAACTTCATAACTTCAAATATGAAGTTTTTTGAACTCCAACCCAAATTTTAAAACTTCAAATTTAAAGTTTTGAATAGTGAAACTTCAGAAATTTCACTATTCAAAATTTTAAATTTGAAGTTTCATCTTTTTTTTTTCATTTCAATTCTTAAACTTTTATATGAAACATTTTAGTACCATCAACTTTTTATTTCATAAGTATTTCACATATATTTTCATAAATTTAATTTTCATAGATAATTATTTGTAAAATATGATATTATAATATAATGTTTTATTAATTAATATTGATTGTAGTGTTTCTTAAATGTATGTTTTATAGTTATTTATAAAAAAATTATGATTTTATTTAATTATAGATAATATTGAGAATTATAATGTAAAATATAAATTCTTTTGAAGTTGAATTTGAAGTTTTACCATTGGAAAAAAATACCCTCAAACTTTATATTTGAAGTTTTGCAAACTTTTTGCATTGGAGATGCTCTAAAGACACACACCGTGTCAATTTCTAATTCGATTCTTTCTTTTTTCTTCTTTTTTTTCTCTTTCTGAATATTTTTTAATATTATTATATTCTATATTAAAATATGTTTCAGTTTTTTTAGTAATAGATAATTTGTTTGAATATTGTTACTTTATATATATATTTCCAACTAGCTTAAATAATTACGAAACTCAAGTGTGCGGATTTTACCTGATTTTAGGATGGAAACAAACAAAGCACAAGTAGATTCCCGAGATACAACCAATTTCCTCGCGTCATGTCGCACTATCTTCATTTTATCTCCCTAAAATTCTTTTTTTTTTAACATAAAAAAACATTTTAAAATATAAGAATTCGCAATTGTATGAATACTTTTCAATTTAATGTAGTCTCAAATTTTATGGTTCGACAACATTTGTGGTTCTTAAAGATTCTAATGTTTCATTAATTCCTCTTTTTATATTCGTTTACAGCTTATCTTGTTCACGCACCCATGGAGAGCGTGTATCTCACGTACCATTACCTTAACCCGAGAAAATTACGAGAAGTGCGCGTGAGGTTCTTATTTATTACACTTTGTTTCGAATACATGTGGAAGTCATATGCATCTGTCAGCTGATGACGTGGACTTTTGGAGGCCCCACTCATGGTTTCCCTTTTTCGAGTCTACCACTTGAAACGTGGTTGGACCATAACGCGTTGTCATATTAAGGCTAACATATTTACGTATTTTGGTTTTGACCCCTTGATTTTGTTTCAGTTCTTTATGTAGCTACAAAAGTTTTGTTATTGAAGAAAGTTGTTATTGATAATTCAAGCCTGTAATTCGTGTTTTTTTTCCCTTAACTGCCACACTCTATTGTTTATCACAAGTCCTACCAAACATGTTTTTCTTTTATCATCTAGATTTCATTAAAAACAAAAGAAATACAAAGATGGAATACGTTGTTGGAATACATAAACCGGCAAGAGTTGAAAAACGAAATCAACCCTTCCAGAAACCAAACCGGCGAGTATACAAACTCCCGGAGACAAGAGCCTCAAACCGGGGAAACATACAGAGAAAAAAACTTTAGACAAAAGCTAACAAAAACTACATAAATCTTCAAACTTCAAATCATCGACACTTTCTTGAAATTGGGAGAAGCGTAGCCGAAAAGAACACACCATCAACGACTAACACAAACTTCAAATCTTTATGTCCTACCAAATAGGCCTGGGTTGCGGGTCGGATCTGCCCCGCCCGACCCGCCCCGCAGCGGGTTTGAACTTTAATTTACCCGCATCGATTCGCCACGCAAAAAAAACAAATAAAATTTTTCTGATCCGCGCCCGTCCCGCTTGAATTTAAGAATACCAGCGGGTTACCCGCGGATAACCCGCAAATATTTAAATAAAAATAAAAAATATATTTTATATAATTTTAACAAAAAAAAATCCTAATAAAAAATCCAAAATATAAATATACAACTATACAACTTATTTAAAAATTTTAAAAAAAATATTTGCGAATTTATACATATATTACATAATATTTTAAAATTTTAAGAATTTTGTCAATAAATTTTTTAATAAATAACATTTAAAAAATATATATATATATTAGCGGGTAATCCGCAAACCCGCAAAAAAAATTTGGAACACCCGCACCCGCCCCGCATTTTAAAAGTACCCGCCCCGCAAAACCCGTATTTTTGTAAACAAATTTTTTTTTGATCCGCACCCGTCCCGCGGCGGGTCTAACGGGGCGCGACCCGCGGGTAATGAACCAAATTCCCAGACCTACTACCAAACATGTTAATTGCAGAGACAAACATGTTAATTGCAGAGAAATTTGTTTCACACGAACTTTTCTTTTCTTTTTCTTTTAATAATATATTTTATGTCTGAGTATAAATCACTGTATAATGCTTAATTGTTATTAAGATTTTGTTTTTCATATACCGTACCAATTATTATATCTATCTATAAAATAAATGTGTCAATTTTAAATGATTTTGATTGTTTTGTAGTGGTGTTCTACTGAATCCCACTTTAATAGACTAGGTTTAGCATCACCAACAGTACGCAGCCATAATATTCCACGTTAGATTATTTGTTTGCATTTAATGTATTTATCGTATCTATAGATCATGGTTTCGATCAATAATAACGTGAAATTATGGAACTGTAAGAATGCAAAATGAAATGGTAAAGTTATTTGTTTATTTACTGAATCGTGAAATGACCCAACATAATTCGTAAATTTTTAAAAATCATTTGGTTTATTTGATTGGTAAACCCATGTTCTATGTGTACATGTATAAAAGGCTAGAATCAGGTTATTGCCCCAAAAGCGTAAAATGCAGTACATTCAACGCTATCCCAATAACAAAAACACGGTCCATGATTTCATACTCAAAACACATTTGACCCACTTTAATTTATTTCCACAAACCTAAATTCCAATTTTCATTGAAGTACAGACGCTTATTATTTAATTATTTATTATATACAATTACACACATATTGAGACGCAGAAGAGAGAGAGAGAAGAGAAAGTGAGTGAGCCACAAGAATTACGTACGACACTAAAAAGTAAAAACCGAATCCAATTCAATTCTCCTTTTTCAAACCAAACACGGAGAGAGAGAGAGAGAGAGAGCAGTAGAGAATGGGAGATGTACGGAGGATCTTGGTGGTTGTAGAGGATAAAGAAGCGGCGAGGACGGCGTTGCGATGGGCACTTCATAACCTCCTCCGTCACGGTGACATCATAGTCCTCCTCCACGTATTCTCTCCTCCGCCGCGGAAGAAAAAATCTTCGGCGGCGCGTCTCCTCCGCAGCCACGGATACCATCTCGCCCTCTCTTTCCGTGAAATCTGCGACGCTTTTTTCAATGTGAGTGAATGAAAACAGTCTTGATCTCAAAGTTTCTTGATGAAATTTGATTTTATCCAATATCGATTTCATCGTGATCGTGGTTACAGACGAACACGGAGATAATAGTGAGAGAAGGAGACGAAGATGGAAGAACGATCGCTGAAGTCGTGAAAGAGATTGGAGCTTCGACGCTTCTCGTCGGTCTCCATCAGAACAGCTTTCTTTACAGGTACTATTGTGGTCGATTCAATAATTACGGGGTCATAATTAAAGATTCCGAATCTCACATGTGCGAATTAGTAAATTAGTCGCTATTGGTTTATGAATGTGTTTTTGTAGATGGGCAATGAGTGGGATTGACTTAGCGAGAAATTTCGATTGCAAATTGATGGCTATAAAGCAGCCTTCACCGGAACAGCCGCCGCCGGGAAAAGCTAAGGGACACAGGACCTCACCGGTGACGACGACATCAGATAGTTTAACTAATTTTGACTTTTCCCAAATCGAAATTTCTGGATTACAGTAAGATTCCTAACCTCTTCGTTTTCAAATTCATTTATTCTTTTTAATATTAACTAAAAAACTACCGTGATTTGGTGAAATAATTTCAAGATAGAGATCTCTAGTTTTTGAATTTGATATGTAGAATATAAATAATAATACTGAATCTGGTGATCGAATGGTGTGCTTTGTTGAAATAGGGTTCCGGAGATTCCGACACCTAAAGTGCCGTACAGATTATGTCCGAGTCCTCATGCGATACTCTGGAGAAAAAGACCACGAAGATCAAAACAACGATACGGTGTCGTTTCATAGTCCCCCGAGTCCCGACTTTTTTTATTATTCCAAGACGAAAGGAAAAAAACAAATATTGAATCACATTATTCGTAAAAATGAGCACTTTTTGGTTATTACCATCGTCCCAAAAATTGGTTCGAGTGATATGACTCATATAAGTAAAAATGAAATAATTTCCCGCGACCCAAAACACAAAACTTGAAACTCATAATTAGAGATATGAAGAATGTTTATTTATGTTAAGACTCGCTTTCCTCTCCTCCATAAATTGTATTTTGTATCTGTATGCTAATATCTAAACACATTTTACCTTTTATAGCAACAAGTGTTCTCTCCTGTATTCACGAACGATCACTGGTATGCTCGTCGGAGGAATCTATATATGACCAAAAACACAGATATGTATCAGAACATGAATTGACATTGCTTTTGCATAACATAAACGTAGAACACAACAACGTGTGTGATTGTGATACGTACCATTCCATAATCCGTTACGATCATAGATATATATTCTGAAGGAGTTGAATCGTACCTGAAAAAAAAAAAAAAGGAAATGAATAAGAGAACATTAAGATAAAGCTTTGTGATGGATTTTCAAAACAAACTTAGAAAGGCTTTACATTAGATTCAGAAACTGAAGGTTTTTGTTGCTATCCATCGTCTTCAAATGCTTTGCATTGGCTCTAATCGGTATGTTGGCTATAGCATCAGGATCGCCTGCAAAATTTTCACATACATAGCCCTGTTAAAATCCGATTTGAGCAAAATTACAATCGATAAAAGGAAAATAGAGAAGAGTGAGTGGAACGTTACCAAGTTCATTGGAGCAGATTGAATCAAGTAGGACTCTTTCATGGAACTTGTAAGCTTCACAACACACAATGACAGGGACACTAAACGCGTTTGCAACCATCGCAACGCAGGCTGTGCCAACTCTTGAGTAAAGAGTTCCATTAGAGTAGATCGACGAAGCCCCAAGGAAGACCCGTGTCACATCATGCATGATGTAGGAAATGGCATTTATATGAGTGTAGGTACAGTCGAGGCCACGGGTCACAAGTCTACGGAGTAGCTTTTGCCCTTCAAGAATAGGGCGCGAGTCTACAATCACTACACGGAATTTTTTCCCAATCTCATGGGCGTATAAGAGAATCTTCTCAACCACACAAGAGGATCCGTATGTGAGAATAACCTCTCCGTCTCTGATTTTTGTTACGGCGTGTTGTACGATTACCTTGCCTGCAAGAACTATCTTCTCGTCTATGAACCGGCCAATCTCAGAAAAGAGAGAAGCTTTTGCCTCTGTCTCTGACAGGTCTACAGGTAGTTTCCTGATTTGGTTCTTCAGGAACCTGATCGCGTTTCCCATGCTCATGGAGAGCGGGCGACACTCTATCAAGAATGAAACATAACCATTTATCTTGGCTGTCAAATCCATAGTCAGGTCTTTCATAGGAGGCGTAGTGTAATCTTTTATAGCTTCTTGAAATGCTTGGAGCATGGCAATACATCGCTCATTGTCCCCAGATATATCACCAGCCAAATGTTGCAAACCCACCTAAGATTAACAAAATACACCTATATATATCATTCATAAACCACTGAGTTTTACTTCAAACTCCTTATAAATAACAGTTCCAAAAGCTTAACACTCGAACATATAACAAGTAGGTGTACCTTATAGACCGCGTGGTGTATGGTATCGAGTGTGAATATACTGGAGCTTAAATTGGGAAGCTGATTGCCGCGCTCGTATTGAGGAAGATGGAGAAATAACTCAACCTTGTTCTTGCTCTCACTCTGCTCAACAACTGAACGCTTCTTGGCTTTCTCAACTCGGCTTTTATCGTCATACTGCATTTGCGTCTGAGGAACATCCATCCTCCTCTCTTTTTCTACTGCTGCAGATTTTTTCTCAGAGACGGAGGATGTACCGGGAAGTCCCTCTTTCTTCGGCTGAGGCTGTTTAGCAGCCTTGCCAGGTTTGGCTCTACCAGAATCTTCTCCACGTCTGCTTCCTTCACCTAAAGATTAGCAAGAGGAAAGCATTGAGATGGTTTTACACTTCACTCTAATGAAAAGTGTAAACAAAAGCATAATATATTGAACAAAAAACAAGAACCTTTTGCAGCAGCTTTCGCTGCCCGTTGTGCTTCTTGAATGGCACGCCTTTCTGCTTTACTGGTTTTCTCTTTCAGCGATTTTGTTTCCTTCTCCTTCTGGGGTTTTGTGGTCACAGGTTCCTTCTTTCCTGCACAATAATCTTACTGTAAGCAACGAAATGCAAAACTAGAAGATAACATTCTCCACTCCACAATCATCAGAGCAAGCGCATGACAAAGTCACAGACATCAACGAGGCTATAGAATGGTCACTGAACCGACTTCTAAACCGGACTCGCACGTCCCGGACCAAGAGCAATACGCAATACGCAATACGCAATTTATTCAATTTAATTGATTGATTGATACGTATACATACCAGAAACTTCGCCGTTCTTCTTTCTCCCTTCCGAAGTCGAAGCAGTCGCAACAATTTTGGATTCCGATTCCTGAGGAGCTCTAACTGACATAGTCAAATCGAATCCTCCGTTAGGAAAACTCGCCGATAGTTTCGCCGAATCGCTCCGCTGGAACCCAAACAGAGAATTCGAATCCTCAGAGAACTCTCCGTTGCTCGATGGCGGTGATGTCCCGAGGAGCGAATCCACTGGGTTGTAACTGCCGACGTGGAGGCTCCGGTCATGAGCTAAGTGACGGCGGAAGGCGGCAGGTCCAGGGACGGGCACAGGCGCTGCGCGAGATGTCAGGTTATCAGAGTGGTGACGCGACGGTGGTATCTGGACCGGATAAATGAGATTCCCGGAGGGAGAATCGGAGAGAGGGGAGGAAGAAGCTAGTGCCTGCGCCGGGCCGGATTGGCTTCGATTCGGTCGAAGCGTCTCCGGTGAAGGCTCGATTGACGTAAAGAAGCCTACTCGGCGGACTTTAGGGACCGGAAGAGGCCCGCGACGTGCGTCCATGGAGGATGCTACTCAAGTTTTCTCCGATGGAATATCAAAGGGTCGTTGGAAGAAGACAATCTAGGGTTTAATTCGGAGATATACAAAGGATTGACCAAAACGGTGGAGATATAAAACCTTCGTTTCAAGTAGGAAATTAATTAGATTCTTTTTATAACGTGTCAAGTGTTTGTGTATATACATATTATAAATTATTGTCGAGAGAAAGAGGGAGAAGAGCAAAGCTTTTTGTAAATTATCTTTCTTCTCTTCTTATTATTCACTAGAATAGGATGCGCATATATGTAGATTTTTAAAAAATATTTTGAACCTGTAAAAATAAATTAAAAACAAAATCGAATAATCTGTAAGGAATTTTTTTTTTAATCTCATATATATTTTTTGTTTCTATCGTATATGATATCTCTACTCTATAGAGAATTTATGCTTCTCAAGACTCGCATCAAAAGCTTCTCTACATGATTATTGCTATCATCCTCCTCATTGAGCTCATCATCGTCTAATATCATATCTTTAACATCTCAAATTTCTATTTTTAATTGAAATATATCATAGTTAATCTTTTTATTTTCTTTTCATAAATTGAAATAAATCTTTTTATTTTATATTCTTTTTCTTAAATTGTAATATATCCTAGTTGCTTTTATTTTACTATTGTAATCTAAATCGATAAATTTGACGTTTTTATTTTTTAAACCCTAGCTAAACAACCGAATAACCAAAATGGTTAAATCTTTTCTAACAATTAAAAAAACATAAAAAACTTAAATGAATAACATAAAAGAAAATTTTTATTTACCTTTTAGATTTTTTGATAAAAGAAACTTAATAATTACCTTTTTGATTTTCCTTTTAGTATTAGTAATTGATCATACAATTTCTTTAATTTAAATGAAAAACATAAAAGAAACTTTTTTTTCTTAAATTTCTTTTTTACCTTTTCAATTTTTTATTTTTCTTTTCGTATTAGCAATTGAAAAAGAAACTTATTTCACTAATTTTTTGATTTTCCTTTTAGTATTAGGAATTGAACATACAATTTCCTTAATTTAAATGAAAAACATTAAAAATATTATTTTCCTTTTTCTTAATTTTCTTATTTACCTTTTCGATTTTTTTTGTATTATTAATTGAAAAAATACTTATTTTCCCTTTTTATTTTTAAAACTAATTTTTAGATTTATGTAAACATTATGTTAAAATCTAATTGGTTGAATTTTTTTAACACGTGTCAAAATCTAATCGATTAACTTGACACATGTCACGATTATGTTAAAAACTAACTTTGATGCATCCTACTTTATATAATAAGATATGTTCATCGTGTTTCTCTTACAACAACTAAACATATATATATATACAAGGTAGTAGTTTTGGTGAGCAAGCTTTTTAGACTTGAGGAGAAAGTTTTAGACTTGAGGAGAAAGTTTAAGACACTTGGGAACAAAGCTTTCGATAAGTTTGGAGAGTCTCATAAGAGAATCATATTTTATAACATTTTCTTTTAATAAGCCTCGTTAAAAACTTTATCATAAAAAAACTCATTTGAAACAAAAATTATGACAAAGAAAAAAAGAATGAAATCACGCTCTCCCTAAAAACATTATCTCCACGATCATATAAATTATCTTTGAGTTGAGACACATGCATCATTATTTTTAAATATTTTTGTTTGCTCATTTTGTGTGTCTGTCCACTTGCTTATGTTATGTGATAAATCATAGATCAAAGTCATATGCATTTTTTGGAAGCCCTATGTACCACAATAGATTATGCATAATTTGAATACGTTGCAACAAAAGTCTGTTTTTTGGAATACCGAGAGATCGCAATTCCTCTAATTTTGAAAACATCTTCAGTTTGCGATAGAATCTTATGCGGATATGATAAATATCTTGTATCTACAAAACCAACCAGAACAATCTCGAAGTTTCTAGAATAATATTAGCTAAAAACAATCATACATTTGAGACAACAGAATATATGCTTTATTTTGTTCCAATGTATATAAGTAGAAGATGAGCTGAATCTTGCAAATATATTAGTAGCAAAAGCTACACTGGTCAAGTAAAATTTGCAAGATATATAAGCTCGCCGATATGGCTCATATAAGGTACTTTAGAAACAATTAGCATTTTCTTTACAAACGCTTCAAAGTAATATCCTTCTAGGAAATTTCAAGATAACATCTCATTCATTAGATGTTCAATTTGGAATAATTGAGGACAATGTTGTCCTTCCAAAATCTTCTATTCCAAAATATTATACGGCTTTTAATAACTTTTCAGGAGTTTTGATGATCATCATTCTTTGATTTGATCAAGTAGTTTTCCTGGGAACATAATTTTGATATTATTAATCCTTTAGGGATTATGTCTTTGAGACGCATTTCAAGTCATTCATGAACTGCCAGACATATCGAATATCTTAAAATCATTGCATCACTAATGACCTTATGAAGCAAGCCGTTTTACATATTGTAAGGTCATTTTTCTCATTCATTTTTCTGAAAAATATGTATTCTTTTGATACTTGAACTGCTTGTCCAAAAAATTCTCGTTTTTCTTACGATTTTAATATAGACTTGATGGCCTCTTTCACTTTTTGGCCAATATTTTTTTTTATGCTCTTATCCATAGAGGTAGATTTATGATCCTCATTTATGTTAATCATACCGTATGCTATCTTATTTCTTGTCGACAGTTTTGTCTTTGTTCCATATTTTTCTCTAATGACATGGTTAACCGAAATCTCTTTATCATTATCATTAATAATATTTAGATATCTGATTATATTATTAACCATGTCAACGGTCTCCTCTGGAGATTCATCCTCTTTTCAAAAATTATATATATGCTCCTTTTCTTTTCAAGGAGATTAATCTTTGGAACCAAAGTACTTTACCACGTTCATGCCATAGACTCACTATCATCATTCACGGACACATATTCTTATTGGAGAATTATTAGCTCGAATATGGGATTTATTGATTTTACTAACATGTCTGGCAGTCAATCTAAGACATTTTTTGAATGAATTATTTTTGAACTTCATGTTCAAATTCAGCGAGGATCCATAAGTTTCATGATAATTCATTTCAAGAAATCTCATCCAGTAATTGTTTATAAATGCTTCTGACATTTGATTTTCATTTTGTTTTAAACATTGATCCTTTGAACTTCAGGTCAGAGAGCCGTGCCTATAGTGTATTGGAAAAGACATTTGACTCATGTTCCCAACTAATATAAATTTTTTAGTGACTCTAATTTTTAACACTTATTCCTAATATAGTGTTTAAAGTATACTTTTAGTTGGATCTCCACCAGATTTCGAACATGACTATTGTTTAAAAGAAGTGTTTTTGTTCTAAATTATAATCAATTTTACTATGTCTTTTATCTAAAACACTAAGAATTCTAATTATTACTATTTGTTAAGAGAGCCGCCAACGTCCCAACACACGTAACCTTCATTTTTTTTATTGTCATGAATTCAATATTATTTTACCGTCACGATGTAGAGTGGTTTTTCTATAGATTATGATAATTTTGTGAAAAAGGTTATAAAAACAAAAAAAATAACAATTTTGTAATAGACTCTTTTATAATGTTTTAGACTATATATCTTTCACTATTTTTATTTTATTTTCAATATTTTATATCATATAAATTTAAATTATAATCATCGTTAATTAAATATGTAAAAAAAAATATTTTCAAATTTGCCTCAACCCCCTAAAACTCTACGCACGGCACTGCTTCAAATTCACATTAAACTGTTCAAGAATACAAATTATTTAACAAATTTTCATGAGAAATTTATTCTATGCAAATCTTACAATAAGCACATTTTTTATTGATGGCTTAATTTACTTTAATAGAGATTCATCTCTACTATATATTTCCTTTTGAGATTTTTAATCCTTTTATGATTGTATCTCATTACTACATGCACGGCATATTTTATACCAGATCATGGAGATAATATTTCACCATAGTTCAAGATGTTCCACTTAATTCTCTCCCTCGAGATGATGACATTCATGACCATCCATCTCGAATTAAATCCCACATTAGGACCAATAACATATATAATCACCCATCTTAGGTCAAGTATTATGCCTCAAATCTTTTTGATGTGGGATGATTTGGAGTCTGCTTAAAAGAAATCAAACTGTCATATATAAATGAACTCGTTCAACCAAATATGGTGATTGATCTCTCATGATGGTTTCATTTTCATTTTCTTAAGACATGCTAAGTGTGAAAAACTTCTGATTTTTCCACATAAATTTTTAATAGTTTTTGATATCATTACTGGATCGAGATGGCTATAATTGATTATATACATATTAGTGAACTTCAAGTTTACTATCAAATATAACTTTGCCATCTTTATGCATGTGTGCATGATATGCTCTTCTGCTCGCTTGGAGCGTTTTGATTTTTGGAAAGTTTTGCTTTTCTGGAGTGTTTCTGTTATCTAGAGCGTTTCACTTTTCTGAAGCAATTCGCTCATCTGGAGCATTTTGTTTACTGTAGAGCATTTTTCTCATATGAACTTCTCAATTACTTTTATGTTGTTCTTCTAGAACTCACATATCTATTAATAATATAAATTTGAATAAATGCCAATTGCAACTGTGCTTTTTCATTATAACTGCTTTTCATAACCGTTATTAGATTTGTGTCTTTTCATTATTCATGAGGTATTTTTCCTTTATAACCGTTTATTTTGTATCTTAAAACTGAATAATTTCCAATTGTGGTTGCGTCTTTTCATCATGTTATTAGAGTTCATGTCTTTACATTATTCATTAGGTATATTTTCGTTTATAACCGCTTATTTTATGAAAAATTGTATCTTCTAATATTTATGTCTTTTCAACTTTATAAAAGAACACAAAAATTCTGATCATCTTCATTGTTTCTTTTTATATGCATGTTTAGTAAAGAAGTTTATTAGACTAAAATGAATGAAGTTTGTTATTATTTTGTCGTGTATTCATCTCAAACTTAATCCCATAAGTTTGTTAATCATCTAAAAAAAATTATTTTCTCCATTTGAAGGTTTGAAGTTTGAAATATTTAAAATCAATCTAAAAAATATGTATTAATTTGTTGAACACTATATTTTCTGATTATTTAATATTATCTATTAGTATGGCATCTTGCCATCTTCTAAGTGTAGACCCAAGGCTTAGAACTCATATCACGAGTTTTCTAGATTCTAAAAAAATCTAAAAATAAACAAATAAAATACAATGGTAATTGTAATCTATGCAAAAAGAAAGAAGATATATTTTTGGAAGACCGAGTAAATCAAAACAAATAGCACATATAGTTTTCTTATAACGAATTTATCTTTTTAAGTAGCAAATAAGACACGAACAACATGTATGCTTTCTGTAATTTCATAATATAAGTATATTTCTTTTTTAAGTAGCAAATTTTTATCATAATTCTTTACTTGTAACTTTTCAATAATAACTGTATAATTCTATAAAATATTTTGAAAGATTGCCTCTTTATTTTTATTTTTGCTTTATATATTATTGTCGAGAGAAAGAGGGAGAGGAGGAAAGCTTTTGTAATTATATTTCTTCTCATCTTATTGATATTCACATGTTCATCGTGTCTCTCTTACAATAACTAAGACCATCTGCATTGGGAGGTTCTTAAGAGGGGTTCTCATGATAAAAAAAACACATATATAATTAGGTAAATCTTTCTCTATCTAAGTAGACTAAGTTATCCACATCAGCAAATTTTAATTTTTTTAATGGGCTTTTATATATTTTGGGTATGTAGATTTTTGGGCTTCCACACATTAATTTAAAAGTTAAAAACATTATTATTATAGAAAACACAAAAACTATAAATTCTCTACAAAAAAAAAAATCATAATGCTATTTCAAATTAAAAACAAAGAGAGTGGATGAAATTAATGGTGAATTAAATTTCTTCATCTCGCTAAAAATAAGGGACTGAAAAAAAAAGAGAAGACAATTGACTAGATATATTAAGTGGGGAGACAAATATACACTTACAATAGCGTATAAATATAAGAAAAACTTTTTTAACAATTAACATATCATAATTTATATTAGGAAAATAACTTCACAGTATGTTTACATATTTTAAGATTAAAAAAAACTAAAACATTATTTAAAATTAAGAAAACAAACAATAACCAAATTTAAAAGTAAAAACATACTTATTCTACAAACACACAAAAATTAGAAAAAAAATTTCGAATAAGAATTAATAAGTTATTTTGAATAAGAAATAAAAAGAGTGCATGGAATCCATTAGCCCTGTACATTTCAGGTTTTCGGACGAGAATTTATGGATACGGGACGGGAAAGAATAATTTAAAAATTGGAAAACAATTCTCAAAAGAGAATCCAATAAGAACGGGACGGAAATTTTGGTTTACGATGGATTCGGGAAATTCTATTACATAAAATATGTTTACAAACTCTCAATAATTTGGGTAAAGATAAATTTACATATTTCAGGTAATTCTGGGAAAATCAAAATAAGTTGAAAAAATTTCGAAAAATTCGGATAATTTCATAAAAATTCGAGAAATTATATAGAGTTTTGAAATTTTAAAATTTTAAATGGGTAATTTGGGTACATGATCTCATATATGTTCCTCTCACGTACTCTTTGCACACCCGTTTGAATAAAATAAATAATCCCAAACATATAGTTATTTTGAACGGGATTGGGAATAGATAGGAAATTCCGGATGAGTACGGGACGGAACGAGAAACCTGTCCCGAAATGCCTATGGCTAGGTTTGATGGTGAATTCAATTTGTTGATCTCGCTAGAAATTTGAGACATAAAAAAAGCCAATTGAATAGATATATTAAGTGGGGGAGGCATATATACTTACAACAGCATATAAGTATAGGAGGAAGTTTTTTTTTTAACAATCAACACATCACAGTTTAAGAAAATAACTTCATAATTAATATGTGTACATATTTTTGGATAATAAAAAAAATTAAAACAACATCTAAAATTAAAAAAAAACAAAACCAAATATAAAATAAAGATAAACATAATAATAGTGTAAATATATGAAATTATAATATATAATTTTAAATTTAAAAAATTTGCACAACGCGCAGGTTGATCTCTAGTGAAATATAATGAAAAAGAAAGAAACAGAATGAGAAGGGGTTATCATTTGAGAACCTCTCATCAATTGTTAAGAACTCCATATCACACTTGTTCATTTCTTATTGGTTCAAAATTTATTTTTAACTTTAAATTACATTAAAATGATAGTTTTTTTTTTTTGAGAACCTCTTAAGGGTTCTCACCAATGGAGATGCTCTAAACACAAATAAGTACATGGACCGGTAAGGTTGGAGTGGAGTCAGCTGACCCCATTTAATTAAAAATATTATATGCTTTTTTGGTTAAAATTGTTTATGATCCTATCAAAAAAAAATTTAGTTGACCCCGTAAAATAAATCAAAAACTTGAAAAAACATATTTAAATTGAGTAATTAATTTTATTTTGGTTTTGAGCTCAGATTTAGTTTAAATCCATTTTACATAAAAAAAGAATAATTCATCATTTTTACTAGTTTCATCATTCTTTTTCATTGTCTGTGTTTTTTTTTAATTTTTTATTATTCATCAAAAAATTAAACAAGTAAAATATCTCACTTGTTCACATTAGGTTTTATTATATTTTTCAATTTATTTTAATCTTTTTAGATTATGTTTTGTGTTTTTATTAAATTAGATATGACATGACTTCATCTTATAGAAAGATGTAAGCTTTATATTTATATCTATGAATTCGAATATCTTAATTTTTATTTTGTTATTTTTATTAAATAACTAATAGATTGATAACTGAAAAAAAATCTCTATTAATGAATAATACAAAATTATATTGGTAATCAATTTGGCAAAAAACAAATTTTGTTGACAAATTTGGCAATATATTTTTTATAATTTTATTTGGTACTGTAATATATTTTTTATAAATTTTTTTTTTATCGTCGGTAGAAGAAAGTTTAAAACACTTGGGGACAAAGCTTTTGACGAACTTGGGACTGTAAGTCTTTTAAGAGATAATCATATTTTATAACATCAAGAAAATAATTAACGACAAATTAAAATCAAGAGTCAATTGGTTTATCAATTTTTCCGAACCGGGCTGTTTACAAAATTTAACCGAACCGGTTCAATGACTTGGCACACATCTCAGAGTCAGAACCCAATTCGTCCAGTGAAATGCGATAGCTTATTCTACAATACAAAGATTCTGTTCTGACTACTTCGACCTTAACAAAATGTCAAGATTACAATCCGTTGACCATAAACTCCTTTCGACAAAACTCAGATTTCATGTCCGTACATGAGATTTGATTGTGCGATTCTGATCGACCGGAATTAATGGACAAAGACTCTTTTCTCCGGCTGTCGGAACTCGAGACCGCTTCACAACTATACAGTATATCCGATCAGTTCGGCTCTCTAAATCATCAAGGTAATGAATTAACCATTAGGGTTTTGATGTTTTGAACAATAGAAGGCGAACTCTTGTTAAGAATCTTCTGTTTACGGTTTTGATTTTTGTGGAATTAAAGTTTTTTTTTGGTATCATCTACCGTTTTGATTTGAGTTGCTTATGAGGAATCGTAGCATATACATAGTAGTAGCACTAATTAAACGAGTTGATATAGAGGATAATATGATTGGTGGTTGATATTGAATGAAAAGAAACCGGTGACAATATATATGAAATTTTGATCCTTAATAGAAGGATCACTACAGGGGCGGATCCAGAATTATTTTTAGTATGGGGCACAACCTTTTCAAATTAAATACTAAACTTCAACTCATAATATATATTCAAAATTTTAAATAATCAAACCTATGATAACACAAAATCGAGAAAAACAAAAAAATTAGACAAATATGATAATCCTCTCTAAGTTATAACAAAAAAAAACAAATATCCTTTCAATTTTCTAAATAGATTTTAGATTTTTGGACTTTTTCATCATTTACATTTGATTTATGTGGGTTTTTGAAATATTTATAGTAAATTCATGAGCACAAATTATGATATTTAAATGAAGTAATGTTAATCACTAAAAGAAAAGAAGAATTAGCATGTGGCACGTGCCATGTTTTTTTCAACGTACGTCCGCCACTGGATCACTAGATGGGAAAAAAAATAAAAAAAATACAAGTATCACTAGATGCTAATGATATGGCATTAGAGGATGATGAGCTCAATGAGGAGGAGGATCAGAAGGAATCATGCAGAGAGGCTTTTGATGCGAGCCTTGAGAAGCATAACTTCTCTAGAGAGCAGAGAAATCATATAAGAGCGATAAATGTGAAGAGAGAGAAAAACTTTGTTTGCTTGGAGAGAGTTAATGAAAAGATGGTTAACATACTCGAAGGACTCGAATTGCATACTCAAGTTTTTAACGCAGCGGAACAGAAAAAGATAATCGATAAAGTGTGTGAACTACAAGAAAAGGCACGAAAAGGAGAACTAAGTAAGTAGGAATAGCTTAAGTCTAAAGCTTTCCTTGTTTTTTTTTCTTTAGACCCGCAAAAAACCTTATAATCTTTTTGTTTGTTAGAGCGTGTGTTTACTGCTCGAGGCAAAGGACGTTCAGCTATTCAATTCGGTTGTTGTTTCAACTACCGTACAGTAAGTAAAACACTCGTTCTTGATCTGTATTTTTCTTGATTTACCTGTTCTAGTGAGTGCCATTTGAGTGAAGAGTTTTCTTTTACAGAGCAAATCTGGAAAGCCGGCGGGGATACTTAGACATGAAACTGTGGATCCGTTGCCTTCTCTTTTCAAGATGATCATTAGAAGGATGGTTAAATGGCATGTTCTGCCTCCAACATGTGTGCCTGATTGTTGTGTAGTCAATATCTATGATGAAGGTGATTGCATACCTCCTCATGTCGATAATCACGACTTCCTCCGCCCGTTCTGTACCGTTTCTTTCCTCAGTGAATGTAATATCCTCTTTGGATCGAACCTGAAAGTTGAGGAAACCGGTGAATATTCAGGTGATTCATACTCACTACCACTTCCTGTTGGGTAAGTTCTTTTTTTTTTTCTTATTCTTGCAACTTCTTGTTAAAAACTTGGAAACGGTAGTTAACAAAATCATTTTAACTTTTTTCAGATCTGTGCTTGTGTTAAACGGGAATGGAGCTAATGTAGCTAAGCATTGTGTACCTGAAGTTCCCACGAAAAGGTAATTTTGATTAGTTTCTTCTAAATAATACACTAAACATTGTTTTCTTATTTAATTATGTGTTTTTTTTTGTTTTTTTTTTTCAACAGAATATCAATCACATTTAGGAAAATGGACGAGCCAAAACGTCCAGTCTGGTTCACGCCAGAACCTCATTTGCAGGGGATTCAGCCATTGCCATACGAGCTAAACTCGTCTGTTTCCTCTGACCATGTATATTAGTGTATACAAATGTGTAACTAATTTATGTATATTACAGTTTGATTTGCGGTTATTTATATATATAGTGTGAATAATCATTTGGTTGTTTGCTTCGCTTGTTATTTCTCATATTTTCTCAAATATCGTACTAGCAAATCAGATAATCGGAAACTTCTTCATTAGCCTCCGATAAGAAATGGACCAATTAGAGGGAAAGTTCATTTCTTCTATATATTGTGAACAATGTTTTTCTTTCCCGTAGACATTATGAGTTTTGTTTCGAATATGGCTTGATAGCTATATATATATTTGTCCTTGGGCACACGTATACTTCAGGTGACGGTTAAAGCTATAGCTCAGCCAAATCTTAAATCTAAATGATAAACAATTCTTTCCTTCAGATTCTTGATAAGTTTTACTTTCTATGGATTTCATATCCTATCACTATATATATGAATGGTTACGGCAATTATAGTGACCCCAATTCATTTGCACCAGACACAAATATATCTATGCTTGCAAAGTTGCAAGATGGGGGGGAAAATAAACGAAGTATCACTCTGACTGTCTTTACATAAAAGGGAAAAAAAAGAAGCATTGATTCGTCTAAATTTAATGACCATTAACTATTTTCATGGTGTGCAACGCAATTCATGGGTATCGAATAGTTATTTACTTGTTTATAACTTTTACGAAACCAAAATGGTAGATTTACTTTCAGCCCCAAAAAAGAACCAATTTGACCAGGAAAGAAAAAGAAAAAGAAAAAGTTAATGATAGGCGCAGAACAAGTCAGTAAAAACAAGACCAAAACTCCACGTGTTTGCATGCATGCGCCTTCACTTCCGGGACCTGTCTCCATTTGTTTCACCCTCTCTCTCTCTCTCTCTCGCACCTCACACATCTCTCTCTCCTCTCCTCTCCTCTCCTCTCCGATAATGGCTGACCGAACAAACCCTAGCAACGTCCAACACAGACCCATCTACGGCTCAACCACCGTCCCCCGCAGCAACAACATTAACCATCCAATCGCATCTCTCCTCCGTCAGCTACAATCACACGCTCCCAATTACTCCGGCCAGCTCTTCGGCTTCCTCGCATTCGTCATCTCCGGTGGGATCCTCCTCTTGCTTACAGGGATCACCGTCACAGCTTCCGTCCTCGGATTCATTGCTTTCCTTCCAATCATCATCATCTCAAGCCCTATCTGGGTCCCTTTGTTCCTCCTCGTCACCGGATTAGTGTCCCTAGCCGGATTTATATTCGGTACGGCGGCTCTCCTGTCGTGGACGTATCGGTATTTCAAAGGCATGCATCCGTTCGGGTCGGATCAGGTGGATTATGCTAGGATTCGGATCTATGACACGGCGGTTCATGTCAAAGATTATGCTGGTGGGTACTTACATGGTAAGGCAGCACCTGGCGCATGAAAAGCTTCACCGGTGTACGGGTTGGTTTCATGTAGAAATTACTCTTTTCTGTTTTTAAATTGTGCTGTTTTTTTATTTTGTCTCTTTTGGTATGATCATCAATGATGTATAATGAGATCAATCCAATCTTTGAAATTTAGTTTGTGTTTGTATGAGGAATATAATATAACGTTTTTCCGTTTAAAAAAAAAAATATGAGTGAAAAAAACACAACCTTATCTTTCAGTTTTGTTTTTCGTTTTGGATATGGCTTTATAACCCTTTTTTGCCAATATATAGCTTTAATTACAGCTAACTTACTGTTGACTTGTTCTTCATAAGCATGCAATATGAATGTGTATGTTCTAGTGACATGATTATACTATATAACATTTGCAAACATGCCAATAAGGCGACGATATCTGAGTTTTAGTACTAAAGTACATGATTTAATATTTTGAATTTTTTCAACAACTAACCGAGTCAAAATGAACTAAGTCAAATGAAATGAATAAATCGGATCGAGTCAATATTAAAATTAAAACCAAACTTAAATGGAGTCATTAGAGCTATTTAGCTACAATTTAAAATGAACAAATTAGAACGAAAAGCTGCTATTCCGTTAGTACTGGCTCTACGCTATCATCGAAAGTTGGCTAACGCATAGTCTACGGAGAATTTCAAAATGTCATTCCTAAATGAAAAATCTAACCTCTAAAATGAAATCAATTCAACTTTATACCTAAAGGGAATTATCAAATTACAGTAGCTACTTAAATGTCAAGAGTATTACGTGCATGATGGTTTGGACTTTGGACCCTGAAATTTTAATGGCCTATCCAATTTTTTTAAATGTTGTAATAAAACATCTTAGAATAAAAAGGCATCAAAATAAACACACTTTATATACATACATAATTTGTTTCCTGCTCCAAAAATCCTTCGTTCCCAATCAGGTTTAACGGAGACCCGACTTAAAAACGGGTCGGGTAATTGGGTAACGGAGTGCCACGTGGAGATCTCGGAGGCGCCTCTCTTAACTGCCGTCCGTTGCAATCATAATAAATAACTCCCGAGAAATCCAACGGCTCACATTTGCCGCCCATCAAAATCTCTCTCTGCCAAAGCCCATGCTCTTCCTCCTCCATCGCCGCCGTTTTCTTCTTCTCCGGCTTAAATCCTCCGCCGTATCCTGTGTTTTTCCGGCCGACCATCGTCATCGCCTTGTTGCTCACAGCCATAAGCAGCTCTTTCGGCCGAGGAGATCTCAACGGCGAGCTCGTCAGTTTCCATCGGAATCTTTCTCCGCCGCCGGAGGAGTTTTCGTTGATGTGAGTTCGCTTCTTCGGCTTTAGCTTTAGCTTCTTGGAGAGCCGAGTCGCGTGCCTGGCGCAGAGGACCATTAGAGAGACGAGATAGCTCACGCTTATACGCTTGTGGGAAGAGGAGGAGTTATGTTCCGGCGTAGATCGGTCCATATCTTCGCCGGCGAAAAAAAAAAAATCAAAAGTGAAAACCCTTCGTTATTATGTTTTTTGTGTTTTAACGGGTCAAAGTCAAAAACTTTGAGGCGAATTAATCTCTAGTGTCTGAAATGTATGTGGAATAAATACTAACGCGTCGATGAGATTTAAGAAAAGGGTGTTAGGTTACCGGTGGAACCGGTCGCCTTTGCGTTGATTATTTTATTAATGAGTTTTTTTTTTTTGAAAATTTGAAACATTCGTTTTCTATAGTTTTGTGTTGAATATTTGAAACTTCAAAGAGCATTGCCACGAACATGCATAAACGATCTTTACCATAAATATTAAAATATCCTTATAAAATCTAAGCTAATTAAGAAGTCAAGCATATACTGGGTCTGCATAGAAATTATAAATCATTTTCAATTTTCTTTTTAGTTTGTAAGTCAGTAGACCAATAGCATTTGATCTGGTATGTGTATGTGGTGAATATTAATGAACATGATAAGAAATACTAATAGAAGTTTGAGATTTTGAGCCTTTTATTCTTTTAGGTTTGTTGTTCCTGATTACTATATTTGTGTATTTAGTAGATAACCAAAATTTCTAGCTAAATTGGTAAGTGATGTAATTTAAAATAATAAAAAGATATAATTTTAACTTAGTGGTGTGTTTTTCCCGAATGTGATTTAAGCAAAAGCATGCGTGAAAATTTATGTACATAAAAACTAATATATGTGATAAATAAACAAATTTATTTAAGATTTACAGTTTATCATTATTTTTCAAATAAAATGGAAGAATTTGGATAGCATAATCTCTCATCTCTTGATATACTACTCCTGTAAAAAAATGACAAAACAAAAAAGAATCAAAGATATATATACATGGTGATTGGCGATTACGTTCTACATACATAATAAAAATAATTAAATGACAAAGAGGAACGTAAACGTCACTTGGACGGCCATGAATGATTTAAATTGGCAGAAACGATATTCATAATTTCTTGCTCAAAAAACGATATTCATAATTCCATTCGAACGGAATTGCGAGAAATGTTCACACTATTGATGTAAAACTTACTTATTTGTTTAATGATTTGTATAAATATTTCGAGTGCGTGCCTTTGGAAAACAATGATTTGTTACATTAATTTTGTCGAGCTGTGTGGGGGACTTCAAGCGTTGACTTTGTCTTTGATTATTCAAAACTTTGACTCGGTCTCTATCGGTTCGTCATTCACTTGGCATATTGGTGTATTTAATTTTGCACTTGGATAATAACCAATTAAATCAATATCCATTGACGCACTAACGTTTACGAAAAAAATCAACCATCTTCTTAGACCGCAATCTAAATTAACTATCAACATACAAAAACTATGTAACAATTACAATGTTTTTTTTCCCCCTTTAAACCATTTCATTCTTCTCCCTTTGATAGGGACATCGTTTGAAGTTACAATGGAGAACGGTTACAACAAGAGATTAAGGTAAGAGGATATTAGCAAATTACACATGTGAGATTGTCATGTGAAGAATAGTAAATGAAGTGTTACGAACCATTTGAAGGATATTAAAACTTGATAAACTCGAACCATGTCATGAGAAAAGGAGGCATGCTGGTGGTTATACTTGCTTGGAGCTGAGGCCTTTTGACGGATATAGTTTTTTTGGTGGTTCTTCCAAAGAAGGTTGAACTCTTAGTTCGAACTTTGTTTGGGAAAGACGTCGATTTTCAGTAATAGGATAGATCAAAAGTTGACTTTGACAAACAAAAAAATACGGATTTCGAATCATAATTTCTTTTACCAAAAAATAAATATAATTAAATAGTTATTTTTGGTGGTTGAAGTTAGAAATCCATTTTATTAAACATAATTTTATTGGAAAGCTGTAACATTTATGGAACAAGACGTAATTTTCCACGTTCCTTTTAGCAAAAAAATAAAAAAAACATTTATAGAACAAAAATAAATTTAAATTTATCTTTTAATTAAAAAGTTGTTATTAAGACTAAAATACATATGTAATTCAATGGTTTATTAGTATCATCGTGTTACAACTTACAACCCTAATTCAAGCATGGTAATATAGTATGTAAGTGTGAATTACATGAAAGGCCATTGTGATTTTGAAAAAAAGTTACTATTAATACATGAAAGGCCACGCTTTAAAAAAAAAATACATGAAAGGCCATTGTGATGTGGGGTTAACATGACTGGTCCTACGTCACTCCTACCCTTGTCAAGTCACCTCATTAGTGTGCTCTAAATTGCATTTATTTATTTGTTTTTTTTTCTCAGAAAGTTTATGCGATCCCCAAAAGTTCTCCCAACAAAATTTCCCACCCCAAGTGGTTCATTGTCATGAAACAAATTTGAAGCAACTAGGTGAAGACAATACATCAGTTTTGCTGTATCTGTGTTAACAAAGATAAAATATCATTGTATTATGTTCAGGCACCTTTTTACTTCTAAGTCTTTTCAAGTAAAAGAACGTATAGCACAAGACGAACTTTTGCTTTTGAGTAAAAGAAGATAAATTTGTTTTTCCATTGTTTTTTTTTGGGGTAAAAATATTAAGTTTCTACCATTTTCGAGTTTAAACAGAAATTACAGAGAAAACTTAGAAACAGAAATTACAGAGAAAACTTAAAAAACAAAAAAACCGAATTTAAACAACAAATGTTTAATTACAAACGGAAATAAAGAAAAAACAAAAACTAAAAGCTAAACCCACACCATAGTTGACTGGTAGAATCCTGAATATGAAACACCAATTCCAAACAATCTACATTCAAAAATTTGCACTTGCAATTCTAAGGAACTCGAGTCCTCATCATCATTGACACGAGCCATCGTACACGAGGCCAGTACTCAAACCTCGCTTAGAAAATGGCACCTACTACTTCTTCAAGGACAAACACAAAAACGGAAACGCTTCGACCTACTAAATTATAAACTGGCAGCACGTAAGTATGTAGGCCAACTAGAGAAGTCGCCTCTAACCCCTAATCCATGAGCTTGAAAAAACTGCTAGAACCATCTCTCACGGAAAGTAATTGTTTTTCCATTGTTATTTTGTAATGTCAAAAAACATATAAAACTGATATTATAATGTTTCGCAAATGAATAACGAAACAACGAAAATATCAAAATATGAATTTTTATTAAGAACTTAATTAAATAATAATTTAAGCATCATACATTGATATATGGCATTGCATTAGCATGCAATTATTTATATATTTACAGTTTAGCTAAAAAAATATATTTATATTTTACATAATCTTACATAATCGTAAATTTCTCATCTGTTATTATTTCATAAAATATATTGATGGCGTGGGCTTAGCTTTATTGAAAAAGTCGTAGAGGGCCAATCTTCTAAATCAATTGAGCCCATGCTGCTCACATAATAAAAGCCTACGCTTAAATCAACTTTCTAACGTTTTGAAACACTTATTTCAGTTATTTGTTTCTCACATTTTTAAATAAACATCAAGAGGTATGAGTTTCAAATCTAGAAAATGGGATTTACTATCAATTATATAGACTAATGGAGACAAGTTTTGCAGAGATTTTCAACGTGTTGCAAGTGGAACTCATCAGTTATGTAGTCAATCATGGATTCTCATAAGGCGATAAAATTGTTATAAAAAAAAACATCGATGCTTGAATTTCATCAACAACTCATATCACAGACGGTTTACATATTTACCGAGTGAAAACGAATAATGAGTCTAATGACTAACGAGACAACAATAACGATGGTAGATACAAGAATCTAGTTTCGACGAATCTGTGATTTTACAATTCGAATATAAATCAAGAGATATTAATTATATATTCGAACCCCATATCAAATGACGGATCTATATATTTATATATTCACACAAACACGCACTCGACTTTGTTTGTGGAATTGTGGCTATAGAAATATTTTAACAAAATGGCTAGTGAACAAACACCAACTTTTTTTGTTGACATTTGGAAAGATCGATATCTGGCATTGTTTTTGCTGCAGATGAAATGTCAATACCAACTATGTCATTTTTTCAATGAAATTTGTGAATATTTTTAACAAAAAACAAAAATCATAGTAAAACACTAAAACACACAATAACTTATATTCCCTCTGTTTTTAATTAAGTGTTGTTTTAGGATATTTCACACAAATTAAGAAAATATTAAATTTTTCTGTTTTGCCCTTCATTAAAACATTATTTTGTTTGATAGGAATAATTAATAAGCTGAAAAAGTAGGGATAAAACAGGAAAATTTATCATAAATCTGCATTGAAATCCGAGAACGACAATTATTTGTAAACAAAAAA
>JAHZTW010000003.1:70255500-70300709 GCA_020283515.1 Alliaria petiolata | reverse complement strand
AAAAAAAAACAAATGCGATACAGCAGAGGAATCTGTTTTTTCCATTTCAAGAATCTATGGTTTTGTTTTTCTGAATGTTTCAGTGACTTCTTGGAAACAAAAAAAGAGTCTTATATGAATATATAATATATTCAGAAGGGTAGAGAGAAAGTTGTGCAGAAAGTATCTTTTTTTACCATGGAAGCTCAGAAGTATCTCTTGTAATTTCAATATGTGACAACAAAAGTGTGGACCTGAAATTGACACTATGAAGCCAACCACTTGAGAAATTGTTAGACGAGAAATCTAATTGACCACACTTGATCTCTCTCCTTCAATGAAAAAAACGAATACCAAATCCAACAATATGATTAGAAGAGAACTAGAGATAGATAATAAACCACAGTGATACATAAACTATAAGTACTAAATAAAGCTGCCAAATTGGTGGGAGATGAGACCAACAAGATCATTATAAAGAACTGAAGTGGCCATGTCCGTGATCTTAGGACAGTTCCAATAATTAAGATTGAAATTAAAAGCAATCAACTTACCTCTGTATTACTTACTCTTCTTCAAGTGCAGCTTCAGCCTCAAAAAGAGGAAGAAAACAAATTAATCAATCCCTCAGAATGATAGAATTCTTGTGCTAATCAAACATATTATATCTTCAACATAACTGATTTGTAGCTAATGCTCTTTCTTCTTCATAGCAGAAACAGATTATAATGTATTTACAAGACAGAGAGAAGCCAAAACGTACAAAACAATCCAACAGCATCCAAACTTCATAACCGAAGAACAATTTATTTCACACCAAGAACAGTTTATTTCGGATTTTAGGGAAGATCGGAAGCCAGAACCAAATAGCTCAAGGGAGTGGGAGAGAGAGTTTATTTCAACGTTTAAAGCTTGAACAAGGCGTGTGGGCCTGTTCGGCCCAATACTTGCCCCATTTTAAGACCACAATTATTATTATACAGAAAATTTACCAAAAAAAAAAAGACGCCGTTGCCGGGGATCGAACCCGGGTCACCCGCGTGACAGGCGGGAATACTTACCACTATACTACAACGACTTGATGCCTTAATTGCCATTTTTAAGCTAATATTAATTAATGTGCTAGTTTTAAATTTAGCTAAGAGAAGTCTCTGCCTTGCCTCTTTGGCGTCAATCATTTGTTACTCCTTAGCACAAGCCAAAGTCTTTTAAACATGTGCGTGCACAATCATGTTTACCATGATCGAATAACAATAATTTTACCAAGTCAATTAGCAATAATTAAGTCTTTTTGTTGTTGTTAGAAACAATTATAAAGTTCCCACCAACAGAAGTTAACACATTTCCAAAGCCTATATCGCTTTTGTTTAACTGAAGTTTAGTTTTGTTTTGTGATACAAGTAGATAAAGTTAATCCGCTTCAATTTTCTCTTGCAATTATTTATTATACAACTATACAAGCAAGCCTTCTTCAGCTAAGGATTATATAATTCATGCAACTGTTTACAGTACATGTTGAAATAGTCGTGACAGTAGAGCTAATTTCATTAGTAAGAATAAACAAATTAAAATATCAATTATACCGAACTAGTTTATATGCAACATTATCATGTTGTATTACAAATAAAAAGTGCAAGATGTGACGAAAATTTCAAACTAGTCCAAGTTGCATAGAATCGACCTTTATATAAACAAAACCTCCAGTCTAGTGTTTCTTCTCACAACCCTATCTAATCAATTATCTTCGGTTTAGTTACAAATGGGTCGAGTTCGACCAGACCAAAATCCGGTGTTTCATGCACAACCAAACGGTGTACCGATGGGCAGACCGGGTCAACCTACATATATTAGTAGTGGTGGAAACCAACAAAATGGAGTACCAATGACCGGAACGGTCAACAACCAACCATCGGGCTGGACTTCAGGACTTTTTGATTGCATGAACGACGGACAAAATGGTTAGAAATTTTTTTAATAAAAATTCAATGACTTTATCTAGGGAGCAGACATTCGGTTTGGGTTTTCTGGTTTTGGGAAATCACGACACGAGGTGGAACTAGAACCGAATTTTCTTTTGGTTATGTCAAAAAATTTCGGTTCTAGATTTAGTTAAATACATAATTTTAACTAATATTACATATTTAGATATTTAAATATATTTTTAATATATATATTTATTTAAGCAACGTTATAACGGTTTAATGCATTTCGGTTTACATTGCACAAAAATAGGGTTCTGGTTTAGATTCGGTTTGGTTTATTGGTGTATTTATTTATTTTTTCCAGATAACATATAAAATTCCGGTTCGGTTCAATTTTTTTTCCCACCCCTAATTTTATCTTATTGGTCGCTCCATTGTTACATAATATTTTTGACGCCTTTGTTGTCTTCTCGAATCAGCTCTCATCACATGTTGCTGCCCGTTCATCACATTCGGACAGATTGCAGAGGTAATCGATGAAGGCGCGACGAGTAAGCAAGCATATATGCATTAATGCATATATATACATATAGCAACGTTAACGTACGTACATGTATATATGTAGCATGCATTAAAATATAGATTATGTTGATAACCTACAAATTCTTGAAAAGTCGCGATCTATGTTTTAACTCAAAATGTTAAACAGCTAAATTAACGGAAAACGAGATTTACCATTCCGTAAGTCTTGTTTGCTTAATGATCGTGTCATTTTATCTCGCATATTTTGTATTTTCACGATGTTGTGATTGTGTAACATTACCAATCAATACTATCTGTATGCAGGTTGTGGGACGAGTGGAATGTTGTATGGATTGATATGTTGCTTGTTTGGGATACCTTGTGTTTACTCATGCACATTCCGGGCCAAGCTCCGAAACAAGTACGGGTTACCGGATGCTCCGGCTCCAGATTGGATCACTCATTGCTTCTGTGAATATTGTGCACTTTGCCAAGAATATCGTGAACTCAAACAACCGTGGCCTTGATCCTGCCATTGGTAATCAACCACCTCTTCTCTCTGGATCAATCTAACTTTACTATTTTTAATTATAGTAATTAATTTGTGTGTGTGTGTGTGTTAATGTTTAATTGACTTAGCTAAGATCTTGGTGTAATTAGGATGGATTGGGAATGTACAAAAGCAGCGTATGTGTCAGCAACAAGAGATGATGGCTCCTCCAATGGGTCAACGAATGATGGGTTGACTTTTTTTTTTTCTTAAAAAATGATTTATCTTTATTAATAATGCTATTTATTTTGTGTGTATTTTTGTGTGTGCTGTGTACTTATTTATTTTACGACCAGAAGATAAATGTCAACCAGGCTTCGTCTTCGTGGGTGGGCAACGGGGGATGACTAAAAATTAATAATATATTCTGTATTGGCTACAATGTCTAATATGAGATTTCAAACTTTAAACTAGGGGTGGGCGTTCGGATTACCGGATCGGATCGGGTATTTCGGATTTCGGATAGTTCGGGAGTCTAGCTTTTGGTACCGATCGGGTATTTTTAGATTTCGGATCGGATTCGGTTCGGTATCCTCCGGATTCGGATCGGTTCGGATATTATATTTCGGATCCGGTTTTTTCGGATTCGGTTCGGATTCAAGTTTTTTTATCCGAAAATAGTAACCAAATATAAACAAAAATACTCGAAAATAACCGAAAATTTAAACATGAAAGTTTAAAAATAAATAAAGTAATATAGATTATAAATCCAACCTTGACAAAAAAAAAGATTATAAATACAACTAAACATTCAAAATTCAAAACTAAAATAAACATTGAAGTTCCAACTTCAAATTCTCACAAAATAACAGAAATACAAAGAATATAAAACCAAAAAAAAAACCATTACATAAAAACAAAATAAAATAACTTCAAAGATAATTTATGTATTTACATAAAACCAAACTAGAAATATATACGTATTTTTGGGTTATATTTTATTTATATAAAACCAAAACTATAATTTTATAGGTGAAACTGCTTTCTTGACGTTTCAGAAGAAAGAGAGACTCCGGAGAAACGATTAAGGTTTTACAGATTTTTATATTTGAGAATGATACTTTTTATATTTTGTGACTTGAAAACCGGAATAGAGAGAAGTGCAATCGACGAGAGATAAGAATAAAAGTTATAAATTGTATTCGGATATTTTTTTCGGATATCGGATCGGGTCGGATATTACCGGGTACCCGAACTAAATGAAAATTACTCCCGTTCGGATATTTTGATGAATCCGGATCGGTTCGGATCGGATATTTTCGATTCGGTACCGAATCGGATTTTCGGATCCGGGTAAAATGCCCACCCCTACTTTAAACACAACAAGCCATCACTAAAAGAGAGAAACTGAAAAGTGAGTGTGTTTCGGATCTAGCTCGCCTAGAGAAAAGAAGGTTACGTAAATCTTCACATGCATGTAAGAACATAATATTAGAGAATATATCCCACATCGGAAGTTGAAAGAGATCTTAAGTAATATATAAGGCACATGGGCCAATCCACTCATAGCCAATATGGTATTAGAGCTCGATCCACACAATCCAACCCGATCCATCATCGATATGTGACCCAAAGATGGTCCGTCGATCCATGTCCAAACATACCGAGATCAATGGTCAAGAGCCATCATCTCGAGGGGGCGTATTAGTGAATATATCCCACATCGGAAGTTAGAAGGGATCTTAAGTAATATATAAGGCACATGGGCCAATCCACTCATAGCCAATTGGTTTTGAGTTAGAAGCCCATATAACTTAATACATAAATGTTCCAAACGAGCCAAAAAAAAAAAAAAAAAAATGTTCCAAACTTGAGAATGAAAGTTGAGTGAAAATTAAAGAGATAGGACTTTTCCTCAAGCCAAATCTTTGCATGTAACGTAAATATCTTGTCATCAAACTTATTCCAAGGCTTAAGAGGATGGAGACCTATAGTGATAGATTAAAGAATCCTGAATTACCAAAATCTCTTTGTATAAATGAAATGTAAACTTGATCAGTGACTTTGGAGGTCTAAAACACCTAAATAATTTGATTTAAGCATATATATATATATAGGAACGAGTTTGGATCAATTTTGCTTACCGGTTTGATCTCGCCAGAAAATCTCATTCACGGTGGTTTCGGAAGGAATTCCGAAAACACTAGCAAAATTTTATAGTTTCCTTGAGAATTTAGGAAGCTACTCTAAAAATTTCAGAAATTTTGTTAAGGTATACAGATTTAAAAATTTAATACCGTAAAAGCGGTCATTTTTGGAAATGTGTAGCAATCCACTGAAAAACAATTTTTGGGTCAACATGACTTGATATACCTAGAGTCATGTTTTAGAATGAGAATCTGAGAATTTAGAATAAGTTTGATACCTTTCCCGAAATTAGAATTTCCAAAACTGGTTTCCAAACCCTATTTTATTACTTTTCAGTTTTCACACTCCCAAAGTCCCAATCCAATAAATAAAATGAAGAATTTTAAGGCATTTCATTGCCTTAGTTAGACCTCAACTAAATTTTAAATTCATAGCATTCCACGTCAAACCGATTGACCCAACATTCAGTTTTCCGTGAACTTCATATGTTAACAAATACATATGATTCTACGCTTTCAGACTTTTCTCTTCTAAAGCGCATCTCACGCTACCTGAGAGGCTGAGATACACCACTCCCTTGAGTATTGTAATGGAGGTCGAAGTCAGATATGATATTTATTGGACGCACATTTGACTAGTATGTGAAACTTTTTTACTATAGTTCATTTGAATTTGAAATTAAAGTATGCAATAGCAGTAACAAAATGAACTTCATGGCACTGGACGAAAATCCAAGGACACCGTACGAGCTATTTTTGCAGTTTCTGTTGCAAATTGCGAGAGTCTTTTTTAACAGTGAAATTCATTTTGTAACAAATTCTGAATTTCGTAATTAAAGAATACGACGAATTTACTCGTAAAGGCTTTGGCTTAATATAATTTAAATTTACATATGTGCCCATTTTCCGCATAAATACTTTAATTTTTTTAAAAAAAAATTGTACACTCATAGGTCCATGTTCAGAGAATCGTGACAGTAGAGCTAGTTCCATTAAAAAGAATATACGAACAAAAATATAAATTAGAAAGAATATTTATTAACTTATATAGTTATATGCAACATTGTCATGCTGTATTATAAAAAATAAGTGCAAGATGGGACGAAAAATTCAAACTAGTTCAACTTGCATGAAATCGACCTTTTTTTTTGTCAAATTGTCAACGTAGGATCGACCTTTATATAAACGTAGGATCGACCTTTATATAAACCAAAACTTACATTCTAATTTTTGTTCACAATACAAAAAAAAAAAAAACCTTTGTTCTCAAACCCTACCTACTATTCGGCAATTTACAAATGGGTCGACCAGATCAAAGCCCGAGTCCGAGAATGAACAACAACTTTAATCCAATGTTTCATGCACAACCACCACCTGAACAACCGGTTTACGAAAAGCAAATGGTCGAAACCGAGCAGAAATATCCCAACAATGGTGGAATGGTTAACCAACCAATAGGAGTACCAAATATGGGCAGACCGGCTCAACCTACGTATATCAATCCAACAGTTAACCAACCTAATGGAGTACAAATGGCCCGACCAAACTTTATTAACCAACCATCGAACTGGACTTCAGGGCTTTTTGATTGCATGAACGATGGCGAAAATGGTTAGAAACTCAAAAACTTTGCAATTATTTTTCTTTTTATTGGTCCGTTTATTGTTACGTAGTGATTTTGATGTCTCCGTTATGTTTTCTGATCAGCAATCATCACATGTTGCTTCCCATTCGTCACGTTCGGACAAATCGCAGAGGTTACCGATGAAGGCGCGACAAGTAAGTTTATATATACATTGTAGACTTGTAGTGATGTACATGTATACTATATAGTTTTTTACAAATCACATATTTCTTGCGATGCGGGTGATGTTAATGGTCTTATCATTCTATTTCGTGTATTTTTTCTTTTTTTTCACGGTTCCGTGATTATATAATATTGTTACCAATCAAAACAATATATTTGTCTTTTTTTGTTTATGTATATGTATATATGTGCGTGCAGGTTGTGGAACGGGTGGAATGTTGTATGGATTGATATGTTGCTTGTTTGGGATACCGTGTGTTTACTCATGCACATTTAGGGCCAAGATCCGAAACAAATTCGGGTTACCGGATGCTCCAGCTCCGGATTGGATCACTCATTGCTTCTGTGAATATTGTGCACTTTGCCAAGAATATCGTGAGCTCAACAATCGTGGCCTTGATCCTTCCATTGGTAATTGACCAATCTCTTATTAATTAGTTCTTGATTTTTTTTGCTTGTTAATGTTTAATTGACTTAGTTAAATATCTTGGTGTATTTAGGATGGAGTGGGAATGTGCAAAGACAGCGAATGGTTCAGCAACAAGAGATGATGGCTCCTCCAATGGGTCAACGAATGATGGGTTGACTTAGATTGATTTTATTACACCAACATGATATTTAATAATAATGCTATTTATTTGTTTTTTTCCTATGTATTTATTTATTTAATCCACGACCAACAAATAAATGTCAACAAGGCTTCGTTTTCGTGGGTGGGCATGAACTAATCTAATGCCGTATTTGCTACAATTTCTTTAAATGATCTTATTAGTGTAATAGTGCGAGTCCACTTGATATTCTTTTGAATTCCAAAAGTAAGCAAATATTTTTTGTTTTACCTTGTAGATAAACTCATCAAAAGACAAACCTGTCGGCTTTGACTCAGTTTATCTATTTTCCACAAGAAAAATACTTCCATCTTACAACTACTGTAGTTTTTTTGTTTTTGTTTTTTGTTGTCAAAATTTTCTTTAGTATAGAACATTAAGTGTTACATATCAGAGCTCCAAGATGTTACATAAGTGCAGAGTTACTTACTTACTTCTAGCATCTTTTGCCAAAGCGTCAGCTACATTGTTTGCTACATTGTTTGCTTATCTTTTGATATGCCATTAATATCTTTTAATAAAATTATTAAAAAAACCAGATTTGTTATGCCATTAAAAATAAAAAAAACATAGTCATGAAAAAAGAGATTGAACAATAACAGAATATACAAAATAACTTTAAATTTTAAAGAGACTTGTATTACCTATGTTCAATGAAACAATGAATAATGTTATCACGTCACTGTTATCTTCTTTATAAACAAATAAACACATTATTTGAATATAAGTATATATAAAGTTTTTTAGAAAAATATTATCATATAATTATTTTATCAAAAGAATGAATTTTTGTTTTTAATAAGAATCTACGAGAATCCACGACAATCAATAAAATTTTTGTATGGATTCTATAAATATGGATGAACATAACTGTTAGAATCCATAAAAGTCTTTGAATTTTTTTAAAATTTCTATACTTTTGAAATCCACAAAGATTCTTCAATTCTACCTAAATCAGTTTTCCAATAACCCCCCTCCCCCCTTAGTGTTTGTTTGAAATCAGGAAGACGTTTGCTTAATTAAAACTGAATAAAAGGAAGACTTGGAAACTCGAAAGAAAGAAATCTCACAGATTTAGTAAACTTCTAACATAAAAGATTCTTTGCGAATTTGATGATTTTTCACTAATTGCTTTCCAATTTTGCAGAGCTTTGCTGTGCATGGTCACATATCTTACGAGCGCAGCAAGGGCAATAGAACGGTCGGCTTAGCGTGAAGAAAATCTGTTTCTATGCTTCTCCAAGAGATCGAGCAAAGCGTGCCCTTGAGGATGAAGTGCATCACTGCCATCCTCTGGCAATGGGTAGTGGTTTGGCATACATAGTAGGTCATGGAGTTGGGGAACAAGCAGACGAGGAAGAGCTGTTTAGCTGTGTAACCGGCAGACCCAGCCAGACAGGGAACAAGATAAAAATTAGAGGCGTGCACTACATAAGTAATGATATCAAAGATATCATAGCTCGACTTCGGGTCCAACCTCTCGGTGCAACGGTCGCTGTGTTTGAGTTGGAGAACTCTCATAATATTCATGTAAGTAACACTTTTCTTTCTTTTTCTTTTAACAATTTCTCTTTTTCTTAAAAATATTTTTTTTTTCTCATTTGAATCAGGGAGTATATCGCGGACCTACTAGCAATGCCTCTAGGTTTTCTAATTTCCATGGAGTTATGGTGGTGGCTTGGTGTATCATACGCGGAGAATTGGCTCGATGCAAGTCCAACCAAGGAGTAGGACATCATAACAAAGGTTACATCTTCATTTCGGCAACTGCTATGATGTTAGGCTTTCACTCTGTTTCTGGAAGCAGCTCTGCAGTATGTGGGATTTCACTGCCGTTTGAACCACCTCGACAGGGAGAGAATGTTTCACAACCAGATGACTACAATCCCCTTTCTGAAGCAAGCCACTCCACTCATTTTTGATTTCATGTGTCCGATGCTATCTTCTTTTAGTTTGACAAAACAAAACTCTGGCAATGAGAATGAAAACAATGGCAAGAACAAGAGCAATGGAAAGGGCAACAAGAGAAAGAAAAAGAGAAACATATAGAGAAGAAGAGGAGCAGTGAGAAGCAGTTGCATGTTTTTATGATTGAAGAATTGGATAGCAAGCACAAAATATTATAATGTGAAAAAATTGTACATTTTTGAAAACACGCTTATTTCCGCTTCTGATTTTAGACTAAGTCTTTGCCAAAGAATCTCGGTGCTAAGTGGGGAAAGAAAATAGTAGGATGGGTTCGACACCAGTATGACCACAGTAAGTCACTTTTCTTTTTGTTCAACTCACTTAAAATTTCTAGTTAGGTTAACGGATGTTTAGTATCATTATTATCTAATGATTTTTATATATGTCGGTCTTTGTTGGGCACATGTCTGTGTCGATCTTGTGAGCTCAGTAAGAGTGCTTGAAGGGTTGGATGGAAAGTACAAGTTGTATAGTGTACCAGAACTGTGTTTCTGTGCATCTTTGAAAGCCACTCATCACAGACTTTGTCTGTCCCATATTCTACTCTCGAGACTACTTCATTCGCAACAAAAAGCAAAGCAAAAGGTAAATGTCCATGTCCTATATATTTCTTGAGTTTTTCAGTTTAGTCTCTCTTATTCATTCTGGAATATGTTGCTAGTTTAGTCTCTCTTCTTCATTCTGAATTTGTTGAAACTTAATAAACATCTCGCAGAATTGATTGGGTACATGCGAGATAAACCCAATGGTCGTAGTCTGTTCGTGATTAAGTAGATTAAAAGTTGATTAATCTCTTTCTTTTCTTTTTATATTAGAGTATACTAGGTGAGTACTCGAGCATACGCGCGAGTTTTTTCCTATAAATATATATATATATATATATATATATATTTTTTATGAATTTTGTGAATTTATATTTTTTCAATTTGTTTGTGTTTTTTGTTGTTGTTGTTAAATCATATTGTATATGATGGAAGGTGATAAATATATATATATATATATATATATATATATATATATATATTCAGTTTTTTTTAAAAGCAAATATCAATTTAGTTTTATTTGTATAAATAAATAATTATCAATGTTCATGTATTATGTTGTAACAGTTATAAATGTAAAGGTTAAAAAAAAAAATTATAAATCAGTTTTGATTCTTGTGAATTCTACGGTTTACGTGTACACATGTAATCTTCTCGACAGTAGAACTCTAAGTCTACATGAATTGTGAGGACATGTTACAATAATTTCGTGGAAAACTAAGTGACGCCGGAGGCGGAGGGACATGAGACTATACGGGTCACGTGCGGCGTGCCCCTTACTGTTTTTTGGTTTTTTTTAAAATAATTTTAGATAATTTGATTAAATAATCTTAGTTTGATGAACGAAAAAAAAGAAAAAGTGTCCTTCAATCCAAATTTTGTTTACTTTTTATAATAATGTGACCTCAGCTAAAATGTTTTTTGGATCAGCTAGTGGCAAGATACTGTCGAATATTAGCTTCTCGCCGTACAAATTCTACGTACTTTTTTTGGCTTTCTAAGTAACAAACAATTTATCACTTGTGACGAGAAATGAATGATCGACGACATCATCACCCCCCTGTCTCGGTCTCACAACTCAATCTTCTGCATTGACAAAGCGGTTCACAACCGCATCATCTCGATCCATCACCAACCATCGTCTCACCACCAAGCGTTGATGCAGAAATAAAAACTCATGTTTCTCTTTTCAGAATTTTGCCACCGTTCATTTGTTTATTTTAATTGTTAAAGGGTCTTCATTCCATCTTTCATTTACAGTTTACACATTCTAAGTTGTAAACGAATTTGATATATCCAAATTCTTGGAGTTTTTTTTCTTGATAAGAAAATTTAATTAATTTATAAGTATATAAAAGATAATAAATTAACATGGGCCGAACAATATTAATTACATAACCGTAAGCACTCAATCTATTAAAATAGAAGGAAGGCTTCATGTTTTGAAGAAACAAGACATACTGGAATTTCTTCCATATGAGCCTTTCGACCCCACATATGATATATATAGACTAAGTATGGGAAACTTAAAGACATTGATTGTTCTTGATGATGATCCAACCGAGACACAAATTGTTCACGACGCCGAGATTTTAACAGAATGGTTAGTCTTGCATGATTTCTCTATAAAACATAATTTATTTTGCCAACAATTTTTTTTTTTTTTATCATGAATCCCCATAAGAAAGAGTTGGCAATCTAAAACTAGATAGAAGGCATTGATAATTGGTTATTGCTTTTGCCAAAATAAAAAATGGTTATATATTGCTTTTCCTTACATTAATAGTAACTATGACGGGGAAAAAAATAATAGTAACTATAATTATAGCAAACCATAAGTCGAAACTGTATTTCGAATGAGCTGTTTTGTGTATGTCTCCAAGATAGATAGCTATGGGGGACCAATTTTGGTTCTTTCTATCTTGATCATGGAGATAATTGTAGATTAGCTTTGAATCTCCACGAAAGAGACCATCAACAAAACAACAATAGTCAATCAAGTGGTGGAATAGTGGTTCCCACTTGAGAAGAAATTGTCTTGTTGATCTAGTTTAGGAATCGATCCAGTCGAAATGATGCTATATTTTATACCTATTAGAAAACTCACATTCACCCTAAATAGATTAGTCGGTGGTCAAAAATTCGGTTCAACACCTGATTATACAAAACAACAACAACAATAGTCGTTTATTGAAAAGTTGTTTTCTGCAGTTGCATTGCATGATCTCTTTCCACTAGAGGCTAGAGCTTTACTGATCGTGTCTGGGATTACACTTTACAATAAGTTAACGATGATATTAAATAACGAGCAGTAAATAATTATCAATTGCAAAAGTAAATGTAAAAACGTCTACAGAAGATTTACATATTCTTATTAATAATGATCATCTCAAATATCTGGATATCAAATTTCACATGTCCTTACTAGTTAACCACATTTCATACATTTTGAAAACGCTACAGTTCAATAATAGATCGACCGAAACAAGAATCGTTGAGAAAACATACCCATATAATAAAGAGAAAATTACTCAAGAAAGAATAAAAAAAAAAATCAAAATTTTCTTCAACCGTAAACCTAGAAGGGCGTAAAAGCAAACAGATAAGGAAACAACAAAATACAAAGTTAAAAAGATTCACAGAAATAGACAAAGTTGTGGAAGACAAATCAGATGTTGATGGTTGCATCCCACAACCGGAGAACTCCATTCCGGCCACCGCTACATATCCGTTTCCTCTCGAGATCCGACGCAACACATCTCACCTGAATCACATGTTAATTTGCGTCTCAGTAAAAACACAAAGATACAGCAAAGAAAAATGTAACTTTCAACTAATGTGGAAAGAGGATCAACATCGTACCACTGCGGCTGTTCTTTGTGGTACTCTATAAAGTTGCCAGCCTGAGACTTTGGTTCCGGCGTTAGAAGGGCGATGGAATAGAGACATTGAGTTATCTGCTGCTCCAATGCCTAACCAATGTTCACCAGCGTTGATTGATAGTATCGAAGAACTATGGAGCGTTATGTTCTTCACGCATTTAATGCCGTCTGAAAACCAACAAAACCAAAGCATTCAGGGGATTATCAGATAATGTTTGGTGCAGCTTATCGTTGGTGTTTATAATTGCAAGATGTGACTGTGACATAAGTACACTATATAATTTAGGAAGCAGCTGCATAAACTTAAGAGTGGAGGTTAATAACGAGATTCTTACCGCCATCATTTTCCCAGAAACGGAGCAATCCATCAGCCGAGCCTGCAAGAAAAAAGACAGCAATGCACTAACTTAAGCTTTGATGATTATTTGCGAAATCACACTGCTTGTCCAAAATTCTTTTGAGGATTGGTTTAGTTGAAATCAGCACGGAACCTGTGATTATGCCTTTGTCCAATGAGGAGTATTCAACAGATTGTACTGGCCCAGCATGGCATGCCAAAACGGCATCGCATGATCCTCTGGAGACAGACCACACTCTTGCTGTCCAATCATCACTCCCGGTAATCAAGGTGTCATCGGCCATTCGTATTGATCTGCAGAATTGACACGATTTGATCAAACAAGTCAAAGATCTGAAATATCATAATAACCTGCAGCAGTTTACAAAGTAATAACAAAGGGTTGATATCAATCAATTCCACAATAAGATTAAGCAACGCTACAACACGCAGATAGAACATTATTAAAAACTTGTAAGAAAATAAAAATCCATAGGTTTATTAATTGTGTTTACATAAGACCATAGCAAATGAAACATGTTGAAGAGATCATTGTGAGGCTCACCGTATCCATTTTGTATGCCCTTTCAGTTTATGCATCTGCTTTCCTGAACGAAGATCCCATATATTCGCCACCCTGATTATTATCCAATCATACGTAAGTGACAATCAATGCAGCAAATCCATATGTTACTTATGTGCAATATAGCATACATACGTATCTCTGCCAGCAGCAGCCAATATTCCAGTGGAGTCATCATATTCAATCGAAAGAATGGCACTAGAGCATCGGCCAACAGTTGAGACACACATATCAGTTCGAACATCCCACATCTTAACTGTTCCATCATGTGCAGCAGTGAGGACACGTTCACCTGAAATCATCTTCACACAACTAACCTGCGCGATATTTTTGGATGTACCATTAATAAAACTTCCTCTCTTGGTGCCTTGTGACTGATTGTTAGTTAATAGTTGGTCAATGATATTAACTTTACAAATTTAAATGGTCGTTGATCAATTCTCAATACTGTTAGTGGTGGCAGCTCCAACATTTTCCAAATGGGATTCCAATGATTGATAGTTATCTGTTCAGTTAATTATCTCCATGTTTATATGTTTATTCTCTGTTGATCATTAATACTTTCCCCTGATGAATTGTGTCCTAATATATGGAAAACAGAAAGAGTGTAGTGAAAACCTGAGCATCGTGGCCTTTTAGTTCTTCTAGAAGCTGAGTTGTCTGTTTGTCCCATACGATAACAGATTGATCATCTGATCCTGAAACTATCTTCCCTCTGTCAGAGCTTATAGCACGAACGGTTCTACATCAAAAATTGAAAAAAAAACAAGAAAAAGAAGAAGGAAGCACTGTTAAGAAAACAGCAACATATGACAAATGAACTAAAACCCCACAACTCCTGAGAGGCATCAAGGAAAATAAGAAATAGAGTATACCCAGTATGTCCTTTCAGGGTCGCTCGAAGTTCAGAACCACGCAGACTTGGATCCCAGATTTTAACCTGCTTAATTTAAGGAAGCAATCAAAAGAGGATAATAGGTTGTTGTGACCCATTCTAAATTAGCAGAAAAATACGTTTAACCTCTATATTACACTTCCAACACTGACTTCTTAGTCAAGTAGTTTAAATTCCAAGAAATGAAACAATGAAATACTATCCTATTTGAGAGAGCGATCTCTCTTGAGTGAAAACTTTTCAATCAATGACAATCCCGTATAGCAAGTTCACACATTGCACTGGAAAAGAAGCATAATACAGATTATTGATCCAATTCTACTTTGGCATAGTTATTTTTCCTAATGTTCCAATTTACTATATCCACGACTATGGTAACATTATTAGCAAAATAATACACTTATCTAGATAAACAATTATAGCAAACGAATGAACTACCGCTTGACCCCCTAAGTAATGATCTTTACACCTACGAGATAGAGAATGCAACCATCGTTTAGACCTAATAGAACACAACACTCTTTAAGTCATCAAGATGATGTGTTCTCAACGATATCAAGAACATTTACAGGTGCAAAGAATAACAAAATGGTTAAAAACTGACGAATGAAAAGTAACCATATAAATATTCGATTAAACAAGCATTTCATACCGACCTGACAATCTGTACTGCCACTGATAAAGAACCCAGCATCCTCGCGATCGCCCACAAGATCATAGACTTCCCTTCTTGTCACAGAGTGCAAGGCAGTGACAGCACCGCTGTGACCCTTCAGAACACGTACATTGGTCTGAATTTTCTTCTGTGATGCAGCAGTAATGTCTGTTTTGCCAAGTTTAGGATACTGACTTCAGCAACAACAAGCAAGAATAGCAACCACAAAGAGAGGAGCTAATCATGGATATACCTGAAGAAGCATTATCAGAAACCCACTTACGAACACGACTGAACGAGTTCGCTCTTGATGCTGTATCTCTGCTAAACATACTCTGAACCCAACTCCTTCCAGAAGCTTCTGCAGGTTGCTGGGTTTCATCAGAGGCATCTGCTTTTGGACGTGGAGATGGCAACCCGGGAGATATGGACTGCTGCTTAAAAGAAGAAGCGCCCCAATAGCCAACACGAAGTTGCTGAACATGCGACAGGAACCCTCTGAGTTTAATCTGAAGCAAAGTTCAAGATACAACAACAACAACAAAAAAATTAGGCCTCAGATGGTTAGGATTTCCAAAAACCCAATCAAAAATCTTGACAACCTAATTTACCAGTAATTTGTATCCAAGTTTTTGCTTTTCTGCTATTGTCTCTATCATATTCCAAGCCTCTGTATCCGGAAGTCCCAAGCCAGCCTGCACAAGAGCATTAAATAAGGTGAAAACAGAGTAAACAAAAGAACTGTAACCATCACATTTCAAGAAAAGAAGGTGAAGATTAAGTCAACTCTGAAAATAAGAAATTCACCATATGTGACGCCACTATGATTAGTCTGGCTGTGACCAAAGTAGCATAGTTCACTGATCTGAGAGAGTACAATTAAGGGGTACACGCATTAGTAATTTCAATGATTGATCCAATAAAATGGCGGTATACTGTAAGACACAATGAGATAATATATGGTTAACAGCGATAAGATTTCAAGTATGTGGAGTACAATTGATACGTTGATGAAGCATCGTTAAGGGGAAAATTGGAAAAATTACACATATGACATGGGAGTTACTAACAATCTATGAGCCTTGCAGCCATTTGAAGACTAAAGATCTAAAACATATACAACGTAAATTCCTAAATTTAAACTTCTTTTTTTCTCCAAAAATTTTTTTTGACCCTCTAGTTAAAAAAAAAAAAAAAACTGGAAATCATTATGAAGAGCTCCCTGCTAGAGCCAAAATATCAATAGAAAGAATGAGCTTTTAGGGCGAAAAACCACATGATCATGTATGCTACAGAATGACTTCTACTTCCATGACAAAAACCCCCACCATAAGTTTTTAAATTTACAGTTGGCTTCACCAACTCATTTGTTTAATATAGATCTCAGTGTGCAAGTGATCATGAGCATTTATACGAACAAACAATTGATATTATCAAATGAATACAAGATCTTAAGAAGACTCACTCATTTGCAGGCTGCTCCATGAGATACTCGAAGTAACCTTCCCAGAATCTGTCAGAAGAACTCACAGTATGTCAATAATCTGTTTTCTGAGCAGCATAAAAAGATCACACAGCTTGTTGGATTACATACCTCAGTTCCTCCCAAATGGGTATGGAGATGAGATGACGCTGAACATAGTCTGAGACATTATTGGCATCCTTCTTGAACATTTCTGCAGAAACTTCAAGTGCGTACTGAACTGTCGATAAATCGTTTCTTGAAGCAGCACGGTTGACAGCCATTTTGAGCTGATTTTAACAATGAAAAATAATTGTTGACGACTATAATTCTCAGTGTTTAAATATATGTTAAATTCTTAAAAACACAATCATACATGGTGTTACCCGAGGGTAAAAACCTTCAATAACAGTCAAGACATAAAACCTGAGCAAAGCTAAAGTGCAAGCAATTACAAAAACTAGGTCTACTAAGCTGGTACACGGATAAAAAACCTACCAATTCTTTGACCGCAATGAACTGCTCCTCAGTCAATCCACCATGCCAGCCCTGAAAGAAATAAATCCACAATACAGTCAAGGTTCAGCTCAGCCAAAGTGGCTCAGTATATATGCAGTACAGTTGCTACGCTTACCGACTTCAGATGCTCTCTTATACACTCGATAAAGCCACTCCCACCAATCCCCTCAGCATCAGATTCGATTAGAGCTACATGAGCAAAGTATGTGTTCAATTTTCAATAGAGACAATAACAGCTCTTTGGTTTACAGCAGAGACAGAAATAACATAACCACAATGGCCACAATTTGGGTAGTATCTGGCTGATTAAGCATAACAATTTGATACATTCCTTGGTTTAACCATTTCTTGCAGTGGAGATTTTATGTACATTTATTCACAATCCCATAAAAATGGAACTTACCCAATATCGTGCCGTATTCGAATGAAGAAAGAGGATCTTCAGTTGAACCAAGTTTCAGAAGACGGAGCCATAATCCCTGGAAACCACAACAACCCAATGTAATCAGGGAGTGGCATTAGACTTGATTTTCACTGTAGCCTTTTGAAAATAAGAATCTTTACAAAAGTGAAAAATTTATTGTACTAATGGGATATTGTCGGCCGTCTGTTTATCAGAGGCAACTTTGATGGCAGGCATATAGTTTTTGTACAATTTACATATCCAATAGCTTGGATTTTGTTAATATTTTTTAATGTTTGTATTTTATTTATCAAGTTTGACCGATATTTGAGAATTATCAGGGGCTGAGTCAATATCAACACAAGATAGACTTATTTTTTTCTCAGTTCGGTACCTTAGGGTTCTTACCCTCACAGAATTCTCAATAGACAAAACCATTCTGAGGGAAATGTCAACTGATTTCGTTCGATTCAGAAACTTGAAAATTGGAATCTTTTAAACTACAAACAAGAAGAAACTATACCTGCAACTTGACTTTTATATCCAAGACCATTCGTTCTCTCTCTGCCTGCAAACAGTAGTTACAATATCGTTAAAAGGAGAAGAAGTCACGGCATGACATCTAGAATGGAAGTCTTGTAGACTTTTTTTTTTCATTTTCGATTGAGTTATCAATCTTCTTCTACACAAGAAAAAAATGAACGCCAAAACGATTATGCAGAACTTGATATAGTATCCTATAAATCTCATACAACAATTAGAGAAGTCAATTTTCATTTGATATCTTAATTGAATTTTGTGTAATGATTGATGAGTTTAGTTTGATTCACTATCCCAGCATGTCAGACCCATGGCACCTCTTCATGTCACATTGACTTGTTTCAAGCCATGCATGAGCAACAAGATTACAGACAACACTTACAGCCCTCTCCTTTGAACTAAAACTGTCTTCTTTTGTGTTCTTCCCTGGCGGTGAGCTGCAGTTGGAAGATATAGAAAATAAGTAAGTGAATCAGATCGCTGTTCCAAGCAAATCAGGATATACCTTGGAGGATGCCTTCCATTGGATTCAAGAGCCCCGCTTGCTGCTGCGAGGATCTGCTTTCGCTTTTCTTCTTGTTCCTCTGACCTAACATTCGCAGGAAACCTGTCATAGGTATACCTGGTGGCTGGCAAAAAGAATAGAGATGGATCAGAACATGGTCCCAAACTCGGTAGGCGGACAATTATTCCCCAGAAGAAATAGAACAGACTTAAAGATTCTTAATAATTTTTCTACTGTTATGCATACTACACCAACTTGAAATTTTATTGTCTCTGTCCAACTACTGGTGGCCAGCCAAAAACCCATGATATTATGAAGAATGGTAAACCATCAATCAGATTATTTTTTTTTCATTCTCGGTAGTTTCTTATAAATGAATAACCTGATACCATTCAGCTTCTGCGATCAACCAAATTCTACCAAACAAAAAATAAAAATGTACTTGATTCTTCAACTTCTGGGTCAGCTATTGTGATTATCTCAGGCTCCATAGAAGATTTAGGCAGAATGGACATTGCATCTTGACCCCTTCCAACTGCATCTTGTAACTTCTCGAGAAGATTAGTACTGTTTTCATCAGAGTCTAGACGCCTTTCAAGGTAATCCATGAATGCAAAAGAGCCCAAGAATTGAACCAACTGAAAAAAATGGAAGAGTGCCAATAAACAACGATTATTCAACAGATAAAACGTGACCTAGACTATTCAACACTTTTGGATGAAAACAGTAAATAGTCAAAACTCGAAAGTAAAATATGAAAAGCCAGTTTACTTTACCATACAGATTGGGACTATAGAGAACAAACAGTTTGACTTATCAAATGCAGTAACTGTAAATATATCTTTCACCATACATGAAACAGTTAGCTTACGGCGTACCATAGGCTCCGGTGGCTGATTGGTGGATCGAGACCGTCTCTTCAGAAACGCATCAGTGCTAAAAACTTTGTTTTCCTGACAAAAGAATCCGTATAAGCAAAGAAAAGGTGTGCAGAAGGGGTGGATAAATAATATAAGTAAAGAGAAAACAGCACATACTATGAAATTTCGGTAGCCACCCAAGATAGATGCAAAAAACTTTAAGAATATAACCCTGCGAGAGGAAATGGATTGTGTATAACAAACAGATAACATGAGTACTAAAAAGTTTCCAAGGAAAAAGATAAAAAATTTAGGCAAACATATGACAAAATTTCCTAGAGTCACCTGAGTTGAAGGTCATGATCCTCTCCCCAAGGTTTGCTAAGGCTTTTAGGGCACTGCTCAACAGAATTACCAAAGCCCTTCAAGTGATCGATCCCCACAACATTAGGGTGCAGTAGTTTCAAGATATCATTTCGCAAAGAGCTGAACTCAGGCTCTGGTATCAGAGGTATCTCCTCAGAAGTAGTGATTTGGTTAAATTCAAGATCCACCACTACAACCTAAAAATGGGAATGTTGTGAGACCAATATCAGATAGTCTAAATTTGAAGAGGATACGTATGACGTAGAAATAGACTCACGCCATCCATAGCAAGATTGGATGTATCGACATCAGAGTGGAGACCCATCATATAAGGTGTTGGTGCATCAATGTAGTCTACTCCACTAAAAAATAGTAGTGGAATGTAGACTTGCTTCAGAAACATACAACAAAACAAAGAATAAAGATTAGAAGAAATGTTTTAGTAAGCAGAAATGCAAATAGCTTTGCTTGTTCCCATTTTATATCTATAATCAAGATATCCAATTTTCATTCTAAATGTAATTTTTGGGTTAGCAAGCTTACAAATGAATTCACAAAATTGTTTTAAGGGACAAATTGAGATCTCATCAATGTTATAAGACATACCTGCCAACGGAAAGGATAAATCAAATGACATATGGCTTCTGACACCAGAGTCAAAAGCGAATACCTATTGAGATTCACAATGAAGCAAACTAAGTGTGATGCTTAAACAGAGATAATAAGCAATAGTCAAAACAAAAGTAAAAATGTCAATGCAAAGTATTTCTCTACATGAAGAAAATTACTTGTTAGATCGAAGCAAAATCCTCCTTTCAACTAGTACAGATGTAAACAGCTTAATCAAGTTGTCGACATCCAAGCACTGTACAAGAGGTTGGAGAGATATCTGCATTCAGTAAAACCATGCCAAACATTACTTAACTTAGTTGGAAAAACATGAAAGAAATCAGGGAAACTTCGTCCTTGTAGTTGTCAGGAAATCGGATATCTCAAAAGGTGGCTACAAAATGGCTAAGAAAAAGTACTCAAAACAGATAAAGGGGACAAAATCACAAGCCATACATCTGCCTGAGGAAGACTGTCCTCTGGAGGTGCTTCCACCGAGAGTAGGCAATTCTCGACAGCAAACAAGACCCTGTCTTTTCCGGGAGTCGGCAATGGCACATTAGATACCATATAGGCGATAATGTCCCACAATGGTTTACTGCAATGGTTAAAAGGAATGTGGTTTGTTTTTATAGTTTTGTAGAGCAACGTTTTTCAACAGGACAAAATCAATACAAAAGTAAATAAAAAGCCAATGCACGCTCTACCCAAATATGTTTACCGAGCATATCAAAAAGAAAAATATACACAAGGAAAAATTCAATTTAGACAAAGATGTTTCTAAGCATAGTGTTTACCAGCTTCCTTCTGTGGAGAAGCAAAGAACAAAAATCTCTTCGAGAGAATCCCGAAGAGCACGGAAATTGGGGGCGTGAGACACGATACAGATACACTTGTCAGCGTATGTATTCGGTGGTAAGCGATAAGCTTCAGTAATGTCCTCACAGACTTGATCCCGAAATGCAATGCAACTGACAAATATTTTTGATCCATCACCCTCTGTGGAAATAACGATTAAGATAATCAGAAAGAGATCACCCACCACAGTTGAATTAAGCGTATACAAAGCAAACCAACTTAATTCCAATGGCAGGAAAAAAAAAGACTAGAAAATGAGTGCAAGACGACTTCTTCGCTCACAGCCACATTGCAAACGCAATAAAACTCCAAGTATGCAATCTAAGGATAATCACATACCCGTCAAGACTATGGGATAGCTCCGTGGGAAACTCGCAGGGTCACTGGAAACAAACCCAGAAGAATGGAATCCAACCCCAGCAGGAAGAACACACTATCAAAAAAAAAAAGAAGCTGAATCATGAAAATCAATATCTAGTCTCACCCAACAGAAGAAAACAAACTCTCATAGACTTCAACTAAACAAGCACGTTTCATCCTCAAAACAGATGATTCCATTTCAATCTGGATCAAAATCAATCGTTAACCCATCAAAAACACTTGTTTAGTACAAACAAATTGCTTATCTTTTGTATTCGTATAATTAACTATCTCCTGAGAAACCTCACTGGAAGTAAGAAAACACTAATCCAATTCGATCCAAATTCAAAGATTCAAGTATACAAACTAAGCATCTCCAGTTACTAAATGCTCGTTTTATCCTAACCAAAAAAAAATCAGAACAAAATACACAAGAAATCTAGCAACTAGACAAAGCTGATCCAGTTCTTAAGTTCCACATTTCATCGCCGTTTAACAACAAAGCACCTAATCACCAGCACCAACCTAAAACCCAATAAAAATCCTCGAAATCTCGACGAAACATTCAAAAGGGTTTCTCCAACTTACAGTGGGAAGCTGAGGAGGAGGGGGAGGGTAGAGAGAATGATCAGAAGGAGGGACCTGGTCTAGAAGCGAAGGCAAGTAATACGTCTCCAATCCATGGAATCCAAGATCTCCGTCCAGGGTTCGCATCTCCGGACCCAGTCCGCAGACGACGAAGTACTCGAAGATCCGACCCATTGTCTTCCTCGAGATCTATACTGGGTTCTACAGCATGATCCGAGTTTTTCAATCGAGATCAATTTCGGCGGATTTCGTCGAAGAGAGAAAATGGCTACGATGGTGAAATTGAAAATTTGTTGCTTCAATTCGTAAATCGTCCGGATAAAAATAATAAAAAAGGGACCGTTCGCAATTTGTTTCCCATTTCACACAAATTACAACTAATTATTATATTTTATTTTTGAAAGTTTGCAAAATAACAAAAAACAGATGTTTTTTTTTTAAAGCAAAAAACTTTTATTTATTTATTTAGATGTATGTAGTGATTTGATTCTAATCTTTGATTACAACCGTAAGGGTAACATGTTTCAATTCATTTGATGTAGTCAAAAAAAAAAGATATTCATATATTGTCAAAAAAAAAAGATATTCATATAAAATTATAGAGAGAAAATCATTGCAATTTACTGCAAAATCGTTATATTTTGTTTTAATTATATTTATTTTTAATCAAATAGGGTTTTAAAGTTTTTTCAATATTCAAAATGTTAGACAAAATATTAATAGACCTCTCTCTCCTTCCTCGCACCTTCATCACATTGGCTTGTGTACAAAGCCTCTTGACTCTTTGACTACTCTTCCTCCTCCCACTATGCATTTTCTCCCCTGCTATTTCCATTCTCTATCCCGATCGAAAAATTCGCCTGATTTCGATCGGATAATCCCAGAATGGAGCCAGATCTTCACGATCAGCAGCAACAGCGAGTCCTCAGTGTAGTCATAATCACTCTCCCACCTTCTGATGATCCTTCACAAGGCAAAACGATCTCTGCTTTCACCCTCACTGACCACGATTACCCACCCGAAATCCGCCCCGAGGACGAGCGAAACCCGGGTTTTCAACCCGACCCGCTTCACCAAAACCCGGATTCCGGACTCTGGTTCTCGGATCTTTCAGTGAGCTCGCCGAGATTAGTGCTGGGTCTTCTCGGAATTTCGCTGCCGAGATTAGTGCTGGGTCTTCTCGGAATTTCACTTCTCGCTATTGCTTTCTACGGCTCTGTTTTCCCCAACACCGTTCAGATGTTTAGGATTTCTGACGAGAGGGACCGTGATAAGGATAATCGCCGCGAAATGACGTCGTTTGTTTTCCCTGTGTACCATAAATTGAGAGCTCGAGAGATCCCTGAGCGGAACTTAGCGGAAGCTTTGGGTGTAGTAGAGGATGGAATCTTTGTGGAATCAATTGATCAGGAGCTGGTCAACCCTGTAAAAGTCAACGGTGTTTTCTCTTCAAGTTCTTCTTCCTCCGCTACGATTTTTCCAGTCGGCGGCAATGTGTATCCAGATGGGTATGGTGTTGCATGTTACACTTAAAAAATCTGAATGTTGGTTTGTTACTTAAAGCACAAGAAAACAAAGCTTTGTCTTTTGTCCCTCTGGTTGTTGCAGGCTCTACTTCACACGGATTCTTGTTGGAAACCCTGAAAAAGATGGACACTACTTTCATCTTGATATCGATACTGGAAGTGACTTGACTTGGATACAGTGTGATGCGCCTTGTACTAGTTGCGCCAAGGTAATGATCCAGTTTTTTGAGATTTTAGGAGATTTTCTCTGTGAAATTTTTGATGAACGTTGTGGGTTTTGGTGGGATTTAGGGAGCAAATCAACTGTACAAGCCAAGGAAAGATAAGTTAGTGGGATCTGCAGAACACTTATGCGTAGAAGTCCAAAAGAATCAAGTGACAGAACATTGTGAGAGTTGTCAACAATGTGACTACGAGATTGAGTATGCTGATCTTAGCTCTTCCCTCGGAGTTCTCACCAAAGATGAGTTTCATCTCAAACTCCACAACGGATCACTTGCCGAGTTGGATATAGTTTTCGGGTAAACCATCACTCCCATTAACAATTTTTGATTTTGTTACGGAATATCTGAGTGTTTCTTGTTATGACTTTGGCTTTTGTGACTGGAACTTTAAGGTGCGGATATGATCAGCAAGGCCTACTGTTAAACACTCTGCTAAAGACAGACGGGATCCTCGGTCTAAGCAAAGCTAAAATTAGCTTACCTTCTCAGCTTGCAAGCCGAGGTATCATCAGCAATGTAGTTGGCCATTGTCTTGCCCCTGATTTAAACGGCGAAGGGTATATCTTCATGGGCAGTGATTTGGTTCCATTACACGGTATGACATGGGTTCCTATGCTTCACCATTCTCACCTGTAAGTGCACACGGTAATCGAAAACTTCGAATCTTGGTAAATTCTTTGGTGTATCTTAGCTTAGAATCGCCAAACTTGGATGTTTATTCGAACTTTTTTTTGGTATATTCCCAAAAGTTTCAATCTTTGTTCACTTACATATTCAAACCAAATTTTATTTCAGGGAAGTTTATCAGATACAAGTTACAAAGATGAGCTACGGGAATGGTATCAGCTTAGATGGCGAAAATGGGAGAGTAGGGAAAGTCTTATTTGATACAGGAAGCTCTTATGCATACTTCCCTAACAAGGCTTACTCTCAGTTAGTCACATCAGTAAGTAATCACATCCAGAAACTTATCAGCCTTTTTCTTAGATGAAACTCTTCTTCTGTTCAATGATGTTGTATGATCTTTGTGTGTGCAAAGCTTCAAGAAGTTGCTGGGTCAGAATTAAAACGCGACGAATCAGACAAAACACTGCCTATCTGTTGGCGAGCTAGCTTCCTGATCAGGTTACTTTCAGAACATTTAAATTTTTCGAGAAACCAATTTGAATCAAAGATGAAATTTTGAAAAGTTAATAATGTGTTTTGTTTTCGATATATGCAGTTCCTTATCGGATGTTAAGCGGTTCTTCAGACCAATAACCCTCCAAATAGGGAGCAAATGGTGGATCATATCAAGAAAGCTTTTGATTCAGCCCGAGGATTACTTGATCATCAGCGTAAGCACTATAAAAGCTCTCACCATTGCCATTTTGCTTCGATTTTGATTTGGCTTTAATTTATTTGAGCTTCTTTACATGATTTATGATGCAGAACAAAGGAAATGTATGTCTTGGGATATTAGATGGAAGCAGTGTTCATGATGGTTCCACCATTATTCTTGGAGGTAAAGAAAAAAAAAACACATTTATTTGTAAACCCAATTTTCTTGTCGGAATCACAATAACTAAACATGGAACTTCTCATTCTTGTAGACATATCGATGCGTGGACACCTGATCGTGTACGACAATGTGAAACGGAGAATCGGATGGATGAAATCAGATTGCGTTCGGCCTCGTGAATCTGATCACAGTTTATCTTTTTTACAAGGGTGAAGATTCGCACTTCTTGCATATGTGTTTTGTATAAACTCGACACTTACATGCAGAGTGTTTAATATTAGTGTGTGTAATTAGGTGTAAATCACAACACTCTAATATAAAAAGAAAAGAAAGAGATTAATCAACTTAAGAATAGAAAAGAAAAGAAAAGAAAATACAAAGATTAATCATCATATCAAAATCCTGTACGAACTAAAATGATTGATATACACCGGAATAATAAATTTTATACTAATCAAAAAGTCTTTTTTTTTTTTCTTAGTGTCTATAGAAAGATAAGTTTGAAAAGAAAAGTCATTTTGTTCATTGTCATCTTCTACAATAAGAATTGCGGCTAAACAAACAAAATCACTCTCCAATTTTCTTAGGTAACCAATATATAACAATTTTGAAAAGAGTACAAATTGAGAACCTGAAACTAATCTACGTCAAAGTCAAATCCAATAAAGGTAAAAAATAAAAATAAAAAAAAAAGTCAAATCCAATATGAGATGCGATGTTCAATTCCACAACTCCAAAAAATTCCAGACTCTCTACACCACATGAGAATATGACCGATCGTAAAGTATCTACACCACGAACAGAGAAAACAATATGGACAGAAAGAGGCTAAAGTTATATCAAAGGAACAAGTGACTATGTTATAAGTTTATCTCGCATGTACCCAATCAATTCTGCAACATGTCCACTAAGTTTCAACGGATTCCAGAATGAAAAAGAAAGACTAAACTAGCAACAGATTGCAGAATGAATAAGAGAGACTAAACTGACAAACTCAAGAAATAGGACATGGACATTTACCATTTGCTTTGCTTTTTGTTGCGAATGAAGTCTCGAGAGTAGAACATGGGACAGACAAAGTCTGTGATGAGTGGCTTTCAAAGATGCACAGAAACACAGTTCTGGTACACTATACAACCTGTACTTTCCATCCAACCCTTCAAGCACTCTCACTGAGCTCACAAAATCGACACAGACATGTGCCCAACAAAGACCTACATATACAAAAATCATTAGATAATAATGATATTAAACATCCGTTAACCTAACTAGAAATTTTAAGCGAGTTGAACAAAAAGAAAAGTGACTTACTGTGTTCATACCGGTGTCGAACCCATCTACTATTTTCTCTCCCCACTTGGCACCGAGATTCTTTGGCAAAGACTTATTCTAAAATCAGAAGTAGAAATGAGCGTGTTTTCAAAAATGTACAATTTTTTCACACTATAATATTTTGTGCTCTCTATCCAATTCTTTAATCATTCTCACCAAGCTCACAAAATCTACGGTGGGAAAAACCATTATATATTGATACAAAGCCTATATTAATCTATCTGAAAATTTAAGCGACATACTATGATGAACTAAAAATTGCGACATATGGTATGTATACTAGTTTCAAATCGGTCTCTGGTTTTCGGCGGTGAATCGAGGTATAAGAAGAACTAAGAAGAGAGATCCGTGGGAGCGATGTTTCAACTATCACGTATGATTTCAGGAGATTAATAGAGAAAAAGCAGACGTACACTGCTTCCATTAATTGTGTTTAATTAGAGTTTCTTAACTCTGTTTTTACTCTCACTAGGAAGAGGTAACCTTGCGCGCAAAACTGAAATCCATTTTACGAAAATTAATTACAATTTTATATAATTTATATTTAAATGAAATGCTCTATCAATTATCATTTTATCTATAAATTAGTCCTCTTTAGTGTTTTGCTTTTGGTTCATATATGTATTGTATATCTATTATATAAAGATTCAGTTTGTCTCACAAGAATCTGACACGTCAGCATCTACCTTTCTGACACATCAGTCTAGATTTTTTTTTTAATTTATCATTTAATTAAAATAAAAATAAAAAACACACATTTTGCCAAAGACGACGACTTCTCGCACTTTTTTCCGAAGCGTTCTTCTTCTTTCCTTACTAAAGCCATGGATTCTTCCGAAGCGTCGTTCTTCTTCTTTCATTACCAATTCCTCAGCTTTCTCAGAAGATTGTAAACCGGGTGTTTGTTCAAAGTAAATCTATGAAGATCTTTCAGTTGATTGAAGCGGTGTATGAAGATTGCAGCCAAATCGAGATGGCAAAATTGGTGTCTTCAAAGTAGATCTATGAAGATGTTGCAGTCGATGGAAAAAAAAAGGTTCTCATTTCACTGATTAGAGTCTTCGTTTTATAAGAAGTATAATTTTTTGCCCTAACCCAAAAAACATAACAGAGAGAGGCGGAGAGGAGAAGGAGACGGTGAGAAGCCATGGTCTCGCTGAAAGCCCAGAAGCGGGTCGCCGCATCCATAATGAAATGCGGGATGGGAAAAGTGTGGCTTCATCCCAATGAATCTTCCGATATCTCCATGGCCAAATCCAGTAAGATATATTTTTTTTTTACGCTCTCCTGGTCGGTTTTTAATACATCGGAGCTTTATTGTTTGAGTTTTATAGAAATTGTGTCCTTGGGATGAATTGTACTATTGTTTTACATGCAATTCTTTTGTATGAAATCTGATTTATGTTCTCATTTGATCTGTTTCCTATACCAATAAATTTCAAGGAGTAAAATTTCATGATTAGTTCTCTCGCAAACGGCTGCGAAACACGTAGCTTTGGCCATTTAAGAATTGGCTTATCATAATTAATCTATGCTTATTTTGAGTACATAAGACCCCTTTAGATCAAATTAAGTTTCTTCTCTTGATGTAGTAATATCTCATTACTGTTTCTCTGTGATTTCCTTGATATATCGTATCTATAAACATGGTTTTTTTCCAGACTATCATGGAAGTAGGAGAGGTCATCCAGTTTTATGATTCTGATAGGCGTTTTCCCGTTTGGGGTTTTGGAGGAAGAACAGCGTATGGTTCTGTGTCTCATGCTTTTAACTTGAATGGCGCTTCATATGGTCACGAGGTAACTTGCGAGACAAAACTGATTATTGGTAGTGCTGGTGTATATTATTATAAATAGATTAGAAGAAAAAATTCTCTTTGCTTATTTCACAACCAAAAAGGTTGCATTCTCGAAATTACATGTTAAGTGTCACAGAGCTTTATATAATTCCCTTTTCCATCTTCAGGTTGTAGGAGTTGAAGGAATAATGGCAGCTTATGCTAGTGCTCTTCGCAAGGCTGCTCATATTGTCGACAAGGCTGCTCATATTGCTAATAAAATGCAAACCCGCCTAAATACCCGGGTCATCATCTAGTATTGTATTAAAGAGAAGGATTAGACCTTTTGTGGAAAGTTCACAACTTCTTTTGCTATTGATTAGTTTCTATTTATACTAACTGAATGACTAACCGATACAAATCCACATTGTATTTTTTTTTTCCTTAATTAAAGGAACCCTTTTTCATTACATCAAAAATATGAGAATTTCGTGTGCATTCATATCATTACAGAATTACAAGGAAAGAACCATATATTAAAAGAAATTACTTGAATATTTATATATATATATATATATATATTTTTTTTTTTTTTTGGTTAAAATGTTAAGTCAAATTACTTGAATATTGAGCGTGTTATTCAACTATACGATTCCTCCCATCAAGCTAATATAGTATATATTAACAAAGATGAACCACACTACCTTTATTAATCACCAGCAGTTGCACTTCCCAACAAAAACAATTCTCTAATTCTAGTCTATTTTTTCTTTATTAATCAGAATTTCTAGTCGTCTTAAAGGGGAAAACAACACATATAATTAAAAAACCCGTTTTTAAATATATTTTTAGTGATGGTTTTAATTTGTTTACGGCTTTCTACAAGTAATAGAGGCGTGCATGCACTCTAGGCTCCGTTTTTTTTTTTTATATCCACTCTTTAAACTATCGTGTTGGCCAAGGCAAACTCTTTAGGAATTCGTCCTCTAACCCACCACGAGATGGTTAATCTCCTTCACATCGTCGGAATCTCCATGCCTCTGGATGGAAACCGAGTCCGGTATCGAAGTTCTCTCGTGGAGGATTACGACGAGATGAAGGAATCTGATCGTAGGAGATTGTGACTTGTGAGAATAGGATCATTTTTGCTATATCCGAGACATCAGACAAGTACGTGGCCAGCTTCCACATTCCATTATAGATTTCTTACTTTGTAAACGAAGAGTCCGTTCTTGATTTTTATCGGGGTAAATGGGGTGAAAAGTAGACTTATTGAGTACGTTAAAGGACTTATTGGAGGTAAGACGAATATATATCCTTTCTTCGACGTAAAAGTCGGAGTTCTTCGTGCTCTTCTTGCGTGAATGGACGATGGCACATACATGAGGCTCAAGCTTCATGCATGCGAAGTTGAAAATAGTAACATGATGAAATGGTAAATACTATCATGCAACGGCTCTTGGTACGTTTAGAAATGTTCTCTAGAGAAGTAGTATTTGAATAAAGGTTTTTTTTTTTATGCTATTCAGAAAGCTGCTGTTAAATGCGCATGTGAACCCGTCAAGCAAAACTATATTTTATTTTGTTTTTTCTCTCTTTTTATTGCTTTCTCGCAATCACAATTTATAAATTGTAATTGTGTGACAGAAACTTTGTTTAAGGATTGTTTTCTTAATACAGTTAATCCCTTATCTTTTCGAATTTTAGTACAATATCAGGGGTTCATAAATTAATTTTTCTGTCAATTTTTGAATTAGCTTTGATTTTTTTTTTTATTGTTTTTTTTTGAAAAGCAAACAATATTGGTAAATTCGATTATTAATTGGTTTGTTTTTGGTTCTTCTTTAATTTATATTGAAAAAAAACAAAATATTCGTAGCTAGAGGCATATAGTATAGAGTTTAACTTTAATTTCGATTTAACACGCTATTTTTTTCTGTATGATTATGTGGGCTATTGTTTCTGGTATACGGTCATACGTTACCACCATTAATTGGAATTTGTAAAACTATAATTTCAAGTATTTGAATTTGATCATCTATAATATAATTAAACCGGTTTTGAGTCACAAGGCCCTTTCGTCTCCCTCATGGGAAAATGAAGTAGCGTGCCTCAAAGACCTATTAATGTTTCTATTTTTAAAACGTACAGGTTATTTCAAAGTAACACTAATTAGAAGCAGCAATTGAATGATCTATTTTTATAAAATCACTTGCTCATGTCAATTCAATTCATTTATATAAGTGTATTTACGTTGCATGTTTCATAACAACAATACATGTGACGACATGGCTTCTAGAAATCGACAGCAAAGCAAGTTCGAGGGAATTGAGCCTTAAACGCTCTGATCTGTATGCAACGATAATCTCCGACATGCTAGTTTGTATTATACTCCCTCCCTTCGTTTTATATTAAGTGTCGTTTTGAGCTTATTTTTCTGTTTCAAAATAATTACCGTTTTTATTTTTCAATGCAGATTTATAACAAAATTTCCAGTTTTATCCCTATCTTTTTAGTTTATTAATTACTTATAACAAAATAATATATTAATTAGGAGTAATACAGAAAATTTAATGTTTTTCTTAATCTGTGTGAAATCATGTAAAACGACAATTAAAAAAAAAACAGGGGGAGTAGTATCTACTTTGATCTGTACAATAGTGAAAAGCTAAAAATCAGAGCATTTAAGGCTCAATTCGCTGAGTATGGCTCCGAGCAAAAGAAAGAGAGTTAGCATCTAAAAGAACGAAATAAATCTACTTCCAAACTCTGCGCTAAAGGTGCATAAGGAGAGACCGACCATTACACTCTTGTAAACAAAATAGACATGCAAAGCCAAATGGTTAAGCATGCACGCGATAGCTTGCTGCCCAAGGCAAGCTCCGTAGGGATTTATTCTCTAAGCCACGAGATAGATCTCCATCACATCGCAACGTTGTGAAGGTGTATAACGTAGCGAGAAGCTCAATAGGCGAGGCGACACGAAAGGGAGGACTCTGGCTAAGTGAAGGAAGTTGATCGTGAAAGATTCGATCCGTATTGGGTAACGCCAGAGAAGAGGAGATTCTTGCTATCCGAGACAAGTACGGGCAGATTCTGCACACCCCATATTTCTAATACTGTACATGTAAAGTCAGTTCTTGACTTTTTTCAGAAAGAGGGAGCGAAAGGCAGACTTATCGAGTACGTGGATTTATCGGAGGCGCGCGGGACAAAGATTTATCCTCGATGTAAAGTTGGAGTTCTTCATGCTCTTCTTGCAGGATTAATGGACGATGGTACTGATGTTCAAGCTCCATGCGAGGGTGAAAGCAGTGACTTGAATAGTAAACGTGGTGTGCAAGATGCCACGGTTCTTGATCACGTTGGAGATCCATTGTCTGAGACACGTCCTCGTATGATTAGAAGATTTCGATTACTTCGGAAGGGTTTATGATATTGAGAAGATGAAATTAGTGTGAATGTTGTGAACCTATCAAGAAAATTTACCACTTTCAGGCATGCATGCAATTGAGGGCCGGGCTGCATTATCTCCACACAAGACAAAATCATCCAGTCTCGTCATTTCCTTTTAATCTTCTTTTCTTTCCTTTTTTTGTTTATTTCCCCATTTTCCTTATAATTAATAATTTTACATGGATTCTGGTTGTGGACATGTTCAACAAATCGAGGTTTTGATCGGCACACCGACTTTAAGTGACAATATTCAAAGCTTTACTTTGTCCGATATGCAAAACCTCGGTTACATATCGCACAAAACGGTTAAACTTAAACAGGGACGATTCTGAAATTTATGGGGCTTAATTTTTTTAGAATTGAATGGTAGATAACTCATATATATTTAAAAAAAAAATAATTGGGGGCCAAATATATACATTTTACCATGCAAATTTTGTGGGGGCTTAAAGGCGAATGTTTCATACGGTTATACTCAGGGCCGGCTCTGAACTTAAACGTTCTCGAGTCCTTACCACATTGATCCCTTACAAAGATACGTACGTGATAGCCTGCTGAGCAACGCAAGATTTTCCCTCTAAGCCACGAGGATAGAATCTCCGTCACATCGTCGAAATTTGACATTGCATGAAAACTGAATCCCGTATATTAAAGCCGTCGCTCGTGAAAGTGCAACGTAGAGAGTGATAATAAAAGTGATCCATTTGCAAAGTAGAAGATATAATTAAGTATCATAATTAAAGTAATTTTGTGGTGACTATCTTTCAGTTTTATATATATGGTTGCTTGTGTGTCTGTTTGTAACTGTGTAAGCTCATTATTTCCTATCTTCTCCTCAAGATCTATCTCTCACGGGGTTTATTTATTTATTTAATTGTTCTTCAATCCTCTTACTTGCGGGGCAAGAAATCTCATTCCAAGTTTCTTAATCTTGAGCAATCGAATGTTTTTTTCTTGAATCACCCGCTCGCGTCAATTCCATTCCTATATATATATATATATATATATATATATATATATATATATATATATATATAAGTGTATTTACGTTGCGTGTTACATAACAAAAATATATATGTGACGACGTGTTTTACGCTACAACACAAATTTGACAAAGGGAGAGGAAAAGAAGCTATTTAGTATGCAAAAGGCCCTCATTTATGCAGCTGCTTCTGTACAATAGTGAAAAGCTAAAGATCAGAGCATTTAAGGCTTAATTTGCTGAGTATGGATCCGAGCAAAAGAAAGAGAGTGATACTAGTGTTCGTCTGCGATATATCTCCGGGATAGACCTGTGAAAATGTCCAGCAAAGCAATAGGATATGGCAGCTACTCGAAAGTCAACTAGAGGAAGGGGAATCGTGGTGCTCGAGGCGGATTTGGCTAAGCTCACCGTGATGATCAGGGTTCAAAGCCTCACCATTTATCTCATCTATGCTATATTTAAAGCTAAGACCATTTTCCGTTAACATTTTCCACTAAACGTCTTCATTGATCAATTATTATAAAAAGCCTTTTTGAAACGGTTATTCTTAATTTAAAAATCTTGATAATTAAATTTTTTTAAACACCAACAAACTTAAGATACGTACGGTTCTTTAGAAAAAAAAAAAAATTAAAAAATTAATGACATAACAAGCTTTTGGTAGAGAGACGTTTCTCTACGCAGAGACGTTAGAAACGATTCTCAAGCCACGTGTCACGTTCTGATCCATCCGATTTGTTTGTTTTTTTTTTTTTCATTCGAAATCATTTTTTTTAATTAAAAATAACTTTTTTTTAATATTAAATTTTTTTTAAAAAACCTCTATGCATCTCTGCAATAATGATGCCCTAATATTTTAATATCTTGTATCATCACTGCGTGGAGTAATCGTAATACTTGGCGTGAGCTGGAACAGATCTATTGGAGAAGAGACTATTGATCGGAAGCTGCCAATTATTGTCTCAAAAGGGGAGGAGACTATTTTCATGATAAATTAATGATAGTATTTTAAAGCCAAATATATGGCAAACAAAACAAAAAAAAGTTAATTATTCCTCCCTTTCGCACACTCTTTTTCGCGAAGAATCGCAAAAAGCGAAGTTTCGTTCTGTATACGCTTAAGAGACGATGTTTTAGTTGACGTTGGCACAAAAGTGTGAATACACAAACACATTTACATTTTAAAAAGAAAGAATTATTCAGATATTACACAAAAGTTGGTTTATTACTAGAGTATTATACATTTTTTAAAAATTACTCAAATATTTTGTGTCCTTGTGTAATTACAATTAACACCCTTCATTAATCTGCAATTAAAAATGATTAACCAAAAATTAGTTTAATCCACCTCATTAACATCTAATCCACCTCATTAACTTGAAAAAAAACTAAATCCACGTCAGTTTCGGGAAAAAAACTTCTCTCTCTCTCTCGCCGGCGAAACTTCTCTCTCTCTCTCTCGGCGATTCCGAAGTGGAACCCTAATTCTGCCGTCGTCTCGTCTCTTCCCGGCCGCTTCTCTTATCTCCGTCGCATTTCCTCTCCTTTTTCACGAACTCGAGTGGGAGTGGATTCTTCGTTTTCTCGGCTAAAAATCTCTCCTTTTTCACGAACAAACTTGCTCCGGTAAGTTCGAATTTTTTTTTGAGTTTAACCGTTTAAGTGCATGTGATTCCCATGATTTACACCGTTTTCCGAAAACTATCGCGGTGATATTAAGGATTTTTATCGATGCTTATTACGGCTGATTTTTGCCGTCGTTGATTTACATATGGTGGCTGATTTGTTAGATCTATTCGATTTGGTGTCTGGTTTATCAATGCAAATGTGACTGAGTTTTCTTTTATGTTGCGTCTGAGTTACTGTTTGCTTTACGGCTGATTTATGGTATAACAATGCATGTGGCTGAGTTTGTTTTATGTTGCGGCTGAGTTATGATTTAATTCACGGCTGATTTATGGTTTATCAATGCATATGTGGCTGAGTTTGTTTTATGTTGCGGCTGAGTTATGATTTAATTCACGGCTGATTTATGGTTTATCAATGCATATGTGGTTGAGTTTTGTTTATGTTGCAACTGAGTTATGGTTTGATTTACGGCTGATTTATGGTATAACAATGCATGTGGCTGAGTTTGTTTTATGTTTCGGCTGAGTTATGATTTACTTCACGGCTGATTTATGGTTTATCAATGCATATGTGGCTGAGTTTGTTTTATGTTGCGGCTGAGTTATGATTTACTTCACGGCTGATTTATGGTTTATCAATGCATATGTGGCTGAGTTTGTTTTATGTTGCGGCTGAGTTACGGTTTCTCAAGTTTCTTCTGCTCCAAATCCAGAATTGAGGATCCAATCACATATGCATATAAATAATTTGTTTCTGCTGATTAATGGTTTTATTTTGTTTTTCGACTAGATGGATTTAAATTCGGGCTCCTCTAGTAACAATAGGAGCATAACTTTCGGCGGTCTTAAATTGTGTGATTGTCGATTGCCTGCAAAAAATTTCACATCCTGGACAGATAAAAACCCGGGTCGAAGGTTCTTGGGCTATGAATTGTACAAGGTATGGAGAATAACGAGTGATTGTGTGGATCATATTTGATTGTTTAAAAATCTTATTTGTGTGTCTTTAGGAGGGTGGGACAGCTCACTGCAAATACTTTAGGTGGTTTGATGAAGAAGAGGTGAAAGGATGGCCAAAAAGAGCATTGATCCAAGCTCGAGATGAAATCCGGGAGAAGAAAAATGTGATCGATCAACTAAGTACAACAATTGTGGAGCTTCGTAGAGAATTGGAGAAGCATGAGGTGGAGAAACAACGATTTGAATTTGGATGGAAAGCAAAGATCTTGAAGTTTTTCTGTATCGGCAATGCATAAGTAGATGCAAAAGTAGATGTTCTGTTCGCCTTTTGTGTTTGGATTGTAAGGACATCCCTTGTATGATTCATGACTATTTGTGTTTGACTAAGATGTTGTGTTGATAAGATCCAAAAAAAAACTTAAATGCAAATCATTATATAACTTGCAATCCTTAATGTAAGTTTGTCTAGGAATGGAATCTAAGTATAGCTTCACTATGTATGGGTATAGGGTTTGAGATTTCGTTTTGTTGGATAAGTTTTAAATGGTACAAACAAGAGCTAATTACATAATCATTCGGTAAAGTGAATAAAAATGTTAATTACAACTTATTAAAGTGGTTTAATTACATGAATAAATATTCACATCTGCCATATTCGTGGTTTGGCCGAGTTATGCCATATTCGTGGTTTGGCCGAGTTATGCCATATTCGTGGTGGCTGAGTTATTTTAACGACATGGCTGACTTAAAGCAGATTCATTCGCGGTTTGGCTGAGTTATTCTTTTAATTAAAAAATGATTAAGGAAAAATTAGTTTAATCCACGTCATTAATCCACAACAGTTATGTCATTAATGATCAAAAGCGAGGGAAACTGAATCGTTCTCTTTTTGCTCGAACGGAAAAAAAACCCGCTCTCTCTCTCTCGGCGATTCCGAAGTCGAACCCTAATTTCGCCGTCGTAGCGTCTCTTCCGGCGGCTTCTCTTTTCTCCGTCGCATTTCGTCTCCTTTTGACGAACTCGAGCGGGGAGTCTTCGTATTTTCATTGCTAAAAATCTCTCCTTTTTTCAACAAACTTGCTCCGGTAAGTTCGAATCTTTTTTTTTGAGTTTAACCGCTAACTCAGCAAGTGATTTCCGTGATTTAAACCGTTTTCCGAAAACTATCGCGGTGATATTAAGGGTTTTTATCGATGCTTATTACGGCTGATTTTCGCCGTCGTTGTGGTTGGTTGATTTGTTAGATCTATTCGAATTGGTGTCTGAGTTTGTTTTATGTTCCGACTGAGTTACTGATTGCTTTACGGGTGATTTATGGTTTATCAATGCATTTGTGGCTGAGTTTGTTTGTTTATGTTGCGACTGAGTTACGGTTTGCTTTACGGCTGATTTATGGTTTATCAATGCATTGGTGGCTGAGTTTGTTTTATGTTGCGGCTGAGTTATGATTTACATTACGGCTGATGTATGGTTTATCAATGCATTTGTGGCTGAGTTTGTTTGTTTATGGTGTGGCTGAGTTATGATTTATACTCTGTTATCAGATGGCCAACGTTATTTCTGAAGAACAAGCAAGGGATTACCCTCCAAGACTTTACGCAGAAGGGGAGTCTAATCTGGAGAATAGATCCATTAACCACAATTTTAAGATGGCAGATCTCCCTGGGATTAAAGAATCAATAGGTGGAGATGCGTGGGTGCAAATGAAGGAGTTACCTATTGGAATAGTTGCTAAGCTATCTGACAGCCATTTCACGTGGTCTGGTAAGACTGTACACTATCTTCTATGTAGACAGTTGAGAATACATAAGAAGGAGATTTGGTGTCTCGTCGGTGGTCAACCTATCAGGTTTGGCTTGAATGAATTTGGTCGTATCACGGGTTTAAACACAGATCCAATGCCTACAGAGATGTTTGAACCTGAAGCTGACTACAGAACGTTCTTCAGAGAATTGAATGTGCCTGGTGGGGAAGGACCAAAGTTAGATGAACTTAGGGCAGGATTATCAGTGTGCCGGACATGGCCTCCTCAAAAGCGTAAATGGTTGGGGCTGTTGCTTCTTCAAGCCATTGGTATTTATGGATTGCATCATAATTCTAGAATACCATTCGAAAGTGCAAAAAGAGTTTTTGATGATGAAGCCATGAAGACTTATCCATGGGGTCGGTCAGCATTTGAAGCTCTTGTTGATTCTATAAAGATGTTGAGTCCTATAGGAAAGTCGTACACCATTAGTGGTATGGTTTACGTGTTACAGGCTTGGGCGTATGATTCAGTCAAATGCTTTGGAGACCGATTTGGGAACATAGTCAATAATGATGAGATACCGTTGTTTCGATGGGGTGGAAACCGTACACGTTCAACAATGGAATCGACCATTGCTGAAGAGATCAGAACGTATGGTGAGGTAAGGTTCTGGCTGTGTTATGATAGTTAATGGCTGAGTTATGTTTTAATAATGGCTGAGTTATAGTTTAGTGATGGTTGAGTTACAATTTGGCTGAGTTATAGTTTAGTGATGGCTGAGTTATACCTATTGATGTCTGAGTTATACCTATTGATGATTGAGTTAAAACTTACTGATGGGTTTCATAATCTCTTATGTTATAGGTGCGTGTGAGTAAAATGGTTATGAAGGATGATGTAAGAGAGCTATTTCATACGTGGCCAGATCAAGCAGAAGACCCAGCACTTGAACACTTGATCCAAGACATACATGAGGATAAGTTTGTCAAAGGTTTTTGGGATGTGAAGAGGAATGAGAAGAAGAAAAAAGTAAATGCTAAAGCAGCGGTTGAGTCTGAATCTCCCGCAAAGAAGCAGAAAGTCCAGAAGGTCTCAAAAACCATGGATGAGGGTGAGGGTGCTGAATCTGGTGAAGGAGATGCACATAACAAGAAGAAGAAGAAGATAGAATCAAAGGTAAGTGATATGGTATATAGTGAGTATATATTTTAGATACCGTTTAGTTAGCTTGTTTATGCGTTTTTGTGTATGTGTTGCAGGTTGTTTGTGAGGAGGACGATGTGTCGGTAAGAACAATCGTGGATATGGTGTCTAAATTAAACTCAAGGTTCGACACCGTTGATAGAAACATTGGAGAAATGTCTTCAAATCTGGAGAAGGTGATTGGAGATAGAGTAGAAGCGAGGATGGATGCAAGGTTTCTCCCAAGGATGACTGGCGTTGAAATCAGGTTTGGATCTATTGAGGATGAATTCAAATAGATTAAAGAGCACCTGAATGCCATGGGGGTAGGGCAAACTGACCAAAACGATGAAGTCTCAAATTTCATAATTAAGGATCTGATCCATCAGAATAAGCCACAACTACCGACACCTGCAGTTCCACGGAAACCGCCACAAAACCAGTCTGTTACTAGTCCTATGGTGACGCAGCGTACGAAACCGGTTGCAGCTCAATCAAGGGATTTAATCTCTTGAGACCTGCCTTTGCTCAATCAAGAGGTTCGATAGAAACTCTTGAGACCAAACTTCCTGTGTTGACGACGTTAATCGAGCCAAGACAAGGGATAAGAGAAAACTCTTTTATTAACTTTCAAAAACTGATTCATAACCAAACCTAAAGCAATGCTTATATAGCCTTAAACTCAATCACAAGTCGATTGAGAAAAGGAAACTTTCTTGTTTTGATAAATTGAAGATTTATCTAAACATAAAATAAAGGCAATAATTAAAACACCAAAACCGACCTAAAACCAAAGCTTCTAAGATGTTCTTCTTGCTTCTTCCATGATGTTGCTACATCAGGTCCCCCATGGTTAGAAAGATTCGACCTCGAATCGTTGACAAGGTCATCAGCTGGCAGGAAACGAGACAGATAGCGAACATTGAAAACATCCGAGGTTGAAATATCCGATGGCAATTCTAACCTGTACGCGTTATCATTGATGCGTTCAAGTACTTTTAAAGGACCAATCTTCTTAGCCTTAAGCTTATTATACGCATGAGCGGGCATACGATCGCGAGTCAAAACCGCCCAGACGAGATCACCTTCTTGAAAGACCAAACGGCGTCGTCGTGAGTCCACAGACGCTTTGTATTTCGTAACAGAGGTGCCCAAATTTTGTATGGTCTGTTCATGTACTTCAACAAGCGACTCCACAAACGCAGCAGCATCCCCATGAAGACGGGTGCGATCAGGAAGAGTGGTTAGATCAACAGGAGCTCGAGGGACCATACCATAAATGACTTGAAAGGGACTGAAACCCGAATTGCGGTTGATAGCGTGATTGTGAGCAAACTCAGCCTGTGGTAAACGAGAATCCCACGATTTAATGGCATCACCAACGAGGCAACGTAAAAGGTTCCCCAACGAACGATTGACGACTTCAGTTTGACCATCTGTCTGCGGATGATAGGCGGAACTCATATCAAGACTAGTATCAAGAAGCTTCCAAAGAGAACGCCAGAAATGTCCAAGGAAGCGAGAATCTCTATCCGACACAATAGACGAAGGAAGTCCATGTAAACGATAAATCTCCCGAAAGAATAAGGTAGCGACTTGGACGGCATGCGTCGTTTTCTTGCAACGGATAAAATGCACCATTTTTGAGAAACGATCAACAACAACGAAGATTGAGTGGAACCCGCGCTGTGTACGAAGAAGACCAACCACAAAATCCATGCTTATATCAGTCCACGGTTGTGTTGGAATAGGCAAAGGCAAATACAAACCAGCGTTGGACGCATGACCCTTAGACCGTTGACAGGTTACACACCACTCAACAAACCGCTCAACATCCTTACGCAACGAGGGCCAAAAGTATGACGCTGAAACAAGCTGGAGTGTTCGATCACGACCAACATGACCTTCACGATGAAGCTCCGAGATCAGTTTTAAACGCAGGCTGCATTCGGGTATACAAAGCCGATTATCTCTAAAAAGAAACCCCTCCTGAAGTGAGTAAGTCGTCGAAAGACCAGCTGTAACATCTTCTAAGATGCGACCAAAAAACAGATCCGAGGAATAGAGATCAACAAAGGTGCCAAACCCGGGAACAGAGGTATGTAGGACGGTGAGGAGAAACTGTCTGCGACTTAAAGCATCGGCAACACGATTAGACGTACCCGAAGTATGCTTAATGACGAATGTAAATTGTTGTAGATAAGCTATCCACGATGCATGACGAGACGAGACCTTCCCTTGTGTGCTAAGGTGCTTAAGAGCATCATGGTCCGTATAAAGGACAAACTCTTTATGGAAAAGATAATGACGCCAATGCTTGATTGCTTGCACAATAGCGTAGAACTCAATATCATAAGTACTGTACCGAAAACGAGCACCTGCCAACTTCTCACTGAAGAAAGCGATTGGACGATTACGCTGACTCAAGACAGCTCCAATTCCCATTTTAGAAGCATCACAATGCAATTCAAAGACAGCCGTGAAATCCGGGAGTGCCAAAATAGGAGCGGAACACAACTTGTCTTTAATCACACGAAAGGCTTTGTCCGCTTGTGACGTCACACAAAACGGCCATCGCGAATACAATCAGTTATAGGAGCCATGAGACTGCTAAACTGTGACACAAAACGACGGTAAAATGACGCTAGGCCATGAAAACTACGTGTCTCTGTAATAGTACTTGGCGTAGGCCATGACTGAATAGCTTCCACTTTGGCTGGATCCACGGCTAAGCCTCGGGAAGAGACAATATATCCAAGAAAGTGGACCTGAGGCGTACCAAATTCACACTTCTTTATACTTGCATAAAATTTATCGCGACGCAGAACGGCTAAGACGTCACCGAGATGGTTGATATGATCGGTCAATGACGAACTAAAGATTAGTATATCATCGAAGTATACGACCACAAACTTACCAATGAAAGGCCGCAAGGCTTGATTCATCACTCTCATAAACGTGCTTGGCGCGTTAGACAAACCAAACGGCATTACCAGCCACTCGAAGAGACCTTCACGCGTCTTGAATGCGGTCTTCCACTCATCACCGAGATTGATTTGGATCTGATGGTAACCACTTTTCAGGTCTAACTTGGAAAAGATAGAGGCTACCCCAATTTGGTCCAAAAGATCATCCAATCGAGGAATAGGAAACCGATAACGGACCGTGATCTTGTTGATTGCTCTACTATCCACACACATCCGCCAAGAGCCGTCTTTATTTGGAATAAGCAATGCCGGAACAGCACAAGGACTTAAACTTTCACGTAGAAATCCTTTGGAAACAAGGTCTTCAACTTGCCGTCGTAATTCTTCATGCTCGCCTGGGCTCATTCGATAATGAGGACGGTTAGGTAGGGCGGCGTCCGGAACCAAGTCAATACGATGTTGGATGTCCCGTAGAGGAGGCAACTCTGGAGGTAGATCACTCGGAAAAACGTCTGCGAACTCGTCAATCACATTTGAAAATTCAGGGGATATTGAAGTTTGACCCTTTGATATGACCGGAGTGGAGACAAGAACAAACATAAACCCAGCTTCACGGAATGCAAGTTCAAACTTTTTGTGTCTAAGGAGGAGGACAGGGCTTGGTGAGGGTTTCGTTGGAGGTGAAGGAGTTAATACGAGCTTGCGATTGTTGAATTGAAAGCTATAAGTATTGAGGAATCCATCATGAAGAACTTTCCTATCGAACTCCCAAGGACGGCCTAACAATAAGTGACAAGCATCCATCGGCACAATGTCACAGTAGACACTATCTTTGTACGAGTCTCCCACAGAAAAAGAAACCAACGCGCGGCGAGTCACCACTAGTTCATTATTCTGTTGCAGCCAGGCCAACTTATAAGGTGTAGGATGCGGTTCATCAGCAAGAGCAAGTTTCGAGACTGCTTCAGAGGATATGACGTTCTCACAACTACCCGAATCAATAATAAAGTTGCAGACTTTACCATTGATAGTACAGCGGGAATGGAAAAGATTATTGCGTTGCGGGAACTGATCTGTCGTGCGAGGCGCAAGACAAGATCGACGTAGCATCAGAAGAGGACCCGAATCTGCAGGAATCTCCTCTGTAGCGTCATCCTCATCAAATACAGGATCCACTTCATCACATAACTCTTCCACAAGTAGTCCACGTCGATTCCGTTTTGGGCAAGCGGATTGTCGATGACCGTCTTCGCCACAAGAGAAACAACGAAACGCACCCGGGCGTTGAGGCTGAGTTTGATCAAGCGGTACAAGTGCAGTCTCAGTTTTCGCAGTTGTGGAATCAGGTGCAGCAGGTGTTGTAAACGTCGGATTAGAACGGGTCGGAAGCGACGAACTCCATGAAAAAGAGGCGCGAGTCTGAGCCTCTATCGTCAACGCTTGTTGATGTGCCTCTGAGACAGACTTAGGACGAAAGAGATTCAGCGTATGCTGAATTTGTTGTCGTAAGCCCCCAATGAAACGAGCTATCAACTGTTGTTCGGAATCGTGAAGGTCCACACGCATAATCAACAAAAAAACTCCGTAGCATAGTCTTCTACTGTCCGTGTACCTTGTCGCAGATTCTGCAACTTCTGAAACATCAGTTGTTCATAGTTGAAGGGCAGGAATGTTTTTTGCATCGCACGTTTTAGCTTCTCCCATGTTGTGATCTTCGTTTTTCCAAGACGCGAGCGAGACGTTTTCAATTGAACCCACCAAGCAGCCGCACGATCACGGAAACGCATGGTAATCATAGGAACACATCGATAAGAGGAACGTGTTTAAATTCCAAAATTTCTTCAACCGTCGCGAACCAATCAAGCAGCTCTTCCGCTACTTGAGTACCTCGATACTTAGGAATTTCGAATTTAAAACCTGTTTCCCATCGATGTATATCATCACCACCATGTTGTATCACCATGTTGTTGTGTTGTTGTTGCTGTTCAGCGAAAGGATTAGCGTCTTCGTCGTTGTCAGATTCGACGAGAACATCGTCGTTTTGAATACCATCTCTGTTTTGGACCTGTGGAGGTGGAGGTCGTTGTTGCACATTCATCGCTGCTATTGCAGCAGTTAAATTCTGCACTTGAGCGTGAAGATCAGCAATAGCTTGTCGGGTGATCTCAGCTTCCGTGAGAGGGATAACTTTCTTCGGTCTCGCCATTGGAAGGAGGAGCGTAGCAAAGCTCTGATACCAACCTGACGCAGCGTACGAAACCGGTTGCAACTCAATCAAGGGATTTAATCTCTTGAGACCTGCCTTTGCTCAATCAAGAGGTTCGATAGAAACTCTTGAGACCAAACTTCCTGTGTTGACGACGTTAATCGAGCCAAGACAAGGGATAAGAGAAAACTCTTTTATTAACTTTCAAAAACTGATTCATAACCAAACCTAAAGCAATGCTTATATAGCCTTAAACTCAATCACAAGTCGATTGAGAAAAGGAAACTTTCTTGTTTTGATAAATTGAAGATTTATCTAAACATAAAATAAAGGCAATAATTAAAACACCAAAACCGACCTAAAACCAAAGCCTCTAAGATGTTCTTCTTGCTTCTTTCACGATGTTGCTACATCATATGGTAAGCTATCAGTGGCATACATACAGCTGATTTATCAATACTTTGTGGTTTAATGTATAGCTGAGTTGTCGTAACTTTGTGGCTGAGTTATCGTTATCTAATTTTATTCGCTCTGTTATACAGCCGAAGAATGTTGTCGACGTAGAGAAGGACAGTGGTGTTGGTGGGGTCAATAAGAATCTGTATAAGGAATTTGTTAAGGCCACTGATGGAAAAGAGAATCATGTAGATTTCGTTGAGCAGTCTCATGATGCTAATAGACTACGCCCCAAAAATAAAAATAACAAAGCGTCCAAAGAAGCACAGGTACAGATGCCGGCCAAAGATAATAAGCCAAAGGGTAGAGGTAGAAAGGATAAAACGGTGGTCAAAGAAGAAGTGGTACAGAAGACAGCAGCCGAAGAGAAGCAGCCAAATAAAAGAGGTAGAAAGCCTTCGACGGTGACAAAGCTTAAAATAAAACCACTTTCTACGATAAAAGCAGATGAAGTCATGAAAGAAGTTGACAATAACGAGCCGAAGGAAGGTGAAAATGAAGTATGGGATGTCACAGAACAGTTTATCGCTGATAACAGACGCATGTTGCCTGAGTCTGATGATGATGATGAGGAAAAGATTAAGATGGATAGAATTAAAGCTTTAAGAACGAAGAGTGCATTGAATCCACAACAAGATCATCCATAAAGGGATTTTCCTTATATTGGAGACAACGGACTGACGTGCATGAGGAAGAATTGTGTACCTTCACCTGGAATATATGATCCTCTAGCACCGGTTGATCCGACCAAATGGCAGAAACTTAAGGATTACCTAAAACCATTGGAGTATGACCCTTTAGACCTTATTAACTTGTTAATTACAGCTTGTTAACACTATTTGTGTATATTAACTTGTGTTTATCTGTTAGGAATATCCCATTGGGCAGGGCAACA
>JAHZTW010000003.1:70215763-70251363 GCA_020283515.1 Alliaria petiolata | reverse complement strand
AGTTATGATATGTTGCGGCTGAGTTATGATACCTTACGACTGAGTTATGATATGTTACGGCTGAGTTATGATACTTCATATAAACATAAAACACATAAACCAACAGTCATGTTCGATATTACCATATAGGGAAAAGAAAATACATGCCAACAATACTACGTCGGACAAGTTTTCGCATTATGCCCAAATTGTTTACATCGAGAACATGCGTGTTGCTTCCTAGGGCGTTTATTTCCAAAGGCAACTTCCAAAGATGATTTAATCCTAATTTTCTTGGGCCTTCCTGGCTGGCTTACAACAATCGGAGGCAAGCACGGTTGGATAGTTTCAGGAACATGTAGCGCTGTATCTGAAGGCATGATTGAATCGGCATATGCGTTAACCAAATAGCCGCTCTTATAGTAAGGACTGCACAGGGATATACGAGACACACCCATATGCTCTGCAGCGATTGCATGGACGCATGGTATTTTTTCGTGGTCGAAACAACGGCATGTGCATCTTTTTGCATCCACATTTACAACATGCAAATATCTTCCATATGTTACCTCTACACGTAAAGCATCAATCGTTTGTACATCCATAAGTCTTGCTGCGGTTAAGGCTGATTTATAAAAAATAATGTCTGGTTTATGAGCATTTGACGACTGACTTATGTAAACGATTACAGCTGAGTTACCTGTAACAGTTTTTCAACACCTCGTGAGAGCGTTGTTAGCAGCGACTTCGCATCCTCTCTCCGTTCGGCAAACCATCTGGTCATCATAGTCCGTATCGATTCTAACAGTCGAACTATGGGAAGACTTCTAGCATTTGACAGTGCTTTGTTCATTGATTCCGCAATATTGGTAGTCATTAAATTATACCTTTCACCCGGGAAATGAACACGCGTCCACATTCGGACACCAGCTCTTTCGAGGTATCCATGTAGTTCAGGATGAAGCGTTTCAATCTCATTCAACGCCTCAGTAAAATCAGCCAGCCTAAAACACCTTGCCTCTTTTTTCACCAAGGAGAATAAATGTTTTCCTTTGAATTTCACCAAAATGTTCTTATACAAATGGTAAGTGCAAATTCCACGAGAAGCCAATGGATACACATTACCAATTGATTTCCCTATTGACTTATGTCTGTCCGAGATTATCGCAAGATCCTTATCGTCAGAAATAACAACTTTCAGTTGCGTAAAAAACCAACGCCAAGAATCATCATTTTCAGTGTCAACAACACCGAACGCTATTGGGAAAATCTGAAAATTACCATCCTGAGCTAGGGCTGTTAGAAGCGTCCCTTTGTAACTACCATGGAGAAAAGTACCGTCGACAACAACAACTTTGCGCATAAAAGGAAACCCAGCAACACTCGCACCAAAAGCAATGAACACATACTTGAATCTTCCACACTCATCAATTTGAAGACACGTAACTGTACCCGGATTTGCCCGTCTTATCATGTATAGGTAAGAAGGCAATTCTTTAAAACTATTCTCAGGAGTCCCCAGATCGATCTGCCTTGCAAACTTTAGCGTCCCATGTGACTTCCAATAATCCATCTGTCGACACCAACATATTAATAAATCAGCCGAAATGAGAATAACTCAGCCATAATATATCTATAACTCAGCCGTAAACAACCTATAAATCAGCCGTAAACAATCCATAAGTCAGTCAGAATGTATTAATAAATCAGCCGAAATGAGAATAACCCAGCCATAACGTCATGATAAATCAGCCGTCAATAACCTATAACTCAGTCGGAGTGTATTAATAACTCAGCCGAAATGAGAATAACCAAGCCGTAACGTAATGATATTTCACACATAATATATGAATAAGTCAGCCATAAAACAATCTATAAGTCAGCCGTAAACAATCTATTACCTTTATGCTAAAATGCTTATTGATAATTATTCCGACACTGCGAGGTTTAACGGTCGGACCAACGTCACCAAGAAAGTCCCTGTAAAGAGCTCCCAAAATATCAGGTGTTGCTTGTCGTGATCGATTAGAACGTTCCGTCACAGAACATGTGTGTTCCGAATCGTATATACGAGCATAGAAATGCGACTCATCCCCTTGTTTAGATGCACGAACTCTCCAACGACATCCATCCACCCAGCAAGTCATAATCACTGTACTCGGATTTGATACTGGTACATCAAAATCAAATCCATCCCTTACCGAAAGAAGTTTCAGTCGTTTCTCCAACTCGTCTTTGCTCCCGTATCGTTGTCCTACAGCGAGGTTTAGCGAAGACATCTCCAACCTTAATGCCTCCGAGTTCCCAATCGATCCGGTCGTTTCAATGTTCTGAGGTCTCTTCTTAGGAGGCAGAGTCGGTGAATCTTCGTCTTTCTGAGGCTCGCCGTATACAGTGAAGTTGTCATCATCATATGACGCACCATCGGAGTCGTCGAAAACATCAAATCGGCTTGAAAATTCATCATCTTCTTCTTCGTCATCTGCTTCTTCGACATCTTCAACGTCTTCTTCGCCTCTGTTTTTACTATAATCATAATAGAAACCATCAAATCCCCCACCGTAATCTTCGTATCTAGATTCAACTTTTGAGTCAGAAGGCCGTTTCATCCTTCCTCTCGATCCATCATTCCGACTAATTTCGGTAGACTATATCTCCGTAAACTCCACACTGAGACGTAGCCGATCGATTTTCCATAGGCTTAGAAAATATTGCAACTGTCGATCATTGGAGACATAAACTGGTGGAGTATCATGCGACATATTTTTCATAGCCTTGTTCGAGAACATGTAGCTCAGCTTTACCTGATGGCTCAACTCCTTCAATCCGTAGTCATCGAGAACCAACTTCACAAGCTTGTCGTGTGTTGTTCCGCATCTATCTGCACAACTCTACACCCTCTATCGTCGATGTTAAATACATATTTGTGTTTCTTTACCCAATTACCAGAAACTATAATTACCGAAACCGGATCCATCATATATCGGAGAAAGATGAAAGAAAATGAAGAAGAACGAGGAAGACGATGACGAACAGATCTGTTCATGTGAAGAACAGACATCGACGGCGATAAAAACGATGAACGCGGCGAGGAAGACGAAGAGGAAGACGACGTTTCGTATTTCTCTGTTGATGATGACATGGAAATATGCATCCGACGTCATTTTTTAATTGATGAAGTGGCAAGTAAGCCACCAAGCGATCACGTAAATTAACTGTCTTAAACCAGCCATCAAACAAAACTTTAAGTCAGTCGTAACATGAATACTATTACAGTAATTAAAAAACGAAAAAAACGGCTGCCAAATTCAGCCGTAACTCAAATGAAAATCTTTAACTCAGCCGTATCGTTTCATAAGTCAGCCGTCAAAACATGCTATTATAGTAATTAATCTTTCGCTACCAAATCAGCCGTAATTAGGCCGAGTTATCGTTAACCCAGCTCGTTACGGCTGAGTTATGACATTTACACGAAAATCAGCCGTAACGAAGCAATAACTCAGCCAGCCGGATAAAGTTAATTCAGCCGTGTCGATACAATAACTCAGCCAAATTTTGACAACTCAACCACCGGGTTATAACTCAGCCGTAACTTATGTCTGAGTTATCTCGTAAGTCAGCCGTTTTCTCATAACTCAGACATATTTCGTTAACTCAGCCGTAACTTATGTCTGAGTAATTGCGTAAGTCAGCCGTTTTCTCATAACTCAGACATATTTCTTAAATCAGCCGCAACATACCGTAACTCAGCCGTNAATTAGGCCGAGTTTTCGTTAACCCAGCTCGTTACGGCTGAGTTATGACACTTACACGAAAATCAGCCGTAACGAAGCAATAACTCAGCCAGCCGGAGAAAGTTAATTCAGCCGTGTCGAGACAATAACTCAGCCAAATTTTGACAACTCAACCATCGGGTTATAACTCAGCCGTAACCTATGTCTGAGTTATCTCGTAAGTCAGCCGTTTTCTCATAACTCAGACATATTTCGTTAACTCAGCCGTAACGTATGTCTGAGTTATCGCGTAAGTCAGCCGTTTTCTCATAACTCAGACATATTTCTTAAATCAGCCGCAACATACCGTAACTCAGCCGTGATTGCCGCTGTAGCGCTTTACGGCTGAGTTCATTAATACACGTCAGCGATTTCTGACGTGGCGGCGCGTTGTTTCTGATGTGGAATTAAAAAGTAATGGCATTCTTTGTTATTACGTTTTTTCCTATAACATGTAACAAGGGCACGCTGGGTATGGAAAATATAGGCAAAATATGATAGTAATAAAAAAAAGTTTTGTATGTTTCTGATAATATCACCTAATTTTATGATATCTGAGTAAACTTCTCTTTTAAAAAAGTAGCATGACAATCTATTATATAAAAACTGGATTGAGTCTCACAATAACTTGACACCTCAGCACTCTCCTATCTGACACACATCAGCACAAAATTTTGTTTTTTCAATAATGAATGGAAAAAAGTATATAGTGTACGCTAGACAATGATGAATGAAAATTTTGTTTTATTGCAATTCCTTTTCTTTTTGTTTTATTGCAAGAGGAATAAGAACAAGCTTGCATTTATTTCTTTTGTTGTTACACTCCTTGAAGACTCTCGTCTCAATAAGCACATTTGATATCTTTTTCCATGATTTTGATGCTCATTTTGTTTTCGGGACTGGGCTGTTAATCTGTTAGCGACTTCGGTTTTTGCAAACTAAAGATCTTTCATTTCTTTGTAAGTTTAAGTTATTTGTTTTTAATATAAAATTCCATTAAAAAACGAAAAACCATCTATCTTTTTTAGTACGATGATTTTTAAACTATTAAGCGAAAAATGTACAAATTAATTCAAACAATATTTATAAATTTATATAGTTAATAAATTAAAATTATATAATCACTATATTTAATACAATATTAATCACAAATACAAAAAAAAATTATAAAATACAAACCTACGTATATACGTGGATCATCACCTAGTGTGTATAAATAGAACGACAAAAAGGATAAAAGCCTATTTAACGATTTGTTTAGTATTTGATTCAAAGAGACATTAAATAATAAATGCCACTAACTCTCTCACAGCCGATAAATCTTGCGTAAATTGAAAAAATAACATTTTTACTAAACAAAGCGACTTAAGTAAGATTTTTAATAATAAAATTGAATAAACAAATGATTTAGATGTCTTATTTTTAAGAACAATGTTTAAAAGTGAGTGTCTAAAAATTATTTTTTTGATTAAATTTAAATAAGTTTAATGTTTTAAGACACTTTAGTTATGGAGACATGTCTAAAGCCCAAAAATAAATCCTATATTAGACACTTTTTATCAGTTTTGGATCTTTAGTCTTAAGATTTATTATTTTAATAATGTTATTAGATCTCTTAAAGTCTCAAATGCACATGCCCTTCTTAACTTAAAATAATAATATATTTAATATTAAAATATATTTAAGACACTCAACATGAGTTCTCTATTGGACTTGCTCTTAGGGTGGTCATACTGGTGTCGAACACGTCCTACTATTTTCTCTCCCCACTTGGCACCGAGATTCTTTGGTAAAGGTTCGGTCTAAAATCAGAAGCGGTAATGAGCGTGCTTTCAAAGATGTACAATTTTTGCACACTATAAAATTTTGTGCTCGCTATCCAATTCTTCAATCATTCTGACCAAGCTCACAAAATCAACGGAGACATGTGCCCAACTGCATACGTGAAGACAATTATATATTGATATAGCAGTTGCCGAAATGAAGATGTAGCCTTTGTTATGCTGTCCTATCCATGGCTGGACTTGCATCGGAAAGCCAATTCTCCGTGTATGATACACAAAGCCACCACCATAACTCCATGGAAATTAGAAAACCTAGAGGCATTGCTAGTAGGTCCGCGATATACTCCCTGATTCAAATGAGAAAAAAAAACATTTTTAAGAAAAAGAGAAACTGTTAAAAGAAAAAAGAAAGTAAAGTGTTACTTACATGTGCTACTTACATGAATAGTATGAGAGTACTCCGGCTCAAACACAGCGACCGTTGCACCGAGAGGTTGGACCCGAAGTCGAGCTATGATATATTTGATATCATTACTTATATAGTGCACGCCTCAAATTTTTGTCTTGTTCCCTGTCTGGCTGGGTCTGCCGGTTACACAGCTAAACAACTCTTCCTCGTTTGCTTGTTCTCTAACTCCATAACCTGCTATGTATTCCAAACCACTACCCATTGCCAGAGGATGGCAGTGATGCACTTCATCCTCAAGGGCACGCTTTGCTCGATCTCTTGGAGAAGCATAGAAACAGGTTTCCTTCACGCTAAGCATCTGATACGGGAAAGCCAACCGTTCTATTGCCCTTGCTGCGCTCGTAAGATCTGTGACCACGTATGCACAGCAAAGCTCTGCAAAATTGGAAAGCAATAAATGAAATATCATCAAATTCGCGAAGAATCTTTTATGTTAGAAGTTTACTAAATCTGTGAGATTTCTTTCTTTCGGGTTTCCATACTTAGCTAAGTCTTCCTTTTATTCAGTTTTAATTAAGGAAACGTCTTCCTGATTTCAAACAAACACTAAGCTAAACTCCGGAAAATTTTTAATGACTTACCGTGGTCCATTTGGTCTCGAACAGGTCCAACGATTTGATCATTCCAACTGGGAAGCCTTGTCGATTTCAAATCCACATGCTAAAGTTAAATATAAACCAATCAGAAAACAATCTCAAGAACAGTTGACAAACAATCAATGAAGTTAGGTTCGTAAACTTACCCTGCTTATTGGATCCCAAATTAGCATGGGGGTGTATTGGATTAGGAATTTTAGAAGATTTGGTGGTTCTTTTAAAATCCTCTGTTATTGAACTAATGATTTTTAAATGTCTTACCAAATCCTATGTTATTCAATCAAGAATTTATAAAAAGTAAATCAAATCCTCTGTTATTAGAAATATTTTAAGTAGTGGATTTTAGAGGATTCTGAGTGATTTTAAGTGGTTTTGGTGGTGTTTGTTAGTTAAAAATATAAAAAACCAAATCCCATAGTTTTATGTGGGATTTCATAGACTTTAATAACAAATCATAAGAAAATTTCTAATTCACTCAAAATCATCTAAAATTTCATTAAAACTCATATCATTACAAATTCTCCCAAATTTCAGTTTCAATACACCCCCCCCCCCCCAATAGTTATCCTTAACCTCATCCTTCTATGTGTAGCAGTGAATGATGTCATCTTCACGTTTGTTATTGTTGAACTGTTGAGAGACGGATGCTCCCAATATTTCCGACACATCTTGTCTGGAAACTACATTGGTTGTATCGTCTTTGACTAAATCCCTTTTGAATTCTTTTAGTTTTCTGCTAGCTCCGGGCAATCTCTGCTCTGGTTTCAAAAAATCCTTGAGGGATTTCAGTTTTGAAACTAGTTTAACCTCCCAACAGTGAGAGGTAAGTCTGAAAACCATTACAAACGATTCAGAGTTCAGATGGAGACGACACACTACTGAATGTAACATATATCTGACATTAAGAAGTATCATTAGTTCACTTACAGATACTGTTGCTGCGCTCTCAGAGCCTACAATGGATTTGCAGAAGACATGGACTGCTGCTTAAATGAGAGGTAAGTCTGAAAACCATTACAAACGATTCAGAGTTCAGATGGAGACGCCACACTACTGAATGTAACATATATCTGACATTAAGAAGTATCATTAGTTCACTTACAGATATTGTTGCTGCGCTCTCAGAGCCTACAATGGATTTGCAGAAGACATGGACTGCTGCTTAAATGAAAAAGCGCCCCGATAATCGACACGATGTTGAACATGCGACAAGAACCCTCTGAGTTTAATCTGAAACAAAGTTCAAGATGCAACAAAAAAATATTAGGCCTCAGATGGTTAGGATTTCCAAAAACTCAATCAAAAAAGCTTGAAAACTGTAATCGTATGGAGTATAAAGTATGGGAAATATGAGCCACATTTCACTAACTGCAGACTGAAATAAACAGACAACTTCATTTACCAGTAATTCGTATCCAAGTTTTTGCTTTTCTGCAATTTTTTCTATCATATTCCAAGCCTCTTATCCGGAAGTCCCAAGCGAGCCTGCACGAGAGATTAGATAAGGTGAAGACAAGAGTAAACAAGAAAACTGTAACCATCACATTTCAGGAAAGAAGGTGAAGAATAAGTGAACTCTGAAAATAAGAAATTCACCATATGTGATGCCACTATGATTAGCCTGGCTGTGACCAAAGTAGCATAGTTCACTGATCTGAGAGAGTACAATAAAGGGTTACACGGATTAGTAATTTCAATTAATGATGATCCAACATTTGATTAAGAAAGTTTAATACAATTGATCAAGTTGATGAAGCATCATCGATAAGGGGAAAATTGGAAAAAGACACATATGACATGGGAGTTACTAACAATCTATGAGCCCTACAGACATTTGAAAACTAAAGATCTAAAACATATACAAAGCAAATTCCTAAATTCAAACTTCTTTTTCCCTCCGAAGTTTTCTTTTGACGCTCTAGTTAAAAGAGAAATACTAGAAATCATTATGAAGAGCTCCATGCTAGAGCCAAAGAATCAATAGAAAGAATGAGATTTTAGGACGAAAAACCACATGATCATGTATGCTACAGAAGGACTTCTAAGTTTTTTAATTTACAGTTGGCTTCACCAGCTCATTTGTTTACTATAGATCTCAGTGTGCAAGTGATCAGAAGCTTTTATACGAACAAACAATTGATAGTATCCAATGAATACATGCATATCCTAAGAAGACTCACTCATTTGCAGGCTGCTGCATGAGATGCTCGAAGTAACCTTCCCAGAATCTGTCAGAAGAACTCACAATATGTCAGAAGAACTCACAATATGTCAATAATATGTTTTTAGAGCAGCATAAAAAAACTCAGAGAGCCTGCAGCTTGTTGGATTGCATACCTCAGTTCCTCCCAGATGGGTATGGAGATGAGATGACGCTGAACATAGTCTGAGACATTATTGGCATCCTTTTTGTTGTCCAAGGTGACTTTAATCTCAGTACAGCGGTAAAAGGGCCAGCCCTCGGAAGGAAACTCCTTTACTAGGCGGTTTAGGAAATCGGATTTTTTGAGGCTTATAAATACAAGTTCTTAGGGTTGTAAATTTTATTACACGAGTTACTAAGAAACCCTAGAAGGGTATTTTTCTCAAAACGTTTCGTTTCTTTTGCTTTTTCGTTCTTGTTTCACAACACTTCTTGAACATTTCTGCAGAAACTTCAAGTGCGTACTGAACTGTCGATAAATCGTTTCTTGAAGCAGCACGGTTGACAACCATTTTTAGCTGATTTTAACAATGAAAAGTAATTGTTGAAGAATAGTGTTTAAATACAAGTTAAATGCCAAAAAACCTTCATCAACAGCCAAGACAGCAAAGCTAAAATATGCACAGGTAAAGTGCAAGCAATTCAAAAAACTACCAATTCTTTGACCGTAATAAACTGCTCCTCAGTCAATCCACGCAATATTGTGCCGTATTCGAATGAAGAAAGAGGATCTTCAGTTGAACCAAGTTTCAATCCCTGGAAACCACAACAAACCAATGTAATCAGGAAATGCCAACTGATTTCGTTCGATTCAGAAACTTGCAAATTGGAATCTCTTAAAATACAAACAAGAAGAAACTGTACCTGCAACTTGACTTTTATATCCAAGACCATTCGTTCTCTCTCTGCCTGCAAACAGTAGTTACAAATGTCATTAAAAAGAGACGAAGTAACTGCATGACATCTAGAATGGAAGTCTTGTAGACTTTTTTTTTTTATCATTTTCGATTGACTTATCAATCTTCTTCTACACAAGAAAAAACCGAAGGCCAAAACGATTATGCAGCACTTGATATAGCATCCTATAAATCTCGTAAACCAATTAGACCTGAGAACTCAAAGTAAGAGCTTAGCATTGTTACTTACGAGAGAACTGTAGAAATATTCATTGTGTCTGCACATGTTGCCAAGAGCACTACAAGCTTTTACGCGTATATTTGGATCCGAATGAGTTAGGAATTCCTTTAATGGCTGCAAAACAGCAGCCTCGCCGATGGATTTATAGAGAGCCTGCAAGGTTAACAATAGTAACAGATTATATGACTTTGTTTACTTCCCTATCCTATGCATATAATCAAAAGTAGCAAACAGAAAGCATCATGTGTTTATTTCGGCTTCATAAGTTTAGAGAGCCTACCTTATCCATCCTCGATAGATCAGATATGATCATCAAAACATCAAGTATGACTTCTCTTGGACTTGACTGGTTGAGTAATTTTTCCATTCTGTTGGGATCCAACAGACCTTTGCTCAGGAGCTCTACGGCGAGACGTGGGCGACCTTACTAAATCTTTTAGATCCAAGTGTTCCAAGGAACGAAGGATTAAACTGGGCACTCCCACCTGAAAATTCAATTCAAAATACAGCGACATGTCATGGAGATATATTTAGTTCATATAATGACTAGCTCCAAAAGAGAAAAATAGGTGGAGAATTGAAACCCAACTGCTAGTCACAATTATTATTGTTAAATGTTACAGGAATTACTAATTGATGCCTGTCCTCCGTAGATATAAGAGTCATGTGTGTGGAAACTTATGTTCTACTATGGGATTTCAGTTTATGAATGATGAGACAGAAAGCCAGAGATTCCAATTATCAGACAAACAAAAATGTACATAAAAATCACTAAAGGAAACAGAATCGAATAACTAACCTCCAGTAGTACTTCAATGTATTTGTCCATATCCTCTTCTATAGCTTTTAGCAAATCTCTATCTTCCATGCACACTCTCACACCAGGAGAACATGTTGAGAATGAATCCACTATTCACAGAAGCGGTGGCAGATAAGGAACCTGGTTGACTTTGTTGAGCAACAAAAGGAAATGCTAGCAGATCAATTATCACATTTATTGTCTCTCTGACTCCATCTTTGTAGAGCAACAAAAGGAAATATGGACGAAACAGTGCATATAACGCCAATAGGGGACAAGCCAGTCCGATTGGGTGTGTTCTTCATGTCATCTGGGGAAGCATTTGAAAGTCTGCCGGCTAACAGATTTACAAGAAGCAATGGTGTACCACTAGGAATAAGCTGCTGCACAGTTAAAGGTCCCCCCCACTTCAATCTTGATTCTAATAAACCAATACATCCATCCAGAAGTCCATGCCATTTGGTAAGATTACTCCTAGCAGAATCAGATATGACTTCACCTATACTACTTTGCATAGGCCTAAGATGATACAGAGCTTAGTAGCTCGAGGAATCAGAGGCACTGCCATCTCAGAGACAGAAGATTCAGCAGAAGATCCTTTTTCAAGCGAGAGAATAGATGCAAGAGCAAGCATAGCTGATGCAGAGTGATTCTGAAGGGCAGCTTCGATTTTATCATCTGAGGAAATATGATTGGCTATGGCAGAAAGACGATGTAGATGCTTCTTTGGAGAAGCTGTGAGCATTAACAAAGCAGAATTTCTCCCACTTAACTTCAAACATTGAGCAACTGTTGCCAACAAAAGGCATGAATGGAACACCAGATTGTGTAGTCTACCCTTGAAGTTATGTGTTTCTCCTGTTTGTTGGTCTTCGTTTGATGATGTAGCATAGGAAAGTATAGAAAATATTTCTGAAACAACAGTACCATCCTCTCCGCCACTGACTATGGTGGTAATAGGCAGTGAACTGGGAAGACCACAAAGCACGCTAGGCATAAGTTAATATTTCATTTTTCTTTATTTTTTTATAACCTTCTTTTTAATATATATATATATTAGGATTAGTTTGATTGATCTTGAATTTCAATGATTTTTTCTGTAAAAACCTTAGTGAAGTATACAATGCATAAAACTCCTATAAGGCTTGAACATTAATTGTTATTGGCTTTTTCCATATTTAAGTTATTTAACTTATGTTTTTCGTATTTGTTTATTTTTCATATTTAAGTTATCTAACTTATGTTTTTCGTATTTGTTTATTTATATACTTTTATAGATATACATCTGGATATTTATATAGATATACATCTGGATATAGTAGACAATTTTGTTTTGTTTTGTACCCATATCTTAATTATAACAATTCTGACATGAATTTGTGAGTCCAAGCTAATTTGTTTGATCTTTGCTCTTCCTTTCGAAATTGGCAAGAAAATAACATGTTTTTGTTTGTTATCTTGCTAAATATGATTTTCCTTCATCCATAGTCCATAATGCACCAAGAAAAAGGCAAGAAAGTTTCGGAAATATTTGTTTCCATGTAAAAAATGAGTGAAATAATGAGATAATAAGAAAAAAGTAAAGAAAAGGTTCAGACTTCAGAGAAGAATGTGATTTACTTTGACTCAATCTCTTTCTGCTGCTCCTCCCAATAAGCATAATAAGCTTTGGCCTACTCTGCCTTTGACATTACATATGTGAGATGTTCCTCTCAAACTTTCTCGGTACATCCATTTTAGTTTCCACTTACCACAAAGGTACCGTTGTCGGAAATTATGACCACATGCACGTGTTGCTTGTTCAAGTAACCTTCAAACTATTCAATAGTATAGGGGTCTATTTATTAGACGCACTGTCCAAAAATGGTTTCGCCGTATAATCCATAAGCGACATAAATGGCTTCTCCTAACATAATATCTTCTTTTAACTAATACCTAAACATGCAACTATACGCGGGCTAGTGGTGTGAGCATGGGTCAGCTTTAGCATCCATTGATCGAGTACCAAATCAAAATTAATGCCAACACGTATGAGCAAAAAGTCATACCATCTATACCGTTTAAGTCAAATAAAATATACAGTACTGTATTTAAAAAATAAATGTGGCTTTATACAAGTGTGTACACGACTGATTGAACGGTTAGACGGTGCATTTAATTCCCTTTTCGCGCTTCGGTGGCGATTTCTGATTCCCTTTGTAACAAAAGAACCTCATTTGTTTATTTTCTGTAACTATTAACGTTTAGTCCTTAATAAATAGTTACAAGTGTAACTTACACTCGCTAGAGTCGGCATCTGAAGGAACGAAATAAATCTACTTCCAAACTCTGCGCTAAAGGTGCATACGGAGAGACCGATCATAACACTCTTGTAAACAAAAATAGACATGCAAAGGCAAAGCCAAATGGTTAAACATGTACGCGATAGCTTGTTGCCCAAGGCAAACTCCTTAGGGATTTATCCTCTAAGCCACGAGATAGATCTCCATCACATCGCAACGTTGTGAAGGTGTAACGTAGCGATAAGCTAAATAGGCGAGCCGCCACGAAAGGGAGGACTCTGGCTGAGTGAAGGAAGTTGATCGTGAGAGATTGCTATCCGAGACTGCACACTCCATAGTCCATATTTCTAATACTGTACATGTAGAGTCAGTTCTTGACTTTTTCTCAGAAAGAGGGAGCGAAAAGCAGACTTATCGAGTACATGGATTTATCGGAGGCGGGACAAAGATTTATCCTCGATGTAAAGTCGGAGTTCTTCGTGCTCTTCTTGCAGGATTAATATATGGACGATGGTACTGATGTTCAAGCTCCATGCGAGTGTGAAAGCAGTGACTTGAATAGTAAATGTGGTGTGCAAGATGCATATGCCACGGTTCTTGATCACGTTGGAGATCCACTGTCTTAGACACGTCCTGCAAGATGTCAGGCATGCATGCAATCTAGGGACTGTTATTATCTCCACACAGGACAAAATCATCCACTCTCGTCAATTCATTTCCTTTTAATCTTATTTTCTTTTCTTTTTTGTTTCTTTCCCCCTTTTTGCTTATAATAAATAATATTCTTATGTGGACATGTTCAACAAATCGAGATATCTGCCAATTTCAAAGGTGTGCTTGGTTTCAAAACCGAAGGCGAGATGCTCAAGAAGCCTCCAGAATGTTTAGTTAGAGCCGCTACGTGAAAGTCGAATTAATACTATATAATGCAAACTACCATGTCACAGATTATCGTTGCATCAGAATATCATCAAAGGATGCATAGGATGCCTTAACAACTGAGGTTTTAAGGAAACAAGAGATATGGTTAAGTTGATTAAACTTGAAGCAAGCACTAAGGCGAGACTTTGAAGAGCCTTTCAGCAGCCGCGGCGGTGAATCAGAGGTTAAGCCATGGATTCAAGCAAGGAGGCGCACCGACTTTAAGTGACAATAGTCAAATTAGTACTACAACAATAGCTTTACTGTGTCCGATATCCAAAACCTCGGTTACATATCACACAAAACGGTTACACGTAAATGATCTCGAGTGCTTACCACATTAATCCCTTACAAAGACGTACGTGATAGCGTGCTGGCCAACGCAAGATTTTCCCTCTAAGCCACGAGGATAGATCACATAGTCGAAATTTGAGATTGCATAAAAACCGAATCCGGTATATAATATATTAAAGCCGTCGTCGCTCGTGAAAGTGCAACGTAGTGAGTGATAATAAGATTATTAATACTTTTGCAAAGTAGAGAATATAATTGAATATCATAATTAAAGTAATTTTGTGGTGACTTTACCTTTCTATAGTTGGTTGTGTGTCTGTGTGTAAGCTCATTTCCTATCTTCTCCTCAAGCTCTATCTTTCACGAGGTTTATTTTTTGTATTGTTATTCAAACCTCTTACTTGCTGGGCAAGAAATCTCATTCCAAGTTTCTTAATCTTAAGCAATTGAATGGTCTAGTTTTTTTTTTTTTTTTTTTTCACACGCTCGCGTCAATTCCAGTTGATTTATATAAGAGTATTTTACGTTGCATGTTACATAACAAAAATATATGTGACGACGTGGCTTCTAGAAATTGTCAACAAAGCAAGTTCGAGGCCAAATTCAAAGCTATCTTAGAAACAGAAGTCGAGAAGTTCCAGAAGCTTCTGAAATGCTTGGAGCTGCTACGCGAGAGCTAAGTACGACAGCTTTACTCTATCCTATTTGTACAGCTTCTACTTGACAGCAAACCAAATGAATAAGCCAGAGATAGCGTTTTGACCAAGTCAAACTCATCATTATGTATCTGCCCTCTACGCCACGAGACGAATCCCCTTCATATCTTTGAAATTTGCCAATAATAGAAAACCAAACCGGTATTGAAGAAGCTGTGGAAGTACAACGTAGCGAGAAGCTAAAGATCAGACCGTAATTCGAGAAACAAATCGTAAACCCTATAGACAGAATTTGCAGTCAAAATTGAGAAACAAATCGTAAACTTTTCGAAATGAAAAAAAAAGAAGAAAGAACAGATTTCCTCCGCTCATCGCTGTTAGAAAATCGTGTGCAATTCAATAGAGACGTTAGAAAATTATAAACATAGTGATTCTTAATTTAGAGACATATTAATTAATTAGCTCGAAAAGTTTCGAAATTCTAGACGAAATAAGGATTTAAGTCTTTTTTTGGAACATATCCTACCATAAGATCCTAGAGATAAAACATAAAACGACTAAACCCGAAAAGAGAAAAAGGAAAAGGTTCAATGCAGAAGACGGTTCAACAAAGACAAGGATGATGAGGCGAATCACACCGTTCTTGGCGATGGTTTTGATCCGACGGCTGGGAATATCCGCGCAAGAGTGGTCACTGGTCAGCATAGCCACGTCACCAGAGTAGAAACGAGCAGCTGTCAGGGGCGTGACCAGTCACCATCACTTTCCCATTGTTGACGGAGACAGTAAATTTGCCTTCGGGAACACCTGGCATGTCTAAACGCACGTATAGACTGCGTTTTGGAGCTGACACCCCAATTCTTTATTTTATTTTTATTATTATAATAAATTTGACATAATACAAATATATTGCACTCGTACTAAAATAGATTTTAAACCTCTATTTTTTATCTGGAAGCGCCTTTAATCCAGTGGTTGAACAAATGGTTAATTAATGCTTTTACACCAGAAAATTTGAGGTTCGATTCCTAGATGTTGTGAATAATTATAGATTAATGGAGGCAAATATTACATGAAATCTCCAGCGTGGTGCAAGCAGAGTTGTTTGTCATGGACGCTGTCGTAAATCATAGTGAAGCAGATTTATTGTCCGTTGAAAAATTGTCTTTGTAATTGTTTTCATAATTTGTAATGATATAATATCGCATAAGACAAAAAAAACCTCTATTTTTAAAGCCCATGTATAGTCTCCATTTTTTTTTCTTAAAATTAAAAACAACATAACAAATCTAACTTAGATTACAGATCAAATTTTTCTTCTTCTAACTTTTGAACTTCCCTTTTCTTCTACGGTTGAAGGTTCATCTTCATTCAAGTAAGTCTAATTATTTTCAACTAGTTGGTAATCCGCGGTACGCGCGGATGTGTCACTTATTTTTATTCATTTTTATGTATTGCTTTTGTTGTATTGTATAGTTTTTTGAGATGAGTTTTCTTTTTTCATCTTTATCCGTTTCGAATTTCATGTCCTATTTCCAATTCTGTTCATATATTATTCATTCGAAATCATTATTTTATTCAAACATGTACATAAAGGGAAATAATATGAGGTAAATTACCTCAATTACCCGTTTAAAAATTTTAAAAATTAAAAATTATATATTATTTTCTAAAATTTCCCAGACTTTCTAGAATTTTCACAAAATATATATCTCCAAATTTATCATTACCCAAATTATTAAGAGTTTGTGAAGAGATTTTAAATAAAAGAATTTTCCGAATCCGTCCAATTATCTGAATTTTCCGTTCCTGTTTTTTTTTATCGGATTCCCTTAGGGAATTGATTTTCCTCTCCCAAATCACTCATTCGCGTCCCATATCCGTATATTACCGTCATGTTATCATGAAATGCCATGGCTAGCATATATCTTTTTTTGTTTATTTATTTTCTCATGTTTTTGTTAATTATTTATTTTCTGATAGCGCTTCATAACTGTCTGTTAATGTTTCGTAATTTTTTTTTTATGTTTTTATAAGTATAATTCTGTATATATATTGTTTTCTAAGATTTAGTTGTGTTAGTTGTGTTTTTTTAAAAAAAAATGAAAAGTAATGGATGATTTGAATGCTTAGTAGGACGCTTAGGTGACGAAATCTGAATGACCCGTTTAGAATTTTAAAATTTTAAAAATATATATCATTTTCCAAAATTTCTCGAACTTTCCCGAATTTTTTCAAAACATATGTCCCAGAATTGACCTTTACCCAAATTATTCAGAGTTTGGGAAGAGATTTTAGATAATAGAATTTCTCGAACACGCCTTGTTACCTCAATTTTTCATTCTGTTTTTATCGGATTCCCTTAAAGAATTGTTTTTCCTCTTCCAAATTGACCAATTCCCGTTCCATATCCATAAATTACCGTCATGAAACCCAAAATGTTCAAGACTAACATATATCCTTGTTTCTAGTTTATTTATTTTTCTTTTGACTTCTAGTTTATTTATTTTTCTATGATTTTGTTTATTGGATTCTCTTAGGGAATGTTTTTCCTCTTCCAAATTGATCCATTCCCGTCCTATATCCATAAATTACCGTCATGAAACCCGAAATATCAAAGACTAACATATATTCTTGTTTTTACTTTATTTATTTTTCTATATTTTTGTTTATTAGATTCTCTTAGGGAGTTGTTTTTCTTCTACCAAATTATCCAGTTCCGTCCCATCCATAAATTACCATCCTCAATTCCGAAATGCTCATGACTAATATGTATCTTTGGTTTTGGTTTATTTATTTTCTCATAACTTTGTTGATTGTTTATTTTCTGATATATATAACTGTTTGTTAATTTTTTGTGTTTCTAAAATTATAATTCAGTTTATTTATTGTTTTCTAACATTATAGTTGAATCTAAATGTTTGGTTGTGAATTTAAAAACAAAAATAAAAAATAATTGATGATGTGGAGGATGAGTAGACTGCTGATGTGGTGGAAGGAATAGAGAGAAAATATATTTTTATATATATAGATGTCTTTTAAAAAAATTAATTTAAATTAATTTGATTGATGTGTATATCTACCAATTGCTGTGAAATTTTTTTTATATACTTATAATTATGTTCTCACCCCGGTTTAAAATTTTTTGGGACCTCCACTAAGTCATAGGCCATCCGTGATCCTTGGTTCACGCATGGTATTGGGTGTGGCTGAATTTCTGGACCCGTCAACGCCGTGTCTGCTCCACATATCACAACAACAAATATATATATATATATATATATATATATATATATATATATATATATATATTCCCTTTTAATTTACACAATAAAGCTTATTAATACTATATATCTAAATAATATTTATAGTCTATTTTTGTATCTAATATATAACAGAATATGTGATTACCATGAGGATATGTGCTACGATGACCTATTATAGAAAAATTGTAATACAAGGCTATAAAAGTTTTAGAAATTAACCGACAGTAAATGCGGTTTTCTGACAACTACTATTCAATACCTAATTTCTTTTTTAACCTCACTTTTTCAATATTACTCTTCTCCTTTCTAGTTTCTCCGTTAATAAAAAAAGACAGAAGAAAAAAGAAGAAAAAATGAAGGAAGAAGAGGAGAAGAAAAAAAGAAGAAGAGGAGGAGAAGAAGAATGGTGGAGAAAAAATGAAGGTGAAGGTGGAGTAGTTACGATATACACAACGGCACTGGAATCAATAACTATGGCGGTGATAATGAATGATAACATTGGCGGTGACGGTGGGTCATATCAACAACGGTCAAAAATAGTGGTGGTGATGGCGATAGGGGTAAATGACTTGTAAAGAAAAAATGTCAAAGATAATAAAAACGGCATGCAGATTGAATAAAATCACCTTGTCGGTTTACGCCTCCACGAAACGCTGTAAAATAAATAAATAAATAAAAATTGAATTTTTTCACTTGGATTTTCAAAAAAGAGTTTTGATATATACAGATGCACGAAGGGACTTGTGGAATATGGGTCTTGTAGAGGATTAGCTTAAGAACGCTGTCGGACATGTGGGAGGTGATGCCAGAGATTTTATAGCATCCACAGAGTAGTCCGGTTTGGGTGACATAGCTCCGGTGAGAGGAGTCGTATTTGTGGTCTTTAGGTGCGTCGACGAAAATAACCACAGCTTTCTTCGGGTGGTTAAAAGAAAATCTTGACGCCATCTTTTAGAACGCCGGGAAAGTCTATCTTCACGAACAAGTCTTCGTTCTCCAGAATCTTGTGCTCCGAGAACCCTTTTGGCCCATTTTCCAGATACTGGTTGTTGATTGATATACACGACGGCGCTGGAATCGATAATTATGGCGGTGATAATGAATGATATTAGTGGCGGTGACGGTGCATCGCATAAACAACGGTCAAAAATGGTGGTGGTGATGGCGATAGGGATAACGATAACGGTATCAGTGATGGTGGTGGTGATGACGACGGTGTATGTGACGATGAATGTCCGTAACGGTGGTGGTGATGGTTGTGATGGAGGACGGTGGTGGAGGATGGTGATTGAAGGATGGTGATGGGAGGATGGTGGTGAAGGATAGTGATTAGAGGATGGCGGTGGCGGCGGTGACGGTGACGTTGGTGGAGGATGGTGATTGTGTCAGTTACAATAAGTCAATATTGTTATTATTATCGGTTTTTATTCTGTTTGATTTGTTATTAAAATTTGTATTATGCTAACTTCGTACTATTATTGATGATTACTTCGTATAGCATAAACGTTAATATATATATATATATATATATTATTGTTATATTTATCATCTTTCCACGTTGCTATAATTATTATTCAGATATATAATATTCTAGCATGTCACAAGTGTTAATATTATGCAGATATGTAATATGTTATCACATTGTAAATATTATGCGAATATATAATATGATATCACATTAATATTATGGTATGTAATATGATATCACATTAATATTATGTGGATATGTAATGTGTTATCGCGCTACATATTAGTTACAGTAGTAATCAAATAGTTAACCATTAAATTCATACAACCATTAAATTCATATAATGTGGATTACCTCATATAGTGTATACATTAATATAGATATTGTTGTTCTACTCCCTCCGTTTCAAAAAAAATATCACTTTGACACATTTCACACAAATTAAGAAAACTATTAAAAGTTATGTTTTACCCTTGGTTCACACGTTAAATAAAACCATCTCTCTAATTACTACATTAAATTAGTATGGTCAAAACTGGATTTTTATTTTAAATTCTGCATTGAAAATGTAAAACGACACTACAAAAATAAAATCTTAAAATGACACTCTTTATGAAACGGAGGGAGTACTTTATATATTTTTTATGTTGATATTATTACTATTAAGATATTTAATATTTAGCATGTTACAAGTATTAATATTAGCATATATATAATATGTTATAAGGTTGCAAATGTTATGCGGATATGTAATATGCTATCATGTTAGTAATATGCGGATATATAATATGTCATCTCCCCAATATTAGTTACAGTAGTAATTATTACATAGTTAGCCATTAAATTAGCGACCATATATAAACAGTATTGTCTGATGAACATTGTGATCTTTACAAAATCCGACGATGAACAATGTCATTTACAACCGGAACAGTGTTAACATCAGTTTTGAGTTGAATAACATTTTCTGTAAATAACTTAAATCAAAAGGAGTGTTTTGTCCAACAACACAGACAATGAAGTGAGAGAACTAATTTCAAAATAATTACACCCTTCTATTTAATTAAACAGTCAACAATGTATTTTCAACAAAATCACTTCGTATTATATATGACCAGGAATAGAAAAATTAAATTAAACATTTTAACTGAACTAATATATTTCCAAAAGTTTGTGGAGGAAAATGACTTGTAAAGAAGAAATGTCAAAGATATTGAAAACGGCATGCATATTGAATAAAATCACCTTGTCGATTTAGGCCTCCATGAAACGATGTAAAATAAAAAAATTTCAAAAATTGAATTTTTTCACTTGGATTTTCGATTTAAATAACGGAATAAAAACGAAAAATAAATAAAAAGGGTTTTGATATATACATATGCAGGAAGAGACTTGTGGAATATGGGTCTTGTAGAGGAGTAGCTTAAGAACGTTGTGAGATATGTGGGAGGTGATGCCGAAGATTTTGTAGCATCCACAGAGCAGTCCGGTTTGGGTGACATAGCTCCGATGAGAAGAGTCGTATTTTGTCCTTTTTAGGTGCGTCGGCAAAGATAACCACATATTTTTCGGGTGGCAACGAGGATGAAGATTTCAGCTGAAAAAAAAAAAAAACACCAGTACTGGATACGCGTCATGCATCCTCTTGTTTGTTAACAAATTTTTTTCTTAAGCTGCTTTAGTTTTCTTCTTTCTATTTATCAATGCATGAAAGTAATATCCATATTTTGTAAAGCGTCTTGCACATTACATTTACAGAAAAAATATTGAAGCATCAAATTAGAGAGGCCAAGAGAATTATATGTAATGTTGATCAATGGAAATATATATATTCATTAGAAAAAATTAAAAGGAAACATTTATTTGATTAGAGGACGGGTATAATCAATATATCAACAAAGAGAAGGAAGAGAAGAGCCCTCTTTTGTCATGCATATAAATAAATACCAATTGTAATTTATGAGTTTTTGGATTCTTAGGATTAGGGCAGCGAAGACAATGAGGATAGAAATGTCAGCTAAAAACGAAAAACACATGTATTGGACACGCATCATGCATCCTCTTGTTTGTTAACCAATTTTTTCTTAAGCTGCTTTATTTTTCTTCTTTCTATTTATAACTAGGTCTTAAACCCGCACGATTTCGCGTGGAAACTCATTTTGAATACCAAGTTTTATTTCTAAGATTTGTTTTCATTATATACCAAATTTTTTATTATTGAAAATAATTAGTAATACATTTTAATTAAAAAACGATAATACAACTTATAAGATATTGCTAAAAACAAAATTGTAAAAACTTATCAATGCATCAAATTCAGTAAGTAATATCTATATTTTGTAAGTGTCTTATACATTACATTTACAGAAAAAATATTGAAATATCAAATTAGAGAGGTCAAGAGAATTATATGTAATGTTGAGGAAGTTGAAGCTGAAGTTGAAAATGTTGAAGAGTTATAAAACAAAAAATGAAAAAAATCAATCTTTTTCAAATAAAAATAATAGAATTTGAAAAAGTTGAAGTTGTAAAACAATGTATGTGAATATACGAAGCATTAATAAAATCACTTTGGTGATATATTGAAAACACTGAATTCTTGTTCTTGAGTTCGAATCTTTATTAGGGAAAGAGAGTTTATGTTTTAATTTCTCTGTTTCATAAAAAGTGTGATTTTAACATTTTACTTTTGTTTCATAAATAATGTTACTTTGTATTTTCAATACAAATTTTTAAACTAAATCTCAACTTTATCCTTACCACTTTAACTTATTAATTAGAGAGGAAAACTTATATATTGTATTAATAAAAAACACAATAAAAATTTACACTCCCTCCGTTTCATAAAGAGTGTCGTTTTAGGATTTTATTTTTGTTTCACAAAGAGTGTCGTTTTACATTTTCAATGCAGAATTTTAAATAAAAATTCAGTTTTGACCTTACTAATTTAATGTAGTAATTAGAGAGATGATTTTATTTAATATGTGAACAAAAGGCAAAACAGAACTTTTAATAGTTTTCTTAATTTGTGTGAAATGTGTCAAAGTGACACTTTTTTGAAACGGAGAGAGTATATTTTTCTTAATATGTGTATAAAATGTTAAAATGACACTATTTATGAAACAGAAGGAGTAAATGGTTAGTTCAAACTTAAAAGGATTATGTAGGTTAAAAGTTCATAATTTTCTTGTTCACAAAAAAGAGAGTTGAATTTAGTCAGTTAACATTTAAATGGTAGTAGGTGTGGTAAATGCATAATAAAAGAATGTACTTTAATTATGGAATGATAAATTTAAATGGTATTTAAATGTTGGAAAAGAAAGATGGTAGATGAATTTATTTAATTTCACTTCAACATTTGATATCTAGCAAGTTACGCAGTATCCTTATTTAAAATATCACTGAGCGTTAATCGCGCGCTCGACTTGGGCCTAGCGCGTAACGGAAAAATCGGAGATTAAACGGAGATTAATCGGGGATTAGTTTTCTAACAGTTTTTGCACATATGTATAAACTATATTAGTTTGGTGAAACATTGTCAATATTATATCATGGCTCAGTGGTTCGAGTCATGCTTCATGCCCATTAGGTCTTGCGTTCGACGCACATCCTCTCAATTTAGTGATTTTTTCTTTTTTAGCTTTAATAAATGATTAATGACGATTTTACCCCTGTCTTCTTCCTTTGTCAATTATTCTGTTAACCTAATTTCGCCGTCTCCTCTCATTCCTCCATCGTTTTTTTTCCTAGTTTTATCCTATGTTTATAACAAATAACGATAGATTCATCATATAATTAGTGATCTTTCACATTAAAACGAAAGAAAAGTCAAGTTTGATCAAGAGTTCCGATCTGTTTGTTCGATTATAGCAAATCCACCGCCGAACGCCTCACCGCCGCAAAATCGGCTGCCTTGCCTGCGTTTTCGAACAAGGCGCATTATATAAAGATGATATAGCACTAACTACTTTGGTTTGTCAAAGTGTGTCATATTAATCTTGAAAAAAGTAAGCTTTTGTGAATTTTACATTATGATAAGTTACTTCGCAAAACCTAAAAGTAATTATTTGCACGCAAATGATTCATAAAAAAAAATATTTATGGCAACTTCAAATATTAAATGACATGTGGCAGCATCTCAAAACTTGTGTTTAGAAAAAGCCTTACTACATTATATACTCCCTCTATTTCATAATATAATTTGTGAAAATTAACAATTTTAGGTACATATTGCTTAAATCCTTAAAAATTATGGTTGAGCTAAGAGAGACAGCGTTTAAGATTGGCAACGGAATAAATATTTTGAAAACCCAAATAATTTTGGCATTATTACACTGCTTGAACTTAAATAAAGATCTTATTTCTCCACGTTTTATCCAACTGAAAATATGGTTTAATTTCCGTAGGTTGAAACAAAAAATTATTCCAAGAAGATCATTCAACCTTTTGTTCAAACTTTTCACATCAGACCATTTCTATAAATAAAATTTCTAAAATATCTTTGAATAAACAAAAGGCCAATCCTCAAATATATGTCTATCTATATTTTGTTTCTTCGAAATAATTTTCTCCATAAAGTTCTCAAATGTAATGGTCAATGCACACCCAAAATGTATAATAAATTTTATAATTAAAAACGAAAATTTTAGAAGTGAAATATTTTTTTTTTGATTAACGAGATGAAATCGAAACTAGCATACACAAATGCATTCAACAGCAAATGGATTGGGAACACATTTCACATGACAGCCTTTCTTGCAATGAACACTTTGGGGTATCACAACCTGCGTCAAAGCTTCATGGTGTAACACAGTTTGATGAGTTTCTTCGGGTAATAATCGATTTGCCTCAATTGTTCTGATGCTCATCACTACAAAACCAGATTAGTAAATTAATTATTGTTATAAACAATAATTTTCATGTAAACTATTATATATTTTCATACATAGGAAATATGAAATTTACCGGATGTAACTGCTAAGAAGATAACGAAAGAAAACTTGATTGAAATTTTTTCCATTGTGTTTAATTTAGATGTTGAAGATTATGGTATTCGATCAATTGTGGAACCCTTTATATATAATGAATAAATGGTGTTAGTTTAGTCAAATCAAATTTATAGAAAGAAAATCTTTCAAATGTATTAGGGGGGTGTATTAAAACTGAAATTTGGGAGAATTTGGAATTATTTAAATTTTAATGAGATTTTAGATGATTTTGTGTGAATTATGAAATTTGTTATGATTTGTTATTAAAATCTATGAAATCCCACCTAAAACTATGAGATTTGATTTTTTATATTTTTAACTAACTAACCCCATCAAAAACACTTAAAATCACTCATAATCCTCTTAAATCCACTACTTCAAATATTTCCAATAATAGTGGATTTGAAGGTAGATTTTCAAATCACTAATTCAATAACATGAGACTAGGTGATAACCTGCGCCATGCGCATGATAAAAAAACTATAAATAATTTTATTAAAGATGATTTTGAAATTGTTTAAAATAAAAATAATTTAAATCAGTTTTATATATATGTGAATAATATAATTTAATATTTCAGCTTTTTGACATAATATTTTTAACTTGTTTTCAAGTTTAAATATTTATATTATTTGGTTAATTTATATGGTTCTATCAAAAAACCATATAACCAAAATTTTTTTATAAATATGGATATCTATTAAAATCACACATATCAAAGTATTTTTTATTGTAACCTAAATTATAGTTTTGATTTGTTATAATTTTTTTTTTATTATTCAAATCACACATATCGAAGTCTTTTTTATTGTGAACATATTTTATGCCTAATAAAAAAAAGTATTGTGTATATCATAAATTGTGTATAAATTATATTTTTTAAAGCTATTGTTTTATTCGTTTTTAAGAAATATATTGTGTAATAAGATGTATATCATAAATCATCACATAACCTAAAATTCGATTTTGAATAATCCAAAAATTAAAACATAATTTTCTGGTTATATTAAAAATAATAAATGGATAAAGACATAAAATATAATTAGTCTAAACAAAAAAAAGAAATTTGTATTAAAATAATGAGAGAATAAGTGTGGTGGTGACACATCAGCAAAATGGCACCACTGTAAATACTTCAAAAAATAAGCCTACTCTCTAAAAATGTTTCTCAATTAATATATAGGGGATTTTAAAGGAGATTTTAAAATTCATGTTTGAATAACACATGATTTATCTTTTCAATACAAATAACTTGAAATTTCAATTTCAATAAACACCGCCCTTAATGTCTTACGAAAATTCTGGAGGTGAAAGCCCACTTTCCATTGGTTGATTAAAAGATTAATTAATGATTTTACACTAAAAGGTACGGGGTTCATTTTCGAGATGATGTAATTTATGCAGCGAGGTGCAAGTGTAGCCGTTCATCGTGGTTGTGGATCGATTAACGTTGGATGTTGTAAAATTATTCTTGTAGCTGTTTTCATAATTTGTATCAGTGTTTTAAAAAAACAATTATGGGGGTGATTGGCAAGTGTAGAACCCAAAAAATTTCTACAAACTTTAAATTTATGCAATCAATCTCTAGTTTTCTTTTGTTCACACAACAAGAATCTTTGTTTTCGTTTTTAACACAGTCAAACTACTTTTTTGTTTGTTTCTCCATCTCAAATATACATCCAGATGATCCATTTTCATGATCTATCCAAATGATCCATCCAGATGATGTTTCTTTATTTTCTATGTAGCACGGAAGCTTCTCTCGAAGTCCGCTTCCCGCTTCGGAATCGGAATCGAAATCGGAAGCTTTCGGAAGCTTTCAGAATCTCGCTTCCATAACGATTCCAAAAATATCTTTTTTAAACGTGTTGGAAGCTTGCGTTTCCGTTTTGGAAGCTTACGCTTCCATATTAAAAGCATATGTATACAATATATTTCATCTTTTATATATAAAAAATATTATTTTAATCAAGATGAGATATCAGAAATGATTAAATTGATAAGATTATCTCGAAAAAATTGAGTTGTTTAATTTTTCTTTCGATAACAAATAATTTTAAATGATTTTACTTGATGAATTTAAAAAAATTGAGAATAAAAATAGTGTTTTGATCTTTTCTTTTGATTAAGTTGAATTATGTAAAATATACTAATTAAATTTGAATTATTTATCATTATTTATTAATATAATATAATGTTTAGCTTTATATATATATATATATATGTATATTCATACGATTCCAACACGTATCCGCTTTCTAATTTTTTTTAAAAAGCCGCTTCCTCGTTTCCATACGATTCCGTTTTTGCGTACCCGCTTCTGATTCCATGCAGCTTAGTTTATTTTTGATTATTTTGATTGTTCATCTGAATGACTCATCTGAATGTAAATGTGTTTGTTTGCTTAGTTTACATATCCATCCAAATGATTTTGATCAAAAAAATGACTAAAATGCCCATACTTTTATTTAATCATATTTTTAATCTAATCTTAATCATATTAGTTTTAATTCTTGATCTAAAATATAAATCTTAACCAAATAATTCTCAAATTATTACTTTTGACATTTATAAATTTTTATTTTCATGAAATATTAATTTTTTTATAAGAAACATCAATACAAAACATGAAACTCCAAAAATCACAATATCAATACCAAACATAACTCCAAAAAATTTGAGTTTTGAGGTTTTACAAAGATTTGAGCTTTGAGGTTTTACAAGATTCAACATCAATACCAAACACAAACTTTTTGAAAAACCATGCTGAAGTAAACTATGACCTTCAACACGTTGCTATAGAATTATTAAAGTCATCAATTGGTATCACTTTACGGTAGAGGTAAGATTGGTATCTACTCAAGCAAGAATCTTTCTTGAAACCAGAAACAAGTAGTCCTCCAAGCAGAGATAAATCTACAGAATCTGATGAAACATTCAAGAATGATTTAAAACATCCCAAAAGCAAAACCATTTAGGAGAAACCAGTTAAACAACATGTCATAGTTTTACCGTTTCGTTCCTGATCTCTCTGCATTGTTGAATCATCTGAGGATGTCACATTTGGTTCTGGTTTTATTTGGATGATTCTTGATGCTTCTGCGAAGCCATTTCCTTGATCATACGAGTCATGTCCAAAGATAACTGCGATTACTAGCAAGACAGGGATAATAACCAATTCTGTGCTTACAGTTCTGAGCAGAGGTCAAGTATTTGGCGTAGGTCAAGAGCAAGAACGATGTTGAACAGTGTGAAGCTGTGGTGTCCAAATATCTTTTGTGACATTGGAGAAACTCCTCCTCTAACTAGTTCTGTGCTTACACTTATCAATTCAAAAAAAAAGATGGAACTTATATGGAAGAACAACACTAACAGAGAACTTCATGAACTTCATGAACAAAGCTCTGAAAGAAGCGTATCCAACCAAATATCCAGTGAACATGGTAAGACCAACGTGTAAACCTATAAAGAGATATGAGTTTGCAAGAAAAGCAAAAACCCTTCAGTGCCCATTATATGTGATTCCTTCCTCTCTGCTATTTCTCTCAGCTTTATCAATCTCAGTTTCAGTTCTTCACTCTACCAAAATGCCAGAAATCGGATTCAATCAAAAACATAAACACTTCAAACAAGCATCCGAGTTACCAAACACAATTTTGCATTTTCGAATTTTCAAATGAATCCAAATGTTCCATGAATTCCTCTAAATTACCAAAAGATCATCATCTCTTCTATTTGCCGGATTCTATTCTATCCTGAGTACGCCTGATGCTAGAAAGATAGATCGAATGTAGAATTCGAGATGGAACTTATATGGAAGAACAAAGCTTTTACCTTTTGTAACGCTCGAACACGAGGACGACGAGCGGGCTAGGATGAAAGGCAAAGCTTTCCCACTCCAAGCAATTGATCTCTTTGACCCAGCTGTCATCAATCTCGCCTTCACAGTCGATCTCAGTCCTGTCTTCTCCGACCACGTTTTTGATGGGATTTGTATCGAAGTACTCCGAAGCTTGATTCCCCATCCAACATCCGTATCTAGTAGCCAACCTGGATCTTCCTCTTCCATCACCATCTCTTCACCTTCACCGTCGCTTTCATCGTCGAGAGAGTGAAGATGAGAGTCGAGAGAGAAGATTAGTCTGATTTAGGTCTAGGTTTTTCTTTGTAAATATTTGACTTTAGTTAGGGTTATTTTCGTCATTTACTGTTTTGAGATGGATCATTTTCATTCAGCTGAGCCAAATCGGTTCATCCAGATGAGTTTGAAAATTTTGCCGAAAAAAATAAAACTCATCCTGATGATTCATCTGGATGATTTTAGGTTTTGTTACAAAACAAACAAAACTCTCATCTCTATCCAGATGATCCATCTGGATGAAGAAACAAACAGGGCTTTTGACTGAAAATGGTGGTGGAGAAGGCGTTTAGGGAAAGGTTGACGATAAGTTGGCTCTAAAAGACCCTAAATAGTCTAATTTCGTATGACACTGCTCGACTTCGTTTAAAAATCGTATCTTTTTTTCCATACATGTTAGAGAAGACTTCCATGGCTGAAGATTTTGTTTAAATTGAGTACAGTTCAAAGGGAAAAATAGTAAAAACTTGAAAGCTTAGGGTTTCTGTTCTATCCGTTTTGCAGCTTAGGGTTTCTGTTCTATCCGTTTTGCATATTGTGAATTTCATCAGTTGCTTGAGTCTGTAAAAAATTGGCGAAGGCATTACTTGCTGAATTCTCTAGAAACCTCAAGAATAGGGTTTTCAGCGAAATTAGGAGCTTAAGTCTTTTACAATTCGCCAGAGACGTGCATTTATAGACATTGTTGTGTTAATATGAATTTTGTTCCACATGGAATCTTATATTCACAAGTTTTTACCCCAAAAAAAAAATATAAATTAGCACATGCTTTGTCAAGAGTGATTATTCTGATGGTTGTTGGCTGATGAAGTAGTTGAAGTTTCTGCAGACAGATTTACATGGCTGTTAAGGGTAAAATAAGGTAACACCTCAGAAGAAAATTTCAAGCTTCTTTAGTGGCCTTTACATGTGATCTTGTGGTTGGATGTATAAAACATGATTGTGTGTCAGAGATTTCTTGTTCTCTTGAACAACCTAAGGTCCCCACTTAAGTTTCTTAATGAAAAACAAACCTGTGTGTCGTAATGTGTCATCTCATCTTTGATATTCATATCCGGAAAGACAGAACCCCAAAACCTGTGATGATTTATTTATCTATATCCCACTCTTGTTAAATTATCATTGTTTCAATTGATTTCAGACATGTCTCAACTCATTGATTTCATCTATATATATACAACCCCAAATCAGAAAGAATTCATCAACAATCCAGAACTTGAATCCCCTTAGTCATTCCTTCGATCTCATACATCTTCAAGAGTTTCAAGTCTCAAACTTCCAGACCAAAAAAAAATGGCTTTTTTAAGAGGTCTCTTTAGTGCTAAGAAGATTCTCGGTGGCTCTTTAATAGGAATCAGGAAAGCGATATCAGCACCAAAAGGGTTTCTTGCGGTGTACGTCGGTGAGAGCCAGAAGAATCAGAGATATACTGTGCCTGTCTCATACTCGAGCCAGCCTTCCTTTCAGGTTCTTCTCAGTAAAGCTGAAGAAGAGTTTGGGTTTGATCATCCAATGGGAGGGATCCCTTGCCCTATAGATACTTTTATCAGTATAACTTCTCAGCTTCAAAGATGAGGATGATCCAACAAGAAGACATTAACATTTGTTTTTATTCTCAAACTAGAGATGCAGAGTTATTATGTGAATAGATGACATATTTTTCTCCTCCGTTCTTATTGGGGAAGAGTTTGTTTCAGATGATTAGAAATATCAATATTGTGTAACAGAGATCAAACCAATAAAAGTTGTTGCTGATCGATCATTTAAGGAATAGATTGAAATATCTGAACCTGCAAAATTGCAAAAATATTTATAAGATTTCTTCATTGCATCAAATATTGAAGCTGAGTCTGTCTTAAGAAAGATGGAACGATAGATCTCTTTTTATGTCGCTTTTTCTCCAACGTAACACAGTTTAACCTCTTTTCTTAGTTACGTTACTCTGTTTTATAATGAAGACAAAAAGCTTTGACTGTGCCTCTAATGATGTGAAGTGACTTTTGACTCTCATCAAATCAACCATATGACTTTGTCTTCAACAGTGACGATTGGGAGACCCTCCATTGATACATTATGATTGTGTTCATTGTCATATCAATACCGCAAATAGAAATAAAATGAAAAGTTTCAGCCACAAGGTTTCCTTGATGGTAAAAATCAAAAAGAAAAATTAAAGAAAATCAAGAGAAAAGATTCCTTCATAGCATTGTCAAGTGATCCTATTTCTGGATATGGTTGAAGACAACTTAACTAGTGACAGATACTTTTTGTTCTGCTGGTGAACAACTCCATGTCCCCACATAAGTTTGTTCTTATAGAAAGATTTGGTAATGAGAAATTAGTTTCAATCAGCGAGATTGAGAGAAGAGGATACAAAAAAAGACTCATTGTGAAACATGGAGAAACAAGAGCATAATATGCCAATATCTTATTTTTTTCAAGATTAGCATCTGAGAAAACATAACCATGTGAAACTCGGTTCATGTATGTATGTCCCATGAAACACTTCGTAGATCTATATATACCAACCCAAAACAGAATCACATCTTCATATCATCAACAACAACAACAAGTAATCCAAGAACTTGAGACTTCAAAAAACAAATAGTTAGTTTCAAGAAAAAACAAAAATGGCTTTGGTAAGAGGTTTCTTAGCTGCAAAGAAGATTCTTGGTGGCTCTGTAGCTGGAACGAGGAAAGAAACCTCAGCACCAAAAGGGTTTCTTGCGGTGTACGTCGGTGAAAACCAAAAGAATTTTTTTATTTTTTTATTTTTTATTTAAAAGTGAACCTACCTTTGTTTCAAACTCTTCTCAGTAAAGCCGAGGAAGAGTTCGGATTTAATCATCCGATGGGAGGCTTGACGATCCCTTGTCCTGAAGATACTTTTCTCACCGTGACTTCTCGGATCCAAGGATGATGATCATCTGAAGATAAAAGTTTTAACATTTTTTTAACTGTAGAGATAGATGACATTTTTTCATCGTTCTTAATGAAAGATTTGTTCCGGATGATGGAGATTCCGATGTAAATGCCAGGTTTTTTGTTATAATGAACGTTAGAATCAAACGAAAGATCCAGATCTAACCGCCATCTTTCTGTATTATTTTCTTATACGTTGAGGAGATATTTATGGACACTTGTTCTACACATCATTCAAATTTTGAAAATAAAAATACCTGTTAACAAAAAAAAAAATTATATACTGTGAAAAATATGTACGAGCTAAAAAGTTAATGAAGTATTCAATGAAAAAAATTTAATTGGAATTTGGAAGAATTTAAGTTATTCCATAACTGATGAGAGCTGATATTTTTTTAATAAGATTCGCTTTACTTTTTTTTTTTGTCCCTCGTAAACAGAATATTTTCATATACTGGAATTAAGGCAATAAACGATTTTCCCGATTTATCTGCTATATACTGAAGATTTTACTTTCCTGACTATATCTATAAAAGAAAAAATTACAAAAAAACAATAAAAGGAAACAAAGCGATATACACTAGTACTATTTATGACGTCTTGCTCTGTTTCTTCTTCTATCTTTCTATATCTCTATCTCTCCATCTCTATTGCTTTTGCACATAAATAAAAAAAGCTCCTTTATACATTCTCCACAACAAGACAACTTTGATTCGATCATCAACTCCATTAATTTTACGAAATTAAAACAGATCAATTCGAAGGTACGATAATGAATCACAACTACGTTTTCTGTTCACATTTTTCTCCAATGTTTATCGAAACAGAGGTTTTTTTTTGTTCTCTGTCTCTCAGTCACAAAATCAAAACTCAATCAGCTTTGGGTTTTTATATTCTTCTCTATTTCTTTTGTAAGATTTTTCTGCCGGATTTTTCTTGCCGGAGCTTAATCGAGAGAGACCGATGTTCAGTAACACAGAAGAGAACCACACAAAGAAAATCGATCTCAGCTCGATCAAATCAGTCCGTGTAGTCTGCAATGATCCATACGCCACCGAATCCTCAAGCGAAGATGAAGCCATCTCCAGCAATAACCATCGCCGTCCGATCAAACCAAAACGACCAAATCTACCGAAGCGTTATGTCTCAAAGATCTGTGTCCCGACGCTAATCGAACGGTCGAATTCGAATTCAGAAAAAGTAAACGGAAATCGGAGATCTTCGTCGGGACTAAAAGGCGTACGGCGGCGACCGTGGGGGAGATACGCGGCGGAGATAAGAGATCCGTTTCAGAAAAAGAGAAAGTGGCTTGGAACGTTTGATACTATTGAAGCAGCAGCAGAGGCTTACCAGAAAAGCAAAATCGAGTTTGAAGAACAATTGGGTGTAAAAAACCAAACCAGTTTAATTAAACAGGAAGCGATCGAGGTAGATATAACCAATCCGTGTGATTCAAGCAAACGGGAAGAGAAGAAAGTAGGTTTAACCAAGCCGTGTGGTTCAAGTAAACGGGAAGAGAAGAAAGTAGGTTTAACCAAGCCGTGTGGTTCAAGTAAAGAGAAGGAAGTAGCCTCAACCAAACCATCAACGACGTCTTTTGACGATGGTACTAGGGCAAATGGCAAAACGGTAAATACGGGAATTGTTGTGGAGAAAACATTATTCGGTTTTGGTTATGATGATGATGAAGAAGATGGAACAATAGGTAGAATGTTGGAAGATCCGTTAATGACATCGTCGATCTCGGATATTTTTGGAGACACGGTTATCGAACAAAATGATGATTTGTGGACGGACTATAATACCGCGGAATATAATTCGATTTTAGATGATTTTAAGTTCGATGTTGTGGTGAATGATAACACGAATGGCCAAACTGTGAAGAATATTAAAACTGGTAAGAAGAATCGTTTTCGATTGAAGCATAGGATTGACAGAAAAGCTGTCGAAAACTCGGAAATCGAATCAACGATTGCAAATATTGTCGACGGATCGACTTATTTTAGGTTCGAACTTGATCAGTTTGACCCGGCGATGGATGATTTTCAGCCGAAAGATTTTCAGATGGATGGTTTTGGATGTTTAGGAGAGGCTAGTGATGATGATGATAGTTGGTTTGATGGTACCGTGGATTGGATAAATATGAGTTGATGAATATTAGGTTTTTTTTTGTCACAGCGGCCATAGTAGTACTAGTTACAAGTTCGGATAATTGTTTGGGGTTTTGATGATGAAATATTTTTGTTGTAACTATGAACGGACATTGTGGAAGCCCCTTGACCCAAAGGTTTATTAAGGGTTTATTAATGTATAATTAGTAATAAATCGCGTAATCTAGCGAACGCGATTTATTACTCAACGCGATTTATTATTAATTATACAGATTAATGAAAAATTATGCAAATTAATAGAGATAAGTTTACAAGAGATTTTCAGTTAACAAAAAAAAATCTATGGACGGACACGGATTTGATATTCTGGAAATATTTTTTTTTTGTTCAAACCGCACTGTCTAAGTTGGTCTTTGGTCGAGAGACTCCCACATTGTTGAAGTATGAAAATCAATTAACTAATAACTCATGAAAGAAAACAACTAAAGTTGCATCGAGTGGCTGGATCTAAATTGTTACAATGAAGAGCACATCTTTTATACCGATGTGTATAAATGCGTACCTTGTTATTCAAGTTTTACTTAGGGTTTCTGTTCTATTATCTGAAATTCAACCCAATTAATTTACCCAATTCAAAAATCAACCTACTTCTAATCAGTTTCATTGTTTCTTTTTATGTTTCAGTTTCGTCAAATCCCCATGGACACTAAATATTCTCAATTTCATAGCTTCTGGTTTCATTGTATAGTATAGCCTTTTATTTAAAAAGAATTCGCACAAAGCAGATCTGAGAGAATCCGTTCTTAGGAGTCGCTGGCTAATGATCTCCGGACAAATCTACCTTTCATTCTCGGCCTTTTGTCTGCGTTGACCTTTCTAACCTCGTACCTTATCTTCTTCTCGAACAGACGATTCTTCCTTTTATCTCTGTATCTCCAAACTCTAGCTTCTCTCTCACTTCTGATACTCATTTTCTTCTCCTCTATCCCCTGCAATCAAGATCCATTACCATAAGTTTCTTTTAAAAATTGGGGTGAATTTGCTCGATTTGAAACTATGTAAAACAAAACAAAATGAGATAAGAAGAAGCTTACTGGAGGAACTAGCTGGAAGTTACTTGAGTTGTTATACTGATCAGTTTGGTTTCTTGTTGCTTCTCTTGGAGATTCTTGTTTATCCCAAGCTGCTATAACATTTTCGTAATTAAGTCTCAGTAACATGTTCCTCTGCCTTGCATTACTCTCATAATCTTCATTTTCTTCTGTCTTTGTTGTAATCGCGATGGCATTTCCGTAATCTTTCTTGCAGCTCATCAAAGATTGTTGAGGACATGCTTCATCTCCATAGGTTTTACCTTCTTCTTCATTGTAACATAGATCCTCCATTTCATCTTCAAAGTTGAATTGTCTCATCGTTTCTTCAGAACCATCATGATTGCTCAAGAAGAATCCCATCTCTATGAATCCCTGAAACTCTGGGACAAGAGAAGTCAGATCATCTTCATTGGTTTCTGGTATGGAAAACATTGCTTCGCCTCCAATCTCGGGAACTCGAGGGTCTTCTCTTCTTCTCTCATCATCTATTTCTTGCTGTGGCTTCTTCTCACAACGGGCTCTAGGTGTTCTTGGTTTTCTTCTGAACCAGCTGTGCCAAACCGGCTTTGATGTTGTTCCTTGTAGCCAAACTCTCTCGTGTTTTGTCGCCACTTGGTTTGCACAATGAACTGATTCATCACAAAGATGGCACAAGAAAGCATCGTCGGACGCACAATACCAAACCGCGTGTTTGTTCAGACACAGTTCGCAGGCTCGTGG
>JAHZTW010000003.1:70137613-70209772 GCA_020283515.1 Alliaria petiolata | reverse complement strand
TTTATTTTAAATTTAAAAGTTTACTAGGTATTTACGACGAAAATAAGTTTGCCACGATTTAAGGACGAACTCTGTTGCAACGGTTTTGCGACGATTTTTAAGTTTGCCACGAATTTACTACGATTATTTTCTCCTCAATTTGCCACGAATTTACGACGATTATTATTTTGCTACGAATTTACTACGATTTTTTTCCCCTCAATTTGTCACGATTTTACGACGATTATTATTTTGCTACGAATTTACTACGATTTTTTTCCTCTCAATTTGCCACGGATTTACGACGAATTATGTGTCTCGCTATTTAACGACGAATTTACGACGACACTATTAACGACGATTTTACGACGAAATCTGGATCTCCCAACATTAACGAGGAATTTGCGACGAATTTGCTTTCGCGACGATCGATTACCGACGATTGAATTTTCGTGGCAAATTCGTTGGGACTGTCGATTTGCCACGAATTTGCCACGAATTCGGCCCTCGTAAAAAGTATGTTTTCTTGTAGTGCCATTTTACCGCCAATCATAACTCAATGGAAAGTACTAAACTTAGAGTCATTGCTCGTGGGTCCATGGTATACTCTCTAACATAAAATGAAAAAAAAACATTTTAAGAAAAAGAGAAAACTGTTAAAAAAAAAGAAATAAAAAATGTAGTAGTCTTACTTACATTAGTAGTATTAGAATACTCCGGGAGCGACAGTTGCACCGAGAGGTTGGATCATAAGTCAAACTAAAATATCATTTATATCATTACCTACATAATGCACACCTTTGATTTTGATCTTGTTCCCTGTTTTGGTGGGTCTGTCGGTTATGCAGTCAAATATCTCTGCCCACTCTTGTTGTCTTTCGACTCCATGGCGTACGATGTACTCCAAACCAGCATAGAATTTCAAAGGACGGCAGTGATGCATTTGATCCCTAAGCGCACGCCGACTCTTCTATTGTCCGTGCTGTGCTCACAAGATCTGTGACGACATATACACAGTTAAGCTCTGCAAAGTTAGAAATCAAATTCGCAATTAATGGAAAATCACCAAATTCACAATTAATATTTATGTTAAAAGTTTACTGTATTATGTGAGATTTCTTTCTTTCGGGTTTCCATTCTTAGCTAAGTCTTCCTTTTATTATCTATTTTACTTTACAAATTGAGCTTCTTGTTCTTTTATTCAGTTTTAATTAAGGAAACGTAAGTGTCATTTGTAGGCTGCCTGATAAAATGAGCGAGCTTTCAAAGATGTACAGTTTCTGCACACTATAATATTTTGTGCTCGCTATCCAATTCTTCAATCCTTCTCATCGAGCTCACAAAATCAAAGGAGACATGTGCCCAACTGCATGCATGAAAACCATTAGATATTGATACAAAGCCTTTATTAATCTAATTGAAAGTTTAAGCGACTTACTATGCTGAACTAAAAATTGCGACATATGGTGCGTATACTAGTTTTGAACCGGTCTCTACTATCTCTTTCTCCATTTGACATCAACCATTTTTTGGAAAATGTCTAACCTAAAATCCAAAAGTAAATGGTTAAAAAAAAATTACGAGAATTAATAAAATCAATTTTGCCTTCATGTATTGTGACCATGTAACTTTTGGTCAAACTTTTAAAGTTCATGTATGAATCATTTTTGAAAACTTGGTTTCTATAGGATTGTCATGATGGATATAGTTCAAGCAATTATTCGTTTAAGCATTGTCATTTAACCAAGCCGTGTGTTTCAAGTAAACGGGAAGAGAAGAAAGTAGGTTTAACCAAGCCGTGTGGTTCAGGTAAAGAGAAGGAAGTAGCCTCAACCAAACCATCGACGGCGTCTTTTGACGATGGTACTAAGGCTAATGGCAAAACGGTAAATATGGGAATTGTTTTGGAGAAAACATTCGGTTTTGGTTATGATGATGAGGAAGAAGATGGAACAATAGGTAGAATGTTGGAAGATCCGATAATGACATCGTCGATCTCGGATATTTTCAGAGATACGGTTGTCGAACAAAATGATGATTTGTGGACGGACTATAATACAGCGGAATATAATTCGATTTTAGATGATTTTAAGTTCGATGTTGTGGTGAATGATAACACGAATGGCCAAACTGTGAAGAATATTAAAACTGGTAAGAAGAATCATTTTCGATTGAAGCATAGGATTGACAGAAAAGCTGTCGAAAACTCGGAAATCGAATCAACGATTGCAAATATTGTCGACGGATCGACTTATTTTAGGTTCGAACTTGATCAGTTTGACCCGGCGATGGATGATTTTCAGCCGAAAGATTTTCAGATGGATGGTTTTGGATGTTTAGGAGAGGCTAGTGATGATGATGATAGTTGGTTTGATGGTACCATGGATTGGATCGATATGAGTTTATGAATATTCTTTTTGAGGTTTTTTTTGTTTTTTTGGTTTTTGTCACACCGGCCATAGTATAGTACTAGTACAAATTACTACGTTACAAGTTCGGATATATGTTTGGGGCTTTGGTGATGAAATTTTTTTGTTGTACCTATGGACGGACACGGATTTGACTCACATTGTTTTAAGTATGAAAATCAATTAACTAATAACTCATGAAAGAATACAACTAAAGTTGCATCTAAATTGTTACAATGAAGTTGATCTTTTATCTTGATCTTACACTCTCTTGTCTCTTGTGTTCGACTCCAACTCTCATACAATTTTAGAGAGTGGCATTTGTGGTCTCTTACGACGTACGCTTTCGTAAAAGGATTTAAATAAGTATAATTCTCAAACATTTAACATTCTATATGTACGGTATGATTCAACTTTTCTATCGCTCTTACAAGATCCATGCACATATAAAAAATGTCCAACAAAGATTTGCAAAAAGTCAATCTGAGAATCAGAAGATATTTTGTAAATGATGAGTATATTACTTGGTAGTCCAAAAGTAACCAAAGTTCTTGTGGAACCGATTGGACCGATATTTGTTCGTGAAGTTGGTGTAATTTATTAAAAGGCTCGGTGCTATGATATATTGGGCCAAGTCAGAAGGCTCATTTATACCGATGCCTATAAATGCGTACCTTGTTATTCAAGTTTTACTTAGGGTTTCTGTTCTATTATTTGAAATTCAACCCAATTCGAAAATCAACCTACTTCTATTTAGTTTCTTTGTTCCTTTTTATGTTTCAGTTTCGTTCAAAATCCCCATGGAAACTAAAAATTCTCTCAATTTCATAGCTTCTGATTTCATTGTATAGTAGTAGCCTTTTATTTAAAAAGAATTCGCACAAAGCAGATCTGAGAGAATCCGTTCCTAGGAGTCGCTGGCTAATGATCTCCGGACAAATCTACCTTTCATTCTCGGCCTTTTGTCTGCGTTGACCTTTCTAACCTCGTACCTTATCTTCTTCTCGAACAGACGATTCTTCCTTTTATCTCTGTATCTCCAAACTCTAGCTTCTCTCTCACTTCTGATACTCATTTTCTTCTCCTCTATCCCCTGCAATCAAGATCCATTACCATAAGTTTCTTTTAAAAATTGGGGTGAATTTGCTCGATTTGAAACTATGTAAAACAAAACAAAATGAGATAAGAAGAAGCTTACTGGAGGAACTAGCTGGAAGTTACTTGAGTTGTTATACTGATCAGTTTGGTTTCTTGTTGCTTCTCTTGGAGATTCTTGTTTATCCCAAGCTGCTATAACATTTTCGTAATTAAGTCTCAGTAACATGTTCCTCTGCCTTGCATTACTCTCATAATCTTCATTTTCTTCTGTCTTTGTTGTAATCGCGATGGCATTACCGTAATCTTTATTGCAGCTCATCAAAGATTGTTGAGGACATGCTTCATCTCCATAGGTTTTACCTTCTTCTTCATTGTAACATGATTGTTGAGGACATGCTTCATATCTATTTAGGGACCAAGGGGACGCTTTTGGATGAAACTGCACCTCGGTCAGAGATTGATAAAAAACATTTTTACTTGGTAAGATTTTTTTTATAAAAGGTGTATATATAATATTGTATCTACCTTGGTAAGTTGGGATGCTTTGAGTGACCAGTAGTGCATGTTTGCTTTGCAGGTGCAGGAATCAGAGCTGAAAGAAAATGACGGGATTCGCCTATATTTGGAACTTGGATTCGTCACAACTAATCGTCGGATTAGCAATGACACATATCATGCATGCGTGGGATTCGTTTTCATATATATATAAAGCTTGCTTTCTAAATGTCGGATGTTGCAGCCTGAGCTGTCGGATTTGAAGATTGTGAAGGTGATGGTAGAAACTAAGGAAAACGTGAAGCTGCCGACTGAGAGACTCAAGGGGTTTAGAGATGCAACTTTCTACATTAAATATGATCAGGACTTGGGAGAGGGTCAAGTTTGTAAGCGCCGAGCTATCGTTAGAAGAAGCGTGGACTTGAGAACGGAACACATGAGTCTCAATGGCGATTACTATCTGGAAAACGAGACCGACTCTGAGCATGAAGAAGCTTCTAATATGTAGCAAGACAAGATCCATTTGAAATTTGTGGATCAAATAACATAAAGGACTACTTAACGTGTCTCTTGTTTTCGAGATATATATCATATGATTAAATTAAGAGTTAATCATGTGAAATTGCATGCTTGTAGAGTGTAATTTAATCAGTCATTGTATCTGTTCATTTTAGATCCTATTGTTTTGGCTGTTATTAAAGGTCTTCCGGTACACCATGTATGATTTTTTTTTTTTTTTGAAATATATTTAAAACTCTGAGATTTATATCTTCAACAATTATTTGTCATTGTTAAAATCAGCTACCAAAAGGTAAGGTACGCACGTATATATATATATATATATATATATATATATATACACACACACCAAAACTATTTTTTTTCATATTTACTAAATTGTAACATAAATTAAAGAAACGATTTGTTAAAAAAAAATATTCAGAGTTATTAATCAGTTACCTCTTTAGTATCATCATACTCTTGATCGAATACAACTATAGTTGCGCTGATTGGCTGATGCACAAGCTGTTATAAGGCTAGATCTAATCTATCCCCCATGAACAACACACCTTTTATCTTGACTTTCTCTCCGCTGGGTGCATAAGTTGTGCAATTGATAGCATTAGGTCTTGACTTTTCCCTATTGAATTCTATAGATATGGTTGGGCCTAAATGTTTCTCCACGTCTTCAAGGAAATTAAAGCATTTTGACGCCCATGTAGAAACGTTTTAAACTTCCTAAGATTGCTAAGCGGCGGCCTATCCCCCGATAATTTTTCACTGGTTTCAACCTAGCCCCCGATAATCTCTCCACTGGTTTCAAAAACTCCCTCAGGAAGGTCAATTTTAAAACTTGTTTAATGTCTCAACATTGAGAGGGAAACCTGTGAAAAATATTACAAACCTAAAATTAAAATTGAAACAATCAGAAAACAACATTTGACGAAGAATCAATGTTCGATAGTTCACTTACAGATATCTAGCTTCTTCAGCATTGCTTGTGTATTGGACATGTTGCTGCGCTTTCCTCAAGTCAATCAGAAAAATTGGATCGTAGTCATCTGGTTCTGCATCATCCTCGCCAAGCACCTTCCGAAAAATCCCACATAGTGGATAGGTGCTTCTAGCAACAGAACGACAGCTGAATACCATCGTAATAGCAAAAATGTAGATGTAGCCATTCTCATGCTCTTCTACTTCTTGGCTCGATTTACATTGGAAAGCCACACTACAAGAAAACATGACATTTGCCACGATTTTTTGCGAGGAAAATAAATCGTAGTAAATTAGCATCGAATTAACGAGGAATTTACGAGGAAAAATAAAAACGTCGGTAATTCGTCGGAAAGACCAACGAAAATAAATCCTCGCAAATTCGTCGTAAAATTCCAACGAATTAACGAGGAATTAACGACGAACATATATTTCGTCGCTAATTCGTCCTAAATTAACGAGGAATTCGCGACGAAACATGTTTGACGTGTATTCCTCGGAAATCCGTCGTTAATTTCCGACGAATTACCGAGAAAGTATTTCGAAGTAAATTAACGACGTATTAGAGAGGAAAAAAAGTTAGATGAAAACGTGTTTTACTGGTTTTTTTGCCACGAAAATATTTCTTGTTAATTCGTTGGCAATTCGTTGGTAATTNAGATGGAACAATAGGTAGAATGTTGGAAGATCCGTTAATGACATCGTCGATCTCGGATATTTTTGGAGACACGGTTATCGAACAAAATGATGATTTGTGGACGGACTATAATACCGCGGAATATAATTCGATTTTAGATGATTTTAAGTTCGATGTTGTGGTGAATGATAACACGAATGGCCAAACTGTGAAGAATATTAAAACTGGTAAGAAGAATCATTTTCGATTGAAGCATAGGATTGACAGAAAAGCTGTCGAAAACTCGGAAATCGAATCAACGATTGCAAATATTGTCGACGGATCGACTTATTTTAGGTTCGAACTTGATCAGTTTGACCCGGCGATGGATGATTTTCAGCCGAAAGATTTTCAGATGGATGGTTTTGGATGTTTAGGAGAGGCTAGTGATGATGATGATAGTTGGTTTGATGGTACCATGGATTGGATCGATATGAGTTTATGAATATTCTTTTTGAGGTTTTTTTTGTTTTTTTGGTTTTTGTCACACCGGCCATAGTATAGTACTAGTACAAATTACTACGTTACAAGTTCGGATATATGTTTGGGGCTTTGGTGATGAAATTTTTTTGTTGTACCTATGGACGGACACGGATTTGACTCACATTGTTTTAAGTATGAAAATCAATTAACTAATAACTCATGAAAGAATACAACTAAAGTTGCATCTAAATTGTTACAATGAAGTTGATCTTTTATCTTGATCTTACACTCTCTTGTCTCTTGTGTTCGACTCCAACTCTCATACAATTTTAGAGAGTGGCATTTGTGGTCTCTTACGACGTACGCTTTCGTAAAAGGATTTAAATAAGTATAATTCTCAAACATTTAACATTCTATATGTACGGTATGATTCAACTTTTCTATCGCTCTTACAAGATCCATGCACATATAAAAAATGTCCAACAAAGATTTGCAAAAAGTCAATCTGAGAATCAGAAGATATTTTGTAAATGATGAGTATATTACTTGGTAGTCCAAAAGTAACCAAAGTTCTTGTGGAACCGATTGGACCGATATTTGTTCGTGAAGTTGGTGTAATTTATTAAAAGGCTCGGTGCTATGATATATTGGGCCAAGTCAGAAGGCTCATTTATACCGATGCCTATAAATGCGTACCTTGTTATTCAAGTTTTACTTAGGGTTTCTGTTCTATTATTTGAAATTCAACCCAATTCGAAAATCAACCTACTTCTATTTAGTTTCTTTGTTCCTTTTTATGTTTCAGTTTCGTTCAAAATCCCCATGGAAACTAAAAATTCTCTCAATTTCATAGCTTCTGATTTCATTGTATAGTAGTAGCCTTTTATTTAAAAAGAATTCGCACAAAGCAGATCTGAGAGAATCCGTTCCTAGGAGTCGCTGGCTAATGATCTCCGGACAAATCTACCTTTCATTCTCGGCCTTTTGTCTGCGTTGACCTTTCTAACCTCGTACCTTATCTTCTTCTCGAACAGACGATTCTTCCTTTTATCTCTGTATCTCCAAACTCTAGCTTCTCTCTCACTTCTGATACTCATTTTCTTCTCCTCTATCCCCTGCAATCAAGATCCATTACCATAAGTTTCTTTTAAAAATTGGGGTGAATTTGCTCGATTTGAAACTATGTAAAACAAAACAAAATGAGATAAGAAGAAGCTTACTGGAGGAACTAGCTGGAAGTTACTTGAGTTGTTATACTGATCAGTTTGGTTTCTTGTTGCTTCTCTTGGAGATTCTTGTTTATCCCAAGCTGCTATAACATTTTCGTAATTAAGTCTCAGTAACATGTTCCTCTGCCTTGCATTACTCTCATAATCTTCATTTTCTTCTGTCTTTGTTGTAATCGCGATGGCATTACCGTAATCTTTATTGCAGCTCATCAAAGATTGTTGAGGACATGCTTCATCTCCATAGGTTTTACCTTCTTCTTCATTGTAACATGATTGTTGAGGACATGCTTCATATCTATTTAGGGACCAAGGGGACGCTTTTGGATGAAACTGCACCTCGGTCAGAGATTGATAAAAAACATTTTTACTTGGTAAGATTTTTTTTATAAAAGGTGTATATATAATATTGTATCTACCTTGGTAAGTTGGGATGCTTTGAGTGACCAGTAGTGCATGTTTGCTTTGCAGGTGCAGGAATCAGAGCTGAAAGAAAATGACGGGATTCGCCTATATTTGGAACTTGGATTCGTCACAACTAATCGTCGGATTAGCAATGACACATATCATGCATGCGTGGGATTCGTTTTCATATATATATAAAGCTTGCTTTCTAAATGTCGGATGTTGCAGCCTGAGCTGTCGGATTTGAAGATTGTGAAGGTGATGGTAGAAACTAAGGAAAACGTGAAGCTGCCGACTGAGAGACTCAAGGGGTTTAGAGATGCAACTTTCTACATTAAATATGATCAGGACTTGGGAGAGGGTCAAGTTTGTAAGCGCCGAGCTATCGTTAGAAGAAGCGTGGACTTGAGAACGGAACACATGAGTCTCAATGGCGATTACTATCTGGAAAACGAGACCGACTCTGAGCATGAAGAAGCTTCTAATATGTAGCAAGACAAGATCCATTTGAAATTTGTGGATCAAATAACATAAAGGACTACTTAACGTGTCTCTTGTTTTCGAGATATATATCATATGATTAAATTAAGAGTTAATCATGTGAAATTGCATGCTTGTAGAGTGTAATTTAATCAGTCATTGTATCTGTTCATTTTAGATCCTATTGTTTTGGCTGTTATTAAAGGTCTTCCGGTACACCATGTATGATTTTTTTTTTTTTTTGAAATATATTTAAAACTCTGAGATTTATATCTTCAACAATTATTTGTCATTGTTAAAATCAGCTACCAAAAGGTAAGGTACGCACGTATATATATATATATATATATATATATATATATACACACACACCAAAACTATTTTTTTTCATATTTACTAAATTGTAACATAAATTAAAGAAACGATTTGTTAAAAAAAAATATTCAGAGTTATTAATCAGTTACCTCTTTAGTATCATCATACTCTTGATCGAATACAACTATAGTTGCGCTGATTGGCTGATGCACAAGCTGTTATAAGGCTAGATCTAATCTATCCCCCATGAACAACACACCTTTTATCTTGACTTTCTCTCCGCTGGGTGCATAAGTTGTGCAATTGATAGCATTAGGTCTTGACTTTTCCCTATTGAATTCTATAGATATGGTTGGGCCTAAATGTTTCTCCACGTCTTCAAGGAAATTAAAGCATTTTGACGCCCATGTAGAAACGTTTTAAACTTCCTAAGATTGCTAAGCGGCGGCCTATCCCCCGATAATTTTTCACTGGTTTCAACCTAGCCCCCGATAATCTCTCCACTGGTTTCAAAAACTCCCTCAGGAAGGTCAATTTTAAAACTTGTTTAATGTCTCAACATTGAGAGGGAAACCTGTGAAAAATATTACAAACCTAAAATTAAAATTGAAACAATCAGAAAACAACATTTGACGAAGAATCAATGTTCGATAGTTCACTTACAGATATCTAGCTTCTTCAGCATTGCTTGTGTATTGGACATGTTGCTGCGCTTTCCTCAAGTCAATCAGAAAAATTGGATCGTAGTCATCTGGTTCTGCATCATCCTCGCCAAGCACCTTCCGAAAAATCCCACATAGTGGATAGGTGCTTCTAGCAACAGAACGACAGCTGAATACCATCGTAATAGCAAAAATGTAGATGTAGCCATTCTCATGCTCTTCTACTTCTTGGCTCGATTTACATTGGAAAGCCACACTACAAGAAAACATGACATTTGCCACGATTTTTTGCGAGGAAAATAAATCGTAGTAAATTAGCATCGAATTAACGAGGAATTTACGAGGAAAAATAAAAACGTCGGTAATTCGTCGGAAAGACCAACGAAAATAAATCCTCGCAAATTCGTCGTAAAATTCCAACGAATTAACGAGGAATTAACGACGAACATATATTTCGTCGCTAATTCGTCCTAAATTAACGAGGAATTCGCGACGAAACATGTTTGACGTGTATTCCTCGGAAATCCGTCGTTAATTTCCGACGAATTACCGAGAAAGTATTTCGAAGTAAATTAACGACGTATTAGAGAGGAAAAAAAGTTAGATGAAAACGTGTTTTACTGGTTTTTTTGCCACGAAAATATTTCTTGTTAATTCGTTGGCAATTCGTTGGTAATTNTTGCTGTGGCTTCTTCTCACAACGGGCTCTAGGTGTTCTTGCTTTTCTTCTGAACCAGCTGTGCCAAACCGGCTTTGATGTTGTTCCTTGTAGCCAAACTCTCTCGTGTTTTGTCGCCACTTGGTTTGCAGAATGCACTGATTCATCACAAAGATGGCACAAGAAAGCATCGTCGGACGCACAATACCAAACCGCGTGTTTGTTCAGACACAGTTCGCAGGCTCGTGGTGGCGCCTTGACATCTTCTTGGTGCTCCGGAATCATAACTTCTGCGCAAAACATGAAACAGAGTTAAGAGAAGAAATCAAGTCAGAAGTAGAGAGACTTGGCAAAAAAAAAAATTTGCCCTTTATCAGGTAAACAAAACAGTAATGGTTCTATACTTCTCTGGAATTTGATACTTTGGTGACTTGTCATGAGCTAAGAACAAAAAAGGTCTTTAAAGTGAGAAAAAAGGGGACAATGAAGAAGACAAGGGCTAAGAAGGATGGAGAATAATGGGCAATGACAAAGGATTGTTCTTAGGTTATATAATAATATTTTTTCGCTGGGATTAGACAGAGACATTTCCTTTATAATCTTGAAGATTTTTTTACTGACACTTCTTTCTTATGTCAGTAAGAAGACATTTAGCTGAAGTTCTTGATGAGTCTTGTTCCACACATTTTAAGAGCATGTGCAATGGTTAAAACTTAAGAATTGGTTTTTAATTAATATTTAATTATAAAAAGAAAAAGAGAGAGAATGGTAAGAGAGAGAAATAAAGAAAGGAACTAAGAATTGGTTCTTAATTAAGAATCAAGTCTTCACTATTCATTCAATTTTAATCTTTTTTTATTCTAAAAACCCACTTAAGAACCACCATTGTTCATGGTCTAATATTCTTGAATCTTTAATGAACATACTTATATATAGCAGATTAATCTTGGTAGTGATTTATACACATAGAGGGTTAAAGTTAAAAACTAATGAAATTAAGGAGGTAAAGACTTGGTGTATTATTGAAGTGTGGCCATACCCAATTTTGTTGGTTTGTACAAAGGGAAAAGACACTGTACTGATGATTTTGGCTTCATGTACCGAAGTTGATCCAAATCTTTGCGATCTTATTGGTCAGACTTGGATTATGTTTTTGGGTCTTTTATGGGTTCTTTTTCTTACCCATTCTTTAAGTTTTATCTTTTTGTTTGTTTGTCTTTTGTTTTCTGACTCATTTTGTCTGTGGTCCTGTACCAGTCTTCGTCACCATTTCACATAACATAACAGATCCCATTAAAGTTTGAACTACTAAGACTTTAATAAAATTTTAATGAATTATTTTGTAAGCGTTTTTTTCCATTAGAGAACTCTTAACACTAAAAGATGTTTTGTGGAAATCTAATCCTACAATTTTGGAATGTATGAAGAACTTCTTAGTTACTACTCTTGGGGAAAGTATTAAACTCCTTTTGTTTCACTAGATAAGGGTCTCACTAAGATATAAAATTGCAAGCACAAACACTTGTAAGTTGTAACAATCATGACATATAAATCAAAATAAGAACAAAGATGTTACAGTTGCTTGAGAATTTCATTATTTCGAGAACAGAGACTCGATGTACAACATTGATTATTGGAAAACCCGAGGTTGAGCTTAACTAACTGGAAGCAATTAGTTCAATTAGTCAATATGTTTTACGGGAAAACAAAAAAAAAGAAGCATAAATCAAGCAATAACCTTCATGGAGAGCCATTAACTAGCGACAGAAACTCCATTTATGTCCGGTAAAATCAAAGCTTTCACTCACCTGTTTCATTGGGAGCAAGAAGAGACTTTTAAATAATCTTTGAACTGAGAGAATTTAAGTATGTGCTATAATCCTAGTGGAACCTTTTTTTACAAGTTCTCACCAATCAAAACCTAAACGCTAGAACCCAATCCAGTCCAAAACACGTCCCATCTCTTTAATTCATCAATGAAAATCCGTGACTATGTTTAACTCTATTGCAGAGTAAAAGATGGACACGATTGCAAAGCGGATTGGTATATCTATAACCAAACGTATGTCCCCAAAATGATCTATCAATTCATTTATTACAGTCCAAAACATGTCCCATCCCCTAAAATCAACAAAGAAAATTCCATGTGAGACTAATTCTAAGCTCTGTGATTGCAAGCGGACTGATATCAACAATCGCCCAAAACTTAAATCACTCTAAAATCTGATCAATTCATAAACATATGAACATTCAAAAGTTCATGTTTTGGTTTTCTCACAAAACCCATTCATATAACAGCTCCAGTTAAAAGATGTTCCTTACCTAAAAGATCAATAAGACGCACAACATTATTCAGCTTCAACAGCCTCCGGCTTGGGACCTGGTTTTGACAAAATCAATATACAAAAGACATGTGATCATCAGTTTCCACATTGTATTCAACACTCAAAGACACACTACGCATAAATTGAGCTCAAATTCCAAAGACAGGAGGACCAATTCATGGAGACACAAGTTTGATTTGACAAAAAAAAAAAAATCAATATACCAGAAAAATTTCAATACATACAATCAAACAACGAATTAATAGCAAAAGAGGTATTATCATCAGTTAAGCCGACGCTAAATTTCCACATTGCATTCGACACTCAAAGACACTAAGAATAAATTGAGCTCAAAATTTCAAAGATAAGAAGATCGATTTCATGGAGACACTATTCGATGAAGAAGAATAAAACCCTAAGAATTTTGCAATTGAGCATTTACCAAGTGACAGAGAAGGTCGGGGGAAAAGGCTTACCGTGGAGAGAGATAGGACGGTGGTCTTTGCCCCATCCGACGCCGCGAGTGGAGTCGAGATACTGCTGGACGAGATGGCGACACTTCTGGTAATGGTTAACGCCTTCGACGCGGTAACACCATTTGACCTTCTCGCGCAGGATCTTCGCCTTCTCGATTTGGATCCACTTCTCGCGAACGATGTGTTCCCTCATCTCCACCATCGCAACCGGATCCTTGTACGGGTTCTCCGGATCGAAACCATCCGGCGCCGTCTCTTCGAACTCCGGCAATCCCTTCTTCCTCCCCATCGGATTTTGTTTGTTCGTTCCTTTCCACGGTTTGCTTTTCCCGATTTCGGGTTATAGACTTTAATTTTATGTCTAGTGGTTTTATTGGGCTTTTAGTCCTCTAAAATGGGCCTATCTTCGGGCCATATTAATCTTAAGGAAAACAATTTCAAGTTTATGTTTTTTTTTTTTTTTTTGTTAAATTTTTCAAGTTTATGTTGTTGATATTAGTGGTTAATCTGTGAAATAACACATGCAATTGGATAATTTCTTTTTTGAATATGCATCTATCTTTGGGTTTTCAGATATAGTTAATAACAATAAATATTATTATCAACAATTAAATTTTGAAATATTTGAGTTTGAATTAGAGAAGTGGTGTATGAGATAAATAGGGTGGAAACGTACTGCAAAACTAAAATAATAGTTTCTATATGAAACGCTAAAAATTTGTTTGATAATTAAGTGAATTTTTTGTTGTCTCAAACATGTAACCAAATTATAAAATAATTAACCAAAGCTAACAAAAATGAATGTAAGTTAAGAATAATAAACGAATTCTTTAGCACAAAAAAAGAGAATAAAAAAACGAATGATGATGGAACAAAGTTTTCGTAAAGTGAAATTTTGAAAAGTGATATGCCATTTATGTATAAAATAACATTAAAAATATACAAATATACAAAAAAAAAATATTGCGAATGGTAAATATATAATAGCATAAATAATTTAAAACGTGATTTTTTAAAAAAATTATGTCATTTTTCCCAAAGATATCATGATATATCATCATATCGGATTATTTATTTTTAAAGTAATTAGGTTGAAGACTATTCTCCTGCGTTCATACTGACAAAGAAGATGACCTTACACATACGAAATTTCAAGTTTTACTATTTTAGAGGATTAATCGTGAACTCCAATTGCATAATTTTGAATTAAACTAGAAGGTGGAATTTCGTCTTTTTACCGTTGGCTGGACTTTCACATTTGTGAAAGACAAATATCATTTTCTGTTTTAGTGTAAATAATATGCAAATTGCAGGGTATGACCGATTCAAAGTAGTTCACTTCTCTATAATAAAATGTATATGTTATGTGGAAAACTAACAATTCAAGAATCATCGTAAAGAAAAATTGTAATATATGTGAGTCTAGAAAGCTGATGAAATGGAGAAAGAGAAAAAAATGAAAAAGTAAGAAGAATCTCTTGGAAATTATTCTCAACGTAGGAATGTAGGATTGACATTAATTCTAATTACATTACCAAACTCTGGTCTAGAAAATGCTCCAAACCAAATTTTACTCTAGTTTATATTAAAAAAAAAAAAAAACTATGGCTAAATAATCTCATGTATGTGTATACACACATATTCTGTGTGGGTTGGTAAGATTTTATTAACCACTCACCACATAGTAAATTATCTTTATAACTTTGTCTTAATTAATTATATAACCTAATATTATATAATCAAGCCAAACAAGACCCGTAGCCAAAAGAAGGTTCCATGGCCATACTAAATTAGACTATTTTTAGGTTGGATCAATTTTGGTTCGAATTTGGTTAACGTATTTATTAAGTTTCCTGGATCACTATTTTTTTTTGTTTTTAACAAACTATGGTGTCTACTGTCTATTCAAGGTTTCGACAATTGTACTTACAACCATATTCTTCATATTTTGTTGTTTCCGGCGATAATCATGAGCTGCTTACATGCATTAGAAACTTTTATTTTTGTGGTAGTTTAATTTACATTTTAAATTAAACTATTTTATACTATTATAATGAAAAAAAAAATTACGCTTTATAGTTAGCAAATAATGGCATAACTTTTTTCAGTTATAGGCGAAATAAATCAGTATTTATGGCAAATTTACAATCGCAATTAAATTATAGTGATTGGTCGTCGTAGGTAGACCATCGAGGCATATATTTTTAATTGTCAGGATATTTCATATGTCGTTAACAATTTAATTGAATTTCACTTTTAGTATTTGTTCAATCAAAAATTTCTGCGTGGTATTGGCGGTGGTGGCAAACTGGTACGGACATCGGCAGATGGAATTTTGACAGCAGTGGTTGGCAAAATGTTGAGATGGTCGCAACGGATTTGTTGATAATTGATACAAAATATTTATTTTCCCAATAAATCTAGTTTTGGACTAGTATTTTATGCATTAATATCATATATATACATATGAATTACTTTTAGGTAGTAATAAGAAAAAAATCTCACAAAATGTTAACAAAAACACTAATCAAACAAAATCTGATCTTAATTTTTATTTTATATTTATTTAGTTACCCATGACCAAGGTTAGATTTCTTTTGGGTCCAAATATTTCAACAAACTAACAATTCTAGACCACATCAACTATATATATAATATAAGCGTAGCATGCAAATTCTTTGAAACTTCGGATACCCCAACTACTATTTCAATGCTCCAGTAGTTAGATCAATGCCCAAGAAGGCAAGAATAAACAAATTCTATTGAATCTTAGGCTCTAATCAGTTTTGTCTAAATATAAATTTAACAATATTCAGTTTTTTTGTGTGTCGGCACTAGTAATCTAAGATTAAAACCACCAATTCGGTAGATTGATATATATATATCTATATTACTATATATATTGTAAATGACTTAATGGTAGTGAGATGTGGAGAAAGACAAGTGTCAATAGATTAAATGAATGTAAGGGGACTAAGGGTCAAAGGAATGAAAAAGAATCCATGCTGTCATTAGGGTTTCGGTGGGTAGAAATGGGTAAAGGTGGTTGGACTAGTATCTCATACATTTTTATTATTTGTCTTTATTATTATTATTATTTTTTTGCAAAAGCTATTATTATTATTATTGTTAATTATACTTCCAAGTTCCAACTAAGCACATAAATATGACAATACATATACGTGTACAATGTGTTAATAATTAACTGAAAATACGACTCTACCAATTTCGACTAAGAATATTTTAATCATGTTCGAGCAAATATTCAACATACAATGATCTATATTTTCTTTTCTTATCCGTTCTTTTGTCAATGCATGTAATATTAATAATACAGATACACATACCCACACGCGTGTACGCGTGTTTGGGATTATTTGTATGACTTGTATTAATAAATTAGTGGTACTATCTTCTCCTTCAAGATTTTTTTTATAATACTATCATATTTGCTTACATATACTGATATACACATATATTAGTATATATCTGTGTATATATATATAAGAAACCCCATCTAATTAAGTTACGAATACCTGTTTTCTGTGAATCTCTCATTCTTTCCTCTTTCTTCATCCTCAAGAGAGAGACAGAGCAAAAGAGGGAAAAAATCTATATTCTTTTATGTAAGATCATTTGTTGTTTTTGTCAAAAAAAAAAAGATCATTTGTTGTATTAACAACAACAACAACAAAAAAAGATCATTTGTTGTCAAGAATTATATTTGAATCCATATTATATTTGGAGAGTAAAAAAAAGACAATGGAGGAAAGTCTTCCAGCAGGATTCAGATTTCATCCAACTGATGAAGAGCTAATTACACATTATCTATCTCGGAAAGTCTTGGATGTCCGATTCACGGCTAAAGCTATCGTCGACATCGATCTCAACAAGTCTGAACCTTGGGATTTACCAGGTTAATACTGACTATATATACATGTAACATGTTTGTGTATTGCTTTTCTCCTATAATATATTGATGTTTTTGGTTCAAAAAAAAAAATATATATATATATATATATATTGATGTTTTTTTTTTAAATAATATATTGATGTTCTCATGTTTTTATATATGGTTTTATCATTCTGAGTTTTTATTCGTATTTGTTTGCCTACCACACGTACATGCAAGAGTATCAATCATTTTTGCTGATGTTTTCATATATTACAACTACATAATTACTATATAATTTTGGTTGCTGTGCCTCTAAAATATTATGAATTTCTCAAGATAAAAATGTATATGAGAGATAACTTTATAATAGTATTATGTAAAGATATAAATATCATATATATCTAAATTTACATCACTCGTACAAACTATATATAGGTTTTTAATTAAGTAGTTTTTCATATGCAGTCTAATATGACATGACATCTCTAAACAAATTAATATCCAAAACTCAGGTGTTCGGAGAAGACTAATTCACGTAATATTACTATGTGTATATGATTGTATCTACATATTTATGTCGAGTTGACAGCATAATTTCAGTAGGTGGTGTATCTTGCCTACCAAACACGTGAAGACTATGTATCTGTGTATATATTTCTTTAGACAGCATAATAATAATTATTATTAATATAGCCATTAATTATACTATATGATATATTGTATATACGTAGATTTTTATGATAGGGGTGGTTAAGAAAAAGAAACATATATGAACGACGACGGCTAACAAAGTTTGTGTAAATATTTCTCATTCGTGCAGCAAAGGCTTCAATGGGAGAGAAAGAGTGGTATTTCTTTAACTTAAGGGACAGGAAATACCCAACCGGTTTAAGGACGAATCGGGCAACTGAAGCCGGTTATTGGAAAACCACTGGTAAAGATAAAGAGATATATCGAACCGGGATTCTAGTAGGGATGAAGAAAACCCTTGTTTTCTACAAGGGAAGAGCTCCTAAGGGTGAGAAGAGTAATTGGGTAATGCATGAATATAGGCTTGAGAACAAGCAACCCTTCAAACCCACCAAGGTAGTACACAATACACATTCATATCCACTCACATACATATATATGCACAAGTTTACTATTAAGTGTATATATATCACTTATTGTCGAAATCTTAAGACGGATCTGTCTATCCGAATAACTTAATTAAGTTAAAATGTAATTATTCCGGACGTAGGTTTTAGGTTGGATTTTGATCATACTAAATTTCTATAGAAAAAAAAGATTAGCTATACTAACTAAAATTAGGATCGGTTTAGTACGGTCGTAATTTGGATTTTAATCAAATATATTGTTTAAAAAAAAGGTTTATCTTTGCTGTTTTACCTCCTCGGTCAATTCGTATTCAATTTCTCAATAAAGAAAAACCATATTCATATTAAAAAAAAAAAAAGATGATTTGGATCGATGCTTTTTGTTCTTCTCTTTATAATTTTCTGTAATTTTTCTTTTGCAAACTTGATAAATCATACCAATTAGAAAATCCCAAAAATTTTAGGCCAAATAAAGCCGGTCCGGTTAACTCCCTTGGTTTGTTCTCTAATGGTAATGACGCATATATGCCTTCAAATTTTAGGAGGAATGGGTGGTATGTCGAATTTTTAAGAAAATCGTAGCAGCAAAGAAGCCACAAGAGCAACCACAATCTTCTCAACCATCTCTTGAATCTCAATGCGAAGCAAATTCATCAATAGCCAACAATGAGTTTGGAGATGTCGAGCTTCCGAGTCTCTCATTCGCAAATTTCATCGATACTTATCATTCCAGTCATATCCAGTCGCAGAACGGTAATTACTTAGCAGAAAACATTAGCAGTAATGCATGTACCGGTCCTGTCGATATGAACTTGAACATGGCAGGTACTAGTACTCTCCCTTCGATCTCCTCATGGTCAACGAGTCTTCTAGGTCGTCAGAATTTATCTCCCATAGATTCCTTGCTGCTCAAGGCTTTCCAAATAAGGAATTCATATAGTTTCCTCTAAAGAAATGCTTACAAGTGCTGATCAATGATCATTGACCGTTATATATGGACTCCTCACGTTGTAACTTTGATTAAAATAGTGAGGAAAAAGGATTTCAGTTGGCTTAACTTCTAATATGCAATCCTTCGTAAATTTAGATAGTATTATATATTAACTCTTTAATTTATATAGTCTGTATATATGTTTAATCTTTCTTTGGTTGTAGTCTTACTTTAAAGTTTTAACTTCATGACTCTGGATTTGGAAACATGTTTCCGCTATTGTACAATACTAGGTGAGTGCCCGCGCAAATGCGTAGGCTACTGGTTATCCATTATATAAGTTATAGATTTTATGATAATATTGATCTAAAAATCTATTTTAAATTATGTGATTCAATCTGTACTAAACAATCTGTAAACATTTTTGTTTTATTAAAAATTTAAAAACATAAAAAAATAAGTAAAGGTTATTATAAAAAACCCCTAAACCACTTTTTATTTTTTTTTATAAAACTTCATACCGCCTTTTTTGTTGTAATTATTTATTTTTACGAAGAAGATATTGATCTTCACCATCATCATGTTCTTCCTCTTCTAAAACGGAGTTGAAATCAAAGTAAATCGTCGACACTTAAAATGATATCTACACATGTTAGTAAGAGCCAAAGAGATTTATAGGTTATTTATGGTCGACGAAGGATTGAACCCAAAGAAGATAAATCTTTTTCTTGTCATCAAAGAAACTAATTATTCGAATTCGTTCTCTTCTTCTTTGTATGCAAAGCGTAACTAATAATAACTATAATCGTGTATAACAAAGTTTGTGTTTGTATATCTTAACATTATCTGAAAATAATTTAATAAAACTTTCGACTAAATAATGAGAATTTTGAACTATATATAGCCTAAAAAAACACATGCAAAACCATAAATCAAAATACAAAGTAATCATTTTATTATAATAAATAAATTTCTCCTTTCAATTAATATGTCGATAAACGGTAGGTGGCCAGTCCGCGCCCTTGCGCGGGATGGATAATTTTAGAATCTTACAGTTTTATTCTCTGACTAATCAGTCCTTTTATTCCAATTATTCTTTATTTTCTCCAAAATCTTCATATTTTTCAACATTTTTGAATTCTTTTTTTTTTCTTCTTTCTTTTCTATTTCTACTAAATAATGATGTTTTTGAACTATATAAAACGCAAGAAAACATATGCAAAATCAATGCACCAAAATATAAAGTCATCATTCTAATATAATAAGTAAACTCCTTTTCATTTAATATGTCAAATAAATATGCATGCATAAGATGGTAAACGCTAGATGACCCGTTTGTGCTTTGCGTGGCATGAATAATTTAATATTCTTACGATTTTTCTTCTCTGATTTTATTCCTCTTCTTCCGATTATTCACCAATGGTTTCTTCCATTAGCCAACTGGAATGACTGATGGGCATACCCGATGACATATTCCATCTTGGTGAATGAAATATCTCATAGGTGACGACTGAAGCCAAACAGTACATAAATTGATACACTGTGAACTTGACAACTTTTAATTCTTTTGATGTTATATAATATATACATTTTTCGTATCACTACTCCGAGAAATTAAAGATATAAAACTAAACAGAGAGAACATAACATACCATACCATGATGATTATTATAACTGCTTTTGTTTTTGGGTTTCTATTTTTCTCAAATTACTCGTCATAAGTTTACGACCCGACAATAGCGGGAATTAAACCTAGGAAAAAACAAAAAACATAAATCGAACAAACTTCATTGAAAGCAAACAAAAAAACAAAAACTGGATTTTGGGGTGTTGTCTACGAAAAAATGAAACTAAAAAAAAAACAGAACTATCGTATTTCATTTAGAAAATGAACTATATTTTTTTTTTATCCATTCGATATTTAACCCCTTAAAGAATCGAATAAAAAAAATGTTAGATTTGATTTCGACAATACAAAACAACAACAAAAGAACACAAAAGAGCCTATATGTTAATCACCAAATGCGCGGGGGTACTTGTTTTCCTTCATATAATTTACAAATTCTTTCATAATGAAGTTAACGAAATCTATTCGAAATTTTGTTATTCAATCTGTACAAAACAATCTCTAAACATTTTTATTTTATTAATAATTCAAGAACATATATAAAAAATAAGTAAAATATATGGTGATTATAAATGTTCCATGATATCCTACAAATGTTTTACTAAGTAATCAATTAACATAAAAGAAACCATTAACAAATTTGGCCAAAAATTTTAAATAAAACCCAAGATAATAATCAAAATATTTCCACATTAAAAATATAAACATATATTATCCATTAAAATATTTTATTACACAAACAACATAAAAATTTAGTTTTCTCCGTCTTTCTTCCTTCTCTTCTTCTTCTTTCTTCTTCTTCTGCTTTCTCTATATTTCTTCTATTTTTGTGTCTCTACTTTCTTCTTCCTTCTTTCTTCTCACTTTTTTCTAATTTCTTATTGTTTCTTCTGTGTTCTTAGTCTTTATTCTTCTCCTTCTTTCTCCTCCTTCTTTCTTCATATTTCTTCTTTTTTGTATTTATTCTTTCTTCGTTCTTCTTTCGATTTTTGTATGCATTCTTCTTTCTCATTCTTTCTTCATTTTCTTCATATTCCTTCTTTTTCGAATTTTTATGCATTCTTCCTTCTTCTTTCTTCATTTTTTTTCCTTCTTCTTCTTCTTCTTCTTCTTTACCGTCGATGTCTTCCCCAACTTCTTTATTTTTATCATTCGATTTTTTTATTTGTCTTTCTCTTCCATTTCTTATTCTTCATTGATTCGGTTATCTATTTAAACTGTTATCTTCTTCTTCTTCCTTCTACTTATTCCGCTTTTCCTTCTTCATCATAGACCAAAGAAACGATGAATTTAAAGTATTCAGAATAATTTTTACCTTGCCATCATTAGGGATTACCGGAAAGATCTGTCTAACGTCTTCTTTAATGACGACAATATTACCACCGACCGTTTTTTCATATTTTAGTATATCACGCATCGTTTTATTTAAAGTTTCTTAAAAAATCTTTGGTCATCACCAAGTCTTCGTCCCATATTATGAGGTTAGCTTCTTTAATCAATTCTCCGAAACTTGATCAAGATTCAATCAAAAATGTCACCACAATGTTATACGCTCGCTTCGTCTCCATCTTTCCCTTTTATTCACCTCACGGTTTTCTTTTATTCTTCTAATTTGGTTTTCTTATATTCCATTTTTCTTTTTTTTTCTTCTCAGAGTTCTTCCTTTTTTTGGTTGTTATTTGTAATTTTCTTTGTAATTTTAAAATTATTCTAAATTATATGTGATGACAAAATTGATTTATATAGAAAACAAACAGACACTACAACACAAAGAGTCGTGTCTCTTCCTACTTATGACTCTTACATGAAACAACACAACCTAACCGAAATAAGAAGTTGTTAATCCTCTCCTTGACCAACTTTAGCATGTTTATCTCAATTTCATGTTTGTTTTATGGCAAGATTGCCCCAGTGAGACACAACTTTGCAGAACTTAATATGAAAAGACGATGGACATGGTTTCACATGTTGTTAAGTAACTGACGCAATTAACACAATACCACATTGTGTTTTAAAGTCTCTTTTATGAAGATAGGTCAAGAGAAGATACTTGGACATTGGAGCTGGTTGTCAGCATTTATCTGCTGATAATATAATTATCAAGTCTTATGGTTAACTGCAGTTTATAACTATTAGAGATAATCACTCTTATCTGCAGAGAGTTTTTTTTTTAAATATAGTTTTAATGTACAGAGAGTAGCTAATTATTTGTGTGAACTTTCTAGAGGCCGAGGAAGAGGGTAAATTTTTCTCATTCCCTCTAATCCTTTTTCAATTTGTACCATTTATTTTACCAATGACTATCATTTTCCAAGATTCTATGTTTTCGATACTTTGGTTTAATCAAAGGAGTAAGAAAATTGCATCAAATTAGCTCCCATTGATAGAAAATTTTGAAAGATTACAACTGCGATTAATACCAAGTTTTACCCTAAAATTGAATGAAATGACACAGCAAAATAAACAATACAGAAGCATTGAAGTCTTAATATTATTGAGTTTCCCAAGAGGGTCTCATGATCCCAAGCCTCAGATAATGGTAGCTTGAGCCACGAAGATCACATGAGTGAGTCTTACACATCTCTTTTAAGTCTGAAGCCGCGAGTCATGTAAGTCATACATCGAATCTTCCGCCATTAACATGAATCCTTGTATGTTCTGTACTCACACACAATACACAAATCAGTTTAGTGTTTTGGTATATTGGGTTAGGTCCTACAGTCTTGGTTTAAGTGTAGTACCTAAACCCACTCGAACTAAATTGCAGTCACTCCTCCTAAACTTGCATATATATCTGGGAGGATCAAAACACCTTTCTTGAACTTCAGTATCAGAGAAAGAGAGAAATGTATGCAGTAGTACTAAACTGCCTCAGATCCAAAACATGATCCTATTGAAACCTCTCCACCAAGAAGAAAGAAGTACGAACGTGGATTCTAAGCTTCTGCCCGTCATCTAGGTTTAGTTTAGTTCATGTAGATCTTCTTCTATGTACTCAAATTGATATACTGTGAACTTGACAACTTTTAAAGGATAGTAACCAGTCCATTATATAAGTTAATTTCACAGAAGAACAAAGCATGAAGTTTCTGCATAAACGTATGAGCTTTTCCTGGAACAAAAAACGGAATCTCAAAAAGAAAGAAAAAACACAAAAGCGTTTGAGCAAATGATTTCTCGTGCTCTAAGCAATGGTGGAGCTACATCCAGTAAAACCTGCTTGACAGCAAGAAATTTTGCTCCCAATCCGAACTGTGAACGACTCCCATACATTGTCAATGTGTTGGCTAAGTCCATCGTATCCTAAACTTGGAGAGGATAAAGAGGTTCATCGTCAACATTGTCAGGATTTGGGTATTTGGCCAGAATCTGATCTTTTGCTTCGGAAGAATAGATACATTGCATCGATGTATGTTCTATCACTGCTTCCTCTGTTTTGGACTCTTGTATATCTTTCATTTTTTTCCAAACATTTCATTGCCAGAGATTTTTTCAACTGAAAATCTCTTAGTAGCCGACCTTTCCAACGACCTATCCCTGCTTAGACTGGGCGGTTTATCCGGGAGAGGAGTTGCAAGAAATCGTTTCTTGTCAAGCACGTGACTCCTGTTTTCCAATTGCGAATGAAGCCAACTGTCAAACCTTGAAACTTTGTTCCTCCCACTTACTGGTTAACGTTTTTCTCAACGATACCGATCTTGGAACCAGATTTTTTCGCAGATCCGAGGCCTCTCTCCAATGCTTTTGGCTTTTGCTCAGGCACGACCAGCTTAATATCACATTCAGATATGTCCTGACTATAATCTGTTGCAGCATCATCTGATGTATTCATACGCATGACGCAAGTCGACTTCGATACGATCCTCTACGATGAGTCACAAACGGAATCAAACCCGTTCTTCTTCACCGGAAGACATACAGATTCAGCTCGGACAGATATCATTGAGTTCCTTCTAGACCTAAAACATGGACCAATGGAGAATACGCTAAAATCTGTCCATGAGAACCTTCTGTTGCTACTTGTTGTTGGTCTCATGAAGCTAGGAAAAACATCTGAAGCACGCCTTGACTTGTTCCTCGGTATCTTTGGAGTAACTTGAATCTCTTCTCTTATCTCATCCTCTTCTTCTTCTTCTTCGATAACATGACGCTTACCAGAGAGTTTCTCTAATGTCTTGTTTAGATATTTGATTTATTTTAACACCGTCTCACGCTCTTGCTCTATCTTTTCCATCATCTTCTGCAGACTCATCATCACAGCCTCCTTTTCCTCTTGTTCTTCCTACGCATCAAAAGAATCTTTAGCCCATCAAAAAATGTAACACTCTAAAGTACGTTGATGTGGTATGCAAGTTATTAATTTCATTACCTTTGTTTTGTCCTCCCCTAAATGAATTTTCTTTGCCCTCGTTGCGAAGTTTCAAGAGCATATTCACACATATCATCTTATTTCGGGCTGATAAGTATTAGAGTCTTACCCTGAAATTCAAAGAGTTCACGTACGGATGGTGAAATGAGTTGCAACGTTTGAGCTAAAAAAATATACGATTAATTTAGATCAAAACAAAAGGCCAAATCTATTCAAACAACAGGAAATATAAACCGAGTTTTAGTTTGATTGGATCATTAAAACAATAATCAAGGTATATAAAGCAATTTATTTCTCTATATAAGATATTAGCCAAATCTAAAAAAACAAAAAAATAGAAAAGGGAGAAATAAGAATACGTTAACACAAAAAAAGGAAAAGAATCATCAAATTCGACATTAGAGACTAAAAATTTGCTACATCAGTACCTCTCCAAATTTGACTTCAACGACTTGAGGTGTAAACCTTATTCCTCTTGTTCATCCTGGTCACAAACAAAAAAGCTCATAAAACATATTAATTCATTGTATTCTCTCGAGAATTGTAAACAATGATTTTTATTTGATCAACATCGACAAATAAATCGAGTTTTATCATACCTAAAGGATAACAATAGAGAACATGGTAAAAATATTTTGCAGTTATTACTTTTCTCCTGAGTAAGACAGTATTAAATATCAAATTTAGAACTCAGGTGACCCAATGAAGAGTAGAGACACAAACTGAAAAAATATAATTTTTTTTGTATCATAAACCATACTAAAGTAGAGTCTAAACATTTCAACAAATAATTTTAATCAATAGCTACATCACACTTATATAGCGGAATCAACAGAGTATAGTATATACAAAGCCCTCCCCACAACATACCATTTATTATTGGGTTTACACAATATGGCTATTGCTCACTGTGCCCCGTTTGCAAACATTCCTCTCAACTCCTTTACCCCGTTTCACCAGCACAAAGGTCGGCGTTGCTCTCAAGTTAAATTCTTTAGCCACATCCTGAAAACACTCATCATGCAGTAAGTTTTAGTTGCTTCTCAATATGAATCCCATAAATGAGTAAACAGAAGCATGTAGAATTCAATTCATATGAGCCCATTTAAACCAATTCTGATGTTATACTTAGAATTCAATTAATCTTCATATGAACCACACCAAAATATTCTTCGTTATCAAAACAGAAACATTGAACTATGGAGATCAATCAGAGTAATAAGGGATACAAACGACAGAGACACAAAAAATTTGAAACTTTGGTGGTATAATATATACCCATGACAAAAAATTTTTTTGCTCATTTCAACGAACTCTTATCTAATATCAGAATACCATAAAACTATCTAAATTCTTCTCAATAAATAGAATATCATGACTTATGGATCAAGCGTAGTGATGAGTGAATACCAGAGACAAAGAAAGTTGAAACTTTGACAGAGGGTAAATTAGCATTACAATAGATAAAATAAGATCAACTAAGAAAAACTCTGATAGAGATACTTACATGAAGCTCATCGACATCCAATTTGACGAATTCAACATCATCGAGCTTTTCAGACATGTAATGAATCGCATGAATAAATCATCTTACAGGGTCCATACCAAGAAGCTGAGAAGTCAATCACCATAATTCCCTCCCAATTCCATTGAAATCGAAATCTCAAAATCAGCTAATTCCATTGAAAACTCATCGATTGATGAATCGAATATCGATAGATTCCAGCTTTGAAGATTCATTTATCTCGTTTAAACGAAGCTCCACGGAGCCAAAGAGCTAGATTTCATGCACCACTTGCCTCGGGTTCACCTGCAGCAGGTGCAGCTGCAGCCTAACTACTTCCAAACACATTTGATGAAGCAGATGACATTCTCTCTCTCTCCTCTCTCCTCTCTCTGTTCTCTCTCTGTTGCGAACAACGAAGACAACTGGTGCCGTTTCTAAACAGCTATGTTGTCTTTTGTCTCCAGATTTGCACACCTTGTTGTTTAACTTACACAGCTCGTGCTGTTTCTAAACAGCTCAGACTATTGGCAAACAAAAACCATACTGAATCAAACTAATGTAACTTAAACCAAAGATAGTAATAGAAATAGATCCTAAATTTGTTTACAAATTGATTGGTTTGTTTTTTTTAATTGAAGAGACCCTAAATTTCAAAACTGAATTCGACTTAAGCTCAAACGAACAATTTATTAATTGCATATACAGTACATATTCTGGTTTAAATCCGATTACAGAAATAAAACCAGGATTTTGTGAAACCTAACCAAAATCAAATTGAATAAAAGACCAATGAAATTTGTTTAAAAAGATGTACCAGGTTTAAGAGTTAAGACTGCCTACTTACTTGTGTTGGGACGATGAATTGGGGATGTATTTATTCAACCATGTTTATTGTATGGAGAACCAGATAACACGTGATCATTGCTCATAACTCTACGTCTTCTTTGTTTTTGCTCAAGTCTTTACTGATTTCATATCGGCTTTATATTAAGCATGGTTTAAGTCAGTAGATTAGAAAGAAAAAAAGGGTCAGTACGTGTTAAGGTGGATCATGAATTTAAAAAAAAAACATGATAGAAAAAGTTAAAAAACATCAATGACACATAAAAGCATGAAAAACACCAATTCTTAGATATGAAAATCAATGACACGTAAAAGCATGAAATGCATGAATATCTACTTCCAATATTATATTTGAGATGTAATTTTTCTGTTAAACAATCATGTTCATCCAAATGTATCAACTCGAACGAAGGTGGTGCTAATTGCTAAATATGGCAATTTTGTAAACAGTTTTATGATTTATAAATCCACTAAATAAATTTTTGACACATAATTTACGTTCAGGTTTTAAATGATTCTTCAATATCTTTTCCAAAATTTTTAATAAAATATTTTCTCTAATTCAGGCTAGTGAACCATAGAACCTGCACCTACGTTCTTCCTAAAAGCACATAAATTTTAATACAAACATTATTATGACAGAGACATAGTGTTTCGTCAAGTTTAATCAAAATTTTACTGACCTATGATTCGTGACATTGCAATTTGCAAGTACTTCAAGGCTATCCTAAACAATACGAAGATGAAGAAGATGAAGAAAACTTACATGTTCGTCATGGAGAATATATTGGAGAATATCATCACCCTTGTAACAACCTCAATTCATTTTTTATAAACGCGAACCCTTATCTTCTAACTTTTTCTCGACGAAAAGAACGATTTTATGGTTTGACAGAAAACACAAGGTGCGCGGGCATAACTATATTAAAAAAATATAAATATAAATTTACTAATTAAAAATTCATCATAAATAATTCAAAATATTACAATGAAAACCAAAAAAATAAAAAACCGGATCGATTATTTGTCTCGTTTAGGAAGCTCATATATTGATGTATATTTTAAAGCTTTCATGATGTTTGTCTACTCTTCGTAGTGCACAAAACCGGATCGATTATTTTAAATTTATTAATCGTGAAAGAAAATATTATTATATTGGAAATATAAACAATATCTCTTATATTGATATAAAACTGATTATATTAAATGTACTGAAAACATTGTGTGTTTTTAGTGATTGCAGATTCATCATATTCGTCTCGGGCTTTTTATTCTTCGAATTTTTATTTGTCTCGTTTTTGTCTTTTCCATCTTCTACTTCGTCTTTTACGTCTTCCGGTTATCTTCTTCTTCTCCGAGTTCTTCCTTTTCTTCCGTTTTTTCTTATTTTTCTCCAACTTCTCATCTTTTTCTCCTCCTTCTTTCTTGTGTTTATCTTATATGTTTTCTTCTTTTTCCTTCTGGATTTTATTCACCTTTTTCCTTATGTTTTGGAATTTCTTCTTCACATGCTCTGTGTTTTTCTATTTCTTCTTCTTTATCTTTCGATTTTTCCAACTTCTTTTTTTCTTCATTTCTTTTGATTTTCTATTTCTTTTTTTTTTGTCTTTTGGTTCTTTTTCATCTTTTTCTTTATTGCCTTTGTCTTCTCCGACTTCTGATTCTTCTGGTTTTTATTTGGCTCGTCTTCATCTTCGTCTTCTTCTACTTAGTCTTTTTTTTCTCTGGTTTTTTCCGGTTTTTCTTCTTCTTTTCTAATTTTGTCATCCTTTTTTAATATTTTTTTACTTCTTTATTGTCTTCGTCTTATTCATCTTTTTTTATTTTTTAATTCTTGTTTTTATTTGTCTTTATCTTCATATTCTCTTTGTTATTTCCAACTTCTTTTTTACTGGCTTCATCATCTTTTTCACCTTCTTCTTCCTCTTCTTTATCTTTTGATTTTTTTTTTTTCGTCTACTTCTCGTTCTTCTTATTTTTCATCATCTTCATCTCCTCCGGCATCTTCTTGTTCTCTTTTCCGGTTTTTTTTCTTCCCTCTCCTTCTTTATTTCCTTCATTTTCTCCGACAGCTTACTCTTCCGGTTTCTTCTCATCTTCTCCTCCTTCTACGTTCATATTTTTCATGCTCCAGCTTTCTCCTTCTCCCTTTTCTATCGGTTCTTCTTCTTCTCCAACTTTCTCATATTCTTCTCCTTCTTATTTTTCATCGTCTTCATCATCCGTTTCTAATTGAGACAATAACATAGAAAGTAATAAGAGTTTCAAAAATACTCATTTATCTCCTACTATTATTATCGATTGGAAATGACGTGTTTTCTGTCAATGTTATTAACAAAACTCCAAAGAGGTATCATGTTCATGAGCATCAACAACATCTTCATTTTGTTTAAAATCATTTTTTTCTATACTCAATCCTTATCCACTCTCCACATAATTGTGCATAAAGAAATGAAAATCATATAGTTTGAGAACAGACTGAATAATGATTCCTTTACACATTGTAATTATGGACGATTACCTCACTGCCTTTGACTAATTCTTTATCTTTCTCCATCGCTGGAACTCTCTTCCCATTTTGCTGGAAGTGTTTGTCCTTGTTTGTTCTTATTTTTCTCCCTAGTGCGAACACAAAATCACTTGTTCAAATTGTATATCTAATTTTAGTTTAAGGAAGTATATTTAAATTCTAAAAAATACATATCTAGTTTTCAGTTCATATTTTTGTTGGAGATATTACAATAAAATTACAGTGGAATTTATCACCTACATAGATAGTAACATATCTATTTTCTCTCAAAAGATCAAAGTTGGGATAGATTCTTGAGTAAAAATACAACTTTTAAAAAAAATATATATGCTTTATAAACAACTACATAAATAATTGGTATGTGTCTCTCAACGAAGTTGTAAGAACTTTTTCCAGCCTAACGTGTCTCTGACAATAACTATTTTATTTTATTTAATCGATGATATATTACTCATCTTCATGTTCTCTTTATTTTTTGTTCTTCTTTTCCCACTACTTATTCCTTTTCTCCCGGTTTTCTTCATCTTCTCGGACCTCATCTTTTCATCCTTCTTTTTTTTTTTCTTTATGTCGTGTCATCCATCTTCTTGTTATGAAACATATACACTAATATTAATAAAAATACATTTTAGATGAGAGAATATTTTCGTTAACTGTTGAACCGAAAAGTTTGAAAATTATCAAATGTATCTTTTCAATCGTATAGATATATAAGCCAAATTCATGTACAGAAAAAGTTAAAAATAATAAACTATTCCAGGATCCAAAGATTAAGAATCAAATCATTCTCCAAAACAAATCCCATTGATATTTGCCATTAACCAAGTTATTATGATAATCAAAGTTTGAGCTAACATTATTAGCCATTTATGTTTTCGTATTTTTGCCATGTACGTATCTTGCTCACTTTCATGATTGATTCAAAATTTCAGTTCACACAGCACCGTCTCGTGTTCAAAATCATTATACATGCGCTTACTATTGCAAAAGCATTACACTCCAGTTCATGGATCTTTGAGGACCAATTTAGCTAACGATGACATTTTATGTATGAAAGAAAACTGACCTTTTTTGGATCAATTTAACGTCATCCTTAGAAAACACCAATGAATAAAAGACCAACGAATTGTAAACATATCGAGAGAGAAACTATTTTTTCTTGGGCTTCTGCCTAGAAAGTAGAAACTAAGCTCGATACTCAACAACATATACTGGAATCAGAAACATAATGTCAAATAATGATAAATATTCTGACGAAAATTTTGTTACATTTCAAAGATACAAAGACAGAAACTTTGCATTGTGTTGGAATAATATTTGCATCATCAGCGGCAAAATGCATTGCCTTCAGCTTCAGTTCCACGCGACGAACTTTCTTCGGTAGTTGAACTTCCACCTTTCTCCACTCCATAGACACTCTTATTTGCATCGTCCAAAAACCTTTTCCCAACAGAAACTTTGTTCTTATCAGCTTCTACTGCATCAGTTTCATCAGCTTTCTTCAATCTTCTCCATCTTTGTTCCTCATGCACCTCTGCATCCATTTGCATTTGCTTGAACCTAGCAGCTCTCTCTTCTTCTGATAGTTTAAAGCCACCTTTCCGGCGTCTATTCTGGAATCCATTCTCTCTGGAGGTGTTTTTTTCATTGTCTAAATCCTCAGTTTTCCTCTTCATGTCCTATCTGACCTTCGTCTCTCATAGTGTGCTTATCTTGGCTCTCCCTTCTTTTGGACTCAACATCCAATTCTGAAGAACTTCGACTCTCATAGTGCTTATCTTGACTCTCTTCTTTTTGACTCATCGTCTAAATCTGACCTCCGTCTCTCATAATGCTTATGGTGACTTTTGGACTCATCGTCTAAATCTGATCTCGTCTCTCATAGTGTTTGTCATGAATCCCTGACGTCTTGTGATGGTGGGATTTTCTTCCGTTATCCTCTTCACCAGAATCTTCCTCCGAATCAGAATGGTGTCTAGATTGCTTACAATGCTTAATCATTAGCAGAAGGTGATTTATCCTTGATCATCGCACCAGGAGCAGACTGATCTGGCTTCTCACTGGTACTACTGTCAGCTTTGACCAAAGGCTGCTTTTCTTTCTGAAAAGAAAGACCATGACCTGAGTCATACATAAACTCCAATGAAAAAATACGACTCTAGAACGACCCACAACTTCAGATCACCAATTCCATCAAAAACATTAAACAAATCAACTACAACCTGGTACGTATTATAGATTCTACGCTTAAATTTACTCCAAATCAAAAGATACAAACTCTATCCCTAACACTAATTGCGAAATTACATACCGCGCAAATCAATTGGGATCGAGTTTGTTCCTGAAGAGCGCGAAACTCAGAACGCTCCCTTTCCTGCACGAAGCTCCTCAAGCCTTTTCTGCTTGGCCTCTTGTTTCTGCTCAGCCTTCCACACGTTCTCGATGTTATGGAGACTCCCCGTATGCCATCCCTTCTTGTTCAAAAATTTCCCCGTATAGCTATGACATCCCTTTAGTAAAATACAAATCAAATCGAGACGACAAAAATCACAAAAATCATGAAGGTCGGAATACGAAAGAACATAAAAATCATTAGGATCATCAAAGTCGTAACAGAGGAGAATCCGAAACAATACCATGCCTCGCCTCCACAATTGCACAAACACACTTAAGATCACGACCCAATGAATCTACAATAGACAAAGAAAAGGGGAACTAATATCAAAAATCAGAAGAGTCAAATACAAAACAAATAGATACAATAGAAAATCATTAAAAGCATCAAGGTCACAATACGAAAGAACATAAATAATCATTAGGATCATCAGAGTCAGAAGAGAGGAAGGTGCGAAACAATACCTGCAACGTCTTCTCCGTAGCCCATTGCTCGCCTCCACAATTGAACAAACACACTCAAGATCACCGCTTAATGAATCTACATCAGACAATGAAAGACGAAACTAATATCAAAAAATCAGAAGAGCATAACACAGAAGTTAAAATCATATCTAAAATAGATACCTCTACTCGAGAGGCATAATATGAACGAATCGAAAGACATAAAAGTGTATATATATAGCACAAGGTATGATATCATGCATTAAGTAAACAAATTAGGTCTGGCCGAAAATCTAATTATTATTAAGGTCGGCCGCTTATACAGTGTAAGAAACCCAAAAAAACTCACCAGGAGACGTCTCCATCGATCCTGGAAACTAATATCAAAAACGTAGATTAAATGAATTAATTTTGAGTTAATAAAAAAGATATTGGCACATATAACACACCAACAACAAAGAAAAAAACCATGTTTATACCTTGTGATCAAACACGGTAACATACCTTTTGTATTTTCTTTTATGGTTAGCATTCGTTTGATTATCCTTCTCTGTGTACCTTAGAAAAAAAAATCAGAAGATCAGCCTCATACCAAATACAACCAAAACAAACAAATCACAATAAAAAAATTCATGATATGCATCGACTAAATTAAACCTAAAAGAAGATCTACATGAACTAAACTAAACCTAGATGACAGGTAAAATAAAAAGTGGCTACAGGGAATGAAACTATTTATAGGAAAATAGATTTAGGGTTTACACCGAATATTCTTTTAAATTATTCATAATTCGATTTTTTAATAACCGGAATATAACAAATAGTAATTATCTTTTTTAGATGAATTAAGCAATAGAAAATAATACATTTTCTTTTCAAATTAATTAAATACATGATATATAGCATTAGGAAATATCGCATTAACAAATAAAAGAAAGTAATGATTAAATAGGTCACAATTAATTAGGCTAGCTAAATTACGAAATTATACACACTTCCCTTTGTATTCATTAATGGCAAAAACGTAATTTAGTTTTCAACTTTCATTCTCAGCCAAATTCACTTCGCAAATAATAGTATAGATAAATGATCGTAAAGATTAAATAATTAATATTGAACTATTACTTAATGATTTTTTTGTTCTCGACCTTATAAAATGTTTCTTTGAATCTAATACTGAACTATTACTTCATGAATTTTGTTTTTAACAAATGTACATGTTTCCTCTAAAATATGCCAGGAATTATTCCCTTGTAAGACTTTTTCTTTCTCTACCAATTAATTAAGCTGTTCTTCCACATATATTGAATAATTGAAATTTATCTAATATGTGTAAATTACAATCATAAGAGCCCAAACGAGCAATAGACTGCTGCTTAACGATCCCGTCTCATTTTCATGCACGAATCCGTTTAGGGTTTACGAGAAATATTTTTTCCTTTTCCAATTGGATCCAAAGTCAAAGCAGTGCCCCCCTTTTTGTTTTGGTAAGTAGTTATATTGGAAGAAAAAAAAATGTTGTGAAACAGAGACATTGATAATTGATTATGATTTTTTTGGACAAATACAAAAAGAGGAAACAAAGACTCTAGTACTAAGAGAACGTAGCAGATGCAGTTGAACGTTACTTCTTTTTTTTTTTTTTTTCCTTTTGCTAAAAAAAAATGCATATTTCTTACTTTCTTTTTTTGTGTGTGTTGAAAGAGGATAGAATGTTTGGTATTGGATTATCAAAATTTCAGAATTTTTGTCGGAGGTATTATCAGTTTATCATACGGTATGCGATTTGAAGATTCTTTCAAGTGATATTAGTCTTGCACACAAGCGTTGAAATACAAACAGAAAGATTCAGCTACTGGGAAAACAATGGACATCTTTAGCAACAACAAAAAAATGAATATGAGATTTAATTTTATTTAAGGAATACTGTTTATACAAAAAGCAGTCAAGAAATCTGCCTAATGAAAAAAGTTGAGAAAAATTGAGAGCTGGTATTTTCTTGAAGAAGGTACCTTCGTTTCTATTTTTTCGTAGTATTTAAATTGATTAAATCCTTATTTATTTATATATAAAAACAATGTCGTACACAATGTCATCGTGAGTTACAATAATACAACATGTTACAAATTTATACCACAACAATCTCTCAACTCTCAGCTGCTTACAATATTTTAATAAAGGTTGAATTTAGCAGATAATAATGCTAATCGCAATACTGTATATAAAATAAAATTAATGTAATAAATACATAAATGTATTGAACGATGATAACAGATAGCTTCATTTTTTTTAATAAAAAAAGAGTAAGAACAGATGGCTTCATTTTTTTTGTATTAGATATAAATCAATTAAAAATCTTATTTATTATATATATAAAAAATCATTCGTACACATCGAGTCGAGATATACAACAAACATACTACAAATTTATCCCAAGAACCGGAACAAGAACTCCACAATATAAATTCTTGTTCCGGTTCGTGGGATATAAATTCTTGTTCTCTCTCGATATGTTTACAATTCTTTGGTCTTTTATATGAAGATGATTAATCAGAAGATAGATGATTGGTTATGAGACTAACAAACAAACAAAAAACATGAATGGGTAAGTGATGAAGTGCTACCTTATATAGTTATATACTCATTTTCTTTGTGATCGAGTCAACACGTAGATCTTCAAATTTTTCTTCACTCCCAACTAGATTTGCTGGAGAATTGTAGAGTGTGCTTGTCCTGTAGAGCACATGCATAAATTAAGCATGCATCTCTTATAGAAAAATAGAAGTGAAACACATCTGAAGTAAAATAGATGTGAAAGAGTTTCTGGTATGAGACATACATAAAAAAGAAGATGAACGTGTTTTGTTTCATGGTGCCAGAGGATTCATGAGGAATGCAAGTAAACACCTAGATCTCAAAACCTGAACAATTAAAACCAACAAATAAGAGATTTAGATACCAACGAGATGATCTTGTATAACAACATGGACCTTGATCGTTGTATACTGGATCAAGTTAAACCATTGTTCAAGATACAAAGCAGAAGGTATGGTCCATGTGGCAGTGACATTGATGCTGACGAGAACTTTTCCTTGATAGACGCTAAGGAGTGTCCATCTGTACTATTTTCAAACCGTAAACAAGAACTATCTAAAGCAAATACATATTTCCATGGAAGATAGATTGATGCTAGACAGTTAGTAAGTGAGCAAGCAAAGAAAAGGAAGTAAGTAAGCAAAGGAATTAAAGAAAGTATAAGGAAGCAAAAGTCAGAGAGAAAGTAAAACATGAATCAAAGGAGCACGCAAGTAGCCAAGGTAGCAACAAAGTAAAACACGAATCAAGGAAGCAAGCAATCAAGGAAGGAAGCAACCACGCACCCAGGAAACTAAGGAAGGAAGCAAGTAACCAAGGTAGCAACAAAATAAAACACGAATCAAAGAAGCACGCAAATAAGCAAGCAATCAAGGAAGCAAGCAAGCAACCACACACCCAAGAAATCAAAGAAGGAAGCAAGGAACCAAGGAAGTAAATGAAAAATCAAGAAAACAAATAAAAATAACCAATGAGTCCAGGAAGAAAAATAAAGAAGCAAGAAATCAAGAAAGCGAGCAACCAGAGAATCAAGTAAGCAAAACAAGTATTTATGCATGTATAATGTATATATATGTATGTATGTGTGAATGCACGTGTGTTTGTATGTATGTATGTATGTATGAATGTAGTATGTATGTATGTATGTATGTATGTATGTGTGCATGTATGTACGCATGAATGCATGTATGTGTTTGCATTATTTAAGTGATTGGGAAGAAGAACCCATAGAGAAGTCGATGGTTTCTATGATACGACGCCACATAAGGAAGGCTATGAAACCTGTTGATGCAGAAGAAAATGGACACAACATCAAACGCTAAAAGCAAAAATCAAAAGACCAAGCAGAATAAAAAGATTGAAGAGAACATACCTGGAGAAAGACAAGACCGTTTAACGGGGAAAGAAAGAAAGCACTAGACATCAGAGAAATTTACTCAAATAGTTTTATAAGATCAAAAATGAATGAGAATGCCAAACGCCAAAAACAGACTTTGGAAGATCAAAATTCTGATTATATGCATAAATACATGTAAAGAGGAATTTATCAAAACACATGTCCAAATCACACCTTAATTCAGATCGATAAGAAGAAAAAGATTGAAATTATACCTTTTGTTAATGGCGATTGGGGATGAACTGATCTGTTACTTTCTTCCTTCATTTGGATTGAAACTGTTGGAAGAGAATCAGAGAAATTTAATCAATGCCCAGGTTCGCATTACAATTCGGTATCCAAATTTTGGTCTACATCTGACGAATACGAAACGCAAAGAAGAAGAAGGGCAATTCAATTGTACGAAACAGTTCCGACGAATACGAAACGCAAAGAAACAAAACAAGAAATAGATTTGAGAGAAGAACGAAATCAAAATGGCCAAAAAAACAACTCTACAAAGAAAATTTGGATTCAAAAAGTTTACCGTTCACGAATGCTGAGAGGAAGAAGACTCAGGGGATGATGATCGCTTCTCTTCAAGTGGTTTACTTTTCTTTTTGTCCGTTAGATCGAATTTTATGCACCGACATAAAAATTCAAATTGAAAAGAAAATGGGAAAGCCCCAAAACATAAAGGCCCATTTCAAAATTAAAAGATTCAAATTTCAACGTCACTTAGAAAAATGAACCGTTTGACAAAATGTAAACCGGAATTTTAAAAACCGGTTTAGAAAAACGTTCTAAATCAATTTCGCAAAATGTGCTGGTTTTTTTTGTTGGTTCGAGAGGAGTAATCAATCCAATGAATTGGTTTTGTTTGTTCAGTTGCAGAAATGAGAAATCGCGTGGCGTCTTCGTTGAAAAGTCCGTGAAGTAGAAGATCACAAATATTCTCTAAAAAAATCTTACTGCGATAAACTAATAATGATTCCGCAATGTATTAAAAGATTATGATAAGTTCTAATTAGTTTAGATGAATCCAATCTCATTCTGAAATAAGATCATAAATCTTCTATAAACACACTTGTATCATTAACGTTTAATAAAAACCAGAATAGAGTTTTCCCAAATATCTCTCTTAAGATCAAAGATTCAAAATCACGCAATAGAGTTTTAACTTTTAAATAAAAATATTGTTTCAAAAAAAAACTTTTACCTAAAAATTATCACTCTAACAGAAGGGAAAAAAAAACGGAGCCTTTTTTTATTCTTTGACCAAACTTTAAAACAAATGAGAAACAGAAAGAAAAACAGAGGAAGCCAAAAACAGAGAGGATGCTTGTGTTACTCTTGTTTACTTTATTCAACTTATTGAATCCTCTTCTAAACAAATCTCTCTCTCTCTCTCTATCCATTATCGCTTCTTCTCTTTTCCTCTTTATCTCTTTCTTCAATCTTTGTATATTCGATTTGTTTTCACAATTATGCAATTTATCACTAATGTATGTTCCTTTAATTAATCCGGTAATTTATAACATCTTCCTATCAAACCAATCAGAAACTGAGTAAATGGAATGAATTGACGACACTTGAATATACAAAGATTGATCAACAAAACCTGCAAGGATATTTAAATCCTAATTACCAAAAAAAATTAAAAACTCTTATCTTATCAACAAAAAGAGATTTTTTTTCTTTGACCAAACTTACATAAAAAAAATACAAAAAAAGAAAAGCAAAACAGAGGAAGCCAAAAACAGAGACGACGCTAGTGTTGCTCTGTTTACTTTAACTCAACTTGTTGCATATTCTTCTTCTCAAAATATCTCTTTCTCGTCTCTGTTTTAGCTTCTTCTCTTTTCCTCGATATCTCTGTCATCTCTTCCCTGTACTGTTCTTCTATCCTCTCTAACTCCACTCTTAACCTCTCGTCTTCTTCCTCCACGGTTCCTGATTTCTCTGCTTCTTCATCTCCTGTCGTAGCAACTACGACCGAGTTCGCCTCGTCATCATCGGATCGCGGGCAATAATCCGAGGATAAAGAGTGTCTAACTGATTCACTGCCTTGCGAAACCGCAACATTATGATTCTGATCATGATCCTTGGAGCTCTGGTTCCGTTGCGGATGAACAAGATGATCGATCGTGACATCGGTTTTCCAGCTCGGTATCAAATTCACGAGCAAAACATCGATCAATTCCGCTATAAACGTTACGTTTTGATCCGTCAATTCGAGCTGTTCTACCATCTCACTCGATACCTTAGAAGCAGTGTCACCTTCTTGATAGAACAAGAAATGAATGTTCCTTACACGTCCTAATAAGCAACAACAACAAAAAAACTAATCAAGTTTTAGTTTCACCTAATGATGATTAGTAAAAAAAAACACTTACCGTTTTCGTCGACAATACGAAGAATTAGCGAAACAGAGTTTTCATCATTCTCTTCACCTTTGAGGACAAACATGTTGCCTCGCTTTGCTCTTCTGACCTCAACACACTTAGAACCTGAATCGTTGCTTGAAGTAACAATGGGAAGGTTATCGTCCCCGTCAAGTTCCATCGACATTGGTCTATTCCGAGAGCTCGGAGGTCCTTCGGACATAAGACAACGGTCTCCGAACGAACCTTCTTTAGGCATTACAATGTCAGGAAGCGGTAAAGGTTTGTTCATAGCTAAACTGTTCACTTGGAGAAAAGAATCCACTAGAAGCTCCTTCGCTGATAACCTTTCGGAAGCTGGCAATAAACATTTTTGTATAAATTCCATTACTTCCGGATCTTTAACCTTTGAGAGTGAAGCCGGTTTTATACCCTACGTAAAAAAAAAAGAGACTCACCACAGTAAGTAAGTTTTGTTCAATATGTAACCAATGACTGAAACTATAGGGAAAGTGTAAAACTTTATACAAAAATGTAAAACTTACCGATGAAACTTTCTTGTAGATCTGAGCAGAGTTTCTGCATTCACAATAAGGATATTCAAAAGTCACCATTTCAAGCATACACATCCCGAAAGAATATATATCAGCAAGCTCGTTGTAGTTCTCATCGTAAAGCTCAGGAGCCATAAACTCAGGAGTTCCTGTTTGGTTATAAAAACAATTTTTTTCATCTTTGATCCGAAAGAGAAAAGGAAAAAGAAAAGAGAGTGAATTTGCAAATTGTAAAAAAGAAAATCATCATACCAATCACACTATTGGCATTAGCTTGCTCCATGACGGTAGCTAAACCAAGATCTCCTATTTTCACTTCTCCATGGTTACCGTTGATAAAAATGTTGTCGCATTTGATATCTCTATGTATAATCGGCGGTTCTTGGCTGTGAAGATAATTCAACCCCGTTAAAATCTGTCTCGCCCAACACTTCACAGCCTTCATATTCACCTTTCTATGTTTCTTACGGTACCTTTAAAAAAAAAAACCAAATAAAATTTGATAAAAACTCGAAAACCGCTATTTTCGATAAAAAAAAAAAAAAAAAAGAGAGCAAAAGAGAGAGATTAAGACATACTGTCGGAGACTTCCTGAAGTGAACAACTCGGTGATTATGTTAACTGTTTTGTTCTTGTCGTCGATCCACGAGTTATAAAACCTTATAATGTTATTGTGCTTCAAAGATTTCAAAAGCCGTACTTCTGAATATAGCCTCTCTAGACAATATGGTGACTGCAAAAGATCATCGATTCTTACTTGGTTCCATGCAACTTCAATTCCATCTACTTCGTCGAATCCTTTATAGCTGATTATTTTTGTTTAAAAAAAGAGTTAAAGGAGGTGAATTTTAAGATTCTCACATAGCAGAGATTATGTAAAAGTAAAACCGTAGAAAAAAAAGGATACACTGTCTTGAATGCGCCTTTTCCTATCACTTCTTTGTACTGAAAATTGAATTGGTCAAGAAAAACAGCTAAAATTTGGTTGAACATAAATTGAAAATATTATTCAAGAAATTAAGATGAGTTAATTACCCGAATATATCGACAAGTTGGGTCGATTTCAAGAACTTCTGGGTCAGGAGGCTCTACAGTTGCAGAAGTCTCCTCTGCACCTTCCATGTCTTTTTAATCTTGATTAGTAATTCTTCAACTTCAAAGTTCCATAACAAAAAGGCAAAACACATACCTTTAGAATCTTTAGATTCCTCTTAATTTGAAGAAAAAGGACAAAAACATAATTAAGCTTTGATACAATCCTATATCCGATTTCAGACAAAACCCCAACAAATTATTAATCAGCTAAATCAAAATACTAACTTCGTATTATTAAATCTCACAAAAGACGTAGTCATTTTCCCTATCTAGACAAATCAAATTGCGTCAACGAACATCCATCACGTGATAGAAAGACGCAATAACATTCATGCGTATGATTACGAGAGAAAAAAAATTCATCGAAAAATCAGATTTTAACATGACCATGAGCTTCAAATTTACCTGGAGAATAAAGGGTTCGTTAAATTCTGGACAAAGGATGGAGGAAAGATGGAACCCTAATTTGAAAAATAGATCGACGAAGACAGAGAGAGGCAAGGAAAAATATAACAAAGTGTCGATTAATCAATAATCAAGAACAACAGATTTGGTTCCACTCGAATTATCTCTTTTATTTTATTTTTGTTTTTATATAAAAAGGAAAAAAAAACAAATTTAAGTCCTCCAAGAAAACAGAGTAAGCCCATGTAATTTATATAAATCCATCCACAATTCCTCATGCAACTATTATTATTATTTTTGTTTAATATAAAATTCGGCTTCTTGATCTAAATACGTTTTCGTTTTTGGAGTCGCTGACGCATGTTACAGATGGCATCTGATCATTGGAGGTTATCATCCAATTGCTGATAATATATTTCAAATGGATATTGTTTTTTGAGTTCTAATAATGAATGAATCACACGATTGCTTTGAAGTTCCTTTTGGTGGCTTTAAGCTTCGTTACCTGATCGGAGATCTGAACAGACAAATATTCGCTTTTTCATATAAGAAAATAAAAAGTGTGAATTTTTTAATTATGAAACAACGTTCATGAAAGTGACTTCAACCTGCATGGCGCGCGTCGTGTAGCTAATCGAATAAAACATTGTAAGGAATATTCAAACATCATATTTAAAACGTAGATGCACAAATCAAGTAGTGTAGGTGTGTATTGATCGATGTGGAGATGCACAAACATCATATTTAAAACGTAGATGCGTAAAACAATTAACATGTTACAATTAAGTTTAACTGAGCAAATTAGATTAGAACTACTCTTCTGATTCGAAGTCTCATCATTAATGGTACGTAGACGTGCTTTGGTCTTCAACATTCTTTCATTTAAGAGTAGGTGCGGCCTAAATATCCTAAATTTTATGTGATCTACTGCATTTCATCTAGATTTTTCAATCCGTATCCGCTATCACCAGTGCCGGTCCAACGATTTTTCATGCCTTACACAAATCTAAAAAAATGTATATTTGTATATTATATTTATTATAAAAAATTAGTAAAAAAAAATATAGTTAAAACTTCATAAAACAATCTAAAACAAAACAAGCTCAATTTATAAACAGTTTATAAAAAACAGTAAAAATTAATAATTATATCTTCCAAAAATAACTCTCCTTGCATTTTTGCTTGCAAAATCATATATTAGATTCATCAGAGAAAAAAAAATCAAATACACTTAGAGATACCTCAAGGCTCAAAGATAATTAAGAAAATAATTTTTTTTGTGAAATTCTCATAAACTAGAGTTTTTTAATTGATTGTCAATAAAAAAATTTATAAAATTGCTAATAAAACCCTATAAACTACTATAAACACTACTATTATAAGATTTTTTTTATTTGTATATAAACATATTAATAAAGAACTAATCCTAATAAGACAAATATTTAATAAAACTGCCCTTAAATAACTAATCCTATTAAAGAAAATATTTTAAAATAATGCTCCTAAAATTTTGCTGCCCTAATCATTTGCTTGAGTGGCTTGCCCTATGGGCCGGTCCTGACTATCAATTAACTGGATATTCAGTACAATATCTAGATATTCGATCCATACTTGCACATACACACACAAAAATATATATATCCGATTCATTCCGTAAAAAATTAAAAATAATGAATTGTTAAATATAATATAGAAAAATTCAAAATTTAAGCAAAAAATGACTATATTCATATAAAATTATTTTTATTTTACTATGTAATTATTTTTATCTTATTACGTAATTATTTATATTACTGGACCGGAGTGGTCCGTCCTTTAATATTTTAGTCTTTGCGATTTATTACAATTTTAATAAATATTAAACTTTAGTGTTTGCTTATCCAATTTTTTTGGATCAAACCAAAATAGATAACAGATCTAAACAAATTTAATTATTTTGTACAATCCTTATATATTTTGCAAACGGGGACAAGTAGATATTTTTTGAGAAAATTTGGGAAAATACACCAAAACTAGTTTATAATTTGAAAACTACACCTTTATTATTTTCTAAATTTTTTTAGAATTAATTATATATGAAATGACTAAATTAACCTTATTTTGAATTCTTATAATTTAAAATTATTTAATAAAATCAAAATAAAATAACATTTTGAAACTAAATAATATATATATTTAGAATTTACTTTATTTATAAATTCTAAAATCTTAATTTTATATTAATCTATAGAATATTATATAAAAATATATTTTTCATAGGAGAAAAAGAAAAAATAAATCATAAATTTTTATATATTATATATTTACCTATAAATTATTCTACTAAAACTAGTTTTAAATTTGTATAGACGTTTCTCAAATATTAATTTTTATTTGATTTAAGATTTATCTAACTAAAATATTTATATAAATATATAATTTAGAGAAAATCCTAAAATTTACTAATTAAATATCTCTCATATATTTAATTTTCGATTTTTATTTTAATTTATAAAAATATGTATTTTTAAAATATGGTCAAAATAGTCTTTTAATTTATCAATAAATTTAGTATTTAAAAAAAATTAAAGCAGTGTATTTTTCAAATTACAAAAGTTAATTTGGGTATTTTGCCAATTACCCCATATTTTTTTAACTCAATGAAGGGATATTGGATTAGGAATTTTTTAGAAGATTGTGTTCAGTTAAGTAACACCTCTTGATTTACTTAATTGAACACTATATGTTGAAACAAAATATAATCTCCCAATCGTCTTGGGGATCGTTTGCTCTATAAAGTATGCTAATTTTTAAGCGCTAATTATGTTTAACCCTACCTCTGCAGCTATGAGTCCCCAAGTGGAACCACCGCAGAAAAAGAAAAAAACGAATCCATCTCTGTCGTTTTCGTCGCTTCCGAATGAAATCATTGTCGACTGCTTAGCTCGCATGTCGAGATCATAATACCCGAAACTCTCCTTGGTCTGCAAGACCTTTCGCTCTCTCATCTTATCCATGGAGCTCCCCATGGCGCGGTTTCACCTCCGAACCTTTGAAACCATCCTCCATGTCTGCCTACAGTTGTCCAACGATCTTCCTCCGTCCTGGTTTAGTCTCTGGATAAAACCTGATCAAACCCTAACCAACGACATCGGGAAGAAGCAGAAGCTTACCGGGAATACTCTCTTGGTACCAACGCCATCTTCCTATTATCCTCGTGTACCATTGTTGGCCGTTAGGGTTGGTTCAGAATACTACGCACTAGCCCAAAACAATGCTCTGTCCCCTGTCTTGTGGGACCTTGATAAGGACGCTTGGTTATGGCGCAAAGCCTCCAACATGACTGTAGCTCGAGAGGGAGCTGTTGCGTGCGTCCTCGATGGGAGAATATATGTAATGGGAGGCTGCGGGGCAGATGAAACCGCGAACTGGGGTGAGGTTTTCGACCCAAAGACTCAAACTTGGGAACCTTTACCTGACCCTGGCGCCGAGATCCGCTCCTCGAAAATCAAAAAAGTAGAGGTGAACATAGGAAAGCTTTTCCTTAGATGCAACGAGAAGGAGGACTACGTGTATGATCCGAAACAAGGTAAATGGGACGTTGCACCAAGAGGATTCGTGTGTGTGATAGACAAGGTATTTTATTTTTGTACAGACAAACGTTGCTTGTGGTATGACACAAAGCTTAGAGAATGGAGAGAGGTCAGAGGTTTGGCTACGTTGAATAGGTATCGTGGTGACGATTTTGTTGACGTTGCCAGCTACAATGGGAAACTCTTGATCTTATGGGATAAGTTTGCGCGTCGAGGTCGTCATTGTGAATACAAGAATATTTGGTGTGCGGTGATTGCGCTTGAGAGACGCAACGATGATGATGAAGTTTGGGGAAACGTCGAGTGGGCTAGTGTTGTGCTTACGGTTCCCAGTTCATACGTTTTCTTGCGTAGTCGACTGAATACATTGATTTGATATCTTTGATTGAGACCTTCTTTTTGGGGCTTTTAGATTTAGATCTTGAAACAATGTTTGAATAAACTATTAGGTTCATGTTTACATTATCACAAAAGTTATGCCAAGTGGTGTACACAACTGCTACTTCAATGAAGCAAAAACAAAGACGTAAAGAAGCCATCCTAAGGTAATAAGTAATCACTCCATGACTCGAGATCAATTGGGACTACACTAAACACAACTTGGTTATAATAAGGAATATATAGTTTTAAAGATTTACATCGCATACAATCATAGTATATATATCTGACATATGATCTCTCTATTACCATGCAATCCGGAAAATCTTAAATCCCATTCGTACCTTAAGTGAAGATCTTAATCTCTCTCCACTTAGCTTCTGGTGCTTTGGTTCCTCCATAAAGTTACAGTCTTGGGGATTTTTAGGTAGGTTTTGATGCTTCGGACAAAGCTTGAAAAACGCTTTGTTGGGTCATATCCTCAACAATCACAACTTTATCTCGAGACTTAGATCCCGAACCCAATGAAACTTGTCTTCTTTTCACCCCTAATACCTGTTTCAGATAACATCAAATAGTGAGGATGTGATTGAGAAGGATTCACCTCTTAACTCTAAGAAAATCAGAAGACATGACAAACAACTCTCACTACCGATACAATCTAGATCAGGGCACAACTAAATTACATGTATCTTAACAAAAAAATTCCAACTTAAGGTGAATTTCTTTTGTCCATGGAAGCTCAACAAGTGCAGGTTTATGACTCATGGCTCAAAGAGAAGGTGAGATATACGCTGCTCATATCCTATCAAAGAAGGGTCTTTTACCCATTCGGGCGATATGTACCACAAATCATTTAATCAAGCATTACAGAGACACAACTCTACATCAGACTATCAAACTATAACAGCCAAATCGGAAGATTAGCAATCAATCAGCACATTAATTCTCTTGCAAAAGAACATGAATGTGATAACAGTAGTGACTAATCCAGATGCTAAAAGAGAACGAGTTTATGAATCATCTATATAACAAAGCTGAAGACTTTTCCTACGAATAACAGATGAGAGAGACAGAGAGACAGAGAGACAGAGAGAGAAATTTACAGAGCTCATATACTCGAGAAGAGCTGCGTTAGCTTCACCGTCCCTGGCCGGAGCGTCGATCTGAACGCCCACCGCTTCCTCGCTCACATCTCCAGGCCAATCAGAGAAACCAAATCAGTAAATTTTCAACTCATAGCGATATACAGAAAAGAGGAATAAATAAGCAAATGATACCGGTGATGGAGGCGGATTTGGAACCCGGCTTCGCGTGGATGGTTATAGCGACGGATGAAGGTGTAAGGAGGCGCAAACACGACGGAAAGCTCGGAGTAACAGCGGCGGCGGGTTTCGCCGTCGTTGATGCGGCTGAATTAGTCTTCTTTCCTTTCTTCGTCGGAGCCATTCTTTTTCCGGCAGAGGAGGCTCTTTTCTTAATTCGGTCGAATCTTGGGTTTTTTATTTCATAGGCTTACTTTAAAAAGGCCCATTGGGTATTATATATGGGTTTTGGATTTGACCAAGGAAGAATCTTCAAAAAATTTACAGAAGAAAACAATAATTACTGGCGAGAAACCACACAACTCACAAGGATTCAAGAAAAGTTGACAAACTCTTTACAAAGACTCCATCTTTTTACATCCTGGAGACAATATCATAGCCTTAAGAAGTTGTGTTTGTAGAATTCTTCAAAAGAGAGACGCGTTACTGAAAAATACGGTAACCAAGAACTGAATACATATACAGCGATATTGACATGGTACAACAAAATGGATGAAATTTTATTTTTTCTGTACCTGGGTTAATAGAAAGCAACCTTGAACAGACGTCGATGCAATCTGGATGCAACTGCTGACGAATCAACCGAGAGAAGGGAAGAGATGTGCTAGATTTGATGTTCCTTAGAACCTATGGTTAAGTGGAAAAAAAGTTTTTAAGTTTATGGCATTGGAGCTCTGAGATCAAAGATTACTAATATTCATGATCTTACCTGAACATTGTTCATACCGCGAAAAGGTGGATACCCGTGAAGAAGCTCGAAAAGGATTGCTCCTACACTCCACATATCAGCCTACAATGTTTTCTGTGAATCTCCATTGCAAAAAAACCTTACCATTTTGAACAGGGCAGAGATTCAATGGAGGATAATCTCATATAACACTGTCACCTTTTCATTGTATCTCTGAAACTGAAGAACTTCAGGAGCCATGTAAAACGGAGAACCACACACTGTCTCGAGATACTTTCCCGGAAGTAGTTTCCTGCTTTCAACATGAACACATAAAAGACCAGCTATCACAATAGCAGCGTCACAGATTGACTCGTAATAATACTACCTCAATTGCTATAATACTCCTGCATATAAGCATTTGTTCTCCTAACTCTTTGAAAATTTACCTTGAAAGACTAAAATCAGCTATCTTCAACACCAATTCATCACCTGATCCATCAAGAAAAATGTTCTGTTCCAATCAAATACTAAACTTGAATCCAGATTCTCTATTCTCAGTCCTCAGTGTATATTCATGAATCTAGCAGTACCTCGGGTTTCAGATCCCTATGGATGATGTGATTATCATGAATGATCTCCAAACCAGCTCCTGCATCAAACATTAATACTCTGTTTAAGTCCAGAAGAAGCAAATGCAGTAAGAAACATTAGCCTGAATATCACAAAGAGTAGACTGTAGATACCAATCTGCTTCATAAATCTCCTGGCAACATGTTCTTCAACTCTCCCATGACGCTTGATATACGATGATAAAGTTCCTCCATCACAATACTCCAGAACCATGATCAGTGAATCCCCATCCTGAAAACACGAATTGGAAACTGAAGCTAACGATTTTCACATATTCAAAAGACGCCAGAAAGACCCAGATTAATGTGTGGAATCCGTCCGTACTTGGAAAACTTGGAGGAGACGAATGATGTTGGGATGGTGGACGGAAGATAGAAAATCGAGCTCGATATCCAAAGAGCTTCGGAGATTGCGATTGAGCTTGGAGAGATCGAAACACTTCATCACCGCTTCTTCTCCGGTTAACCTGTGCTTCGCTAGCCAAACTTTAGAGGTTAAGCTCTCACTCAGCTTCGATTTCGCTGTGTATCCCTCCATCACGACGACAGGCTTCCATAGATGATTATCTTCTTCCAGCAAAGATACGTTTTCCATCGCTTCAAACAAAATTGGTCAAAATTATTTTATGCAATTTATTTTAGTCATGATTTGTGCTTTCATCTCCATGTATGAGTAGTTTGCTAGTTAGGTTAGGGTGATTCAGGATTGATGATGAGTTTGTAGAATTATTAGGCTGTTAAGAAAATCAATTGGATTTTCATCTTGATTTGTGCTTAACTTGATTTCTTAATCACTTCGAAATCAAACCCTAGGTTATTTAATAGATGCGAGAGCATTATTAGTAACTTGAACTAATCATAGATGAGCAAAATATCTATTCGCAAAGAGATTTGGTTTACAGATTTTGTGAACAATCGAACCTGTTTTTAATGCTTGTCTGAATTGATAGGATTTGCAAAGAGATTTGGAATTTTGGAATTTAGGCATAGATAACTTCTGCAACGAGAGTTGATTAGTTTTAAATTAGTGTTTCGAGTTCTAGACGGTTCTTAATAATTTCCTAATAGCATAATTTCTACATTCTCGGATTCAACCTGATAATTACCCTTACCTAGCGCCTTAGTCTCCTCAACTTTAATCTTTTTTAATTCCGTTTACTGATTCGCTTAGTAGTTTAATTTACTTTTATTGATTGATCTAGCATAATTTGAATCTAGAAACCATAGTGTAGCATCTACTTCATTTGTGATTCGATAACCTTTTATACTTCAACTGCATTGCTGTGCACTTGCAGTGTTGATTTATTTAGGTAAAACTTTGACCCTATCACATTTACGATTAACATAGCTTTGCTTAAATGCCAAAACTCAAATCTCATATATTTAGAGGAAAAAATTAGGTTCATTAATTTTATGAAGGCATTTTAAACGTCTATTAACAAAAAATGTTCATCATTATAATTTTTTTTTAACAAATTTCTGTAAACAGTTATATGCGTCGTTCAAGTTGTGTTACAAAAGTATTTGAAAACACACAAAAGCATTTGAAAACTTTCAAATATTTATAAAAAAAAACAAAACAAAAACTTTGAAAAACTTTTCTAAATTTTTCATTATTATTTTATAAATATTTAATTACTTTTCATTTTTCAATAATATATATGTGGTATAAATATTGATTGTCACCTACAGTATTTTTTCGAAGCATGATAACCAGTGGCACAAAAGTATTTTAGTTTAAAAAATATGAAAGTATATATGTGTTTGATAAACATGCTTAAGAAAAAATAATGTAAAAAACGATCTAGCTAATTATCATATTCTTATAATCAATTACTTAATACTAATATTAATGCAAATATAAATACAAACATATTTAAAAAAGAATTATGTGAAACATAAGACGAATGTATATGCGGTGGTATTGGCGTAATATTTTATTATTATTTTTTGTCAACAGTCTCAAACCTTAAAATGGTTCAGGAATTCAAACGGGAAGAACTTAGTTTATATATTCTAAGTAAAAAAATGTAGTTTTGAACACTCCGTGCTAACTTGTATGCCTTCGTATTCTGTACGCGTGGAATGTGCGAGATAGAGAAGAATAAAAATAATATTTTAGTAAATAGTCATAGAAAGGATTTGAATGGTATGTAGCTTTTTCACGTTTTCATGTTTTGAACATTTGATTCCACTGAATACATATCATTCACAATCATAAGCACTAAATGATAAAAAGTGAAAATTAACAAATTATTTTTCAATCCATACCGCACGTTTATATTTATAACTAGTTTATAAAAAATTATTCATCTAATAGATATTAGCTTTTTAGCGTTTCAAGTTTATTTATTTTTCAATTTTTCCATTTTATTGATTCCGTTAGTTTATTATTCAACTATTTTGCTATTTTGCTATTCAGTTGATATACCAGTCAAACCTAAAAAATGTTAGTTTCAATTTTCAAAGAAAGTGTATGGAAAAGTCTTAGTTTTAGAATTAAACCCTAAGAAGGTAATGAAAATTTCTTATTCATAAAGAATTCTTCTAAAATTAATTACCATTCTTAAAAAATTCCTACATTTTCTATATAATAAAAAAAATTATATAAGAAAAGAAATACAGTCAAAAAGTCGTATGTATAAAAAAGGGAAAACAATAAATATATTTTTATTTTTCGTAAAATTTAAAAAAAAATGGGAAAGTTGTTGGCTCGACAACTAATTAAATTGTATTCTTTCTTTGTTGTAACTCTATTTCTTTTTACTGTATTTTTTCATAAATTTTATATTCCCTTTTTATTACATAATATGTACACCTATTAAATAAATAAAAACCCAATTTTTCATAAATTTGACACATGTCAAACCTATTATATATGCTAATAAAAAATTTCTTTTTTTTGTAATATAAAATGCATCCAAGTTCATGTAATAAGATATAGACATCTTTCAGCATACATATAATCTCTCTCACTTTCAATCAATCTCTACAAAAGTAATTCTAATGTTGGTAGAAAGTATTACTGAAGATGGAGATAGAACTCGCTTTTTGCAGCGAGAAACTTCTGAAATCGTTTGCTCAAACAAACAAAAAAAAACTTTTGAAATCGAAAACAGATTTCTTCTCAACCAAATTCCGGCGAGTACTAATATTCTTGTTGTCGACACCAATTTCATCACTTTACTTAATATGAAGAAAATCATGAAACAATACGCCTTTCAAGGTAACTCTTTCTCTCAATCTCCGTCTCTCTCACACTGTAAATTTTAGGGGTTTAAAGAATTGTTAGGGTTAGGGTTAGGGCTTATAATTAATTATACTATTATGTGTTTTTTTTTTTTTGGGTTATCCAGTGACGATTTATGCGGATGCGGAAGAAGCTCTCGCGTTTTTGACAAACTGTAAACATGGGATTAATATCGTGATTTGGGATTTTCATATGCCTGGAATTAATGGACTCCAAGCTCTTAAAATCATTGGTTCAGAGATGGATCTGCCTGTAGTAAGTATGTAAAATCGCATATTAATATTTACTTTTCAATCTATATTAAACCAAATTTCTTTTAATTAAAAATATTAATATATCTATTACATTTTTTATGTAGTTATGTCTGATGATGATCAAGTCGATTCGGTGATGAAAGCAACGATACACGGTGCATGCGACTATCTTGTGAAACCGGTTAGAGCAGAGGTCATAGCCAACATATGGCAACACATTGTACGCAAGAGGATGATGTCAACACCCGGTTTAACTCCACCGGTTCAACTAGATCTGGTTCATAATGACGGTTTAAAGCAAGACAAAGATGAGTCGAAGATCGTAGACCAAGATAACAGTGAACAAAGCGTCGACAAGATAGAAGAGAAAACAGCAAAGAAACCGCGGATGGCATGGGCTGGAGATCTTGAAATTAAATTTCTCAAAGCCATCGATATAGTTGGTGGTCCTAAAAGTAATCTAACTAGTCTTAATCTCTATAGTAATTCAATTTCTTAATTATAATTACTTTTCTCTAATGGTGTTTTGAATCCAAACGCAGAAGCTAATCCAAAGTTACTTCTCAAATGTTTGCAAGACATGGAGGTCAAAGGACTCACTAGAGGCAATGTGGCTAGTCATCTTCAGGTAAACAAACTTATTATTGTTTCTTGTGTGACAAAACAAAAAAACCCATTAAATTAGGATTTGCACATATCAATAACACAAAATTCCACATCAATTTGTGTTGTACTTGCGCAGAAACATCGTATCAGTCTTGAGGAAAACCAAATTGCTCAACAGATGCTAGGGAATGGATGGTCTAGTGCATGTAGACCTATGTCTCTCCTCGCTCCGAACAATAATGTTCACAGTACAACATCGTCCTTTATGAATGGTGGAGGCGATTACCCGGTCCAGGAGAATCATGAATATCCAAATGATTACTTGACAATGAACAATAACCAGTTCATGAATAGTACTCTGCCTCGTTTGCCCTATTTTGACCATCTCCAGCAGCAGCACCTACAACAACAACAACAACAATATCAGCTCTCTCAACAATTGAAGTACGTGATGAGCAACAAGGAACCTGAACAAGCTTCTGATGACATAACAGATTTTGAGCTCATTTATCCAAGTTCACCGTATGATCCAACAAAAGAGTTTTCAGTCGAAGGCTACAATTTCAATCAGTGATCTGGCCTTAATTCTCTTTATGTAGGAATTTATTTGGTTTCCAGTAAAATTCAAGGCCGTGAGAGAATAATCAGAGACATGGAGAAAAGTAAGGGAAGAAGGAGCATGTATCAGTACATCAATATATATCATAGACCAAGTATCAATGTTTTTTTCAATTTTTATATGGATAATTATGTTTTTTATAATAAAAAAAATGATTCTAGTTTATAATCCATGAGATGCGAGCACATTCATTTCAATTATAAAACATTAGAGATTTTATTAAAGATACGTGTACATAAGCATGATAAGCAGTTTGGAACAGTCTTTCAAGACACACTAGAAAAGGTTTAATTAAGAGCTCAGAACCTCAAACAGATAAGCGCTTGGGCTAACGGTAATAATGAGCTTAGAAAAAGCACAAAGGTTTTTGGTACGAGAAGAAAGAGAAAGTGATTAGTGTATTAATCTTGAGAGAGAGTACTCAAAGTGTAAAGAACATGGCCAGTCCTGAAATTAATACTTTTGATCCTATTCGAGAAAAAAAAAAGAAAACAAAGTAAGGCTCTACTTTTTTTAATATATGAAATTATTATATGTTATGTGTAGAACAAGAACATAAGTACTCAGATTTCTAACAAAAATACAATGTTTATTATGTTCTTTTTTCTGAAATCTTTCTCACCACATCTTTAATATATAATCATTATCATGATGTCCTTTTTACAAAGTGCCGAAAAGAAAAGTGGAGATTATATATAACAAATGTTTTATATGACAGTGTACATGACCGATCTCCTGCAAAAGCTCAAGAAAAGCCTAATGGAATTCTTGGATCCAATCCCAACAAGATTATATTATAAAGTTCTTTTAATCGTGTGACTGTGTCTGAACAAAGGCCGTGCTTAGACCCCTATTTTATCATCAAAATCTGAGACCCCACTTATATACAAAATACATTGGTTCATGGAGTGTTATGAGTTTTTGTATAATACACAGTGTATTCCTCTTTGTGGAGTTTGATTTGTTCATATAAATATTTTTTTTTCTATTTATTGGTTTGGGGCTTTTTTTTTGTTTCTGGGAACTCTTTTTATTATGAACATAATTATTGTATTTACAGTTTCGATTGTTCATAAATTTTGTATAAAGAGACCACGTTTCTATAACGTTAGAGTCCCTAAAGTGTAGGCATGGCCGCCTTTGAGTTGTTCTTATTTCAGAAACAAAAACATAGAGATAAAACTCACAAATTGGTAAGGTTGTGAATTTATAGAAGAAGAAGAGTCATCAAGATATCTTATACACTGATTGATCAAGAAATGTTTGGTGTCAAAAGAAACCACTCTATACGGAACGAACTTTTGCTGTTCTTCATCTAAAAACTATAGGGTAAAACAAGTTTTAAGAAATGAGGAGATCTCAAAAAAGAAATAAAAGAAACTTCTTTGAATAAACATGGAGAATCCGGAAAACGAAAAAGCTCAAGATTTGTGGAAAAAACAAGGAAAACAAGATCAATGATTATTATAAGTGCGTGGTCATGTTCTTTTGAAAATATTTTTCAACAAGTTGATCGCTACTTAAACATGTAAGTGTGTCAAATATAGTTAGTTCTTAAGAAAACATGTGGTTATGTGAGATGCAAAATCTTTTTGACGATTCTCTACTACCACGGAGGTAATAAGTCCCACGACTTAGCTTGTCACGGCGCATCAATATAGAAGTTAAATATTTCTTATGGCTTTACTACATTATGACAAATTAAAATAATTGAAAGTGCAAAGGAGGGTGAAAAAGAAGAAGGATCCCACATTTGTTCTCTTTTGGTGGGCTAATCCTTGTCCACAAAATTCATAAACACTATCTCCAACTCTCTTAATCAATAATCATTAAATCTATAAAATCATTTTTAATTGAAAAAGAGTATGCATACTGCATATAGTAATCAAAATTTGGTGTTTTACAAATACAAATCTTGGCAAAAAGTGGAGACGCATAATTCCGACCTCCACTAAGATTTTATGCTACTGTAGATTATTATTCTCGTGGTAAAATTTTAAACGCGCGGTGCGAAAATTTTCAAACGTGTTTTCAATATATGTAAGCATTTAAATATAATTATTTACATTAATTTAGCCATATACTCAAATGATTTTTTTTTTTTTTTTGCCAAAGATATACTCAAATGATTTACTCAGAACTTCACAACAATCCTAAGAAACACAGAAATATATACATTATTATGTTCCATTATATATTCCACTAGTTTTGAAATAGTTCATTTTAACTTGAAAAAAATCGATATATTAAAATTTAGTCAAAGCTTAAGTATTTCATGCAAAGAGACTCACTACTACCAATTATTATTTTTGCAAAATTTAGCTCTAAGTTGGATTGGAACTTTTAAATCGTAATATGTCAAAAAAAGAAAGTTCATATAAAATAAAACGATCATGCAATAAACAAAAACGCATTAAAAGCTAGGAAACATGCATGGGACTTGATACTAATGTTGGGGGAATTTAGGAGAAGAAAGCGACAAAATTTAAATCGAAATGAATAAATATCCTCTCCTTTTGAAAGGTATACAAATAAACAAACGCCGACCAAGAAAAAGAAGCAAGTAAACAAACAACAGAACCATTTATATGCAGACATTTAGACACCAAAACAGATTGTGAGAATATTACCCGTAAAGAGAAAATAGTTTACATTGAAAAAGCCAAAAAAAAATCGTATGATCTGATATTTCTCCATGGTTAATGCTTATTAATTTAGTAAATCCAATGAAATTAAGGACAATACTATTCTACGATGTAAAGGAAACCTATATTTACACCCACCAAAATGTCCGATGTATATATTATTTGAGCTTTTAAATGAACTTTTTAAATTAAAATCCTCTATATATCATTTGAGAAGTTAGAAAGAGAGGGGAAAAAAACACAAATAGCAAATAACCGAACCATTGATAGCATGCAGACATCCAGATGTTTGGAAATATCAAAATAAATTTTGCAAATATTACCCGTAAAGTGAAAATAGTTTAGTTAACATAGGAAAAGCCAAAAAGGTCTTATGATCTGATATTTCCCTATTTCTTATAAAATAAATTTAGGGACAATCCGATGTAAGGAAACCTATTTCACTTTTCATGAAAAAAACAAAGTAAGTTAAGTGTAGTAGTAATAAACCAAAATAATAGAAGGATCTAGCATATTTTTTTTTATCAAGTATTAAAACTTTAAAAATCGATTTCCACTTACAATAAAAAAAAAGTAATATTGATTATGTTTCAAAGTAAAGTGAATTGTTAAGCAAACACATACACATGGAAAGAACAAAGAAAGATAACTGCTAAAGCACACAAAGACTGCTTTACAACACCACATTTGTGGGCAAGGCATTAAATTGTGAGGAAGAGACAACAAATCTTCCTCCTCCTCCTGACAAAAAAAATTTGAATAAATATAATGGAAATAAAATAAAATCAAGCTTATCAAGAATCAACACTAGCAGGATAAAAAACAAAGATTTATAATTTGAAGTGAGACAAGAAGAAATGATTTCAATACTCAATGTTGGAAAAGTGATTGTGTCCCTACACAAGCATCTTGTGGTTGGAGGAGATATGGCCCAATATCACAATCAGCACTCAAGTATTCCTGAAATTGGATAAGCTCTTCAGCCTCTTCTGGGTCCCAAATCCTCTTAAATCTCATTTGAAAAGAAAAAGAAAAAGCCATTTTCTTAAACAAATCTTATTAGTCTCCCCAATTATAAAAAAAATTCTCAAGCTATATATAAGACCACTTTGAATTCCCCCAAAAATTAAGAAGCAATAACCAAACAAAAGCAAAGAAAAACAGAGAGAATAGACTTTGATCCACAGTTTTTTTAAAGAGTGAAAAAAGATGGCTACAATTGAATTACCTTCTTCAGCTCAAGCCTTCCAAGAACAACTCCTTGGCGGTTTTGTCTCTAGAAAGCTGCTTCTGCACAACCCATTTGACCACAACACTCAACGAGCCCTTGCGATCGCACCATCCCCTTTCATAGCCCATGAGAACAACCTCAGTGGGAACGTCTTGATGCTTTTCTCAGTCCTCATCTGTGGAATCATCTGCTGCCTCGGTTTACATTACATCATTCGTTGCGCATTCAGAAGTTCTTCAAGTTTCATGATCTCCGAGCCTATCTCAAGTCTTACAACACCACGAGGTTCGCCAAACAAAGGAATCGCCAAGAAGGCTCTTAGGATGTTCCCGGTCGTGAGTTACTCACCTGAGATGAACCTGATGGGACTTGGAGAAGAGTGTGTCATCTGTTTGTCAGATTTTGTTTCCGGTGAGAAGCTCAGGCTGCTCCCTAAGTGCAACCACGGGTTCCATGTTCATTGCATTGACAAGTGGCTTCAACAACATTTGACTTGTCCAAAATGCAGACACTGTTTGGTTGAGACATGCCAAAAGATCTTAGGTGGCTCCAGCCAAGTGACGGCAACACCAGCAGAGAGTGTGATTGTCAGGATTGCTCCTCTAGAACCTGAAGGAAGAGTAAACACTTTTAGAGAAAGCAGCTAGATGCTCAGAAACCATCTTAAATTCAGAATTTGTGCCTCAAGTTAGATAGGAGGTTTTAGATCTAGCACTGTCTATAGCCATAGAAAAGAGTTCCAAACCATTTTTTTTATGTCTTTCTTTTTTTGCCTGTAGCACAAAGTGTATACAGAGAGAATATATCTCACTTTTTAGTAGCATATCACTGAGTTCATCAAACTTCTCTTTGTGAAAGTATTTTTTTTCAGTGAAATGTGAATTATGCTATCTTATCCAAAAACATTAAGAATCATCTGTAACCAAATACTGATAAGTGCTAGTCATGTATTCTTATGTGTCACAATCAACTGACAATCACTAGACAGAACCAAAGTGTCACTAGACAGAACAAATGGTTTCGCGGTAATGAATGCTTGATAGTGACAAACGCAGTGAAAAAAAGATGCATCCATCCACTTCACTCGACCCACTTAAAACACTACCTATATGCCTCATAACCGATCCACACACATGAGTCCCAACGATAAAGAAATCAACTCTGCCATAGAAAAGTGATAGGGACCAAACCCATGATAGGGAAACCAACCGATCTAGGTTTATGGGTAAAAGTCAGACCTAAAAGCTAGTTTGGGGGGATGCATAGAGATATCAAGCCATACCAAACTTGGTCTTGTAAGATTCTCAACCACCGGTCAAGTGAATCTTACTAGACCATATCTATGCCACAATACCCACTTGAAGATGTAGAGTTGATTTGTAAATACCATCCCGGTCGAGAGATTCCAACTCAATAGTTCACAAACCAAAGTCTAAAAGTGAGGGTATGAAGCAAGATGAGTGAGAAATCCTTCACCCACATCAAACCAAACACTTAAACCTTCCAATTATTCTCATCACAAGCATCTCTCCTACTCTGCTCTGACAGTTGATACCAATTATCATGTTGATGCCTCAAAGTTTACTCTACTCAGTGCTATCTCATAGTAACGTAAACAGAAACAAAACTACAAACTTGGCCTACTTTGATTCTATCTCTATGATAAACAAAAAAAATGATGCAAATATAAAAGATACATGGAGTGATCAACTTGATATCAAATCAAAGTCAGAATCCCTGATAACTGAGTGATTCAAAACCAGCTAAACAAGCTGGAATCCACAACCCATTGTAAGAAACTTACCAATGACTAGTTTTAGTTAAGGACCACATGTTGTAACTATGAGATTTTAGGAGATCCTGCAGTATAAAAGGGAGCAACGTGTCATAAACAAGGTTATCAAAACAAAAGACATGTCATAAAGCAATGATGGTTCAAATAAGGTTAAGATCCTAGGCCTTTCTGATTGGATTGGATGTAAATAAAGTATTTTAAAGTTCAATAAATAAGCAATGCCCGACTAAACAGTGGGAGTTTAATATTAATTGAGGCTGTGCACTTAAAAGAAAGGTTATTGGTTAATCATAGAAGAGTGAAGATTGTGGTTTACGGAAAGCATCTGAGCGATATCAGACAGTATCAGATCATATCTGCTAATATGCCACTGAGTGTGTGAAAACTGAAACAAAAGAATAGCATGCATATCTATATATAACTTAAGAAATCTATTGAATTACGTCAATAGAATTACTAAGTAATTTCAACGAAACAATAAAGATGTTCGAATTTCCGCTACCATTCAATTGAAAAAGTTAAAGAGATGCTAATTCCCATTGCAACTCGTATTATAATGTTCTTTTCTTGGGGGAGAACTATCTATTATTAACGGCGTTAAAAGTAAAACAGTATATGTAAAGACAAAAGCACTAGGGGGAAATGGTAGCTTCAGAAGATAAAGTTTTAAATCATTTCTGTTTTTAAGTGAGACAAAAACAAATTATTTCAATAATCAATTTTGGACAGGTGATAGTCCCTACACAAGCATCTTGTGGCTGGAGGAGCTATGTGCCAACGGTACAATCAGCACTCAAGGATTCATGAAATATTTGGATAAACTCTTTCTGGGTCCCAAATCCTCTCAAATCTCACTAGAAAAAACCACTTTCTTAAACAAATCTTATTGTAGTCTCCAATTATATAAATTCTCAGTCCCCACTCCCCAGTCAGTAATCTATATATAACTCGACTTTGAATTCCCCAAAACAATAAGATTCAATAACAAAACAAAGCCAAGCAAAACAGAGCGAAGAGACTTTTGATCCAAAGCTTTTTTTAAACACTAAAAAATGTCTGCAAATGAGTTACCTTCTTCAGCTCAAGCCTTCCAAGAACAACTCCTTGGCGGGTTTGTCTCTAGAAAGCTGCTTCTGCACAACCCATTTGACCACAACACTCAACGATTCATTGCCGTTGCACCATCACCTCTCATAACCCGTGAGAACAACCTCAGCGGGAATGTCCTGATGCTTCTCTCAGTCCTCATCTGTGGCATCATCTGCTGCATCGGGTTACATTACATCATTCGTTGTGCATTCAAACGCTCAAGTTTCATGATCTCCGAGCCTATCACTAGTCTTTCAAGCAGTTCATCAAACAAAGGAATCTCAAAGAAAGCTCTTAGGATGTTCCCGGTCGTGAGTTACTCACCTGAGATGAACCTGACGGGCCTTGGCGAAGAGTGTGTCATTTGTTTGTCGGATTTTGTTTCCGGTGAGAAGCTCAGGCTGCTACCTAAGTGCAGCCACGGGTTCCATGTTCGTTGCATTGACAAGTGGCTTCAACAACATTTGACTTGTCCGAAATGCAGACACTGTCTGGTTGAGACATGCCAAAAGATCTTAGGTGACTCCAGTCAAGTAACAGCAACACCAGCAGAGAGCGTAATAGTCAGGATTGCTCCTCTAGAACCTGAAGGAAGAGTAAACACTTTTAGACAAAGCAGCTCATAAATTCAAAATCTGTGCTCAAGTTAGATAGGAGATTTTAGATCTGAGCACAATTCATGTTTATACTTAATTTTTTTATGTCTTTCTTTTTTGGCCTGTAGCACAAAGTGTATAGAGAGAATATATCTCACTTTTCAGTTGAATCTCACTGAGTTCATTAAAATTCTCTTTGCAAAGTTATTTTCTTACGGTGGAATGTGAATTATGGATTTATATCCAAAAGTAAAACAAAAGATAAGAATCTTATAACCAAAGATTGATACGTACTAATCATATATTTGTATGTGTCACAATCACTGGACAGAATAAATTACAGTGATCGCTTATATGCGTGATTGTTTGATAGTGACAAATGCATGAAGTTCATTTATCCACTTGACCGGACACACTTAAAACAAACCCACACACATGAGTCATCCAAAATGATAACGAGATCAAAGTCTTTCTAAGTTTATGAGTAAAAGCTAGTTTAATTAGGTCTGAGTTAATAACAGACACCTTCAAATTCACAGATTTTCAACCGCAAGTCAATTGATAAACCTACCCCATATAGTCACACAACATAATCTAAAAGTGAAGAAGAGGCTAAGGCTAACGGTTCAGATCTACAAAATTGGCCTACTTTGATCTCCGTGTAAAAACTACTAATAGCTGTTTTAATTAAGGACCACATGAACTGGTTTTAGTTTTAAAAGGAGCAACATGACATAAACAAGGTTATCAAAACAAAAACCAAGTCATAAAGAAATGGTGGTTCAAATAAGGCCTAAGATCCTAGGCATTTATGATTGGATTGGATGTAAATAAATTAATGAAAATTTCAATGAATAATCAATGAAAAGTGGGAGTTTAATAGTAATTAAGGCTGTGCACAGAAAAGATAGGTCATTGGTTAATCATAGAAGACTGAGCTTTACAGGTAGAGTAATTGTCCATTAAGCATCTGAGGGACATCAGATGGTATCAGATATGCCATTAAGTGTGTGAAAACTGCAATAAAGTATTTTAAGTACAACTTTTATGGTAAAAACTGCAGATTTAGCTTAAGTAACTGCAACAGCCAATGCTATAAAATTGTTCGACTCTCTCAATAACTGAGTCTCTCTAGATATTTTCCTTGAATTTACTACATAATCATAACGAAACACTAAAGATGTTCGAATTTACATCTGCTTAAAAAGTTGAAGAAATACGAATTCGTATTGCAATTACTATCATGTTCTTTTGGTGAGGAAGAACAACTATCTATTATTAGCAGCGTTAACAGTGAAACAGTATGTAAATACAGAAGCACTATGGTAGTGCTTTGAGGAAATACCGACCACTTGTTGGACTAAAGACCTCAATCAATAAGACAGATTCACGTCTAAACCTTTTGTAATATAATAAACATAGTAGCTTTAAATAATTCAGAACTATGCTAATAATAATATAATGGAGAAAGTTTGTCGACATACGGCGTTATAAAGCAAAAGAGATGTACACAATAGGCTCTGCACAAAAGGAAGTTCTCTACGTTATTAAGACCAAAAAATAAAAAGATATTTAGTAGGAATGATGAACAAACAGATATTTACTTAAAAGTTAGCCAAAAGACTAACTTAGATATAATCAAGACAAAGGGTCCCCAAGACAAAACAAGATATTTAGTAGCAACGATGAACAATTAGATATTTACTTGAAAGTTCACCAACATACTAACACTGAGAATTATCAAGACAAGAAAAGATATTTGCTAGGAACGGCGAACAGATGGATATTTACATAAAAGTTCACCAAAAAATTAACACTGAGAATTGGCACTGAAGAGTAAATGATTAAAGAATAGGTTCCACAAAAGCTAGTAATAGATTGAAAATAAATAATAGATAACTAAGAGACAGGCATAAAGCTCTGTGTTTCAGCATTTCCAGTTTCTAGCAAAAGAGAACTTTAATAAATTATACTGTTCCTGAAACTTTCTCATGCCCTTAAAACCCATTATATTCCAGAAAAAACTCTTACTTATTTTTCCAATTCTCACAAAGTCATGTTATTTCACCCCCCAAGTAGCGTTATTTCACCTCGATATGTTGGTAACATTTCACTTATCAAGAATCAACACAAGACAAACATGATAAAGAAAATAGTTTTTACTTTAAAGTGAGACAAAAATAAAATATTTCAAAAATTCAAGCATCTTGTGGTTGGAGGAGGTATGGGCAAAAATGCACAATCAACACTCTGGGTCCCAAGTCCTCTCAAATCTCACTTGAAATAATATAAAAACAAGAAAAACCCACTTTCTTCAATAAAAATTATTAGTCTCCGATTATAAAATTCTCAGCCCCCACTCAGTAATCAGTAAGCATCTCAGGCTATATATAAGACCACTTTGAATTCCCTAAAAAAATAAGAATCAATAACCAAACAAAGCCAAGCAAAACAAAGAGGAGAGACTTTGATCCAAAGATTTTTCACAGAGTAAAAATGTCGGCAAATGAGTTACCTTCTTTAGCTCAAGCCTTCCAAGAACAACTCCATAGCGGTTTTGTCTCTAGAAAGCTGCTTCTGCATAACCTATTTGACCAAAACACTCAACGAGCCATTGCGGTTGCACCATCTCCTCTCAAAACCCATGAGAACAACCTCAGTGGGAATGTCCTGATGCTTCTCTCAGTCCTCATCTGTGGCATCATCTGCTGCATCGGGTTACACTGCATCATGCGTTGTGCAGTCAGACGTTCTTCGAGTTTCTTGATCTCCGAGCCTATCTCTAGTCTTTCAACACCACGTGGTTCATCAAACAAAGGAATCAAGAAAAAAGCTCTTAGGATGTTCCCGGTCGTGAGTTACTCACCTGAGTTGAACCTGCCGGGGCTTGGCGAAGAGTGCATCATTTGTTTGTCGGATTTTGTTTCCGGTGAGAAGCTCAGGCTGCTCCCTAAGTGCAACCACGGGTTCCATGTTCGTTGCATTGACAAGTGGCTTCAACAACATTTGACTTGTCCCANGTTTCCGGTGAGAAGCTCAGGCTGCTCCCTAAGTGCAACCACGGGTTCCATGTTCGTTGCATTGACAAGTGGCTTCAACAACATTTGACTTGTCCCAAATGCAGACACTGTCTGGTTGAGACATGCCAAAAGATCTTGGGTGACTCCAGCCAAGTGACGGCAACACCAGCAGAGAGCCTAATTGTCAGGATTGCTCCTCTAGAACCTGAAGGAAGAGTAAACACTATTAGAGAAAGCAGCTAGATAGGCTACTTCAGTTTTTTTATGTCTTTCTTTTTTTGCCTGTAACACAAAGTGTGTACAGAGAATATTTCTCACTTTTCAATAGCATCTCACTGAGTACATCAAACTTCTCATTGCAAAGTTATTTTATCACGGTAAAATGTGAATTACGCATTCTTATGTAATCATCTATAACCAAAGATTGATTAGTGCTAAGTCATATATTTTTATTTGTCACAATCAGTCACACAGAACCAAAACGTCACTAGTCAGAATAAATGCCAAGATTAGTGTGGAGAAGCAGTGTTTAGTCTACGAGATGCAATTACGGCCCAGACTTGATCACGTACATGCTTGATAGTGACAAATGCGCGAAGTTCGTGAACAAAAAGATGCATCTGTCCACTTGACTCGACCCACTAAATAAACTACATATATGCCTCAAAACCGCTCGACACAAATGAGTCATGAGGATAGCAAATACCACATGTCACATGATTGTTCTTCCTAATGATCACAAAAGCAACTACGGACCCAACCCATAACAGAGCAAACCAACCAACCTAAGTTTATGGGAAAATGTCAGACCAAAAAGCTACCGAGTTACTGTTTATTTTTAACAATACAGCTGTTACAACTTACAAAGTAAAAACAAAATGACATGTAATTATATATCTGTAACGGAGGATTACCAACAATTAATTATTTCTTATTCATGACAATGTTTTGATGACCATAAAAAGTAAATCACAGGAAAGAAACAAGAAACAGATTGAAACTTCAAAAAAAACAAAAATTCTAAAATTAGGTAACCATTATTACCTTGACTATATAAATCCTCTAAACCAATCCAACTTTCTCACCAAATCATCTTATTCACTTAATTATTATCAATTCATTCATAACGTTATGGCGGCTCAGATTTTGAAGAAAACATGCAGCTTCATGATGATTGCAGCTTTGTTCACGATGATGTTTTCGGCACAAATATCACATGCGAATAACATAGAAATGTGTATCAAACACTGTGTCCCAAACCAGTGTTTGAAAGAGATAAAAAACGCAACTTCTCAGATGTGCGAGGATGCTTGCAAAATTTTTTGCAGTCAACAACAGTTTGGTCAAGAAAAATACATCGTTCCTAAGGGCACAAGTTGGTTTTGCGAAACTTTCCCTAATTCATGCTAATGTTAATCTAAAATCATAGAAACTTGCAAAGTTTGTTTCTCTATATATATGTCAATTGACATTTTATATACGTGTCTATTGGTAACAAATAAGCATGTCATTCACTCATCACTCACTGTATTTGTATATCTTATTTTTCCAGCTAAGGGAATTCAAATGAGTTAACATCTACAGTAGAACCTCTATAAATTAATATTCGATAAATTAATAAACTCTGTAAATTAATAAATTTTTACGGTCCCGAATTGGGCCGGTTCAAAAAATAGCATGATATAATAATAAGATAATAATGTTTTTAAGAAATCTATATAAATATATGGTCCCATTAATATCATAAATTAATAATTATCATAAAATTAATTTTATATAAATATATAACTATGATAATCTACTAAAATAAGAGTATATTGTTGTTTTTATTTATTAAAATTGAAATATTTTTTACAATTTATCTCTAATTTTTAAATAAAATATGATAAATTTTAAAGAAAATATTATTTTTAATTATTTACTAATAAATATTTTATTTTATTCAAAACCGATAAATTAATAACTCTATAAATTAATAAAATATCAAAGTCCCAACATTATTAATTTATAGAGTTTCTACTGTATATTGTGTAGTACTGGAAGATCCTTTCACAATTTATCATTCGGAAACATTAAACTCTTCAGCATGCCAACAACTCTTTTAACTCCTAGATTTGAATTCATTCCAATTCATGCCAACAATTGTTTCATTCAGAGTTTGTATCAGATTGTAGTGAAGGGTTCTCCCTAGATTTAATATATATATATATATATATATATATATAGTTACCCCATCATGCTACTTTTTAGAGGTGTCAAATGGGTGGGCCGTCCATGGGCGAAGCCCAGCTCGCAAGTGGATGGGCGGTTAAAAATTTGGCCCATTATTGAAATTTTGTCCAACTGGGTGTTGACCAACTGACCCGCGGTCATTAACGGGTGGATCAGCAGCGATCCGCGGTCTAATTTGGGCGATCAGAAGCGATCCGCGATCAGAAGCCTCGCTCGTCTGAGTCGTCTCTCTCGTCTCTCCTCGCCTCTCTTCTCATATCCTAAACCCAGATCTTGGCCGAACCATAGGTACAATGATCTTTTCCCCCTCAATCTCCGCCGCTCTCGATTCATATACTTAGTTTCCAGACTTTTGAATCCGATTTTTGATTCCGATTTCGTTAAACTTAGTGTTCCGGATGTGAGTTTTTGTGATTTGTTTCTGGGTTTGTAATGTTTTGTTCGTTTGTTTTGATTTTCGCTTGCGTTCCGGATGAGGATTTATACGTTCCAGATGTGGGTTAGCTTATTTTGTTGATGGGTTTCGACTATTGTTTCGCTTGCGTTCCGGATGAGGATTCGTCTCTTGTCCCAACAACTTCTACACTTTCAATCGTTTTGAGCAATCTGGTCTTTTATGCGCTTTGTTTTGAGCAATCAGATTCATCATTATTAGGAACATGAACTTGATTTGAGTCTCGTGTATTTTGGTGTATGATTGTGTCTCGTGTTATTGTGAATAGCAATATCAACGTCTATCATTCACTCTCTCTACTTGTGATCTTGCAGAGACAAGTACTGCCTTGCTTAAGACAAAGTTGCGGATCTTTACTAATAGTGTTGTAAGTTTTCAATTGATTCCGCATGCTCTTAGTTCCTTCTTCTTATTCATAATGATTCTGCTAAACTTGATAAGTGACTGCTGAATATGAATGTTGTTGTTTCAGGAAAATGGATGTGATAAACTTGAATGATGAAAACATTTTGAGTGATGTTGAAATGGATCATGAGATTGATGTGGACCATCATGTGGAGGATGAAGATATGGATCATCATGAAGCCAATCTTCTAGAGAGTTCAGAGAAAAATAAAGGTACACAACGAAAACGAGCTCGGTCTAGCCGTAGAGTCTCTAGGTGCTGGAAAATTTTTACAATAGTTGGAGGGAAACTACCTGATGGTAAACACGATATTAGATGCAAGTACTGTAAGAAAAATTACTTCTTGGATCTACATAGGAATGGAACTACAACCTTGCTCCGTCATATAAATGTTTGTGACAAAACCCCTGGAAATACACCTAGAAGTAGTTCTAGAAAGCTGGATATGATGGTCTTCCGTGAAATGATAGCAATGGCGATAATAGAGCATGATCTCCCGTATTCTTTTGTTGAGTATAAACGGATTCGAGTTGCTTTTGCCTATGCTAATTCTACTATTAGGTTTTGGAGTAGAAACACAGAAGCATCTGATGTGTTAAAAATATATGAGAAGGAGAAACAGAAACTTAGGAAAATCTTAACTGATATTCCTAGTAGGATCTGCTTGACAACAGATTTATGGAGGGCTATAACCATTGAGGATTATCTCTGTTTAACAGCGCACTATATAGATGCAAATTGGAATTTGAAGGCACATATCTTGTCTTTCATTGCTTTTCCTCCACTTCATACTGGAAGTGCAATTGCTATGAAGCTTATTGAATTGCTAAAGGAGTGGGGATTAGAGAAGAAAGTTTTCTCTCTTATAGTGGACAACGCTTCATCTAATGATAGCATGCAAAGCATTATGAAGAGACAACTAAATAAAGATTTGGTCTGCAATGGAGAGTTCTTCCATGTAAGATGTTCAGCACACATTTTAAATTTTATTGTTCAAGATGGCTTAGCTGTGATTGGTGAAGCTTTGCAAAAGATCAGAGATAGTGTCAAGTTTGTTAAAGGATCATAAAGTAGGGAAATAATGTTTCGAAACTGTGTTGAAACATTGGGAATTCAGGGTAATGATGGTCTAGTTTTAAATGTAAGTACTCGCTAGAATTCTAAATTTTACATGCTCTCTAGAGCTATAAAGTTCAAAGATGCTCTAGGTAACCTTGTAGATGTAGAACCGGGCTACACAAGTTATCCATCTGATTTAGAGTGGAAGAGAGGAGAGATGATATGCGAGTTTCTAAAGCCATTTGCAGAAATTACAAACTTGATTTCGGGTTCAACATATCCCACGTCAAACTTGTATTTCAATCAAGTTTGGAAGGTCGAGTGTTGGTTGAGAGCTCATGAGAATTCTGTTGATCCGGTTATTTGTGAAATGGTGGAGACGATGCAGCTGAAATTTGATAAGTATTGGGAAGAATACAGCGATATCCTTGCAATAGCTGCAGTATTTGATCCGAGACTAAAATTTGCCTTCCTTGAATACTGTTTCACAACTTTAGATCCATTTACTAGTAAGTCCAAATTGGCTCATGTGCGTTCTAAAATGCGTAAGCTTTTTGGAGCTTATAAGAAGAACCAAAAAAGCATCACTGCTGCTGCGGTAACTTTACAAGCGGAAACGTTGCAAGAAAACATTCCCGCGGGATATAGTGTAAGTCTTCTGGTTCTGTTCTTGTTCTATAACTTTTGTTCTTAGCTTTTCAGTGATGTTTTAATGTGTTTTGTGTGTTTTTTCTCAGGGATTTTATGCCTTTGTTTCTCAAAAGGCTGGTGGTAATGGAAAATCACTTCTGGACATATATTTAGATGAGCCATCTCTTGATATGGTTGCGTTTAAGAGTTTGAATGTGTTAACTTATTGGAAAGATAATTCAAGTCGTTTTAAAGAGTTGTCGAGTATGGCTTGTGACGTTCTGAGTATCCCTATAACAACAATTGCTTCAGAATCTTCATTTAGTATAGGTAGTCGAGTTCTAAACAAATATAGGAGCTCTCTCTTACCTACTAATGTACAAGCTTTGATTTGTACTAGAAATTGGTTAAGAGGCTTTCCAAAAATTGGTAAGTGGTTCTGTAATCATCCTTGATATGTTTTTGATGATATGATGATACGTTTCTTTGATGAATTCATTTGGTTTTGTATATTTCAGATGATGAGAACGAAGAGGATAAAGAAGAGGAGAACGAAGAGGAAAAAGAAGAATCTTAAGGTATGAAACATGTACATTCTCAGATAAGATATGAAACATGTACATTCTCAGATAAACATGTACATTGTGATGTTTCTAGATTGGCGGATATGTTGACTCTGAGGAGTGCGATGGAGATTGCAGAGACATCTTGTGCTGTTTGTAGATCTCATTGTTACTTTGTATTTTGCCTTTTTATGAGAGAGAGAGAGATTGCAAACACGTTTGAATTGATATTGTTATTGTTTTACATACACGTTTGAATTGATATTGTTTTCAAACAATGATTCTCCATTGGTTTCCAGAGAATGTATAATTGTATAAAGTTTCAAATTTTTATTGTTTTTGCAAAATGAATACAGGTGGACTGTCCATGGGCATGTTCAATTGGACATGGTCTTTATTGGGCATGGTCAATATTTGGACTGTTGTCCATATGGAAAGACCAATAAAAGCCCACAAAAAAAATGTCCACATGGACAAGCCCAATTGGGCTTGGACAGACCAATTGACATGGTTACTACTTTCCTCCATAATGGGTATGTACAAGATGTTACTATGATAATAAAACCGATGAAAGGTTAAGCCTAGTAATGATCTACTCAGTGCTATCTCGTAGTATGATTGTATGAAAGCACAAGAAAAACTACAAACTTGGCCTACTTTGATTCTCTACGGATAAATAAAAAATCCTGCAAACATAAAAAAAAAAAGTACATGGAGTGATCAACTTGATATCTCCATGTATTTAAAAGGAGCAACATATCATAAACAAGGTTATCAAAAACAAAAAAAACCAAGTCATAAACAAATGATGGTTCAAATAAGGCTTGAGATCCTAAGCACTAATGACTGGATGTGATATAAAGTGTTGAAAAGATCAATTAACAAATAATGGTTTAAATAAGGCTTCAGATCCTAAGCATTTTCCGACTAAAAAGCGAGAGTTCAATAGTAATTGAGGCTGTGCACAGAAAATAAAGGTTATTGGATAACCATAGAAGGATGTGGTTTACAGGTAGTAATTGTCCATTAAGCATCTTAGGGACATCAGATGGTATCAGATAATATGCCATTGATTGTGTGAAAACTGCAGATTTAGCTTAAGTACTAATGGTCTAGAATTGGTCAACTCACTCAACAATCAAAGCTGTCTAGAAATTGTACAGAGGTGGTCTTAGCATTCCAAGACAGTCACGCCATTAATCATTACCAGACTGACAACCAACAAGCAGGGACCTTCTTCTCTTCTCCTTCTGTAAGCGTGTCTCTCCATCCAGGTAGGATTATAAACCTCGTGAGGTCGCATTCGTGAGTAACTCGGATACCAACGGATTGCAATGGTTAATGGTCCATCGACACGCAAACAGTTTATAAGATACGTTTGAAAGAGATGGGGAGACATAAATTCCTCACGATGCTGCACATCAACCTGCCGAGGTGCATGTAAACCTACGCACGGACAGTGTTTTGTGGCAAACACTTCTGCAAAGTCTGAAAATTGGGACGGTCTCTTGCAAGCACCGTCCCGTGTGTTGCAAGAGTTTCCAGAGCAATTGCGGCTGGACAGGAACCATCACGATCCTCATGTACATACTCTCTTGGAATGAGATCCATCAACTCTTGGATGGAAAATGCTTCAATCAAATCGCCCGATCTCCTACGGTAAAACTCAAATTGCCGAACAAGTGAAACACAGACGCAGTTGTTGCAGGCCTGTCTGAAGGCGACACCGAGCAACTGTGTCACCTCTTGCCTGTAACTAACGTCCACCTGATAGGCCGCCATGTTGCCCTTGCCAGAAATGTTGATTCAGGAAGTCTATCACAAGAAGTAATTCGTAGAAATTAGGAAGACATAAGGGAGTTTTTTTTTTTTTTTTTTTTTAGAAAATAATTTTCATCCTCAATAAAATAGAAAATAAAAGTAAAAACAAAATGACATGTAATTATATATTTGTAACGGAGGATTACCAACAATTAATTATTTCTTATTCATGATAATAAAGTTGTTTTGATGACTATAAAAAGTAAGTCACAGGAAAGAAACAAGAAACAGATTGAAACTTCCAATTAGTCTCGTCATCATATCAAATTGGTACTCAAGTTTGTATCAGATTGTAGTGAAGGGTTCTGCCTAGATTTAATATATATAGTTACCCAACATAGAAGTGTTGATGTTACTGTGATAATAGAACCGAGGAAAGGTTAAGCCTAGTAATGATCTACTCAGTGCTATCTCGTAGTATGATTGTATGAAAGCACAAGAAAAACTACAAACTTGACCTACTTTGATTCTCTACGGATAAATAAAAAATCCTGCAAACATAAAAAAAAAAAAATACATAGAGTGATCAACTTGATATCTCCATGTATTTAAAAGGAGCAACATGTGATAAACAAGATTATCAAAAAAAAAAAAAAAACCAAGTCATAAACAAATGATGGTTCAAATAAGGCTTGAGATCCTAAGCACTAATGACTGGATGTGATAAAAAAGTGTTGAAAAGATCAATTAACAAATAATGGTTTAAATAAGGCTTCAGATCCTAAGCATTTCCCGACTAAAAAGCGAGAGTTTAATAGTAATTGAGGCTGTGCACAGAAAATAAAGGTTATTGGATAACCATAGAAGGATGTGGTTTACAGGTAGTAATTGTCCATTAAGCATCTTAGGGACATCAGATGGTATCAGATAATATGCCATTGATTGTGTGAAAACTGCAGATTTAGCTTAAGTACTAATGGTCTAGAATTGTTCAACTCACTCAACAATCAAAGCTGTCTAGAAATTTTCATAATGGAGAGAAATCCAATTGCAGATTTCTCTCCAACCCATAATTGCATTTTTCATTTCAAAAAGAATATTTTAAGTATATTCTTCTTTTTTTATTTTATTATTAATTGCTAATTATACTCATTTAAATAAAAAATTACACATTGATCCATTTTTTTAATTTCTTTCAAAAATTCCATAAATTATGATATTATTGAAATTTAATTATTATCATATAAATAAAAACACATTACACTACATAGAAATGATAAAACAAAGTAGATTTTTATTTTCTGTTATTTTTAATTTCAGTATTATGTTATTATATTTTCTATTATATAATGGTATTTTTATTTTTATTTTAGACATTAAAGTGTTTTAATATTTATAATCATAAAAAAAAAGAAATTATCATTAAAATAATTATTTATAACTCTAAAAGTTAAAGTATCTAAAATTTGAAAGACTACTTTATAAATAAAAAAGTTCAATTGACAATGAGATGGTTTCATATTTGAAACCAAAAATGGCATTATGTCATTTTGCAATTGAAAATGAGATTGGGTTGGAGCATATTTTATTGCAAAATAGCATTTGCCACCAAATTTACAATGGGGTTGGAGATGCTCTTAGGCATCAACACCAATTACTAAATAATTATAACGAAACATTAAAGATGTTCAAATTTCCCCTACCGGTTATTTGAAAGAAGATAAAGAAATACTAACCCCCAATCACAATTTTTATGATATTCTTTTGGTGGGGGAGAGTTATGTATTATTAACAGAGTTAAAAGTGAAACATTATGTAAATACAGAAGCACTAGAGGACAATTGTCGCTTTGGAAGATAAGTTTTAAAATACAGTCCTAGTGCTTTAAGAAAATCCTGGCCACTTGTGTTGTTGGACTAAAGACCTCGATCAATAAGATAGATTCACGTCTAAACCTTTTGTAATATTATAAACATAGTAGCTTTTAAATAATTTAGAACTATGCTAATAATTATATAATGGAGAGAAATTGTCGACATACCGTTATAAAGCAAAAGAGATGTACACAATAGGCTGTGCCTATTCATCCTAGCACAAAATGAAGTTCTCTATATTATCAAGAGAAGAAAGATATTTAGTAGGAACGATGAACAGATAGATATCTACTCTACATAACCAAGAGAGAGAGAGAGAGAGAGAGAGAGAGAGAGA
>JAHZTW010000003.1:69963235-70136626 GCA_020283515.1 Alliaria petiolata | reverse complement strand
AGAGAGAGAGAGAGAGAGAAGAAAAGATATTTAGTAGGAAAGTTAGCAGATAGATATTTCACTTAAAAGTTCACCAAAAGATGAACACTGAGAGTTGGCATTGAAGAGTAATGATTAAGAATAGGTTCCACCAAGGAAAGTCACAGATTGAACATCAATAATGGTTAATAATTGAATAAGAGAACTTTAATTATGATGTTCCTGAAACTTGTCTGATGGCCCTTAAAACCCATTGGACCCAAACCATTCCCACATCATGAATGCATCCAGCAAAATTGTTACCTGAGTACTCCCAGAAATATTCCAATTCTCACCAAGCCGAGTTATTTCACCTTGATATGTTGATAACATTTCACTTTAGTGATTCAAACAGATACATTGTATTGCTGGATGATGTTTCTTTCTCTAACCTTATGCGTTTTCGCACCTTAATTAAAAAGCAAATGAGTATCAAATTAAGATATTCCAAAAAAAAAAGAGAATCATTATAGCATAAACGCTAAAAGTAAAGTTTGTTTGCTTTAAAGATGGAACCAAAAAAACTGACCCCCATCTGTTTGTACCAAGTTATTTGTGTCACAGACAAAAGTAAAAAAGGAATCCATTTCCGAGTGAGACTGGTAAGAAAAGATAAGAAAAAAAGAGGCCTATCCTGCTGTGTAACATCAAACTTTTTTATCCCAAAGATACATAATCTTCCCCAAATCTAATGTTTCACTTAACCAAGTATTAACAAGTAGTAAGAAACAAAGAAAAAGTTATATAGAAGGCACCTTTCAAAGAATCTTGTTTTGATTTGGAGCTACAAGAGAATACACTTGATACTCTAGATTCATGTAGATTTCCCTCGCAATTTGCAACCAATGAAAAAATGATATCTCATAAAGCAAACAAAAAGAATCATTTTCTATTTGTTGATCATTCGTGGGACCAATTGCTTTTGCTCTGATTTAAAAAAAACAAAGGCATGTAAAAGATAAAGAAAGAAAAAACTGTTAAGAAAAAAAGAAATTAATGCTATTGAGAGTGATCTTTATCGATAAAAGTAGCATTTAACGAGATTGATTGGGATAGGCTTTGTCCTTTTGGCTAACTCTATGGACAACTTAAGTTACTACAGATGGGGTGGATTCCTGTTCCCCAAACATAGGTGGATTTCACTAAATGCAAATATTTCATCCGTACAAAACCACAAAATGGATCAGATCAACAAAACTTTTAAGATCCACCACCACTGTTAAAAAAATATATAGCAAAAAGGTAAAGAAAAGAAAAGTTAAATCAAACCTTGTTTAGTTTTTCCTATATGTCACCTGGACAGAGCTATATCTATAAAAACTTGACCATAACTAATTAAAAAAGTGACAAGAAGTTCAAAAGAAGCCTCACAGAACTCGGATCTTCTTCAACACCATAATTTGGAAACTAACATATGAATCTAATGCATGTGGCAATATAGCCTTAATACCAAGGCACAGTGAGATATTATCTGAATGTTTTGCTGTTAATGTCAAAGATAGGGAAAATTCATGGCTGCTCCAGTTAAAGCTCATGGGTCCCTGGAAGCAATTCTGAGAGATTTGATTTGCTAAAGCCACAGCCACATGGCACTAACATGGCAGCAACTGGTATGGTGGACCCATTTTCTCTATAAACAAAGCATATTAAGCTGCAAATTCTTTAATAAAATAAGACACTAAATGTCAAAGGACCTTATTGTGTGCTTGATCTTTATTCCTCCATTAAATATCTAAAAGATAAAACCGAAAACCTTACCTTTCCTCTATATAAACGAGCTCCAACGGAAACATAGAAAACCACACATCTATCTTAAAACTAAGTTATCATGTCAACTTCTATTTCTGTTCCCACAATGAAACCAACTCAGGTCTTGCAAGATATTCTCGGAAGTTCTTACTCAAGAAGGTTACTGCTTCATACCCTTGGCCAAACACCGAGTCCGGCACCGTCCCCGTATGTAGGTGATAACAACAACTTTGATGCAAATGTTGTTATGGTCCTATCAGTACTCTTATGTGCACTCGTTTGCTCGCTTGGACTCAATTCTATAATAAGATGTGCCTTGAGGTGCTCCAATTTAGTACCATCCGAAGCTGGTGACAACCAAGCGGCTCGCTTGAGCAACACAGGAGTCAAACGAAAGGCCTTGAAGAGTTTCCAGACAGTAAGTTACTCTACTGATTTGAACCTCCCTGGCCTAGATACCGAGTGTGCCATATGTCTCTCAGAGTTTGTATCCGAAGAGCGTGTGAAGCTGCTTCCCACATGCCACCACGGATTCCATGTCCGGTGTATAGACAAGTGGCTCAGTTCACACTCGTCCTGTCCCACTTGCAGGCACTGCCTCATCGAGACCTGCCAGAAGATCGCCGACTGCAGCCAAACAAGCTCGTTAAACCCTACTCAACCACCACAAGACAGCATCATCGTGCAAATAGCACCACTAGAACCGGAAAGATGGATACGCTGTTTTAGGTGAACTAAGTCACCTAGATGTAGTAGCAGTTGTGTTCAAAACCCGATTAAACTACTATGTATTTAGAATTATCGAGATCACAAGCGGTCTACAATTGAAAACAAGTTTAGCATTTCCACTGTAAAGTTGTATATATTACGAGAATGTTGCTTTCTTCATACTTTGACTTCCTAAATGTTTAAAATTTCACAATCACAGTGTAATGAAAAACTTTAGATAACAGCAAACTTTACTAGACCATCAAATCCTCACATTGGAAAACGAAAAATATAAAAACTCAGAATTCCAACGTGCGGGTTGATGCGAGGATGACAAATCAGATTAAACAAATAGTTCAGTGGAGGTGTCAACTAAGAGAAATGTCTTAATCTTAGGCATTAAGAAGTTTCAAGGTTACAAAAGTCAGGCTCTACCACTAGGCTTCTTTTTTTTTTTTACTGATTATCATATATGGGTTAATGCCCTTTTTATGTAAAGCATGTGATTATATAATGTAGCGTTTCAGAAGTAGAAGACCCTTCTTGTATTGTTATTGAACAAATTAAGCTATATGCTGTGATGATCATCATCAGGGCATATAAAAAATGTGACAAAACGATACCCCACAAATGAGAGAAACATGCACTAATGTCAATCCACTGAAAGGAGAGAGGTCACAACTATAACAAACGGCATAAAAGTGAATGGGGTCCGAGCACGAACCCATCACATGGTCATATCAAATGTTACTAAAAAAGAGAGAGGGGTTGGTTCGATGTTATACAGATCACATGAAGAGAATGACAAAAAGGATATCAATAATGCAACAACCGTTAAAGTTCTACTGTCAAATACCAAAACCATATGCTGAAATCAAATCACTTTAACACTGAAACAGCGGTAAATGTAACAGAAGTCTAGAACTTTACTGTCTTCTAAAGAGACAGACTAGTTATACTCGAGACACTCACTAAACAAGACAGCAGACGAACTAAAACGCTGCTTCAGAAACACACAAGAAAGGTCCACTCAAGAACAAGCTTACACAAAGCATCAATCAATGGATAAGTCCCCATCACTATATCACCACTCTGTAAAATCTGAAGCTCAAGCATAAGAAAAGATGCTACAAGGGTAAGAATTTGGAAACAAATCTTAGGTTAGAATGCTACGAACGGAATTGGAAACCCTAGATACCAAATGGGGAAACTTTGAATCAACCAAAGTAGATTTCTCTTGTTAAACACATTACTCGTCGCCGGGATCAATCATCAATAAACGAAAAATTTAACAGTCGCGAATGAAATGACAAAATCAAGTTTCGCTTCCAATCAAACCAGTCGAAATCTCAATTAAGAGACAAATTTTCGAGAATATCATACGAAATACACAGAATAATAATTTCTTACCGACCTCTTTGACGAAGATCTTGTGAAGGCGAAGTTGCAATTTTCCAGAGATGTCCTCTTTGTTGGCGCCAACGATTTCAGTATTCTCCTGAACCAGTTATCGGATCATCCATAAGTTTCTAGTCGGGTCGGGTCTGTTTAGGCCCATTTATATAAAGTACATTTTGCGTTTTATCAAACAAATATGTTGTCGCCAACCAAGGCCCATAATTTTCACCAAAAAATAAATATTATTGGTTAATGGAACCGAAGAGTTCCTTACGTTTCTGTATCACACAAATACAAGAAGAAAAAAAACAAAAGTTCTTGACATGATATAATTAAGATAATATTACTAAATGACTGAATTTGACTCTGATATTAGCAAAAACTATGTGTAGTCCAAATCTTTTTTTTAGTAGTTTGGGATGATTTTTTAAATATAACTCATACCAATTAGAGGCAACAAACTTTCTCAAAAAAAAAAAATATTATATTTAAACCATGTCTTTTAGTGTTCCATTCCAAAAGTATATGACAAACTATATACTTTTTGTTAAATACAAAGTATATGCAATATATCAAATCAATTAAGCACGTTTTACTACATTTCTATAGACTTTTTGTTAAATACAAAGTATATGCAATATATCAAATCAATTAAGCACGTTTTACTACATTTCTATAGTTTATACTATATTTTAGGTTGGTTCATACGTTCTACAAGTACATAATACTTCTATTTAACAAAAAAAAGACAATCTTGCCACAAACATTTGAATCACACCATATAACTGCTTCCATACTAGAATGAATGTGGTGAGCCACTACCAGAAAATATTTACAACCACGGATAAGAAACTAAAAATCATAAAACCAAAAAAAAAATGTGATGAATTGACATTTTCAGAAGAAAATATCAAAATCTATACTAACAAAATATATTAGAATGTGAACGTGGCCTGTCATATAACTTATATGCATTATTGTATTAATAGACTAGCAATTTAATGTAATGACTATATGATGACATGAGCAATGTAAACTAGAAGTAGTTTCATAATGATGGGGCACAACGTTCTTAAGGTACCAACTCAACTTTCTCTCGGCATGTGCGGTTCACGTGGATCATAAAGTTGACTTTCGAGTTTCCATCTCACAACAGCTACTTCTTTTCCGGTTTGGTCCGGTTAGACATATGGATTGCTTTTCGACCAGAGAAAAGCATGGGATTTGAGGATTTGTTTTGAAAAGTTTCTTGTATATATAAAACTGTAAATGTGGTATACAATCTTATAATATACCTTCAACAACAAAAATTGTGAGATGATCATGTTTGATCCAATATTGTGCGTAACAAACAAACAATACAATAGAAAAATGAATAATAAAAACATTGAAAGAGAAAAACCTATGTATATATATAGAGATAATTATAAAATACAATATTTTATATAAGTGCAATTATAAAATAAAGTATTTTCTTCAACATGAGTATTTTTATCATGAGAAAAGTCTGTTATATCTTTGTGTTGATTTATGGACAATTAAGTGTGGATAAGATAAGAGATTCGAACATCTATCGAGAGATTCGAACATCTATCGAGAAATTCAAACATCTATATCGAGAGATTCGAACAGTCATCGATAGACGGATTTTCATAGACAACCACATGTGAATGAGTTGAGATATTCAAACATGTATGATAAGTGATCTAACTAAGCAATGTTAGAAACTATGTTCGTACTTAAGATTTATGGTTGTGTGGACTCGGCATCATGGACATCATACTGTGGATGCTTTCAATTAAAAATATTTTATATAAAGTATTTATGACAAAATAACATGTACAAGGTAGTGTGAACAGTATATCATGGATACAATCAATTAATATGATAAAAAAAGTAAGATTTTAGATGAACTAACCATGTATATGTGGATATGTTTTAACTTCATAAAATTGTAACAAAATTGGTGTTTTATACATTTGTCCACTCAACATGTGTGATAAGTGATCTAACTAAACAATCTGATGTCAAATTGGTGTATCATGGACACACTACAACACGCCCATGTCTAGTATATGTGGATGCCATTTCATGGAAATTACTAAATGGATGGCTACAATCACACCTCAAATAACCAAGTTCCCAATTACTCCTCATCTCAAATTAGCACTCAACTCAGATTATTCACCTACTGAGTTCCACATTTTCCCATCCATTACAACATTCTACACTCTAAAGTCATGTATTCATATATCCCAAAATCTCATCTTTCTCAAAATATGCTATCTATGCTCCATCCACAAAAACAGCTTGCACCCTTATCCAACGTTGTACATCAATAGTTTACCACGTTCATTACAACTTATCCACTAGATCTCGTCACAACATCCAAACATATACTGCATCTGTAACTTATGCATTCATACGCTCTTGTCCACGATGAATAAAGAAAAACTAGGTGATAACCTGCGCTATGCGCAGGATGAAAAATCTATAAATAATTTTATTAAAATGATTTTGAAATTTTTTAAAGAAAAAATAATTTATTTTATTTTATATTTATGTGAATAATATAATTTAATATTTCGATTTTTGATATCATATTTTTAATTTGTTATCAAGTTTAAATATTTATATTATTTGGTTAATTTATATGGTTTTATTTACGAAGCATATTAAACAAATATTTATAAATATGGATGTCTATTAAATCAGGCTTCTTGCTTTTACAGTTTTTTTTTAATCATTTATGTTCTTTTTATAATGATTTTTGAACCATCTACACATCCTCACTTCTAATATGCGACTTATAAAACATACTCATATTTATTAATCATTTGAGTAATTTATATTCATTTTTAAAAATTCGAATTATAACACATGTAAAAAAAATCTATATATTTTTTATTATATAAATGTTGTGAAGATTAATTTTCTTACAAAACTAAGTTTAAACAAAAATAAGAGAAGAAATCAAGTGTTTAAAAAATAGAAAGAAAGAGAATATCTTCATAAAATAAATGCTCAATTATGTATAAATAAATGATATAAACTATTGTTTAACCAAATTATTGTGAGTGGCATAACAAGTAATCTATATATATAAAGGAGAATAGACTCTCTTCTTATGATGCCACATCATCACACATGCTCTAAAATTGTGCCACATCATCTATCAATTTTGTTAATTTCAAGTTCTTAGTTTCATTTATTATGTTTTATGTAATTTTATCTTTTAATTCTCATAAGAACTAACATTAAAAGATATAATAGTTTTAAATAGAAGTTGAAAAGTCATTTCATTATAAAAGATATCTATATAAATGTAATTTCTATTTTTTTTAGTTGTTGATTTTACAAAGAGCTAGCATAGGTATCAAGTTAAATTCCCTTCTAGATATTGTTTTCTTTGTTAGTTTAGGTTTTTAATATTTATTTTCATTTTATATATATAAAGGAGAATGAAGTCTCTTCTTATGCATCCACCTCATCACACATGCTCTAAAATTGTGCCACATCATCTATTTATTTTGTTAATTTCAAGTTTTTAGTTTCATTTATTATGTTTTATGTAATTTTATCTTTTAATTCTCATAAGAACTAACATTAAAAGATATAATAGTTTTAAATAGAAGTTGAAAAGTCATTTCATTATAAAATATATCTATATAAATGTAATTTCTATTTTTTTTAGTTGTTGATTTTACAAAGAGCTATCATAGGTATCAAGTTAAATTCCTTCTAGATATTGTTTTCTTTGTTAGTTTAGGTTTTTAATATTTATTTTCATTTTATTTTGATATATATGATTCTATATATGGACGTATTGACATTTTTTTAAAACACAACTTTCTTTATTTTTTTAGTCTAATTTTTTAATGTTGCTTTTACAAAGAATTAGTCTAAATTTTAAGTTAATTTTCGTTTAAATAATTTATTTATTTATTAATTTAGGTTTTTATTGATTTTTAATATCATGTCAAAATGTTGTGAATGTTAAGTTAAAACTGTGCCAAAATATTGTTTGTAATTTAATATGGAGAGAGAGAGAGAGAGAGAGAGAGAGAGAAAGAGAGAGAGAGAGAGAGAGAGAGAGAGAGAGAGAGAGAGATTATGAGTGTATTTTGGAAATATATCAAGACGTTTATGAAATAAGATCAAAATTGTTGGTTATATATTTTAAAAAACATTAGACGTTTATAAAAAAAAGATTATTGTCGGATGAATGAATATCCAGATTTAAGAAAAGAAAAATGTAAGTATAATATTTAATATATTTTCTCTTGATCCAAAGTTAATATTGGGAGAAGATTAGATATGCAACTATTTAAATTTTGATTGTGAATATAAATTTTCAAACGTTTATGAACCCAAAATAGATTTTAATATGTATACTTTTATGGAAGAAAATCAATATCGGATGAATGAACACCCGACCTAGATATAAGAAAAGAGAATTGTAAGTATTGTTTCTTTTCCAACATACATCTTCAATACTTATATTACTTTATATTATGCAAAATTCAAGAGTTTTTTTAGGAATATAGATTCCAACACTATATTTATGGGGTGTTTGGATTGGGTTGGATTGTGTTTAGTTGTGAGCATCAAATAACCATTTGTAGGGTACTTTTCTTAGAAGTTATTTAACGCTAAACTTTTTAACAAAGCAAAGTAGCATGTATGGCACGACTCATCTATCCAATACGGGCATGTATACAATAAACAAATGGTTGAACACGTTTGTTTAATTATAATATTCAATAAATAAATTTATGGATCCAAATTAAACAATTTGGACTAAGATGAGATATGTGATTATCTAATTTTTTTTTTAAGTATGAATATTCAAAAATCGAATATCTAATAAGATTGAGACTCCAAATCTATTTTAAGATTGAGACTTCTGATATATATAATTTTCTATAATATATTATATGTTTTAAATGAAATATAAAACCGTTCAAGTTTAGATGTATCAAAATTTTATATTTACGAAATTATTTTGAAATATATTATTAAATAATAATATAGAATACCGCGTGAAGCGCGGATCACCGACTAGTTAATCTAGTAACATAAGTTTATTTTTATATGTTTAATGAGAGTAATTCTGGTGATGACACATCATCAAAATGACAGCATTGTAAATAATATACAAAATTAAAAATACTCTCTAAAAATGTTTCTCGAGGATTGTGACAAAATTCATTGAGGGCAAATAAATAAAAACACATGCTCAAAACACATAAAAGTTCTAAAAAATACTTATGTTACAGAAAATGCCTTATTTTGTTATCAAACTCATAAAAATGTCTTTTTATGTAAATCACCCATGTATATGACTTCTTTTTTATTTTATTTTTGCTAACGGATATATGACTTATTTTTAAGAAATTGCATTAAGTGCCCATAAAAATCATAATTAACCCTATAACTATGAAATGATTTGGTTATAGGAGTATTATTTGGTTATAGGAGTATTATTAAATGGAAATGATAAACAATGAGAAACTCTTCTTCCACATTCTTTTTCTTCATTTCTTTCTTCAATTGTTTTTTTTTTTACTTCTCTTTCTTCAACTGTTACAGTTTCAGATCTTCTTCCTCATTTAGCATAGCATGTCAATTTCAGATCCCTTTTTTTTTTTTGCAATTAATTCCTGTTTTCACACCACATAAGCAATTTGATCCAAAAAAAATAGTGTTTTGGTTACTAATTCTTTATTTCATAATTACTATAGCTATATGCTTGGTTATTGCATCATATCATATATGGTTATCCACAATAAAAAAAACTCCTTATTCTTCTTTTTTTTGTCCACATACTGAATGCACCAATAATAACTTTGAAAAATTAACCATATCCAAGTCTGTTTCAATCATATCCGAGTTGACGTCATTGTTTGCTTTTGAATTTAAATAGCTAAAGTTATACGCAAATGGCATAAATAGTTTTGTTACAAATAGATATATTATATACACCGGGTCCTCTGCTTTGCATGGCCAACCCCAAGGTACACAACTTGCAGTAGGACACTCATGTAACACATTAATACGTTATAACATATTATCATGTAATAGACAAACAATCGTTATACTAGATACTATTTTGTTACACAATCATGTTTATGTTGTTAATATAAATTATTTGATTTGTTGTACATATACATACACATATAGACTGGGTGTCTTAAAAGCCAAGACAAAATACGCCATATAGATACAAAATACTGCTTCGTATATCTGGTGTGTACACCTTTTGTCTTCTTTTAGCTACCCAACTTTATATTACTCAAGCTGTATACGATAATATAATGATTATATAAATGTTATATAATTAAAATCTAATGCATATTTATATACAAATTAAAGAACTATGGCACTAGGCCTTGAGTTATTTGATCATTTAGGTTAATTTTACAAAGTAAAATGTTCAAATGTTTTGTTTTTTCTTTATAAAATGTATTGTTTGTCAAATATGTTTAATATAAACAAATTACTGCAGATTCGGATACCCATTCAGATTCGATTAGAATCTTTCGGATTTTAGATCTTTCATTTTTTGGAGTTATGACCCATTAGAGTATTTTTTTTTCTCGGTTCGGGTTCGATTTGGTTCTATTCGGATTCGTATCGGTTCCGGATATCAGAATCCACTCAAAATTTAATATTTTTTACAAAAACTCAAATATTTTGTATATTTTAGTTATTTAGTTGAATTTGCAACAAAAAAAATTAATAAATATAACTAAATTTTTTTTGATATTTTGATTATTGTAGTATAAAATTAACTAATATATTTGATTTATAATTATAATTTTAAATATTTTAGTTATTCGAGTTTAACTATCAGTAATATTTTTAGATATATAATTATATTTCGAGTATTTTGGGTATCCATTCGGTTCTCGGTTCGGTCTAAATTCGGGTATGGTTCTTCGGATATAGAAATATATGACCCATTCAAATTATTACGTCGGTTCCGGTTCGATTCAGTACCATTTAATTCGATTCGTTTTTATTTTTCAGATCCGGTTAAAATATTCAGACCTAATTTAGGGTCAGCTTTTATTAATACTTTATAACATAATATAAAATCTTTTTTCCACCAAAAATCAAATTATGAACGCAATAGAACCAATTCTTGCATTTAATCACTAACACAAAACAATTGGTGATTACTCTTTCCAACATTTTATCTCCTTTATATCAATATATTTAGCTTCTATCAGAATGATGTGTATAGTCTCTAGCTTTCGTACAAGGTAAATTTTGTTTGTTTATAGTATGAATCATATTTTATAACGTTTTTTCCAGTTTAATACTCCCTCTGTTTTACAAAGAGTGTCATTTGATAAAAAATTAAGAAATTTTATAAAAAATCTCTTTTATCCCTTATAAATTCATTAAACAGCTTTCTCTTTCTAATTAATATATTAAAACAATAGGGTTAAAACTGGATTTTTCTTTAAAATTTTGTATTGAAAATATAAAACGACACTCTTTATAAAACAAGAATTAAATCTTAAAACGACACTCTTTGTGAAACGGAGGAAATAGTAATTAATGTTTCGAAGTCATGATTTTTCCTCAGTAAACAAATCCAAAGCACGACCATCGTGGTCACCACTCGGTAACACCAATGGCCACCTCGAAAACTGGAAAAGGAAAAAACTGAAAGGAATGATTAATGAAGCTGTCATATAAGCGATCACAGTCAACCGCCAACTGATAATCCAACGGTTTATAATTTTTACTAACTTTTAAAAAAATCTAAATTGAAAAGGCTGTCTGACAGCCAGGTCAAGTTATCTTTTCCTCTGGCCGAAATGATTCGTCTCTCTCGAATTTCTTTTTACCAAACGAGAAAAAAAAAAAATTAAATTGTTTTCAGATAAACCGGCCTATATAAATACACATTACATTTCTCCCCTTTGAATTGTCTCGTCGTCTTCAGCTTCATCGGCCGTTGTAAATTCCGGTGACGAGAGAGAGAGAGAGAGAGAGCGAGGAGAGAAAGTGAGCCAGATCCTCGTCTTCGTAGATCGTCTTGGTTCCTGTTTCTTCCTCGATCTCTCCATCTTTTTCTTTCTCCTCCGATCAAGGTAAATTAAAACCTCCGATCTACTTCTTGTGTTGGATCTCGATTATGATTTTGAAATTACTCAGAAGGTGTTTTCGCTTTGGTTTTTGATTGAGTTTAGATCGGTCAAACTATCAGACTTGTACTTGATCTTCTTCCTCGGGGATTTATCCACGAGCATCAGATTTTGGCTCCGATTTGTCAATCTTTTTAGCTCTGATAAAATCGATTGATGTTTGACTTGATCTTCGTTGTTTGTCTTTACCCAATGGATCCTGATGCTTTTGCTTCCTAAGTCAATAGCCTGAATGGTCCTGTAGAAATCTGAACTTTGAAATGTTTAGTTGAAGTTTGACTTCGGAATCTGTCGAATTACTCACAGATGAGAAACTAATTAATCATCGGAAACATGAATCGTTACATTTGGTCTCTCTCTTGATCAAGAACTCATATCTTTATGTTATGATTGCAGCTCGTAAACCATGGCTGAGGCCGATGACATTCAGCCCATCGTCTGTGACAATGGTACAGGAATGGTTAAGGTTAGTCTCTTCTTCCTAATTTTTCTGGTTTGTGTAGATGCTCTCTCCCTTTTGTTAAGATTTGGTACAACGGATTCTTTTGTGCAGGCTGGTTTCGCCGGCGATGATGCTCCCAGGGCGGTTTTCCCGAGTGTTGTTGGTCGGCCTAGACACCACGGTGTCATGGTTGGGATGAATCAGAAAGACGCATATGTTGGAGATGAAGCACAATCCAAAAGAGGTATCCTCACATTGAAATACCCAATTGAGCATGGCGTTGTGAGCAACTGGGATGACATGGAGAAGATCTGGCATCACACTTTCTACAATGAGCTACGTATTGCTCCTGAAGAGCACCCGGTTCTACTTACCGAGGCTCCTCTTAACCCAAAAGCCAACAGAGAGAAGATGACTCAGATCATGTTCGAGACCTTCAATTCTCCGGCTATGTATGTCGCCATTCAAGCTGTCCTATCGCTTTACGCCAGTGGTCGTACAACCGGTTAGTACATTATCTGAAAAACAAAGTTTTTGTTTCTCTGTTTTTAATCATATTGATTGTGAATTTTTTTTTGGTTTTAGGTATTGTGTTGGACTCTGGTGATGGTGTGTCTCACACTGTGCCAATCTACGAGGGTTTCTCTCTTCCACATGCTATTCTTCGTCTCGACCTTGCTGGTCGTGACCTCACTGACTATCTAATGAAGATTCTTACGGAGAGAGGTTACATGTTCACGACTACAGCAGAGCGGGAAATTGTCAGGGACATCAAGGAAAAGCTTTCTTTTGTTGCTGTAGACTACGAGCAAGAGATGGAGACTTCAAAGTCGAGCTCCACGATCGAGAAGAACTACGAACTACCTGACGGGCAAGTAATGACAATCGGAGCCGAGAGGTTCCGTTGCCCGGAAGTCCTTTTCCAGCCATCGTTTGTGGGGATGGAAGCTGCAGGGATCCACGAGACGACTTACAACTCGATCATGAAGTGTGATGTGGATATCAGGAAGGACCTTTACGGTAACATTGTGCTCAGTGGTGGAACAACTATGTTCTCTGGTATTGCAGACCGTATGAGCAAAGAGATCACAGCACTTGCCCCAAGCAGCATGAAGATTAAGGTCGTGGCACCACCCGAGAGGAAGTACAGTGTCTGGATCGGTGGATCTATCCTTGCTTCTCTCAGTACTTTCCAGCAGGTAAAATTTTTTGACCGCCGTTTCTCAAATTTTTAGCTTCTCGCGGTTGATTAAATGTAGAAAACTCCTCTAATTGTTTTGCTTTTTTTTTGTGTGTGTGTGTGTGTGTGTGTGTATAATCAGATGTGGATCTCTAAGGCTGAGTATGATGAGGCTGGTCCAGGCATTGTCCACAGAAAATGCTTCTAAGCTCCAAAAAAAAAAAAAAAAAAACGTTTCCACGACGAGATCACAAAGTTACTTTCTATTTCTCCGATTTGTTTGTTTCATTTTGATTTCATATTTTTTCCCAAATGGTGCATCGTGTGAGAAACTTTCGGGTTAAAGCGTTTGGAGGATTTGTTGAGGGAAGAGCGGGTTTTTCTTACCTGAGGCACTAATCCGCGTTTCATACTCTGCTTCATTGCCTACTCTAAGTCCATTTGTTTGTTTGTTTGTTTGTAGCCTCTTCAAACTCGGATAAAAGAAAAAAACATTACTCTTTGGGTCTGTTGATAATATGTATTGTATGTTGAAAGAATTTTTTGTGTTAAAAGTAGCAATTATCAACAACAATTGTTCTAAAAACTCTATGATGATGTTATATATACCAGCAGAGTACCGATTAATTATTGCCTAGACGTAACACAAAGGTGGTAAAAACTTAAAAAAATATCCGTCGTCTTGAAACTGAAACTCTCCCTCAGTACTTGCTTAAATACGTACAGGTTCACAATTTGGTTAGATGTTGTGGATGTCAAAATCAGTTCGATCGAATTCAGATTAAAGCTTTTCGTGGGCTTATTAATTGGGCCTTGGCAACGAAGAGGGACATAAATTAATTTCAGATGAACTAAAGAAAAAAAAAACAATTACAGCTTTAAAATTGGACAATTATTGTAGAGAAACCTAAGGAATTAGTATCGCAGCCGAAGCCGGAAAAAAATGGCGACTACTTCGTCTTCCTTATCTTCTGCTCTCGAATTCGAACTTGAGAAGGAGGTCAAAAGGCACGAGGTTGCGCTAGATGAACTGAGCTGTCTCTCTTCTTCTCGAAGCGTCTACCAGAAAACCGGTAACCTCTTCTTCCTCACAACAGCCGAGAAAGCGAAAACCAATGCGCAGAAACAAATAAAATACGCAAAATCTGAAATCGACAAGATTCGTTCGCAGACATAAGCTTTGTAGTTGCTGTAATCCAAGGGTCTTCTCGATACAGACCTTACCTCTCTCTCTCTTTTTTTTTTTTTTTTTTTTTTAATTGTATTGCTTCAACTTGTTGATGATATATCAATTTTCGTCAGATTAGTACGAAACACTAAAGAAATTCTTATAAATAAAATTATATCAGTTTCGTCGAATTGCTTGCAAATAACTCGTCCCTGATTTGGCTTTCTTTGTGCAAAGATCCTTCCTTTGATTACTTGGGATTGATTGATCTGAGTATTGAGACTACTGGTTCTAACATAAACACAAGTATTTTGCTTTGGCTTTGTGTAGATTACAAATTTTCAGGGTTCACATTCCTCCAATGAACCATTAACCCATCCAGCTTAATTACACAATACACATAGGGAGAGTTTCAAATCATGATAATGGTATAATTATTATTCTCTACCTCCGTAAATGATGCGTGTTGTAGTGACAATATTGCAACAACGAGCACATAGAAACTTCTTGAGCTTTCGCTGGGCTTCCAACCTTTCTGGTTCCCAATGGCACACACTGGTTCATAAGCTATCACTCTAGAGAGTTACTTGGTTAGAACTAATTACATTTAGACCCAACCGAACATTTCCGTGCATAAACACTAAGGAAGAATAGAGAAACAGAGTGTTAAGAGTTTGTAGGAAGAACTAATATCATCACAATAGGTTTTCACTATGAAAGAAAAAGAACAAGCTAAAGATGATAGCAAAAAGAGACTTAAGGAGGTAATTGACATTATACTATACCAGGCATTGCTTTAGTTTGTGCAGCCACAACATCCATGGTCGAACCAGCCTCACGCTGCTCAAGAGCTAGTGCATAAGCAACCTTGTCTCCTACAAAATAAAAACATGGGAAGTCAAAAACTCAGACTCATACACCAGAACTCTTCTTTTTTTTTTTTTTTTAATACGCAGCACAAGAATATTAGAAGCTTTAAGTTGGTTAGGTGGGTGGAGAGATCCTGCATCGAGCATAAGAATCCAAACAAGTAGATTTAGACCAGAAACATATAATCAAAACAAGGATCAGAAATCAACTTCGATCGAGTAAAGCATTAAGCAGGGCCACTTACGCATTTTTAGTAAAGTGAGAGATCCACCAACTATATAACAAAACACATTAATGTAAATGAATTAAAACTGCAGTAAAAAAAATAATTAAAAATAAAAACTTTTTAGACCGTTAAAATTGATAATGCAATATACCTGGAGATACGAACCACACACATCCACATGTTGTTCCCCACACACAGACCCAAGCCTCCTCTCTCTTTCTCTCAATCTGAGTCCTCTAATGGCGGACTACGACGAAGACGACGAGATCCACCACCATGAAAGACCACCGTATATCCCCAAAGAAACCGCCTTTCAAGCTCTAAACACCATAATCCAGCTCCACTTCGAGAAAACACTAGAGAAAAAACGAGCCATTGACAACCAAAAGAAGAAGCTTCACAAGCTCTTCACCCTCTTCCTCATCTTCCTCTCCGTCATCTTCGCTTCCCTCTCTCAACCCTCTAGCCGTCTCCAGTGCCGCCATTGCTGGGCACCGGTTTGCTTCCTCTCTTTCTCTCACCTCGTCTTCTACATCTCCGTCGCGCAAACCCTCCGCTGCATCAACGGGTTCAAGTACCAGCGACGTTGCCACAAGCTCACTCTCGGCCTCGCCACTGAGAAGCTTCGATTCGTCAAGACCGCCGCAGCTTCCGCCGTGGCTGACGAAGAGATCTCCGCCGCTGCTGCTGCCGGAGACCTGGAAGTGCCGTACCAAGAGCCGTCGGAGAGTTACTTGGGGAAGTTCAAGAGGAACTGGGCTCTGCATTTCGGGTTCTTGATCCTTCTCTATGCTTTCATGGTCTCTTTCTCCGTCGTCGTCCTCTGTTTCTGATTATCTCATTCGAGGGGCATTTTCGGAAATTCCTCGATTTTAGATAATCCCTTTTTGGTTTCTTATCACTCATCAGAAGATAATTAGCAAAAAAAAATATTAAAACTTTAGATATCGATTCAACTTTGGTTCCATTAAATCACTAATCCATCTACAAAACTTACTCGATTCATTGCCGGCTACGGGTAATTCTGAAATACAATCGTCTGTTCAGGGGTAAAATGGTAATTTAGTAGGCACTTTTTTGGTAACAAACATTTTACTACTGTATTTGACCCTTGAGAAACATTTTAGCGTAGCCACAAACATTGATACAATAATGAAAAAGTAAAAAACATTTTAGCGTATTTCTCTTTTTATTTTTTAATTTCAACAACACAAACAGATTCGACAATCACATTTCCGGACAAAAAGACAATAGTAGATATTTTGATCAAACGGTTTTGATGATTTGGTATATAGTTTTTAAATCCCACGAGTAGAGGTAGAAGTAGTTTTGTTGGTGGTGGCTCCTCCTCCAATGTGCATCTCCTCGCTGCTGGAGGAAGATGGGTCAAGCCCATACTCACTCGTGCCACCATACTCGCTACTTGCCCCGTAATCGCGACTGTCCACTGTCACTTTCCGGAACTTCCTCATCTCGGCACCGTACGTGCCCGTCTCATAGTCCGAGCTCCCGTCTCCTCCGCTCGATCCTATGTAAGAGCTCTGTCCCGGTTTCACACCTTCGTTCAAGTCATCCAGCGATGCATCACCCTCCAACGTCCGAACAATCTAATGAAACAAAAAAGTAGAAAAAAAAACGTTTTGTTTATACTAAGCAATGTCCAAAATCTCTTTTAAGCACTATAGACTTTCTAGGTAACACCTAATGTAAACAAAAATGAAATTATAACACCATTTTACTAAAACGTTGATAGTGAGATATACACTTGCCTGGCTCATTTTTGGGCGGCGTCGACCAGAGTGTCTTACGGCTGCAGCAGCACAAGCCACCATGCGTGCCATCTCATAAGGCTCGTAACGCATCTCAAGAAATGGATCAACCAATTCTCCATATTCTCCATCGTGAGCTGCGTTCATGCATAATGGTCTCGCCTGCCAATAGAAACATTGATGTTTATAACTTTCGTTTTGGTTTGTGTTTAGTTTTTTATGAATGTACTCACCCAATCGACCAAACTGTCTTCCATGTCACCACTTAGATCAACGGGTCTGCGTCCGGTTATGAGCTCAAGAAGCATAACTCCAAAAGAGAAAACATCTGATTTCTCTGTTAGTTTCCCACTCGCTGCATATTCAGGAGCTAAGTATCCGAATGTCCCCATGACTCGAGTCGAGACATGTGTGTTGTTGTCTTGAGAGAGCTTAGCCAAACCAAAATCTGCAACCTGGAGATTAAATGAAAAGGAATGTTATTGACAAGAGTAGGAAAAAAAAAAACAAAAAAAATTCAACTAATTAAAGCATATTGTATGTACCTTGGCCTCGAAGTTAAGATCAATCAGAATGTTTGAGGCTTTTATGTCCCTATGGATGATTTTAGGATGACCTTGACACAATTATCAGACAAAAAAACATATAAAATGTCATAATTCTAGAGCTTTGATTTAGTGAAAGGCAAAAAAAAAACAAAAAAGATTCACTCACAATCTTCATGTAAATATGCAAGCCCTTTAGCTGATCCTAAGGCAATCTTGAGTCTAGTAGGCCAATCCATCACAGTCCCACTTTTCCCTATAATTCCATTGATTTAGTGAAAATGTGAGTTAGTAATTATATAACTCATAATCATTCCCAAAACTCATCATTAATTACCATGGAGGTGGAACTCAAGTGTGTCATTAGGAAGAAACTCATAGACCAGCATCCTCTGTCCTCCTGAATTACTGCAATATCCAACAAGAGACACGAGATGTCGATGGTGAACGCGACTGATGATCTCAACCTCTGCCTGGAACTCTCTCTCGCCCTGTCCGCTTCCCGCTTTAAGGCTCTTCACCGCAATCTCTTTACCGTTAGGCAAGACTCCTTTGTGAACATATCCGAACCCGCCTTGTCCTAAGAGACGGTCTTGTGAGAAGCCTTGAGTCGCGGCGGCGAGCTCCTCGTAGGTGAACGTGCTTTTGTTGAATCCAAGAGCCACTGAAGGGTGAGGCGGTGGTAGAGAGGGAGCGTATGGACCTGATGAGTAATTTGAGCTCATCTCGCCGCTATGGATCGCGTTCACGCCTCCTGACACTGGTGCTGGTGGCGACGGCATTGGCTGCCAGTTTCCTGGAGGTGGTGGTGGCGGCGGTGAATTCACCCAGTTTGTTCCCATTGATCCAGGAGGTGGAGGCAAGTTCACAGCATGATCATTTTGGTTGTAATGTTGTTGTTGTTGTTGTTGTGTAGCAGCATTATTGAAATACTGATCACCTCCAGCTGAAATCGCAAACAAAAAAAGAAATAAAGTAATACAAGAGTTAGATGAGATATGATTCGAAATAAAATTGGTAAGAACCAAGGAGATTTTGGTTTCTTGAGTAGCAAGAAACAAAATACTATGATTTTTAAGGCTATTAAGAAACTAAGGTATAGAATCATCATTGGTCATAGCTAAAACTAAAGCTTAAGAATTGAAAGGGAAGAGCAAAGGAATATGATTCATCTGATTTCTTGGGTAACAAGAACCAAATTATTGTGTTTTTTTTTCTAGCAAACAAGAAACTAACGAGGTTTAATTAGGGTTCAGTGGGTTTTGTATATACATACTTTTGCCTGCAGCGAAAGCATTGCTTCCATAATACGGCATCTGATCAAGCTTTGATTTCTTCTTCTTCTTCTTCCGCAAACAACAGACGCAGAACAATATCATGACAAGGAACAAAAGTCCAGCTGCAGCCACCAGTCCTATAACAGCACCCATGTTCTGACGATCATTACTTGACGAATTCGAGCCACCGTTGCTTGTAGGAGGCGCCAGCGATTTTGGTGGCGACGGTGAGCTATGGCCGGAAGTCGTAGACGGATGTGGAGGAGGAGGTGAATTGTTTCTGCCTCCTCCATTGCTGTCTCCATTATTTCCTTTGTTATTTTCGTTGTTGTTGTTGTTGTTTCCTTTGTCATCTTGATGCTGTGAGGTCGGTGAAGGAGGAGGTGAAAATTGTGATTGTGAGGGGGAGGAGTCAGATGGTGGTGGTGGAGGCGAAGAGGAAGAGTCATTGGAGGATTTTTCCGACGAAGGAGGAGGAGGTGATTCTTGTTGTTGTTGGGGCGGAGGAGCTTGAGGTGAAGATGGAGGAGGAGATGTTGTTTGATTGTCCGAAGGAGGAGGAGATGTTGTTTGATTGTTGGTNTTTTTTTTTCTAGCAAACAAGAAACTAACGGGGTTTAATTAGGGTTCAGTGGGTTTTGTATATACATACTTTTGCCTGCAGCGAAAGCATTGCTTCCATAGTACGGCATCTGATCAAGCTTTGATTTCTTCTTCTTCTTCTTCCGCAAACAACAGACGCAGAACAATATCATGACAAGGAACAAAAGTCCAGCTGCAGCCACCAGTCCTATAACAGCACCCATGTTCTGACGATCGTTACTTGACGAATTCGAGCCACCGTTGCTTGTAGGAGGCGCCAGCGATTTTGGTGGCGACGGTGAGCTATGGTCGGAAGTCATAGACGGGTGTGGAGGAGGAGGTGAATTGTTTCTGCCTCCTCCATTGCTGCCTCCTCCATTGCTGCCTCCATTATTTCCTTTGTTATTTTCGTTGTTGTTGTTGTTGTTGTTTCCTTTGTCATCTTGATGCTGTGAGGTCGGTGAAGGAGGAGGTGGAGATTGTGATTGTGAGGAGGAGGAGTCAGATGGCGGTGGTGGAGGCGAGGAGGAAGAGTCATTGGAGGATTTTTCCGGCGAAGGAGGAGGAGGTGATTCTTGTTGTTGTTGGGGCGGAGGAGCTTGAGGTGAAGATGGAGGAGGAGATGTTGTTTGATTGTCCGAAGGAGGAGGAGATGTTGTTTGATTGTTGGTAGAGGGAGAAGACGGAGAAGGGGGAGGAGGTTCCGGCGGTGAATTCTCCGGGGACTGCCCCTCCGCCATTATCTCTCTCCGGTGGTTTTCAATTTGAAGCAATTGTGAGATGAAACAAGGAACACCCAACTATGTTCCTAGGAACAAGGAAGCTCTTTTTCATTTTTTTGAAATTCTATTTTTAAGAAAAATTTCGATTTTTTTTTTTGTTATTTCTATATTTGAGATTTACAGCGAAGCAAAAATTATTTACAACTACCGATTTGTTTCAAAAAAAGTTAAATATAATTTTTGCTTTCGTTGAGAGTTGAACTCAAGACCTCCCGCTTACTAAACGGGTGCTCTAACCAACTGAGCTACGAGAGCTACTTGCTTTTCTTTTCTTATTTACAATACTTGGCAGATTTTGTTTGTAACGTCCGTTTAACCGCTGGAAATATTAGTCAGGAATTTATAATTTTGATAACTATGAAACTATATCAGATTTTGTTTATTCTAGTCTACAACCCTACATTATTTATTATAACTATTTAGATATATTTTTTTGGAACTCTTTGAACTTTCGGTTGATGCTATTTTTAATCATTGTAATTCTTTTGATAAATAAACATTGTAAATCTGTAAGATTCAAAAAACATTTAACACGAACAAAACATAATAGTAAAAATATAATGTATATCACCAAATTAAAATATATTTTACTGTATGATAATAAGACCGCAAACCATATTTTACTGTATGATAATAAGACCAATTTAAAACATAATAGTAAAGGGAAGAACCAATTTAAAATATATTTTACTGTAAGATAAAGAGGCGGTCAAATATGCGAGGAGGAGGGGGAAGCAGAGGAAGTAGGGTTGTTGCGAACGTATTTGCGAGCCAAGACATGTTTGCCATCAATAGTGAATTTATTTGTGTTCCTTGAAGTCACAATCTCTTCAAGCTTCGATACAAATCTCTTCTTCAACACCATCATCGCCCACAACGGCTGCCCATTATTCTCTTCCACTTCTGGCGCCATCACTATTGCTTCAATCACTTCCCCAAATCTCTTCGTGAAGTAAACCCTAACTTCCTCTTCCGAAATCGGATATCCTTTCCAGAAAGACAGAAAAAACGTCCTATCGTCCGCCGGCAACACCACCTCCGCGTTCTCCTCTTTCTCCGCTTCCTCTGTCTCTGTGGCGGTCTTCTTAGTTTCTTCTTTAACGGAAGGAGGAGTAGAAACCCTTTCTTGTTGAACACTCAATCTGTTAGAGGTTTCTTGTTGAGCACTCGACGTAATTTTCCTCATCTCCTCAGCACTAAAGAGAAGATTTTGTTTTGAAAATTATATGTTATAGGTTATTTTGGGACAAGTATTTTATATAGGTACTGATTGTTTAGATTTAATAAGAATGCAATCTTTTATGTAGATTAAAGAATATCTATATTACTTTTAAATATCTTTTGTAGAATATTTTTGGTTTGCATAATTTTAATCTTTTGATGAATTGTACATGTTTTTAGGGAAAAATATTATGAAGATTTGATTAGGATATATATTGTTAGCCGGTTCGGTCAATTATTCTGGTTTACAAATAATCGATTTTGCATACTTTTCATCATAAAATTAAGGGGTCGGTTTTGGTTTTCTTTAGATGAAAGGGAAAAAAATGGGTCATTGTTGTTTAGAATCTGATGAAATTGGATAGTTGTCTGTGTGATTTTGAACGTTTCTGGCTGTTCCAAAAACTAATAGGTTTTGTTATGGCTGAGTGATGAATATTCAGTAATCGAAATATATCGTATTCGAACTTCCTTAGAAATTGTATTGGTTAATTATTATTTTTTGAACTTTCATATGATTCAGGAGCATGGATGTTATTAACAATTAAAAAAAAAAAAAAGCTAATTTGACAGCTAAAGAAATTTCATGTCTTTTATATCATGACAAAATGACAAAAGTACTCTTACTGAATTCATGACATTCTCTAGAAATCGTAATATTGTAAATACCACGGTAGAATATGTTGCTTAAAATTTGCTTTTGTTGAAAGTTATCAAAATTAGTTATCAAAATTATTTATAATTTCGTTGAACTCAAGACCACCCTCTTAGTAAACAGATGCTCTAACCAACTGAACTACGAGAGCTATGTGCTTTTTTATTCTTTTTTATAAAACTTAACATTTGTTTTTTGTAACGTTCATTAAACCACTGAAAAAATTAGTTGACTATTTTGTTATTTTAAAATTAGGATTCATAACAGTGTTATATTTATAATTTTGATAACTACGAAATTTTGGTATAATCAGATTTTAACACACACGCAAAAAAATTATATCAGATTTTTTTATTCCATTCTACTTAAGATATTTAATTATATATATGTAAATATTTCTTCTTCTAACTCTTTGAACTTTTGGATGATGCATTTTTAAACATTGTAATTATTTTTTAATAAATACCCATGTGTAAATTTGCAAGTTTCAATTTATTTATGTTTTCCACACACTTATATTAATCAACTTGAACGTGATAATACACATCTGTTAAATATACAGGAGGATGAAGACATTTAACAAGAAGAAATTATATCAAGGATAACAACATCTGTTAAGAATACAGGAGGATGTAGAAATTTGTAAGTTTCAATAAAAATAACATTTAACACGAAAAAACATAATAGTAAAAAAGATAATTGTACATCACCAATTTAAAATATGTTTCACTGTATAATAATAAGACCACACACCGGCCCTTTTTCACTTAAAGAAAAAAACAACTTGTTATTCATTCTGAAAATAAAGCGACAGGTCAAACATGCGAGGAGGAGGCAGCTGAAGTAGGGCCCCTGGGAATGTATTTGCGAGCCAAGACATGTTTGCCATCAATGGTGAACTTGTTTCTGTTCCTTGCAGTCACAATCTCTTCAAGCTTCGATACAAATTTCATCTTCAACACCATCCTCGCAAACAACGGCTGCTCATTCCCTTCCGTTTCTGGCCCCATCACTATCGCTTCAATCACTTCCCCAAATCTCTTCGTGAAGAAAACCCTAACTTCCTCCTCCGAGACTGGATACCCTTTGGAGAAAGTCAGAAAAACCGTCCTGTCATCCGCCGGCAACACCACCTCCTTGTTCTCCTCTTTCTCCGTTTCCTCTGTCTTTTTTTTTGTTTCTTCTTTAACGGAAGGAGGAGGAGTAGAAACACTTCCTTGTCGGACACTCAATCTGTTAGAGGTTTCTTGACGACCACTCAACGTAATTTTCCTCAACTCCTCGATGACTCTCTCCTTCTCTAAAGCCACCAGTCTCTCCTTGTCGCGCCTCTCCGCCCTCGCACACAAATCTTCGAAAGCCCTGTCGCAGATATCGGTCAGGTTCTTTCTCAACCCAAGGAGAAGAGTCTGGCGGTTTTCGTGGATGAATCTGAGAGAAAGCTTGCCTCCGGTCAGACGTACGATCAAAGGTATAACCGACCGATCGTCAGCGTTGTTGGCAAGGAAGAAGTTTGAATATTCTCGGTTGTACAAGAAACTTAGACACACGAGGATTTCGTTAGCCACGGCGTCGACGAATGCGTCTGGTAACGAGCCAAGAAACAAGATTAGGTCGCGAGCGTGGTGGATTTGCTCGAGCAAATAGAGAAAAGCAACGACTTGATACGATTGGATCATGTCTCGGTTCAGAGCAAAGACGAGACGAGTGTACAAGGTTCTGTCGATCTTGTGGAAGGCGTTGAACTCGTCTCGTGTGACCGCCACTGCAGCAGATGATGAAGAGGAACCATCTGAGAAAGACGAAGAAAAAGGAGAATCCATGGTGTGACGTTTGGTTTCTTCGGTTTTTGTGGCGGTGGTGATTTGATCTGTGAGTTTGTAGACAGTTTATAAAGACAATTCATTCAAATTGGCGAAAAGGTGCGATCTTTGATTTTTTCCTTCGTGTTGTATAGATTCCTTTGCATCGTTCATGTCTCTCTAATTAAATCACATTGAAAGTCATAACCCTTCGCTCATACCCCAACCCTAATTTTTTTTTTTTAACTAAAATCAAATTCAAAGAAAAAACGAGTTTGCAGTTGCATTATGTCCATAAATATATTATTTATTGATAAAATAATAAAATTATTAGTAGTTTTTTTTTTTCTTCCTTTGGGCTATCCACATCTTTAAAGCCCAAAACAGTCAACTCTAATATCATCCTAAAAATCTAAAATAATTAAATACGACAAGTCTTTTCAATTTTATAATTATTATTTCTTTTAAAAGACAGGCCAGCAACAGCATTAGGCTCAAAGGACAAGGAGAAGAAGAGAAGGAAGAAGAGAAAACAAACACCGACTTACATCAAAACCAGAGAATTCGCAGAGCTGTTCTCCCTTTAGAGAGAGAGAGAGAGAGAGAGATCCCTCCATAGCTGAATCTCTTGCTGATTTCGATGCCTTCCCGTAGAAGAACTCTCCTCAAAGTCATCATCCTCGGCGATAGCGGGTCTGTTTCACTCTCTCTGTATTTGTTGTATACGTGTATGTATCTGCTTCTATAAGGTGATTTAGTCTTTTCGATCAGCAAGATGGTGCGTTTCCCGGGTCAGAGTTTTGGTGATTTAAGTCGAATTTTGTGGATTTACTTTTGATTGGATTCGATCTGAATTGTGGGTGATCTCTTAGGTTTCTGGGTTTAATTGTTCTGTAGTTTCTTGGAATTGAGCTGTAAAGTTGTGATTAAAAAGATTTTCTTAGTTTCTCTGTGAATCAAATCTCAGCAGTTGGGGAGAAATTTTGCTTTCTCGTAGGCTCTTAGTTGAACCAGTCTCAAAGTGGTGATGATACTGCTAAGTGCTAATTAAGGTCATGTTTGATGTTTACTTGGTGGTTTCTCTCAGTATATTATTTGCAACTGTGTTCTCGTCTTTTGACTGGGGAAAAAATCGAATCTTTTCTTCACCAAGAAACAAAAATTTGAAAACTGAAAGTCTTTGTATCATATTCGTTTTTCCGTTTGTTTTGATCCTGCTGTAGTAAGTGACAATCTTTATGAGAAATCATTTGGTCAAAAGTTCAAACATCTATTGTTATGTTTAGTCAAAGCTAAGACTCATTGGGCATTTTGAACTTGTGGTTTTGCAGGGTTGGGAAGACCTCCTTGATGAATCAGTATCCTAAAATTTTGTGTGTGTGTAGCTAAGAGGATGCTACAATGGTTTTTTTAAAATATGGATCGATTACATTCTTTGGTCTCTGTTTCACTATGACTATTTTATAGCAAGTGATCTGTCCTTTTTCTAGTTAGTTGTGGTTTGTGTCTCTGTTTCACTTTAACACCATTCCTTTAGATATGTTAATAAAAAGTTCAGCAACCAGTACAAGGCGACCATTGGGGCCGATTTCTTGACTAAAGAAGTACAATTTGAAGACCGGCTTTTCACTTTACAGGTTTGTTGTCGCAGCGCTTTTACAGTAGATTGCACTTTCTTAACATATTGGTATGAGCGTGGCTCCTAAGTGGCAGAGGTAAAAATTGATCAATTTAAGAACTTCAGACTTAGGAGGGAACTTAAGTCCCCTGCAGTCTCATCTTATACCAATAGCAACTTCCGTTCTGCGGGATTGTTGTGCATTATCCCAACATTGAAATGGTTCATGCTGTTTCTAATGTGATTTTCTTAAAGGATTTGCTTTGGCATAATCAGACTTAGGAAAACACAAAGAGGGTTGACAGAGTTTATTGAGAGAGGAGTAGTCTAATTATATATACAATCTATAACCTAGTTACAAAGATTATTGAGAGAGATGTAGCCTAATTAAATAATTAGTCTGTCCTAGATAAGAATTTTCTCAGGTACTTTATGTATTGCCCTCTTTGCTTGACCATAAAGTCTTGCGTTTCTACAGATATGGGACACGGCTGGTCAGGAAAGGTTCCAGAGCCTTGGCGTAGCGTTTTATCGCGGCGCTGATTGCTGCGTACTTGTATATGATGTCAATTCCGCGAAATCATTTGAGGATCTCAACAACTGGAGGGAAGAGTTTCTGATCCAGGTATGTATTTTAGATTCATGCTCTCTTCCCGCATCTTCCAATATCTTCGTTCGATAATAGAATTTCAACTAAATGCCTTTTAACTGTAATTTGCAGGCAAGTCCTTCGGATCCAGAGAACTTTCCCTTTGTTGTTATCGGTAATAAGATCGATGTGGATGGTGGAAACAGTCGGGTGGTAAGTAGACAATATACTATACAAGAACAGCCTTGAAAGTTGAAACCCCTCTGCATTGTTTCCAACCTATTTTTTTTATTTTTTTTTCAGGTTTCAGAGAAGAAGGCTCGAGCTTGGTGTGCTTCAAAAGGAAACATTCCATACTATGAAACCTCTGCAAAAGAAGGCACCAATGTAGAAGACGCGTTCATGTGTATAACCAAGAACGCAATGAAGAGTGGAGAAGAGGAAGAAATGTAAGTTTAAACACGCACTCTCAATCGCTATCAAGGGTTTTTGCTTATGCCTTTTGTTTTTGTGGTTGATGGATCAGAGATTTTGTCTGAAACTTGTTGATTTTTTGATCTTTAGGTACATGCCAGACACAATTGATGTCGGAACCAGCAATTCACAGAGGTCAACAGGATGTGAATGCTAAAAGGACTATTTTTTACCTCTGCTCTCTCTCTCTCTCTCTCTCTCTCTCTCGTGTTTTTACCATATTGTAAAGCTGTGGTTCCGTGGTAATTTTTTTTTTAAAATAGAATCCTACCTAATAAATAAGTAAACAACCGAATTGGATTGGTCGGTGTTTGTGGCCGTATATTGTGGATGTCTCTTTTTTTCTTCTACTTAAACATTATTGTTTGTCCATTACATATTTTTCTTTTTTGACATTGTTGTCCATTACTTTTATGAAAAGACTTGATGGTTTCTTTATTCATTTTTTTCCTTACCTTGTTTGTTTTAGCTTTTAAGGATGACTTTAATTGATTCAATGTACTACTGTTGAAGGCGACGACGACCTATGGATATAACATATCATATAAATAAATAAAATTACATGTTTTGGATATTATATTTTAAACGTTAGTGACTTTGAATATACTCTTCAAAATTGTTTTCAAATAAAACTGTTTTCTTTCTACAACTTTTCATAAAGAGACGTCAAAAAAATCATATAGAGGAAAGAGCGAGGAAAGTTACGGTAATTATCCGGAAACAGGAACCCCTTTTCGATGAGATTACTCATTGATCATCTTTTTCATTGTACATTTGTACTTAACTATAAAATTTTGGCAAAATATAAGAAAAAGACACAAAAAGCAAAGCAATCAGATTAATTTATACTCCATATTTAACAAACAACGTGACCATTACCACACAAAGACTCGCATTAATGGTTAACAAAAATCCCTTATCTTTTTTTTTTTTTTTTTTGAAAAGAAAATCTCTTATCGCTAGAGTTAATATTTCTTCACTATGAAAAATATACTTAGCGTAAAACAACTCAAGCAGCTGTTCTCAACTTAGTTGATACACACATATACGTGCATGTATAAACCGATACATACATAAAACACAGAACCATTTAATCACTTATACATTTGGATTGTGGTAGATGATGACGATCGATTTGGTGTTGAAATTCTTGACGAACCTTTCTTTTGCTGTCCTAAATGGATTGTCGAGAAGCTCTTTGATTGGTTCAGGCAATGGCTCATTCTTCATCATCTTCTTCCAATATTCCTCTGCAACTCCTCCTCCTGATCTTCCTTCACTCAGATTCACAAACTACACCAACAAAATATATAACATTTATTATATGTATGTATACATGCATAAATCAGATCTTGATTAATTAGGGTTTTAATAAAAAAGATTGCTTTACCAGGAGAAAGCTGAAAAGGACAAAGAAGAAGACGACCAAGTAACGTTGTTGTTTCATGTCTTTTAACTTTTGTTTTTGTGGTTTGAGGATTTTTCTCGATCTATGTTAAATCTTTGGATGTTAAGTTTATATATATAGAGAGACCCTATTAGAGGAAGTTGTTTTCTTGATAATAACGATATACAATTCCCCTCTCCTTGCATTTTATTTTTTATTTGAAAATCATTTAATATTACTACATTGTAAAGTCAACTTTGTACTGTGTATATTTATAGTAATATATTTGTAACCTAATTTTTTATGTTTATCTAAATTTGAGAGTGCTGGGCCGCTTGAGTAAGGATTTTTGTCTATTCTTCTCTGGGGCGATCAACTATTACAGCTCAGATAGCAACACCAACATTTGTTATTATGTATTAATAGACATATAATTGAACAGAACATAGAAGAATTCTATGATTATCTATGCTAATTTCGAGTATTTAATTATATAACAAAGATTCCGTGATTAGATAAAATGAAAAAAGATCAATACAAGATACAGTATATATATTAAATATCACAACTAGAATTCCATTATAATTATTTTTAAAACGATCTAATAATTTTTTTGTGTAAAACATTTTGGGTATAAAAAATTTCTAAACTAAGCACTATAAACCTATGGATGTATACCCAACTACTCATAGATGTTTTGTAATATTTACAATATATCACAAATGCTAGTTACATTATTATTATTGTTTGCAATTATAATGATATACACATCAAGGATTTGCATTTTGCACCACGAAAAAAAAAAAAAAAAAAACATCCCAAAACAAGGTTTTTCTTAATTTTTTAAGGTTGTCATATACTCCCTCCATTTCTAATTGATAGATGTTTTAGAGTTTTTACAAATATTAAAAAAAAAACAAATTAAAACTTGATTATAAATGCATCATTTTGTGATTAATAATTTTCCACAATTTTAAATCAATACTAATTCAGTAAATTCATTTATTTTTTTTGAAGTTTACAATTCATCATCTAATAAAAATGCATGAAAAAATTAAAACATTTATTTTTGTGAAATAAAAATAAAAATCAGAAAATTTTCTTTTAAAAAATGGAGGGAGTATGATATATCCATTTGTTAAATGTTTTCTGATTCTCTATTTAGAAGGATCTTTACATAGTTGATTAAAAAAAAAATTTATTAAATGATTTTAAATTCGGTGGTAAAAATATGATTTTTTTCCTTTTAAATTTGGGGCCCACTTGAAATCAATACAAAAAAACAAGAAGAAAATGTTGGCTTTTCTCCGTGAGGGTTATTTTTAATTGAATGAAATAGACAGGGCCAACAGTTTGATTTAACCAACAAAAAATAAATGAATATTATAGAAGTAGCCAAGCAGGGACAAGTGTAGCGCGGGTCAACTTTGAATGTGTGTGCACATTTGCTATACGACACATAGCCCTCTACTTTTTAAACATTTATTATTTAACAGTCATAAATTTTTTTTAATGATAATTTAATAGTGTCTGAATTTTTTAATTGGTAGTGGGGTACTTATTAGTTAAAGAGCAGCCCATTGATTAGATCAAGATCTAGCTCCAAGTATTTTTCTTCTTCGTATTACTTGAGTTATTATTCGTTGGGACTGGAATAAGCTAGCCGAAGTACTATTAGTCTATTAGTTAGCTCAACGTGCTTAGTAAGTTGTTAGTTATTTCGTTAAGTGACTAATGACTCTGTATATTACGACCACTGTACATTCATTTCTAGTGAACGAGAAGAATTTTTTTTTTTTTTTTTTTAAACATTAACGAGAAGAATTGTTTTACACCCATTTTGTTCTCTTTATGTGTTTTAACGAGTTTAGAATGGTATCAGAGTTTCCGCTAGTTTGATACGATTCTTGTGTATTTGTTCTGCGAGACCATTTTTTGCATTTCTTCAGTTTTTTTTGTTCCAATTTATTTTCATTTTTCGTTGAACTCTGATTGTAGTTGATTCTCGTTCTTAGATTCAGCACAATCTTTTCAAAAAAAAAATAAACTATATGTGTATATATAATTGAACGCTCCACATATAATTTGTTTTTTGGAACCAATCCACGTATAACTTTCAATTAGAGTTAACCACTATACTAGAATTACTTCAACATACTTGGAGTTCAATTATTGAACATTCCACTAAAAACTTTAGCAAAAAAAAAAAAAAAAAACATTCCACTGAAAACTTTAGGTCATCTTTTTTATCTACATTAAGTATCACTTAATGTATGTAGATAAAAAAGATGACCTAAAGTTTTTATATATATAACTGACAAGTTTAAATTATATAACTCTTTAGTAAAACTAGAAAAGCAATCGTGCTGGATTATGTTCCGATGGTGGAGCTCCAAATTCAAGGATGTTCAATTCAAGTGGAAAATAACAGTTTCAAACAAAGTGGGCTGATTTATCGTCGAGCAGAGTATTCCAAATGACGATTTATCCTGATTCCATTATTATGTACCTTCATGTATTTATGATACTTTAGACTTTGTATAGTATCCAGTATCCATTAATAAAATCAGATGAAAAACAAAAAGTATGTTTATTGTTGTATTGTAGTGCATGCATCTTATCCGAAAGTAAAAAATCAAACATTTCCATTTTTTTAATATTTCCATAAAAAAAATATAATTGGGAGTTTTCATATCAAAATTCAAACTAATTGGTAAAATATTTAAAAAGATTATATTCATAGAAAAATATTTATTTTTATATAGATATATATATATCATCTTAAACTTAATTTAAATTAAAAACCGGACTGTTGTGGAGAATATAGTATATTATTTATATATATGCACATATATAAATTTTAGAAGACTTCACTGATTAAAATCTAAACCACGTGTTATCTAGTCATTTATATATACAAAAATTAAAAAGTTACAACATTATGAATTCAAAAAACTGATTTGGCAAGCAGTAGAGTGCACAAATAACCTAACTGCTTAATTTGTTGGAGAACAATGGATTAATAAGACCCCACCATTAACTTTGAAGATGATCCTTTCAATTCTATGAATACTGAGGCAATAATGATGTATTGTGATTATGATCATTTGAACGTAAATAAAATATTAATTATCTTGTTATATATGATCTCCACACCATGGTGTTTGGCCAAGTACACTCATACTTTCAAATCTTTTGTTAACTTTGCTAACTTTTGGAAATTTGTCTAAAGATTTGAAACCGCTTATACTGCTTTCCAATTAGAAAATGGAGAATCATGACTACCAGCTTAGCTTTGAAAAGAAAGCCATAAAGAAAAAGCTGATCTTAGTGCTTCTCATAAGTGGATATTGAATTTTGTTATATTTTTATGTTATGAGGTATAATTTATAAAGAGTATAGATAAGATTTATGGTTTGAATGATTTCACCTTTTTTCCTGACTAATTGTGGTGCACATGAAAAGTTTCTATTAGATGAGTTTTGTTTTTGATAAAAATCATCATTTACAAAACAAATTCAAATTAAAAAAAAATGTTTAGATGATATAACAGACAATTAAAAATCATTGTTATGTAAAATTTAAAATGCCCACAAGAATAATATTTTATAAAAAAATCAAATTTTCAGCTAGAAACGCTTTAACCAATTTATAATAATTCATTTTTTCGCAAGTTGTGATACTATAGTATTAACAAAAGAAAGGAGGATAAATTACATTTTTTCATGGTAGTTTTAATTGATTTTTTTATTATAGTTGGTCACTATAAATGTTTAAAATTATTTTCATACTTAATTTTTTAATTGTGGATTAGTTTGGATTTGATTCGAAATCCTCTAGTTAAAATAAACAACCTCAACATGCTTTAGTTCTTAGAAACGAACATCGAACGTTTCTTGAAATTAATATATGATATCAGTATTTGAATATGGTTCTAAATATAACATAAAATATCTAAATATCGATTGTTATTTTATTAATTATTTACATAAAGATAAAATAATCTTGTAAAACTGATAGTCTAAAGCTTTTAGGAAAAGAATTTTTAAAATTTCTTAACATTTTACCCTATCACAATTGTATGTCCTTCGATTTTAGATGTAAATTAGACTACCAGCACATTATAGTCCATATATACGATCCATTTTTTCTATTATAATTTATTTTCCCAAAGTAATGTTTTATGTTTTTCTAAAAATGTAGGTTTTGGCACCAAAAATAAATTACAATATTAGTTCTACATCTAAATATCTAACTATTCAAAGCTTCAAACACAAGATTTGTATAATATGCATAGTAAATCTTTTTTTTTAAGGTCATGCTTATTAATCTTACTATGATCATTTTTACTCAATTTATACATATGTAGTTATTGTTCGTGCAAGTTTTTTGATATTTTCATAAAATTGTCTTTTAAGATTGTTAGAGATTTATGTTAAAAAAAAAAAAGTTTGTTAAATCATTAAAAACGCCGTTGTGGTGTATTCTGAAGTCCATTAACATTTAAGTTCGAGAAAATAATTATTAAATATGAAGAAAAACAGTTTGTTAAATCTCAAGTTTCACATATATATATGAGGGGGGTTTTTATGGCATTCGTATTATATAATTTATATCCATATACTGTAGACACGCCTGAGGCATCGCATCGTTCACATGCCTTACATTAGAAGGTTATCGAGCCTAGCCAATTCTGTGACTAGTGAACAGGAAGTCGCAACTCTCGAACATAAGACTTTCCGGATGATACTGTCATACTGATGCTAAGTAAATAAATGGATGTGTTTGTTTCTTTTCTTTTCTTGTCATATGGATGTCAAACATAGAAAATTAGAGAAATATTTTTGAAGAAACGGATTTTTATAGGTTTTTATGGTATTTTTTTGACCTAATAAGATTTTATTGATTTAAAAATCTTAAAATTGTTTCTTAAAATATTCACGAAAATTTTCCTTCTTTTTTTTTTCTTAATCAACAGATTTTTTTTCTAAAACCAAAAATTATGATTTTAACCTTTTTAAACTTACAACCTCTGTTTTACAGTTAATTTTTACAATCAAATTTTAAAAATAAAGTTTACAGCCACTGTCCCAACCAATCACAACCTATAAATTTTCTATGATGTTAGCTATACAAATTCTTAATTAAGTTATCACTCCCTTGTTCTTAAAAGGTTGATTTTGTAAGTTGTTTTTTTTGTTTTATACAAATAACTATTTAGGTTTTTATGTACTTTTTATCAATTAATGTTAATAAAATTGAAATTTCAAGAGATATTAATTGAACATATTTGAATTTATTGAATTATTATTAATTAATAGTTATAGAAAAGTGTTTAGTGTGAATTTTTTCTTATATCTATATCTAAATATTAATTGGTTTTTAATTTGTGTGAAAATTCAAAAAGATATAAAGTATTTGTTAGATCCACCAAAAATAAACACATCCATATACTAAAAAGAGATTCCACGAACATAATAAATATTCATTCTGAAATTTTCTTTTTAGTTTCGCGCAAATTCGACTGATAAAATTAAATGGGTGATGCATTCAAGTCAAAGATTTTAAATGGTGGGTTGGTAATAACGAAAAAAAAAAATAGGTCAACGATGCCGCGACTAAGTTCAATGAAAGATCAATGGCCTTCTTGTATTTTTAAAAAAGTACTGTAAATATTACTTTATTGCTTTAAATCCTTTTGAATTCGCCAAAGGTCTATCGTTCACATGTCAAACAAAGATTTATAGAAATGTACCACAAGACTTCGTGAGAATGACCTCCTTTTTCTATATTTTAAAATTAAAAACCAGAAGCATTCAATATAAAATATGATGAAAAGATATATATGTATTTGAATCTTATTTTTCAGTTAATACCTTACTATTTGTAGATTACTCTAGCTTTTTTCTTCATTTTTTTTTGAACTTTGATTACTCTAGATTTCTATGTCTAATTTCGAAAATGATTGCGCCCACAATTAATATTAACAAGATTTAATTCGTTTATTGTTAAAAAAAAATTTCCATTACGATCGACGTAAAGGATGATCCATGAGAGACATTGTTTGTATTATAGAATCAATCGAACCAATCCCATTGAGATAATATCGAATTATTTTATCTTCTTATCTTTTACTTTTTTTGTCAACGACATATTCTTATCTTTTACAGTTTCAAATTAGACGATGTAAGAAGCTGCAGACTTTTTAACCAACAACAAAAAAAAAAGAAGAGAAGAAGCTGCAGGCTTCAAAATTATTAAAACTGTAATACAAATCAAATGGAATTAAAAAATGTTAACAGTCTGCTTAATGTGTAAACTAATAGATGAAAATCAATGAAATTAAAAAAAAAAAAGAATAAGTCAGCATCAGCATAAGTAGATTGATTATTATAAATATAGAGAGAGGGGTGGGTGTTCATACTTCGTTGAGATCCAAGATCACTTGAATACTTTTTATAATAATTTGCTCATCTTTAAAACAAAAAGTCAAAATTACAAGAAGAAGAAGAAGAAGGAGAAGAAGAAACTCATTTTCTCCTCTCAGAGGAAATAAAATCCATGGCTTCTACTTTGCGATTCTCTGTCACCTTCTTCACCCTCCTCATCTTCTCTCTGGTATGTTTATGTACCTCTCTCTCTATGTGCGTCTGTGTGTGTTTTATTATATAAGGCTTGGATTGAAAGCATTATATGTATTCTTGGGGCTGCTTCTTGAACCGGATAAAAAGTATAGAAATGCTATAAAAATCATGCAACATGATCAGATAATTCGTAATTGTGGCACAAGTTTGCATAAGTTTATGCATCATGGCTATTACCAATATGTTTTGAGAAAAAATATTTTTCTTCAATCGGATAAAAAGTAACTAATACTATAAGTTGTTAAAGAATACTATAAGAATCTTACAACATATTCATTATTTTGTAGCTTAATTTGCATAAGATTCTTTATCATGGTTCTTACTTCTTAGAAAGAAAAATAAATCTTCTTTTTCTTCTGGGAAACATTTTATCAGAATTTTTGTAAATTGAATTTTTTTTTTTTTTTGTTTTATATAATTTGTTGAAGTTTTTCGTTTCTAAATAACTTGAATCGGTTTTGTGTTAGTGGGTCGTGGAGGCACACACGTCAAGAAAGCTGATATCAATCAAGGAACAAGAAGGTCAAAATATAAGTCATTTGCTCAAAGATGGTGAATTCGATGATCCTTCATTGTACATGTTTTTCAGAATCAAAGATCTCAAACTAGGAACCAAGTTGCTCGGTTACTTCAGCAAGAACGATCTTCAAAAACTTCCTCCACTTCTCACAAGACAAGAAGCTGATCTCATTCCTTTCACTAAGTCAAAGCTCGACTTCCTTCTCGACCACTTCTCTATCTCCAAAGACTCTCCTCAAGGGAAAGCCATGAAAGAGACTTTGGCTCGTTGTAATTTCAAAGCCATTGAAGGAGAGCGTAAGTTTTGTGGGACTTCTTTGGAGTCAATGCTCGATCTTGCGAAGAAATCAATAGGGTATAGTTCTGATCTCAAGGTCATGACTACTAAAGTAATGGTACCGTCCCAAAACACTATAAGCTACGCTTTGCATAACTATACATTCGTGGAGGTTAAGGAGCTCGTTGGGATTAAGATGTTGGGATGTCATAGAATGCCATACCCTTATGCAGTTTACTATTGCCATGGCCATAAAAGAGGAAGCAAGGTCTTAGAGGTTAGTCTTGTGACAGATGATGGGAGACAGCGGGTCGTGGGACCGGCTGTCTGCCACATGGACACGTCTATGTGGAACGCTGATCATGTAGCTTTTAAGGTGTTGAAGATAGAGCCGAGATCCGAACCGGTTTGCCACTTCTTCCCTCTTGATAACATTGTGTGGGTAGCAAAGTAGGAAAAGAAACTTAGCTTCTGTATGATGTGAGTATGTGTATTAATTCTAATAACTATGGCTTGCAAGAAAAAGAAAAAAGACAGTCTTGCTGGTTTTGGTGTTGCCTCTTTCGTGTGACTTCTTGCAGCTTCTAACGTGAAAAATACTACTACAATGTAACATATATATATATATCTCATGCGTCGTCCTGATATAATACTATATAAACGTGTGTAGTTTTTTGGTCCACGAGATTTATGTCCGGTCTATAAATGATACTTACCGGACGATCACAGTTCCGATTACGACTTCTCATTTCTCTCAAATAATGACAAGATTTAGGGATTCCTCGCATAATACAAATTTACGCGACGATCACTATACTCGTAATTTTATTTTTTTTCAAAAAAATTACAGTCACGGTTAATAAATAAAAAATGTTACATTAAAATCCTTACAGTCAATTTCACAGCAACAATCCAGACCAATAATCACTTCCAATATTTACATCGTCGTTTATGCGTGGTCGGAAATTAAGGCCAGGCTTAGCCCACTCCGATATTGGGCTTTTAACTGTTGTCTGTTGGGTTATATCAGTTGATATCTTTTTCTTTTTCCAACTTGGTTGATTAAAGTTTTTCTTTTTCCAACGAAGTTTTTCAAGAATATCTGTATATGGTAATTTAATAATAATTAAAAACAGCTCTCTTTTTTTTGACCAAAAGTTTTCAAAAAAAAAAAAGCATAGAATTTTGCATAATGGAAAAGCATATTACCACGGATTTGGAGGACACACAACCAGATATTTTGTAAGAAATCTACAATACCTTTTTTTCGGGTAAAAAAAAACGAATGCTGAAACGAAATAAGAAATAATCCGAACATAAAATCTAAAAATTAGCAATCTCATAACAGTTTTAAAAATTTGAAATGAGTTTAGCTTTTTAGTTTTTTTTTTTTTTTTAATCACCATCTCTTGTTTGTTAAGATTGCAAAAAAAANTTCCCCCCCCCCCCCCCCCCCCTTAAATTCTATTTTTCTACGAAAACAACACATACAATACAAAGTATACAGTAGACACATTTGATTATCATTTGATCATCAGAGAAAACAGCTGACGTGGCATTTGATCATCAGAGAAAACATCTAACATTGAAAAAGTATTTGGAAACAATTAAAATTAATTAAAATTGTGAGGGTTTATACGGAAATATCTCAATATTCGTAAACGGCTATTATGGAGAGAAAATCAAGTTGATGCGAGCGGATGCATAACAGAAAAGATTCTCTTCTTCTGTGTTTATTTATCTTTTCCTCTCTCCTAATTTCTCCACATTTTCTCTCCTACTTTCTCGTCGTTTTCTTGCTTCCCAGTACGAATCACAGTGACCACTACGCACAAAAGAAAACACTGACGCCTCCTTTTTTGTCTGATTTACTTTTTTTTCTTTTTCCCTTTGGTTTCGTACGTAAACCCTAAATTTCTGATTTCTCTCTCCGTTTCCGTGGTTTCTCCGTCGTTTCTCTCGCCTTCAAAAAGCATGGACGACGACGCGAACGGAGGTAATCAGAGGAGAAGAGCTCGTCAGATCAACGGGGAAGACGATCGGGAGACGAATCGGCGCCGTCAAACAAACCAAGCGGTGAACGAGCCTCGAAACGACGGCGCACAGGCTGATGATGACGACGACGACGAGCGCATTCCTCTTTCCCTAAGCTTGGGTTCAACATCGTATCAATCTCAGATCCCGCCGGTGACGATGTCGTCGTCGCTTCGTCTAGCACCACCGTCGCTTTTCGTGCCGCCTATGACATCGATGCCGTCACCTGATTTTATGGCGCGGTTGGCTTCGTCTCAAACTTATTTCATGACGTCGCCGCCGTATATGTCATCTTCGTCGCTGAGCAACTCTTTCTACCAGACGGGATATCAAGGATCGTCAGCGCCGATGCAGCCACCGTTTAAACCGTCGGTTAATTTCTTCCCGCCGTCAGCTTTCGTCCCTCCGACGAATCAAATTCCGGCGAGACCGGTGAGACCAATAGCCCCCGCGGATGAGCCACGTCGGGGTTTCAGATCACAATCGAGCGGAAATCGGAAAGAGGATACGATTCCGCCGCCGTTTCCATGGGCGACGAATAAGCGTGGGAGGATTCAAAGCCTGGAGAATCTCGAATCGAAACAGATCACGACTATCACCGGAGAGGTACAGTGCAAGCACTGTGAGAAAGTGTATCAGGTCAGTTACAATCTGAGGGAGAAATTCTCGGAAGTCGAGAGTATTTTCGCGACGCGCAAAAGGATCATGAGAGAGCGAGCTCCTCCGATCTGGACGAACCCAGAACCGGCGAGATGCGAGCTCTGTGGCCGTGACAAGGCGGTGAAACCGGTGATTGCGGAGAGGAAGCATAAGATTAATTGGTTGTTTCTGCTTTTGGGACAAACATTGGGTTATTGTACATTGGAGCAGCTGAAGAATTTCTGCAAACATTCCAAGAGTCACCGGACCGGAGCCAAAGACCGTGTGCTTTACTTGACGTATCTGGGTCTTTGCAAGATGCTCGAGCCTAACTGTGACCTCTTTAAACGTGAGAGCCTAAGGCGGTGAGTTTGATTCTATCTCATCTTCTGCGTTTTGGGTTTTGATCGAGATTGCTTTTGGTGGAACGTGTAACATCGTCATTTCCAAGTTTGTATGGGCTGTTGCTTTTAGGTTGATTTTGTGTTGTGAATAATGGGGTGAAATATGATTTATCCCTTTGTCGTTTCGTCGTATGTTTCAGGACTCTTTGACTTAGTATCTCATTAATATATATATTATGGTTTTATGATGTCTAAAATTTGCATGGATTATGATTTTTTTTATTTATTTTTAAAGTATCTCATCAACTTTTCTTTAAGCGTCTTACGTAATTTTCGTTTATATGTGATTTGAACTAGAAGAAGATATTCAGAATCTTATCAACAGATCTCTGTCTAACGGTTTTTTAAAAAATATCGCAAATTCCAAATTAATTTGTGGATAATCTCCAATTTACAGATATTTATCATATCACTCGATAATATTTCTTTAAAATTAATTTGTTGATAATCTCCATTTTCTAAATAATTATCATATCTCTCCATGACATATCTCATTTTATGATTAAACTGCAACAAAAAATGATCGTAGATATCAGGGACAAACTGACTCTTTCTTAGCCGAAATTATGAACATGGGTGCATGTTTTTTAACTACCAAATATTCAAATCACAGAGATCTTTTACATATTGGAAAAATTCATTCATCGTAATTATTTGTCATTAAAAGTTTCATCTAAATGCCGGCCACGATTATGATCTATTGTATCCGCATCGTTCAAAAACAAACCGAACTATCCGCGAATTCAACGTCGATTCAGATTTTTGTTTTTTTAATGTGCTGTTCGGTATGCTTCAGACCGGTTAAACCGATTTGCTCTAAGAACTTTGTAATATTTTACTCATTTACCCTTTTGAATATCCTCCACAACGGACAAATCATTAACCCAAGAGCGAAAGAAAAGAGAGAGAAAAAAAGGAAGAGACAAAACGAATGGCGACTCAGGCGACATCACAATGAACCTACAAGCCCATCCATGGCTGCTTCTTCTTCCCACACAGAGGCACGAATTGGGAAATTTTGAATTCTGAACCAATTTCTACACTCACATTCATGATTTCTCCGTCCTTGGTGGATCGTACGATATTTTGACTCCGTCTTCAGGCAGATCTGATCGCGGAATTTCCCTTTTTAAGCTACTTTTTTTTTTCCGCGGCGTTCTTTGTATTTTTTTTATCGGCGATGGAGGCATTGACGGAGCTTTGCGACATTATAGCGGAGAATCCGAAGCAATTCTCGGAGAAATTGGCTTGGATATGCGGCCGTTGTCCGCAAACGGAATGGCTGCTCGCCGAATCGCCCAGGGTTTCTCGGAGTCATCTCAACGCTGTTTTGGCCGTTGCTCGGATCATCTCTAAGAACCCAGAATCAACCGACAATCGTGCCAAATCCGTCGTGAAGGACTTTCTCAGCGCCGTGCCTGCGTCGTTCCGCCGTTCGTTCTGGCCGCATTCGTTCCCTTTGCAGTCGATCTCTGCATTCTATTGTGATTTCTTGAGCTACCTTTCTTGCGCGGCGGATCTATCGCCGGAATTTGGCACTGAGGTCGCCAGGTTTACAGGGGAGGTCGTGATAGCCGCCACGAGTTGCGGTGAGAGCGACGGGGATCCATTAATTTCTAAGGCTTTCTTGGTCGCGCTTTCTCAGAATTTCCCGTCGATTCTGCAGTCTGATGGGGAAAAATTGATATTAATGCTGCTCGATCAGTTTGTTGTGAACCGTGCTCCTGCGTCGCCTAAGGAGCAGCGGCAGCAGAACTCGGCGAACTCTGAAACTTCCTCGTCCCAGAGCTCTCCCATTAGTACGAACCGTTAACACTCAGGCAAAACTGAGGAGTCTAGCCCTGGCGACGAGGTTGCTAGCCATGGGTCCACCTTGTCCTCTAAGAGATACTCGTCAGTGGTGGTGAATGGGGGTAGTATAGTGTGGAAGAGAGGTGTTGATCAGCTGAGTTTCGGATTTAGCGAAGGGAGTGGAGGCTCTAACCCTGTTTTTAGACAGCAAGTTGCTTCTTTTGAGGACGAATCCATCGAGAGCTTGGAGAAGCAAGAGATTGCCTTTAGATTGATAACCCATATTTTGGAGAATGTCAAAATTGATTCTAAACTTCAGGATCAGGTGAGATTTATAGCGAAGAGGCAGCTCCAGTCCATGTCTGCATTTCTGAAGGTAATGATTTTCTTTTGGTAGTAAAATATGGTATACTTTGATTAGGCCTCTCTATTAGGAATGCTAGAGACGAGATTTCTAGGAGAAGCAATCGTTGGTTGGTCAACCCTTTTACTGTAATTTTTTTGCATGTTTTCATGAGGGTTGGTATGATGGTGCTTACTTTGCGGATCTTGAGTGGAGTATGGATTTCTTAGAAGAGATGATGATTTTTCTGTTCCTGCCTTCTGTTTTACAGTCAAGAAAGCGAGACTGGAATGAACAAGGCCCTGTTCTGAAAATTAGAGTCAATGCCAAACTGTCTGTTTATCAGGCTGCAGCGAAAATGAAAATTAAGAGCCTGGTGGCTCTTGAAACAGATGGAAAAACTTCTAAAAGGTTGGTCCTGGAGACTCTTGCATTGCTATTAGATGCTGCAGATGCCTGCTTGACATCTGTGTGGCGGAAAATGAAGGCCTGTGAAGAGCTATTTGATTCTCTGCTTTCTGGAATTGCGAAGATTGCAGTAGCAAGAGGAGGGCAGCCACTTCGTGTGTTGCTCATCCGACTTAAACCACTGGTACTGGCTGTCTGTGCACAGGTAATTTTGTTTTGTTTTAACTTATACGAGATGTGTATTTTCATCGCGTTTGGTGGTCCATATAATTATGGAACACATCATGTCACAAGTCTGGACAGATTTTATAGATCTTTTTGACTTTAAAGTACTGAATGAAGTTTCTATTTATATCTGTTGTCTGTTGGAACAGCCTGATACTTGGGTGAGCAATCAGGGGGCTATGCTTGAGAGCGTATTTAAGACTAGTTGTGAGATTATTGAATCTGGCTGGGCCAAGGACCGAGCTCCAGTGGACACCTTCATTATGGGGTTAGCCTCAAGTATTCGTGAAAGAAATGATTATGAAGAACAGGTCACTCTAAAGCTTTCCCTTAACATGGAGAAAATCGTTTTACCTTGCTCTTAATTTGCCTTCCTTATGTTGCATTGTAAATTCAACATTCCAATAAGGCTCATCATTTGGTGTCCAGGCTGATAGAGAAAAGCAAGTGCCTGCTGTACAGCTTAATGTGATACGGCTGCTTGCTGATCTCAATGTTGCTGTTAAGAAGCCAGACGTAGCAGACATGATTTTGCCACTTTTTATTGAAAGCCTGGAAGAGGGTGATGCTTCGACTCCTAGCTTTTTACGACTCCAAGTATGGCTCCATTTTCTACCGTGATATCCTATATATGTTACTTTCTCGAACTTTGGCAATGGCAGACACTACTACCATTTTTATCCTTTTTCATTTGACTTTTATTTGTGCATCTATGCCAATTTGTGCAGCTTCTTGATGCTGTTTCTCGCATAGCAACATTAGGGTTTGAGAAGTCTTACCGTGAGACAGTAGTTCTGATGACCAGAAGTTACTTGAGCAAACTATCGAGTATAGGATCTGTAGAAAGCAAAACATCAGCACCAGAAGCCACAACTGAGCGTGTAGAGGTATATGTCATTTGATACACGGTAGTTTACTGTGTTTGTTTTTGGTTTTAACTCTTAAACTGATCCTCACAGATTCAATTGTGCTGTAGACTCTTCCTGCAGGTTTTCTTACAATTGCCAGTGGTCTTACGGATACAAAATTGCGTTCGGACTATCGCCATCGTTTGCTTTCATTATGTTCAGATGTAGGCCTGGCTGCTGAGTCTAAAAGTGGCGGGTAATTATATCATCTTAGTTTGTAAACATAGAGTTTTTTCACTGTGTATGGTTTAATCTATCTTTTAACTGCCTGGTCATATAAGAAGTTCAAAAGCTTGAACAACTGTCTCTGTTAAATAAAATACTTGGACTAAAGAAAATCTGTGCATATTACGAGAAATCTGCTGGCAACAGCTTTTGCTGGCTACAATATGTTCCCAGCAAAGGCTAAGTATTGCATGAAGGATGACTAATATTGTGTTCATGCTGTATTATTGTTAAAGACAAAATAATCATTTTTCGCTCTACATTTGTCCTAAAAGCTTAGAATAATCGGAAATTATCCAGTTGATGTTTCTCCATCTTAAAAAGTGTTTCTCTTCACATTGACTAGAATTTTTAATGCGTGCTTCATTTTCTTCCAGGAGTGGTGTGGATTTTTTAGGGCCTCTTCTTCCTGCAGTTGCGGAAATATGTTCGGACTTTGATCCTACTTTGGATGTGGAACCCTCACTTTTGAAGTTGTTCCGCAATCTCTGGTTCTATATAGCCCTTTTTGGCTTAGCACCTCCTATTTTGAAAGCTCCAACACCGGCAGTGAAGTCAACCTCTAATTCAGTGAACAGTGCGGGAAGCATGAGTGCAGTTGCTTTGCAAGCCGTGGGAGGGCCTTATATGTGGAACACTCAGTGGGCTCTTGCTGTTCAGCGGATTGCTCAAGGCACTCCCCCACTTGTAAGTCAGTCTAGAATTTAATTTGTGGATCAAAATATTAAAAGCCTTCTAAATACTGAGTATTACATCTCCCAGGAAATACTTGTTCTGTAATATAATATTAACTAATTGAGCATTCTCTCTGTAGGTTGTCAGTTCTGTAAAATGGCTTGAAGACGAATTAGAGCTCAACGCGCTTCATAATCCTGGTAGTCGTCGAGGTAATGGAAATGAGAAAGTAGCCTCAACACAGAGACTTGCTCTTTCAACTGCCTTAGGTGGCCGAGTTGACGTTGCAGCAATGAACACCATCTCAGGTAAAACAAACGAGGAGTTAGAAATCATACGTTCAATATCTGCTGCTAGATGGACTTTGGTGTGGCTATCTTAGATATTTAGAACTTCCCTTTTCTTTAAATTCTTTCAGGAGTTAAGGCTACCTATTTGCTTGCTGTCGCTTTTTTGGAAATCATACGCTTTATCAGCAATGGGGGTATCCTTAACGGTGACTCAAGTGTATCTGCCTCTAGAAGTGCCTTCAGCTGTGTCTTCGAGTATCTGAAAACTCCAAATCTTACTCCTGCTGTTTCCCAGTGTTTGACAGCAATTGTGCATAGAGCCTTTGAAACAGCAGTATCATGGCTGGTATGTAAATATACTGGATGTAGTATTTTAGTTCATTTTAGTCTTTCTGTCACCAACACCAGATCTGTTTTTCTGTTTTAGTTGCTGCTTCGCTTAAAAATTCTAACAGTATATGAATGTAACATAAAACTTTTATCTGGTTTCAGGAAGATCGAATAACTCTTACTGGGAAAGATGCTCGTAATAGAGAACTGACAACATATGCACATGCTTGTTTCCTCATAAAGAGTATGTCACAGAGAGATGAACACGTTCGAGATATCTCTGTGAACCTGTTGACTCAGCTACGGGACAAGTTTCCTCAGGTAAATGGGTCTTTCTCTCGTTCAAAAGATTATTTGTAGGTTCACCATTTTTGTAAGAGAGAAACGAGGTGATATATTGCATATATGAATATATTGCTCTGATAGAAGTGTGGAGAGGTAGAGTTATGTTTAGTCATGGTAGTATTTTCAAGGCGAGTATTCACAGAAGAAATTCCAAGAATAAGGCCCAAACCTCAGTAATAATGTCAACTTCTAATAAATCAATTTATATTTAGTCTTGCATGGAATAAATATAGCTTGGTTGATTTAAGTGTTGCTTCTCACTGGCGTGCAATAATTTCATGTGTTAACCATTGCAGATATTTTTGTTCTGTATCTGAATCTAGTTTTTCGTGTTTTTCTCTTTCTCTTGATCTTTAACAAATGATCAATTTTCTCATATCCACTTCCATTAGATTAGACACCAGTAGTGTAATATGTTTGTTTTTATGGACTTTCAAATATTTTGTGATTTCTGTTTCACGTCTACCATAGACATTTTTTCACGTTTACTTTCTTCTAGATATTTCCTCTTCATTGTACAGCCAGTAATTTATTTTTCTCCTTCTGTTTACTGGTATCTGTCTTCTATCACTGAGTTTTGCTACTGTCTACAGACTTTCGGTGTTCGCTCTCTGTATGTGTGCTGCATGCCTGCCTTCTGCCTTCTTCAACTGTTATTTTCGAAATTATTCTTCTACTCCGTTGATCGACTAACAATGAGAAAATGCAGGTCCTCTGGCATTCATCGTGTCTGGATAGTTTGCTGTTTTCTGTTCATGACAATGCACCTTCAACAGTTGTCAATGATCCTGCTTGGACTGCTGCTGTTCGATCCTTATACCAGAAAGTTGTTAGAGAATGGATCATTATATCGCTTTCATATGCTCCATGCACCAGTCAGGGTTTGCTTCAGGTTTCCTTCTTTTTACCAATTCATATTGTCTTTTATTTCTACATTGAAATGTCCTTATAAATGACAGCTTTCTATTTCTCCAATTAAATCGGTTGGTTTGGCATTTTTAAACGGAGACCTACTGTGGAGATATATTTCCTGTCTCTGTTCTGTTGCAGTGCCATATTTTACTTCCTTCTATTGTCTTTAACGAACCTTGTTTTAGTTTTAGACTCCTCTATTTTCTAGAAATGATTCGAGCAGCTCAACCTCAGTTTTTCTCTCCCTCTAGCTACAGTAATCGCTGTGTGATGTTTTTGTATTCATTCCATGGTCCCTTTTAGATATACAGTTTTTTACTTTAGTTTATGAGATTGTCATGTATATGGAGCACAAACGAACTATGAATTACTTTGGATATAGGGGCTTGATTTGTTGGTTCTGTGGATTCTTTTTGTATATATTCTCACTTGCAGGGCTCTTTTCCGTGGTTTCTGCTTATGTTAAATTGTTCTTGCTGTTCCTTTGAGTTACAATAGAGTTTCATGTTCCTTCTCTGGTTTTTAATATGCACTTCAGGATAAGCTGTGTAAGGCAAACACATGGCAGCGAGCACAAACTACAACTGATGTGGTTTCTCTTCTATCTGAGATCAAGATTGGAACTGGGAAAAATGAAATTTGGTCTGGGATAAGAACTGCAAATATTCCAGCTGTGATGGCAGCAGCAGCTGCAGCATCAGGGGCAAACTTAAAAGTTTCTGAATCCTTTAACTTGGAGGTACTTGGTACTGGTGTAGTCAGTGCAACAGTAAAGTGCAACCATGCTGGAGAAATTGCTGGCATGCGAAGGTTGTACAACAGTATTGGTGGATTTCAATCTGCCTCAGCGCCTAGTGGTTTTGGTGGTGGCTTTCAAAGATTAATATCTGGGGCATTTTCCCAGGCACCACAACCAGAAGATGACTCATTTAATGAGATGTTAATCGACCGGTTTGTGCGTCTCCTTCAGCAATTTGTTAATACAGCTGAAAAAGGTGGAGAGGTGGACAAGTCACAATTCCGAGAAAATTGTTCACACGCAACTGCACTGCTTCTGTCAAACCTGGTAAGGTTTTATAACCAATAACATAAGGGTTCTTTATCATACATGGGTGGAAGAGCACATATATGTGATATCTACCAGCTACAACGTGCTGTACATTCTGATCTCTCTTGTTGTTGCATCAGGGTGATGAGTCAAAAAAAAATGTAGAAGGCTTTTCTCAATTACTGCGTCTCCTTTGTTGGTGTCCAGCATATATATCTACTCCAGATGCTATGGAAACTGGAATTTTTATTTGGACCTGGTTGGTTTCTGCTGCTCCTCAACTTGAATCTCTTGTACTTGCCGAGCTTGTTGATGCTTGGATATGGACCATTGATACAAAGCGAGGGCTCTTTGCGTCTGATGTGCGATACTCTGGCCCAGCTGCAAAATTGAGGCCCCATCTTGCCCCTGGGGAACCAGAAGGATTACCTGAAAGTGATCCTATTGACCAAATAGTTGCTCACAGACTGTGGCTTGGATTTCTAATTGATCGTTTTGAGGTTAGGATTTATCTCTCTACTTTTTTTATAGGCACTCATGTAGATGGTTCATGGCAATTCTTCTTTGTCATTGGTTAAGACGGTCTAGAGTGTTATTAGTGCTGATTTTTCTTATAATACTAGTTGAATCGAATATCAGTTTTCTGTGAAAGACATTATGTGACAAAATTGTGGTCTCGGAGTAATTTTGTTTCACTTGGGAATTTGCTTACTGATCATAAAGGAAGCAGATATGGTTTATTTTAGTGAGTTTCTTATCACCACAATGCTTCTTTAGGTTGTTCGACATAATAGTACGGAGCAACTCTTGCTGCTAGGTCGGATGTTACAACGAAGTACAGACCTTGACTGGTGCTTTACTAGCCACCCTGCAGCTGCTGGTACCTTTTTCTCTTTGATGCTCCTAGGACTGAAGTTCTGCTCATGCCAAACACAAGGAAATATGCAGAAATTTAGATCTGGACTGCAGCTATTGGAAGATCGAATCTACAGGTCAATTTTTGCTCATTCCCATTGTTTTTTGTTGCACATACATTTTGCTATTCTTTTTTATATGGAGATATCTCTCAGCCCGCGTCTATGATTTGGCGGCACACATTTGATTTTTTTTCTGTACTTTGTTTTCTTGCTATGTACTAATCTTCATAGGCTGATAGGCTCTCTTAGTGTTTTCCGCTTTAGTATTTAACATGAGTTGCCTTTGCACAATGCATTGAACTGTCTGGAGGACTAGTGTCTGCTACGCTAGCTATATCATAAGTTGAGAGGAAACTGGAAGTAGCTATATTTTAGGCTTTATGTTAATCTTAGACATTTCACATGGCATTTCCCGGAGTTTTCCAATTCCTTAATGTTGCTTGGGTCAATTTTATTATCTCTGTTATACCGTTGTTTTATTTTGTTCACGTCAATAAGAAATGGTGTCTTTTCTACTTGCTCCAGGACTTCTTTAGGCTGGTTTGCTCATCAGCCAGAGTGGTATGATGTAAATATTCCGAATTTTTGTCAAAGCGAGGCTCTATCTGTTTCAGTTTTTGTTCACTTTTTATCAAACGAGCTATCAGATTTAAGTCAATCTGATTCCAAAGGAAAACCAGGAGAAAGTGGGAACTTGATTGATGTGGTACAGTAACCATCTGCGATTTTTTTCTACTTTCACCCGGTAACATAGTTTGTCTGCAAAATATGATATTTATATGGACTGCATGTCTACAGACTGATCACTATCATCCCGTCTGGGGTGAGATGGACAACTACACTGTGGGAAAAGAAAAAAGGAAGCAGTTGCTTTTAATGCTCTGCCAGCATGAAGCTGACAGGCTTGACGTATGGGCACAACCTATTAGTTCAAAGTAAAACTTGGTTTCCTTTTATGACGCTTTTCACTTCTCATTAGTTTGCTTTGACTTACTTTGATATTCATTCTTCCAAGTGGCAACGTATGTACAGGGACAGTCCATATTCGCGGCTGAAAATAAGCTCTGAAAAATGGACCGAACATGCGAAAACCGCCTTTTCAGTGGACCCTCGCATTGCTTTATCAGTCGCTTCAAGATTTCCGGCAAATGTTGCTGTGAAATCCGAAGTCACTCAGCTTGTTCAGGTATGGATTTACAGATGTTACTCCTCTAAAACTGTAGAAAGACAGATCTTTTACGATTTTGTAGTTTGAGAGGGATGTACTGTACCTCTGGTATTAAATTCACTAAGAGCGGGTGTTGCACCATCCCACAAAACACGAGAGGTATAATGCAACTGGGAAAAAGTCGGCCATGGTACTTTTAGTTGAAAATTTTATTGAAGGGAATGGAATTTATGTTGAGAATCAGATTGCAAGGGTTGTATATGCTCTGGGCCTCTTGGTATAAATTACAATCAGATGTCATGGCTGATATTTTTAATGAAAGACTGATGTTATATGAGCTTTCTCACTGGTACTCTTTCATGCAGACACATATTGTAGATCTCCGTACAATTCCTGAGGCATTGCCGTATTTTGTTACACCCAAAAATGTTGAAGAGAACTCAGTGCTGTTGCAGCAGCTACCACACTGGGCTGCTTGTTCAATTACACAGGCTCTTGAGTTCCTCACTCCTGCTTATAAAGGACATCCACGGGTCATGGCATATGTCCTAAGAGTTTTGGAGTCCTACCCTCCTGAGCGAGTTACTTTCTTCATGCCGCAGTTGGTGCAGTCTCTGCGCTATGATGAAGGGGTAAGTCTTTTCTATAATATATATTTCATGCCACCTCTCTCTCTCTCTCTCTCTCTCTCTCTCTCTCTCTCTCTCTAAGCAATTTGGGTGCTAAACTATTTGAATTATTCGCTCATTAGATTTAGCAAAGGCACATCTTAATACGTAAACTTTTATATCTTTTTTTAAGTCATGGAATTAGAAACTCTGCATTTGGTGTACTGCAGCATTTCCCAGAATTTTCCAACCATGGTGCTAAAAAATGTTACTACCAGCCCATAAAACCTTTCTTTTCTTGGCCTTTTTTGTAAACAATTTTTTTTACCTATTTTTTAAACTAGTATTGCATTATTATTTTTCTTGTCACTGTATCTTCAAAGGCTACGCAAATTATACTTCTAGTGGACTGGATATTGTGTGATGCCTTGTTCGAGTCTTTTCATTTTTCCTGGTTTCTAAAACGTTTAACAGTTCGATATCTTTTCTAACGCAGAGGTTGGTTGAAGGTTATCTTCTTAGGGCTACCCAAAGAAGCGACATATTTGCCCATATTCTCATTTGGCATTTGCAGGTAAGTTTAACTCAATCGACTTTGCAATATCTTAATTTTGCTTGAAATCTGTACGGAGATTGTTAATTTTTAAGTTGTATTTCTTATAATGCCAGGGTGAGTCTGTTCAGGAAACACCGAAGGATGGTTCTATCGAAAAGGTTTGCCCATTATTATCCTTTTCTGCTTATATTTCATTGGTCTTAGTTTCTTCTGGAGTCTACATCTTACTACTGTTTGGCTAGTAGAGTATTTATGTTACTGCTGATATGTAGCTAAACGATTTTCACAATTTTAAAAATCATTGCCCTCTAGTACAATGTACTGGCCTTAATTGTGGAAAATAGTATCCCGAGTTGCAATATATGGTCTCCTGCAGTAAACATCTGCAAAGTCTTCTGGTTTGGTTATTCTGCGCATGTTGTACAATGCTGAAAAAAACATTGATTCTAAGAAAATGGTTTCGTGACTATATTAGCATGAGTTTGTTCTTGGAAAGTATCTTTTGGACAGATGAAGTGAGACAGAGATGGTGAAAGAAACTTCTATTTATAGCTACCGAATGGTCGGCTGTGAAACTCCGAGCTCACCTGTTGCTTCTGTAATATTTCAGAATGCAGCATTCCAAGAAATTTTGCCAGAGGTTCGGCAGCATATCATTGATGGCTTCACTCCCAGCGCCTTGGACATGTTTACTAGAGAGTTTGACTTCTTTGACAAGGTTACATCTATTTCGGGGGTGCTATTTCCTCTTCCAAAGGAAGAACGCAGAGCTGGTATCAGGAGGTAGTATTTTAATTTGATTAAACCGTATCATGGTATGCATGGGTCTGCGTGTGTTAGATGCAAGGTTGATCTAATACTTATTTAATGGCAGGGAGTTAGAGAAAATTGAAATGCAGGGAGATGACCTTTATTTGCCTACTGCTCCTAACAAGCTTGTCAGGGGTATCCGTGTAGACAGTGGGATACCCTTACAATCAGCTGCCAAAGTCCCTATCATGATAACTTTTAACGTTGTTGATCGTGATGGTGACCATAGCAACGTTAAACCACAGGCTTGCATTTTCAAGGTAAGCCTCCGCATGATTGTCATACAATTTTTTCTAAGTTTGTAGGTCGACACGAAAGCTATTCTATCTACTGTGATGTTGTTTCTTATAATATTTGCCAATACAGAAAGAAGAAATCACTTCTCTTGTCATGCTCTTCCACTTGTTGTTTACTGTGAGTTTGATGATTCTCTCGTGTATTCAGGTTGGAGACGATTGCCGGCAAGATGTTCTTGCCCTGCAAGTGATATCTCTTCTTAGAGATATATTTGAAGCGGTTGGTCTTAATCTTTATCTCTTTCCATATGGAGTACTCCCAACTGGTGCCGAGAGGGGCATAATTGAGGTAAAACTCAATCTAATATGTTTAATCTTAAACCCATTTCCCTTGCTGAATAAAATACATATGGTGGTATGAGAACTTTCATGCATCAAATAAGGCTTATACGATTTGTTTTTATAGCTCTTTTCTTTCCTTTTATTACAGGTTGTGCCTAATACACGAAGCAGAAGTCAAATGGGTGAAACAACCGACGGGGGATTGTATGAGATTTTTCAACAAGACTATGGACCTGTCGGCTCAACCACCTTTGAGACAGCACGGGAGAACTTCCTCATCAGCAGTGCCGGTTATGCTGTGGCTAGTCTTTTACTCCAGCCCAAAGACAGACACAACGGAAATCTCCTCTTCGACGAGTATGTTTCCTATTTTGCGCTTTACTTTTGTTCTTTTCAGTTGGTGCAGTGGGAAAAAAAAGAGAGTCAAAAACTCTCTGTGGACAATATAACGACGAAAATTTCATGAAAATAACACTAACTATGTTACAATAATGCAGCGTGGGGAGACTTGTCCACATCGACTTTGGTTTCATTCTGGAAACTTCACCTGGTGGAAACATGCGGTTCGAGAGTGCTCATTTCAAACTGAGCCACGAAATGACTCAGTTGCTAGATCCCTCAGGTGTTATGAAGAGCAAAACATGGCATCAGTTTGTGAGGTAATAATTTCAGCAAACCCTTTCTCCTTGGAAACATTTTTGGTTCTGAGGGATAATTCTATTTCTTTCTGCATAAAAAAAGCTTGTGCGTCAAAGGATACTTAGCGGCTCGACGGTACATGGATGGAATCATAAGCACGGTGCAAATGATGCTAGACAGTGGATTGCCTTGCTTTAGCAGAGGAGATCCAATTGGTAACCTTAGGAAAAGATTTCACCCAGAGATGAGCGAACGCGAAGCTGCACACTTCATGATCCATGTCTGTACCGATGCCTATAACAAGTGGACTACTGCTGGTTACGACTTGATTCAGTATTTGCAACAAGGCATCGAGAAGTAAAGAAAAAGAGAGAGGGAGTTTTGTGATCCCGAATCAGAGTTATTTCATAATTTGCAGGTAAAAATCAAATCACCCGGATTAATTTTCATATACTTGTTTGCTAATTGGTGCTTGTTCCGGATTTCTCTTGCCAAATGTAGTTATATCAAGGAGAGGAACTTGATATTATTTTGTTTTGTTCTCATAGGGTTTTGCTATGCACGAAAAAGAAGAAGAAGGTAGAGAGTGTTGTGTGGTGGGGATTTTCGATAACTCGAGGCGCACGCTAGATATATGATCTTTGATATTTTCTTCGTAGCCACTTTGCCGCGTCAATGGTTGAAATGGCCACGTGATTCTTTATAAAAAAACAATATATTTGATTCAGTGATGATGATAAACTCGTTTGCACGTATACACCATAACCCCATTTGGCTCTTTCACTAATTAGACGTTCTTCAGCATCAGAAAAATGATGCTATACATCAAATGACAAAATTATATAAGCTATCAACTTATTAACATGTAATTAGATAGTACAAGATGAGGTATTAATTAGATAATGGAGACGCCGCATACATTTGTCGTTGCTATGATACTAAATTTTAGTATATGGTGAACACATGACAGAAAAGGAAAATCTCTAATCCGGTTTTTACCGTTCTAGTGAAGATGTATTTGGTAGACATTTGTGCGATAACATAGCGCTTACAAAATGATGATATATACGGTTGGCTTTCCGACTCACATATATATATATATATATATACTTCGAGATATAATTGTATTCAAGCATGCCAAAATTTATTCATCAATAAACTAAAATTATTTAGTTTGAAGCAAAAGTAAATAGAGTTAAATAGAATAAGGAATCATAAAAATGTGATATAGAAAACTATAATTGGATCATGCTTTACTTACTACGTACGTAGTTTCAGTTTCTGATTTGGAAGTACAGATGGGGAGTCAGAAATAGTAGCTCGCGGTCCATATGAAATACTCTCGATGCTCTAGCTTATGTTTCACCCAAACAAACAAAAACAAATCACACGTAAGAAAAAATTATAATGTCTGCAGTATTGTTTTTGAGGTCGAGACGCGATTGAACCAAATAAAACAACATCACATCATCATCGTAGGCTCTAAATGGTAAACATATAATGGAATTGATGGAATAAATATAAATTGGACATGATGAATGGAATATGGAAAATAACTAAACAAATGCATCTGATTCATTTGTTTAAAAAATTGCAGAGAGATTATTTTGGGGGCTTTCTATTTTTTTTTTTTTGGTGTGGAATTGATGGAATGGTTATTTCACTTCATATAATATAAATAGCGTAATTTCAGAAAAAAATATTTATCTTTTTGTATCCGTAATTTACTTGATCCGGTTTTTATTTAGATATGTTTGTACATCATTTTACAAACTTTAACAGTTCGAATCCAATCAAAATATTTTTTCTTATAAAAATAAATTTTTTTTTAAATCATGATCTATCATTTTAGAAAAATTGATTTTTAAATACAACCACAGTCAATATACATACCCAAATTATAAGATAGGTATGGCATTTACATTTCCTCTTCATTTAGAAATTTGGAAATATATGTCATATTTTTTTATATCTTTAAAAAATTCAATTAATAATGCCTTTTTTGTATTTTGTCTTTTTCCTGCACTTATTTATTATTATTATTTTATTTTTTAGAGATTTGATAATGTAAAAAGCTTAACATGTGTCAAAACGGATACCATCTAATTTTGGATAAATATTTTGTTAAAATTATTGTTTCTTTTCTTTTTCTAGTCTTGAAATATAATTATTTTTATTGTTTTCAAAAGTGTAGAGGTTAAATCATACTTTTCAACACAATATGGGATCATTGTGAGATTAATACAAGGAACTATTAATTAATATATGCCGATGAACACATCCAATTTATAGGATAAGATCTACATATTTATCCATATAAATCCTACTTCAAAATTTTCCGTTTTAAAATTAATACTTGATTGGACTATCAGATTTTATCTGTTTTTGGTTAAGGGTTGTCAAATCCTATAAATACAAGAGCATAATAGTGCGTCACATTTCACACAAAATCTCATAAACAAAAGAAGATTATAAAACAAAATCATTTAACTAAAAAAAAGATGTCTGCAAAACACATCTTCGAGAAGTTCGACAAGGACAAAAACGGTAAACTATCATTGGACGAGTTTCGTGAGGCAGCTCTTGCTTTCTCTAAGAACATTTCTGAGGAAGAAGTCGGAAAACTGTTCGAAGAGATTGACATGGACGGTGACGGCGAGCTCGACGCTGACGAGTTTACTTCGTGCATTGACAAAATGTTGAAGGAAGCGTTTGCGTTTTGTGATGCAGATGGTGATGGGAAGATAACGTCCAAGGAGATCCATGCGGCCATGACTGGACNCCACGGGTCATGGCATATGTCCTAAGAGTTTTGGAGTCCTACCCTCCTGAGCGAGTTACTTTCTTCATGCCGCAGTTGGTGCAGTCTCTGCGCTATGATGAAGGGGTAAGTCTTTTCTATAATATATATTTCATGCCACCTCTCTCTCTCTCTCTCTCTCTCTAAGCAATTTGGGTGCTAAACTATTTGAATTATTCGCTCATTAGATTTAGCAAAGGCACATCTTAATACGTAAACTTTTATATCTTTTTTTAAGTCATGGAATTAGAAACTCTGCATTTGGTGTACTGCAGCATTTCCAAGAATTTTCCAACCATGGTGCTAAAAAATGTTACTACCAGCCCATAAAACCTTTCGTTTCTTGGCCTTTTTTGTAAACAATTTTTTTACCTATTTTAAAACTAGTATTGGATTATCATTTATGAACCACATTTTCAAAAAAAACATGTGTTATCTTTTTCTAGTTGGACCCTTTGATTGCTTGAGGTTTTTCTTGTCACTGTATCTTCAAAGGCTACGCAAATTACACTTCTAGTGGACTGGATATTGTGTGATGCCTTGTTCGAGTCTTTTCATTTTTCCTGGTTTCTAAAACGTTTAACAGTTCGATTTCTTTTCTAACGCAGAGGTTGGTTGAAGGGTATCTTCTTAGGGCTACCCAAAGAAGCGACATATTTGCCCATATTCTCATTTGGCATTTGCAGGTAAGTTTAACTCAATCGACTTTGCAAGATCTTTAATTTTGCTTGAAATCTGTACGGAGATTGTTAATTTTTAAGTTGTATTTCTTATAATGCCAGGGTGAGTCTGTTCAGGAAACACCGAAGGATGGTTCTATCGATAAGGTTTGCCCATTATTATCCTTTTCTGCTTATATTTCATTGGTCTTAGTTTCTTCTGGAGTCTACATCTTACTACTGTTTGGCTAGTAGAGTATTTATGTTACTGCTGATATGTAGCTAAACGATTTTCACAATTTTAAAAATCATTGCCCTCTAGTACAATGTACTGGCCTTAATTGTGGAAAATAGTATCCCGAGTTGCAATATATGGTCTCCTGCAGTAAACATCTGCAAAGTCTTCTGGTTTGGTTATTCTGCGCATGTTGTACAATGCTGAAAAAAACATTGATTCTAAGAAAATGGTTTCGTGACTATATTAGCATGAGTTTGTTCTTGGAAAGTATCTTTTGGACAGATGAAGTGAGACAGAGATGGTGAAAGAAACTTCTATTTATAGCTACCGAATGGTCGGCTGTGAAACTCCGAGCTCACCTGTTGCTTCTGTAATATTTCAGAATGCAGCATTCCAAGAAATTTTGCCAGAGGTTCGGCAGCATATCATTGATGGCTTCACTCCCAGCGCCTTGGACATGTTTACTAGAGAGTTTGACTTCTTTGACAAGGTTACATCTATTTCGGGGGTGCTATTTCCTCTTCCAAAGGAAGAACGCAGAGCTGGTATCAGGAGGTAGTATGTTAATTTGATTAAACCGTATCATGGTATGGATGGGTCTGCGTGTGTTAGATGCAAGGTTGATCTAATACTTATTTAATGGCAGGGAGTTAGAGAAAATTGAAATGCAGGGAGATGACCTTTATTTGCCTACTGCTCCTAACAAGCTTGTCAGGGGTATCCGTGTAGACAGTGGGATACCCTTACAATCAGCTGCCAAAGTCCCTATCATGATAACTTTTAACGTTGTTGATCGTGATGGTGACCATAGCAACGTTAAACCACAGGCTTGCATTTTCAAGGTAAGCCTCCGCATGATTGTCATACAATTTTTTCTAAGTTTGTAGGTCGACACGAAAGCTATTCTATCTACTGTGATGTTGTTTCTTATAATATTTGCCAATACAGAAAGAAGAAATCACTTCTCTTGTCATGCTCTTCCACTTGTTGTTTACTGTGAGTTTGATGATTCTCTCGTGTATTCAGGTTGGAGACGATTGCAGGCAAGATGTTCTTGCCCTGCAAGTGATATCTCTTCTTAGAGATATATTTGAAGCGCTTGGTCTTAATCTTTATCTCTTTCCATATGGAGTACTCCCAACTGGTGCCGAGAGGGGCATAATTGAGGTAAAACTCAATCTAATATGTTTAATCTTAAACCCATTTCCCTTGCTGAATAAAATACATATGGTGGTATGAGAACTTTCATGCATCAAATAAGGCTTATACGATTTGTTTTTATAGCTCTTTTCTTTCCTTTTATTACAGGTTGTGCCTAATACACGAAGCAGAAGTCAAATGGGTGAAACAACCGACGGGGGCTTGTATGAGATTTTTCAACAAGACTATGGACCTGTCGGCTCAACCACCTTTGAGACAGCACGGGAGAACTTCCTCATCAGCAGTGCCGGTTATGCTGTGGCTAGTCTTTTACTCCAGCCCAAAGACAGACACAACGGAAATCTCCTCTTCGACGAGTATGTTTCCTATTTTGCGTTTTACTTTTGTTCTTTTCAGTTGGTGCAGTGGGAAAAAAAAAAAATCAAAAACTCTCTATGGACAATACAATGACGAAAATTTCATGAAAAATAACACTAACTATGTTACAATAATGCAGCGTGGGGAGACTTGTCCACATCGACTTTGGTTTCATTCTGGAAACTTCACCTGGTGGAAACATGCGGTTCGAGAGTGCTCATTTCAAACTGAGCCACGAAATGACTCAGTTGCTAGATCCCTCAGGAGTTATGAAGAGCAAAACATGGCATCAGTTTGTGAGGTAATAATTTCAGCAACTTTCTCCAAACCTATCTCCTTGGAAACATTTATGGTTCTGAGAGATAAATCTGTTTCTTTCTGCAAAAAAAAAGCTTGTGCGTCAAAGGATACTTAGCGGCTCGACGGTACATGGATGGAATCATAAGCACGGTGCAAATGATGCTAGACAGTGGATTGCCTTGCTTTAGCAGAGGAGATCCAATTGGTAACCTTAGGAAAAGATTTCACCCAGAGATGAGCGAACGCGAAGCTGCACATTTCATGATCCATGTCTGTACCGATGCGTATAACAAGTGGACTACTGCTGGTTACGACTTGATTCAGTATTTGCAACAAGGCATCGAGAAGTAAAAAAAAAAAAAAAAAAAGAGAGAGGGAGTTTTGTGATCCCAAATCAGAGTTATTTCATAATTTGCAGGTAAAAATCAAATCATCCGGATTAATTTTCATTTACTTGTTTGCTAATTTTGTTTTAATTCTTTCTACTCGATTGGTGCTTGTTCCGGATTTCACTTGCCAAATGTAGTTATATTAAGGAGAGGAACTTGATATTATTTTGTTTTTTGTTTTGTTCTCATAGGGTTTTGCTATGCACGAAAAAGAAGAAGAAGGTAGAGTGTTGTGTGGTGGGGATTTTCGATAACTTGAGGCGCACGCTAGATATATGATCTTTGATATTTTCTTCGTAGCCACTTTGCCGCGTCAATGGTTGAAATGGCCACGTGATTCTTTATAAAAACAATATATTTGATTCAGTGATGATGATAAACTCGTTGCACGTATACACCATAACCCAATTTGGCTCTTTCACTAATTAGACGTTCTTCAGCATCAGAAAAATGATGCACATGAAATGACAAAATTATAAGCTATCAACTTATTAACATGTAATTAGATAGTACAAGATGAGGTATTAATTAGATAATGGAGACACTGCATACATTTGTTGTTGCTATGATACTAAATTTTAGTATGGTGAACACATGACAGAAAAGGAAAAGCTCTAATCCAGTTTTTACCGTCTAATGAAGATGTATTTGGTAGACATTTGTGCGATAACATAGCGCTTACAAAATGATATATACGGTTTGGCTTTCCGACTCATATAATATATATACTTCGAGATATAATTGTATTCAAGCAAGCCAAAATTTTATTCATCAATATACTAAAATTATTTAATTTGAAGCAAAAGCAAATAGAGTTAAATAGAAGAAGGAATCATAAAAATGTGATATAGAAAACATTGGATCATGCTTTACTTACTACGTAGTTTCAGTTTCTGATTTGGAAGTACAGATGGGGAGTCAGAAATAGTAGCTCTCGATGCTCTAGCTTATGTTTCACACTTTCACCCAAACAAAAAAAAAAAAATCACACGTAAGGAAAAATTATAATGCCTGCAGTATTGTTTTGAGGTCGAGACGCGGCGATTGAACCAAATAAAACAACATCGCATCATCATCGTAGGCTCTAAATAGTAAACATATACAGTAATGGAATTGATGGAATAAATATAAATTGGATATGATGAATGGAATATGGAAATTAACTGAGCAAATGCATCTGATTCATTTATCTGCAAAATTGCAGATAAATATTTTGAGGGCTTTGTATTTTTTTTTTTTTTTTGTGTGTGTGTGTGTGTTGAATTGATGCAATGATTATTTCCCTTCATATAATATAAATAGCGTAATTTCAGAAATTTTTTTTTATTAATGTTTCATTTCACAATATATATTTTAACCCTCAAATATGATATCTATTTGTATCCATAATTTACTCGATCCTGTTTTTATTTAGACTAGGTCATGAATCCGCGCTTGCGTGCGGAAACTCATTTTTACATAATTTTTTTTTAAGAAAAATTGTTTAAATTACAAACATTTAATATATTTACAAATATTACATCAAAATAAACAAAATATATATTGAAATAGTTTATTTAATGAAAAAAACATCTAGTGGCACTCACCACGACGGCACTCAAGGACAAGCTCGAGAAAAAATTCTGAGGGAACCTCTCTTCCCATGCAAAGACCTTGTAGCAAGGAGAAGAAGGATCGCTGAAGAACAAGTACTTGAGTAGCGTCACTGCGTAGAATATTGTGGCACTCACCGCACCGTCCCTGAGAAACCGAGACCATGACTTTCCTCCAGGTGTTGTGAATCTCATATCTTCTTCATTTCTAACAGTTGTGAAAGTGGTCCTTACTCTCAAGGCACAACACACAGTTATATTTGTTATTTATGGTGCTAATATCTGCTTAACATTTGCAGCACCCCTTGGTCACTGGAGAGCACACGGAATCTCATCCAGCTTTCCGTCTTTTACGGTTAGTACATTATGCAGTGAACTTTATTCTGGTTCTTCAACCTTCTGACATCCTTTTAAATATATTAGGAATGTGGAAACTCAATCGCCACACAAGGAATAAATGTTAGGAGTTCGTAAGTTTCTCTTTGCAGCTCTAGTTTCAATTATTTTTCTTACTATCCATGATTTTGGTCTCTTGATTTTTTCTTTGCACCTTCCCTACAATTTCAGAATAAACTCTACGATGAGGAGGTCAACCTGCTCAGGCTTGAAAGATGTATGTGAACTCGGAAGCTTAAGGAGTTCTATTATACACCCAGAGAAATCAGATAACTCAGGATTCTGTTGGCGAGATGCGGACCCGGCCCACATCAAAAGCTAATGAAGCTACCGATTAAAGCATCTAATTTGAAAATATTTCTAGTTAAGTTTTTTTATTTAGCATATTATCAATATTTATATGTAATAAAGTTTATAAACTTTTTTCTAATAATAATATTTCAAAGGTTTTATCAGGAATATTGGTGAGCTTTTCTTCATTAAACATGATTGAAAAACTTGACTACAATAGTTTAATGAATAATTTTACAGACAAAAAAATATAACAATAACCGTATATAAACAATAAAATATTGTTTCACTAATTTTTTTCTTTTCTTACATACATTTTATGAAATTGGTTGTTATATGAAGTTTTAATGTGATTTTTTTCTTATATTATTACTATTTATGATTTTGAATCGTCCACAAAAAACGCACGTTTTTTAAATTTGCATAACGTTTTTTAAATTTGCATAAGGTATCCCAAAACGTTGGACCGACACTGACGAGATGGCGACTCTGATGACCTTTGTCAAACCGATATGGATGGTCTCTTCAACATTTCATCAGTCAAAAACAAAATCGCTAGTAGTTGAATAGCACACGACAATACTCCAAGGGCAATGCTTATCTACTCCATTAAAAGCAAAAAAAAAAAACAAACGTCACGAATCAAAACAATTTATAAATGAAAATCAACAATTCTTATATGGAGGAAAAAAGGGACTTACAAGGATGTAGATATCAAGTTTGTATATTAAAGAGTAAGCAGTCCAAATTGCCGCATTGATGAGACAAACGGATGACAGTCTAGCGAAAATGTATTCAAAGCGCTTCGTATGGTCCATTGTTTTCTGTTATTTCACGTATAAAAGATAACTAATCAGAACTTATAATTAATTACCATTAATTAGAGAGAGAGAGAGCTACTTAAAGAAACCATACACACCAATGGTGTAAACAATGCAAACAACACCAACACATGCATGTCTAACTTGTGAAGTTGGTAATATATAGAGAGACACCGCATATAAAAATGATACCACAGTGAACACAGTGAACCCATACGGTTGTAACTCTTTTTCTCTGTTCTGGTAACTTTTTTTCTAATCTCTTCTCTTTCATATTTTTCAACCTGAGTTGGACGCATAATCACCTTTAAAATAGAAGAAAACAATCAAATTCTAATGTGCATACTTATTTGTCGTATATTAAAACTTAAACAAAAAAATTATTTTAAATTATTATAACTAAAAATACATAAAACAAAAAAATGATGATAAAAATACGTAAATATTCAGAAAATTATAATTCTTAAAAAAAGAAAAAAAAAGATACGATCTTCCTAAAAACAAATTTTTGGATTATTAACAATATAAATGGAAAGTTACAAAATAATTCAAATATAAAAATTTGTAAAATATTTTCAAAGAATTTAACTACTAAGATAAAAAATAAGAAAACAAAAAATTATAACACACAACTCTATAGAGTAACTGTTTTAAAAAAGTTATATATAAAAATATACAATACAAAAAATATGATGTAAATACATATTTTGTTGGAAAATGATCATATGTTGGATTTTTTACTTTTTTATTATTTATTTAGGGCAATCCATCGAGATAGATAACATACTTTTTGATAAACCATTATATCAAGAATCACTATCAAATGACCCTTAATTTTATGTGATTTTGAGCGATATAAATAATCTTGAAAAAACATAAGTGGAAAGAAGCAATTTTTCATAAAAATGGTTATAACTAAAATATACTTAATTGATAAAAAAGACGCAACCACAAATGACATTTATTGGATTAAAATTTGGATTAACAGAAAGATACTAATAATAATTTTGAAAAAACGCAACTTATTTATCTGCAATTGGCCTATATTCCGATTGCTATTATAGATAGATTAACGTGTTAAAAACAAGAAGATCTTCATTATTAATTATGTATATTTTTATTAAATAAACGGTTAAAACAAAAAGGTATATAATGATAATAGAAAGATGAAACGATAGAAGATTGTTATCTCTTTTATTTTGAAATGCACAACTTACTGGAAATGGTTTAATAAAAAAACTGTAAATATATATTTTGTAAATTTTAAATCACATAATAGTAAAAATGGTTCTTTAATAATTAAGCTAATCGTACTTTAATAATTAAACTGTATAATGAAAACAAGAATAAAATATGTCCCATTTAAGTTGGTAATTCACTTCTACATAATGGACAATAATGACTAGTTTCTAGCCACTTCACAATACATTCACGATCAAACCTATGACCACAACATAGTTTTATGACTTCAGATCCTACAACATAATCTTCCAAACAAATTATGCATTGAGTGTCTTTACAGTTGATATCCCCACATCTGCATCATGTATAGATATCAACATCCAAAAAAATTGTTGTAAAATTACTTGCTGGTATAAAATTTAATCTTCTACTTCCAATGATCGTTGAATTACTTCATTTAATTGATTATTTTCTTCAAAGACGAGAGAGAGTCGATGCAGAATTTCGGCTAAAACTTGATTATTTTGCTGATTAACTTCTGCAACAATAGGTGAACCTCGAAAAAAAAAAGAATTGAAGCAAATTCCTATATTCTGGAGATAAAGTTACATATCTAGCAATAATAACGCCACGACATTGTTTATCATTCTTACCGATGAATAGACGATGCTTAAGAAGAGTATCAATTGAAAAATGATAAAACGTTTGGTTTAGTGGAAATAGTTAATGAGAATAAATGACACATGTTGGATTAATGGAAGGATTAACTACAATAGTTGGATTATAATTATTTTTTCTTAAACAAAAAATCTATCAATAACATTGTTAACAAACCGCTGGATGCAAACCAAAAAACATGTGTAGTCTTGTAGACCAACTTTCCACATATTTGAAAGATTTCTGAAGTAAGACCGATAATTCATACTAATAGAAAGTTAAAAATTCAAGTTTACTCAATAAAAAAAAACCAAAATAAGAAAATTTATGTGAAAAAACTCTTTCAAAGAATAAAGACAAACCTTGTACAAGTTATTTGTGACGTGTTCTAACTTATCCTGTAGATATAACTTTACAAAAACAAATAATTCAACACATATAAGTTTTTTCGAAGAAGAAATCAGATAGATGGATTAAGAAATCTCTTTTTTTTATTCACCATTATAGCATGAATCATTATCAAATGACCTTTTTATGTGGTTTTGCAATATAAACAATCTTCAAAAGACATAAGTGAAAAGAAGTAATTTTTGATAATTGAAAAGACGCAACCACAAATAATATTTATTTTGCTGAGTCGATGCAGAATTTCGGCTAAAATTTGATTATTTTGCTGATTAACTTCTGCAACAATAGGTGAACCTCGAAGGAAAAAAANATTTCACTTCATATAATATAAATAGCGTAATTTCAGAAAAAAATATTTATTTATGTTTCATTTCACAATATTTAATCCCTCAAATATGATATATATTTGTATCCGTAATTTACTTGATACGGTTTTTATTTATATATGTTTCTACATCATTTTACAAACTTTAACAGTTCGAATCCAATCAAATTTTTTTTTCTTATATATATATATATATTTTTTTTTTAAATCATGATCTATCATTTTAGAAAGTTGATTTTTAAATACAACCACAGTCAATATACATAACCAAATTATAAGATAAGTATAGCATTTCCTCTTCAAATAGAAATTTGGAAAATATATGTTTTTATCAGATTTTTTTGTATATTTTTTTATTAATCAATTAATAATGCATTTCTTTGTATTTTGTCTTTTTCCTGCACTTATTTATTATTTATTTTATTTTTTAAAAGAGATTTGATAATGTAAAAAGCTTAACATGTGTCAAAACGGATATCATCTAATTTTGGATAAATATTTTGTTAAAATTATTGTTTCTTTTCTTTTTCTAGTCTTGAAATATAATTATTTTTCTTGTTTTCAAAAGTGTAGAGGTTAAATCATACTTTTCAACACAATATGGATCATTGTGAGATTAATACAAGGAACTTAACTAATATGCAGATAAACAAATCCAATTTATAGGATAAGATCTACATATTTATCCATATAGATCCTACTTCAAAATTTTCCGTTTTAAAATTAATACTTGATTGGACTATCAGATTTTATCTGTTTTTGGTATAGGGTTGTCAAATCCTATAAATACAAGAGCATAATAGTGTGTCACATTTCACACAAAATCTCATCAACAAAAGAAGATTATAAAACAAAATCATTTAACTAAAAAAAAGATGTCTGCAAAACACATCTTCGAGAAGTTCGACAAGGACAAAAGCGGTAAACTATCATTGGACGAGTTTCGTGAAGCAGCTCTTGCTTTCTCTAAGAACATTTCTGAGGAAGAAGTGGTAAATCTGTTCAAAGAGATTGACATGGACGGTGACGGCGAGCTCGACGCTGACGAGTTTACTTCGTGCGTTGACAAAATGTTGAAGGAAGCGTTTGCGTTTTGTGATGCAGATGGTGATGGGAAGATAACGTCCAAGGAGATCCATGCGACCATGACTGGACTCGGGAAGGACTGCACCGAAGAGCAATGTGCCGAGATGGTTCAAGCCGCAGATGCAGATGGTGATGGTTATATGAGCTTGGAGGAGTTTATGACAATGATAATAGGCGACTTCTAAAAATTAGTAATCTGATTATTGATGTTTATTGTCATCGGTCTTGAGGTTTCTCGACCGTTGTTTTTTTATCTTTATAAATAAATTCAAGGGCATGTTCTTGAATATTTCAAAGGGAAAATGTTATGGGTCACTAACTGTAAATTAAAATAAATTTTAAATTTGTGGTTCTTCTTATTTATTTAATTCAAAATTGAAAATTCTATTGATATTACCTCTAGAATCTTAGTACAACTATAGCAAATATTTTGCAAAATATCAAATTAATCCTGATGATGTAATTACTTAAAAATTTATCTTTTTTACACCTCTATTAATACATTATAGACTTATGATTGTTCTTTTCTTTTACATTTTATCATTTATTGATTAATTTGAAATGAATTACATTATATAATAGATTTAATAGATAAAAAAAAAAAAAAAAAACCAAACACCCTCCATTCCCCACATTTTAATGAGGATGGCACTCTTTGATAACACATTAACTCATAGTTGTTATAAAAAGTTAATTTAAATAAAAATAACAATTAAATAGAGAATTAAGAAAATTAAGCAAAAAAATATGCAAATTCTAAGCAAAACATAAACAAAAAATAAGCAAAAGAAAAAAAAAGTTTAAGTTCAAACTTTAGACATCAAAATCAAAATAGATGATTCCCAATTACTATTATACAAACAAATGCAACAGTACAAAATGTTTGAAAAATATATATAAATTAAAAATTATAATTGATAACTTATGACACAAAATATCAAAATAATTATCATATATTTCTGTTTGAGTCGAATTTACTATATTTTGTTAATTGGGGAACTCTTAGCGCATAAAAACCTTTCTGTTTTGAGTCGATGAGTTTTTTAATCTTAAAAAAATCATATAATTATTATATATCTCAAATAAGTCGAGGTTTTTTTAATATTAGAGTGTGATATTTTATTTACTATATTTTGCTAAATGGGGGAACTCATTTGTCTTTGTACAGTTGTACTAATTTATTGCTACAGCTTTTAAGGTCCAAAAATTAATAGTGGTAGAGTAGTTTCATAGAAATTTCAAATTTAAGCCTACATTACCAAATTAAATAGAGAATTAACAAAATTCGATTTTGGTGAGTTTCTTGCTAAACGACACTGTTTGTTTAAACAAAAAATGAAAAGTTAAATGCGCCTCCAACTTGTAAACTGTAAACTGAAAATTCCATTCAATCGGTTTTCGACTATATTGAAGGACCACTGTTGAAAAATTGCTGGCGCAACTCCTCACACCACAAAATAGAATTTTAAATAATTTTATAAATATAATTATGTAACTTTTTACTTTTCAACTTAAAAAAAAAACATTTTAGCTAATTATATGTGTTGTACTCCAAAAATACGATGATATCATATCAAAAGTCATATTTTTCGATATTTAGCCATCCTTCTAAGTTAACTGTGACTCGTCAAAAGTTAAATCTGATCATCCTAATTGTAAATACTTAAACTATAAACTTTCATACATAAGACAAAAGCCAAAGCTTGAGAGCTAACAACGTTACTGAGTCACTATGACCGGATTTTCCTAAACGATGCCGATTCGTTTTCTGACTTATGATTGTTAAAGAAATCGGACAAATTTGTTATCACCATCCATAACTAATTTCAGAACCGACTTTTTTGTAATTATTCGAACTGAGTTTTAGTTGGTTAAAACAGTATTAGTATTGCGATTAGTAGAGATTAATGGACCATGATGCCTTAATTTTTAAAGAGTGTGTGTAAGATATGTCTCACATCGGATGTTGCGAGGACCTTGACTAATATATAAGGAACTTTGGTCAATCCAATTATTGTCAATTGGTTTTGAGTTAGAAGCCCATTAAACATAACATTGCATGTGTCCTCGAACCCAAAATTGATGGTCTGGCGAGACTAATGGTTAGAAGAGGCATTATCTCGAGGGAGTATTGGGATAGTAGAGATTAATGGGTCATGAGACCTTATTCTCTAGAAAGCGTGTGTAAAATATGTTTCACATCGGAAGTTGCGAAGGACCTTAACTAATTGATGTATTGCATTTTTTAAACATTATGACCAAGGTTATCAATAGTATTTCGAGTATTTTCTGTGTTTTTGGAGTCTTTTCGGGTTTTAAGGAGTTTTGGAAAAAAGAAGTCATTTTAGGTGCAAAATTATGCATATACGTCTGAAGTTTGGAATTCATTGAAGCACTTCGTACCCATGGATCAAGCTGGATTTTGGACATAAGTTATATCTTTGAGTTAACTTTCATTTGAAAGTGGTTTTAAGTCTATCTAACGGTGAGATCAAAAGTTATGCCAGTTTTCGTGAAGACTGTCCAGCATGGCAAGCACATGAAACATGCGCAGAAAAAGTCGAAGAACCATCAGATCGATCGATCCAACTATAGATCGATCGATCCAATATCTCGATGATTCCATGAGCTTTTTGGATCGACCGTTTAACATTGGATCGACTATTGCAAAGCCAGATCGATCGATCCATTCTCTATACAAAAAATACCATTTAAAACTTCATGTTTTGCCCCAAAATCATCCTAACTCAACCTATCCCTACCCTAGACCTATATATACATTATTTTAGCTATTGTTGAGCGAACGCGTTATTTTCTATTCAGACATTTTGGCTTTTGCAATTTGTAAGCTTGGGAAGACGAATATCTAACTCTACATTTCTTGAGGAGATTTCTGAATACCTTTGGATTTTTATTTATTTGATCATGAGTTAATCTTCATCTCCTTGTTGTTTCTCTGCATCCATGTCTGAGTAATCTCATAGTTAGGTTTAGAGTTTCAAAAGAATTTATGAATCACTGAATTAGACATAGATACAAATTATTCATCTGTTGTCTTTGCATATCGTTGTGTTCATTGCGTAGACCGGATAGATCAATTAGTCTCTGATTTAGGGTTTAATATATTCATCAAAAATGTTATATATTGCTTGATAGAACATAGGCGAGCGGATTGTCTATAGCCGTTTCGTGAAAAAATCAAACTTGGACGTTTATAATAATATTCTAATCAACAATAATTTATATTTTTCATTTTTTTGAACTAGTAATTTCTTTTTAATTAAATTTAAAAAATATCAAAAATTAAGTAAAATATTTATCATAGTTGATGTAAGATATACACAATATGAGTGAAAAGGTGACAAAACCCATAAAAAAAATGTATGCAAAAAGATTTAAAAAAATAAAAAATAAAAAATAACCCATTAAAATTCAATGGGTCGGGTCGGGTCGGGTCGGGTCGGGGCAGGTTAGATCCATACGTTTTGACAAGAGAGATAAAACGACAGAAAAAACAGATCAACAATCTTTTGTCCTAAAAAAAAAAACAGATCAATCTGTTCTACAGACTATTGAGTATTGACTAGTGAGAGCACTTGAAGTGAGAGATTCGAATGAGGAAAATCGAAGAGAGAGTTGTATCTGACGGTTCATCAATGGAGCCAGTCATTATCGGTGCGCTAATTTTGGATGTTCACGCCAAGCCTTCATCCGCACCAATCTCAGGAACCACCGTCCCAGGCCAGGTTCAATCACATTTTTGTTTCTTTCTGAATTGGGTTCTCATAAGTCTCTGTTTTGTTAGAATTCTGCTTGATTTCTCTTGTGTGCAATCGATCAATCATGTGTATATCCGACAATTAACCTGTATAGTTTAATCTAATCATGTGGTTGTAATTAGAGCATCAATGTTGATGATGAGTAAGTAATTAACATGTTAACTGTTCTTGGGCTAAAATAAGATGAATCAAATTTAAAGAAACACTAGTTGGTTTGCTTATTATAGGCTTCTTATATTTTGTTCTTTAGATCTTGTTTGCACCTGGTGGTGTAGCAAGAAATGTAGCCGAGTGCATCTTCAAGCTTGGAATTAGACCTTTTATGATCGGTACTTTGGGGCTCGATGGTCCAGGTATGTTTCCCTATAGTGTCATTGATTCAATAATGTAATAGATTTCACTTGAAACATTTCTTGCGAGCTTAATTCGTTCTTCTTGTTCATACACAGCCAATGTATTGTTGAAAGAGTGGAAGCTCTCCATGGAAGGTTAGACTTTTCCTGCAACTTCTCTAAACTCTTGCGGTTTTTGCGTTATATTACAGTAGTCCTTTTCTTTGTCTCTGGCTTTACACTTCAGTTGAATGCAATGAGATTTTCTTTTGGGTCGATGATGATGCAGGAATCTTGAGACGTGAAGACATCACTACTCCCATTGTATCGCTTGTATATGACATTAATGGAGAAGTTGCTGCTGGTGTAGCTGGTGTGGATGCAGTTGTATGTATCTCTTTTTTTTTCATTTATGTTACTGTGAATTTTGTTTGAAGGATGTAGTTGTTGTGTGCTTCGTGTGGCAACTAAGTTATGTTTAAACTGTTTCTGGAGCAGGAAAAGTTTCTGACACCTGAGTGGATCCAGAGGTTTGAACACAACATAAGCTCCGCACCTGTTCTTATGGTAGATGCAAATCTCAGTACTCTTGCTTTGGAAGCATCTTGCAAATGTAATGCTTATAGTTTTCTCAGTTTAAATGTCTAAAAATCATCGTTTTGTCTGTCTTCTTTAACGTTCTTCTTCTTCTTGAAGTGGCTGCAGAGTTCAATGTTCCTGTATGGTTTGAGCCAGTGTCGGTCACAAAGTCACGGAGAATCGCCTCAATCGCCAAGTATGTGAGTGTTTATGTCTCCATAGACTCAAGAAAGTTTGATTCTTTTTCTCTCTATGTGTTTATATTTTTGTTTCCTAATAGGTAACGGTCGTCTCACCAAACCAAGACGAGCTCATAGCAATGGCAAACACTCTCTGCGCCAAGAATATGTTTCAGTCTCTTAAACCAGAAGAAGATAAGCTTTCACACGAAGATATATTCCGCGCGCTAAAGCCAGCTATTTTGGTTCTTCTTGAAAATGGCATTAAAGTAGTTATAGTAACACTTGGCTCCAATGGAGCTCTCTTATGCTCCAAGGGAAACCCGAAAAAGGCACTGACCGTAAACCGAAAGCTCCCCAAAAGTGGAGAGATCTTCAAAAGAGTACAATCCGTATGTCCACCGAACCGGTTTTCTGAACCGGGTTCCAGTTTTTTCGCAATGCATTTCCCAACGGTCCCAGCCAAAGTCAAGAAGCTCACTGGTGCAGGCGATTGTCTGGTAGGCGGTACGGTCGCATCGCTGAGCGACGGTTTAGATCTAATCCAGAGTTTAGCGGTTGGCATTGCGTCGGCTAAAGCAGCGGTTGAGTCAGATGACAATGTGCCTCCTGAGTTCCTGTTGGATCTAATTTCGGGTAAATGTGTCAATATGAATGAGAGTCTTGAGTTTAAGTTCCGGTTAGTTCATATATATATATATATATATATATTGGTTTTATCGGGTCTGGACCGGTTTACAATTTTGGATTTTGGTTGGACTGTACAGATGATGCGGAGTTGGTTTACAATGGCGCCAAGATGTTGTTGGTTCATCAGCAGTCCATGCTGTGAAGAAATGAATGATCTTGTTGGTTCTTTTGCCAAAATTGTCTTTGCCTTTGGGCTTATAGCAATTGTGTCTTATGTAACAATAGTTTCTTCTGTATTTGTTTTCTCCTCTAATTAAGCAATTTTCACCTTTTTTGGGGGGTTTCTGTTTTTGTTTGTCTAAGTTTGACTATCAATAAAAGATCTTTGCATTTAGACTGCTATTGTTAATCTATCGTATACGACGGACGAATCTAACTAACTACAAATACAATACACAATACATGGGATCATGATGACAAATTTACCACAAACAATGATATATATGTACAAGTGTACAACATACGGAAAATATAACTAATGGTTCTACACTTCTACTTGTGACTACAACATACGGATTTATAACAAACGGCTCTACTTAAAGTACGTTGGAATTTGATAAATTTGTATCTATAATTTTTTTAGAAATACATGATCACTACACAAGCAAACAAACAAAGATTAACAAAAGAATTAAGAATGACAATTTTTTTCTTTGGTAATTAAACTTGTAGATTAGATTGAACAAGTTTATTAAATATGAGAAATTGTTGAACTATCTATCCACTATATATCGCACTACAAAAAAAACAAAGAGTGTAGAGTTTTGTTTTAACTTGTAAGTTTGAAACTTATACAACTACAAGTTACAAGATGACTTGTGTTGGTGTGTACATATATATATATAGTGGACCGAACGGAGAAACCGGGAATTGGTTATCGATACCGGTTTAGTATGAAGCCGGTTCGGATTTATATCTCATCTTCTTCTTCAAAAAAAAAACACAAGATAACAGAATTGCCACCAAAGCTCCATTTTATCCCCCACACACAAAACTCAGCAGCAGCCTGAGGAATGAGGAGATAAGAGCTCGAAAAATTCCCCAAATTCGACATGATAGTAACACTAAACCCTAAGATTCTCTATTCCTCGAAGTTCCACCCACAATCTTCTCTTTCTCGTCCTTCTTCCTACTTCTGCAGAACTCGGAATGTCTCTCTGATTACCAATTGCAAGCTTCAGAATCCTGAAGATGGGAAAACGATTGCGAACAAGAGCAGCAGCAGCGGAAGTATCACGAAGACCATTTCGCTCTCCGATTCCGCTCCGCCGGTTGCGGAAGAGACCGACGGGGAGATTTCCGGCGATCGGGTTGTCAAGGGAGGTGGTAATGGCGGAGGAGGAGGAGGAGGAGACGGAGGATTAGGGTTTTTGAAGAGGTTACCGAGAAAGGTTTTGTCGATTTTGTCTAATCTGCCTCTAGCTATCACAGAAATGTTCACCATTGCTGCTCTCATGGCTCTCGGTAAGTTCTAGGGTTTCGAAATTTCCCTTTTGTAAATTGTTGCGTTAGCATTGAAAAACTGATCGAATTTCGTCTCTTTAGGCACTATAATTGAACAAGGTGAAACACCTGAGTTCTATTTCCAAAAGTATCCAGAGGATAATCCTGTGCTAGGGTTCTTCACTTGGAGATGGATTTTCACTCTTGGGTTGGATCACTTGTACTCTGCTCCTATATTTCTTGGGATGTTGGTTCTCTTAGCAGCTTCACTTATGGCATGCACTTATACTACTCAGATTCCTCTGGTTAAGGTTGCAAGGAGGTCTGTTTTTTTTCTTCCTTTTGTCCAATTTTGAACTCCTTGTTTCTGCTTAAGAGCTCTTTACTAATGAAATTAAAAAAATTGCAGATGGAGTTTTATGAAGTCAGATGAGGCAATTAAAAAGCAGGATTTTGCAGATACTCTTCCAAGAGCATCTATTCAAGACTTGGGAGTGATTTTGATGGGTGATGGATATGAGGTTAGGCGTTAGTTCTCTTCTTTTCAAGTTCTTCCATATGTGTCTGTGAGGTTATTGTTTGATTTTTCAGTGTGTTTGCTCTGCAGGTGTTTATGAAGGGTCCTTCATTGTATGCTTTTAAGGGTCTGGCTGGTCGATTTGCGCCTATTGGAGTACATATAGCAATGCTTTTGATCATGGTGGGTGGAACCCTTAGTGCGACAGGGAGCTTTAGAGGCTCGGTCACAGTTCCTCAAGGGCTAAATTTTGTCATGGGAGATGTCTTAGGTCCCGTTGGGTTTCTCTCATTTCCAACAGATGCTTTTAATACCGAAGTTCATGTTAACCGATTTACCATGGACTATTACGATAGTGGAGAGGTGAGTTTTTTTTTTTTTGTTCTGCTTTCTCTGCTCTCTGGCTATGTATTGTGACCATTCACAGTTAAGTTAGAACTCTTTGTTTGATTTATTGTAGGTCTCACAGTTTCACTCTGATCTATCACTACGTGACCTAAATGGGAAAGAGGTTCTGAGAAAGACAATTAGCGTCAATGATCCCTTGAGATATGGTGGCGTCACTATATACCAGACAGATTGGAGTTTCTCGGCTTTGCAGGTGACAAAGGATGGCGAAGGACCATTCAACTTGGCTATGGCACCTATTAAGATCAATGGAGACAAGAAGTTATATGGGACCTTCTTACCAGTTGGTGATACTAATGCTCCCAATGTCAAAGGAATGTAAGAACCCTCTTACCTTCAAAGAACCACTCTTTACAAATAAGCCAACAAAAGTACAAGCGATTCTTGACATAGAGTTACATTTTGGTGTCTGTGTATAGGACTTAACTTTGCTCCACTTGAGTTTTTTACAGATCGATGCTTGCTCGGGATCTTCAATCCATTGTTGTGTACGATTTGGAAGGAAAATTTGCGGGAATAAGGAGGCCGAACTCGAAGCTTCCCATTGAAATCGATGGTATGAAGATCGTTATTGAGGATGCAATTGGAAGCACTGGTCTTGAACTAAAGGTAAAAAAAAAAACTTGTGTAAAGTTTTTTGACACAAAGAGAAGAAATGTAACATCTACCTTCTTGGTCTTGTTTCTCAGGCTGACCCAGGAGTACCAGTGGTGTATGCTGGCTTTGGTGCTCTAATGCTCACAACCTGCATCAGTTACGTATCTCATTCACAGGTATGCTGGTTTTGGTGCTCTAATGTGTTCCATTGGCATTTGTGTCAACTAGATTTTGGTCTTCCATCTCCAGCAACATGTTCATTATCCAACTCTGTTTTAGTTTAAATTCAATCTCTCGTGTTTGTCTGAAACATCATATGAAGGTATGGGCACTACAAAACGGAACAACGTTGGTGGTCGGGGGAAGAACCAACAGAGCCAAGAACGAATTCCCTGATGACATGAATCGTTTGCTCGATCAAGTTCCTGAGCTAATCAAGAAGACTTCAGTTACCTCTGAGTATTCTTGATTTTAGCTCTTCGGGCTCTGATGCATTTCAAAGACAGAACCAATAAGGTTGTACAGAATTATGGGAGAAAACAAAAGGTATAGTTTTCAAGAACGCACTTGCGAGGGCATTATACACGTTGCTGGTCATATGGGAAGAGAGAAAGGAGCAATAGAAACTGAGAGTCCAGAATTGATTTTCATCTATACACCGTGAAGTTAGAATATAGAGGGTGAATACTACTGTTTATTTTTTTGGGTGGGTAGGTTTTCTTGTTTGTCAAGTTAAATGATCTGTATGTATATCTAGCATCATCAGTTATCTATATAATATGGAGATCACACACTTGCTACTGGCTCCTTTTGTTCACTTATGGCCTGCACTTATACCACTTAAGACACCTCTGAGCTTTGAGAAAATTTTCTGGAGTATTATTAATCTTCAGAGACAAGCAGCAATCACAACATCTTCTAATGGATCAACAAGAATTGTATAATGTATTATCCTCAAGAACATCAGTTTACAGACATTCTTTCTGCCAGAGCAGCATCCTGAATCTGAGGCTTCGAACAATCTTGATTCTGGTAAAGATGCTAAAAAACCAAAATATATGAAATTAACAGAGCTGGCCATAGAGTATCTTATCGGACTTTCTCTGTTTGATGTTTATTTGTTTTGGAATGCAATATCAAAGATCATCTTCTTCAATATCAAAGATCATCTTCTTACTTTCTCTCTGTAGATAACACGAACAAGATTTACATATCTTTCTGGCGTTTGTGTGAGCAACAAACAAAAAAAAACCACAAAGATTTTTGGATAAATTTCTTGATAAATAGATCCAATTAGGAAGACATGAATACAAAATAGCTTGAAAGATAAGATACTTGAGAATCAGCAACGAACATTTTACCAACAAAATTGAGAGAATCAAAAAAAACAAATCGGAGACAAAATGCCATCGTAAGGACCGAGTGTATTGAATAGGCTAGTATTGACTACTGAGATATACTAAAGTCCCACATCGGAAGAAACAAGTTTTCTCTTGTTGTATATATAAGTCTAGTTCACAGCTACTGCACGTCGAGCTTAGTAACGTGGGCTTGTGATCCGAGTGGAGACAATAAGATGATGGAACGTTGGGCCGATCTCTTTGGGCCGGGTTCGGGGTGGCTATTTACTGGCCTGCCCATTTCAAGTCGGGAGTTGAAGGCTCGGACTCGAGCGAAGGCTTGTGGTTCGGTCCTTCTTAGAGCGGAGGAGACTGCGTGAGGCTGGTTTCACAGAGCAGCGTCCACCTCCCGCTCTCGACGGTGGAAGGATTACGGGCCGGTGCCTTCCGAGCCCACTATGACCCAATAAGCCGGCTCCAATTGGACCATCATTTTTTTTTTTTAATTTCTTCACCAAAAATAAATTCGTTAACGAGGAGGGCATTTAGGGAAAAGAGATTAAAAAGGCCCAATCCTAACAAAATCGGAAAAACCCTAGAACAACTAAACATTTCACTGTTCTTCTCTCCGATCTCAGATTTTGTTCATTTTCTCGTGAATTTGGGAAATTGGTTTACCGGAAAAAAAACAAGATGAAGCCAGTAATAGGCACTGTAGTATCGAACAAGATGCAGAAATCTGTAGTCGTCGCCGTCGACAGACTCTTCCACAACAAGCTCTACAATCGCTACGTCAAGCGAACTTCCAAATTCATGGCTCACGACGAGAAAGACTCCTGTCACATCGGCGATCGAGTAATTCCCTCTCTCCCGATTTCGTTTTACTTTCTTCGCTAATCCACCCTCAAGTTTTGTTTGATTGTGAAAGTCGGAAATCTCGTGATTATTTAAGGAAAATTGGGTCTTTTGAATCTTGTTTCATCTACATTTTGGTTATAACTAGTGAATGTTTGATCTCAATTAGTGGAAGTAGACTTTGATTATCTAGATTAGGCTAAGAAATTTTTTTTTTGTAAAGGGGAGGTTTGGTTTGGTTTGGTTATTGTGCAGGTGAAATTAGATCCATCGAGGCCATTGAGCAAGAATAAGCATTGGATTGTTGCAGAGATCATCAAGAAAGCTCGAATCTATTCACCTGAAGCAGCTGCTGCTGCAACCAGTTCCTCAGCCTCCATTGCTGACTCTACCGTGCAGTCTCAGATTCCTCCATCCTCCACTTCTTAAGGTGATTGATTAATCCTTTGGTATTGCATTCAACTGTTTCACGCATCTGCTACTGTATTCTGCTTGCAAAGATTATATAATGTGGAACCTTAGTGAGAATGGACTTGGATGCACGTTTCTTTTTGTCTTTATTATTTCTCTTATAAGCCATTTGCAGTTTATAGATGTTAGTGGGTTCTTAGATTATTAGCATTGTTTTATGACAATATGCATCTTTGTTGTCAGATACTTAAACAATTTATCACTATGGAATCGAAATGTTAGTACATTGTTTCTCTTCCCGTTTGGATTTGTACTTTTGTTATTTCAGGTTTGCGTTATCATGATCCCTTTTCCTCTTGCTGCAGGTTTGCTAGGAAGGGAAATGTGTCTCTTGGATACAGTGGATTCTATGAGCTTCAAAGGAGACAGACATAAGGCGTTGTGCGTTGTACCGATCAACATATTACATCAAAGTGTAATGCTTTTGGTTGATGTCTGTGATATTTGGTTTCCTGAGAGGATTATGATAATGTAGTCATAGTTAATGAATAACTCTGTTAGTAAACTCTTGGTTAATGAATGTCATCTTATGTCATTTTGGCAAATCTGTGCATTGCCATTTGAGGCTTGGAACAATGAGTGAAAGCTGATGTAATACTTCTTTGGCTCTACATATGACGACACCAATATGATACAAAGTAAAGATCAGTACCAACCCAAAACTCCTTAAATGTGTGTGGCCATTTCAATTTGGCCAAGTCCCATTGCAACATCACCTTTTCACTGTCATTTCCGGTTAGAGATATCTATATAAAGTGTTCGATAAAGCGTCTTTATATCTCTCAAGATACAAAGAGCAGAGTATACATAGACATTCTATGTTTTGCTATCTATCTGTATTTTGTTTATTTGTCATCTAATCTTTTTTAGATCAGAGAGAGGGAAGTAGCCAGAGATTGAAGAGAGAAGAAGAAAGAGACAAGAACCAAGTCAAGAAAGCTAATGTGGATGCAAATTGATATCTGTTACAGATCGTTGGAGGGCAAACGGATTCGTCTGATCGCAGAATATCTACAACACTAGCAGCTGATGAAGCTGAAGCCAACACAAGAACAGACACCACCTGCAAAACAAAACAAAAAATTGGTGAATTCAGATCGAAAACTCGGTTCTTTTCTCAGTAAGCATTAGATATCTAACTGCTTTACCCAATCACCAATAGAGATAGCGAGAAGGATCCGTGGCTTTTGAAATGGTTGTTGGAGAAGAACACAATAATATATATCTACCATTGCTAATGTCAAATTCCACGGTATAGCTAAAGACATGATCGTCACCAAGTAGCTGCAGATTATTTGTTTATTAGATTATTAGGGTTCGTGAGAGAATTCATAATCTGGAATTAGGAGCTATATATTACCAGAAAGCAGTGAATTGGTAGAAGCGAACACCAATGGTCATGAAGAGTAGAGCCCCAAATGCTAACACCGTTTGACCTAATCTCAAGGAAAGGCTTGCACTCGTGCCAACAGAGCCAGGAACCTCCACCATCACCAGCTTCTCTTGTGTGGCACGTATGCTTAATCTAAGACTCCAAAAAGACTGAAACTTTTGACATGGGTCTGGTAAAATCTTCTGGAAATTTCAATTAGATCATCTGGGTTTTCGTTGTTGATCTTTTCTGGTGAGATCAAAGAGATGATCATCATGATCATGGCGAAGAAGAAGAGAAGAAATGGACAACTAAAAAAGAAAGACAAGTTGATAGGGGTTTCTGGTTCGCACGTTGTTCGTGAGTGTTACGAATGGTGGAAAAGAGAAGACTGTTCATGTTGAAAGAGTTGTGGTCTATATTCATCAGACAAAGCAGAGCAAATGTCGGAGAAAACAGTTACGCAACACTATTATTCCTTCCTTCCTTCATTTCTTTCTTACTCCTTTTATTTTATTGTTTTATCATTTTAATATTTTTCCATTAATACAAAAAGTCGATTTGCTTTCAGAAAATTACAAAACGCCTTAGAAATATCCGAATTTTTACGAGTTTCATTAAAACGCTTTAAACTAAAAGTTGGATACTTGGATCTGAATAAATTGCTACATTAAATAAGTAGATTTTGCAGCTTCAACAGAATTTGACAAGTATATCGTTTGTAGATGGGCCTAAAGGTAATTTTATAACGACAAATCAGAAGAAAATGGAGGAGAACAAAGTATAGCCGTGAGAAGAAAGGCTCTGAGAGAACATAAAACAAAACAAATAGCAAAAGTACATCGCTATAACTTTATGTCTCACAATCTGATTGTTTCAGGTCCTAAAAAACAGAACAAAAGGTCTTCCATTGCCTTCAGTTCTGCATCTACTTCACCGCTTCAACACTGCACGAAGATGAAAGAAGATGGCGGCTTTAGCAGACTTCAAACACATTTGAAATGTTAATATGGCTAAGAGATGACGAATCCATAACATAGAAGTCACACTATTATATGAGTTATCTGAGAAACCTTCCAATACACACATTCTCTACTTACTACCTCTGGAATTCATAACACAAAATTTGTTCTATCGTGTTGAGGATATTGAAGAACAACATCAAGATTTCTTCAAGAAGACTCTCATGCGAGCACAAAAGGGGCAAAAACTAGCTTTCCTAAGTATATAGATAAATATTTATTCTCATCTAAGCCATACGCTGACGCATATCATAGTTTAATGACTCTGAACACATTCCCATGAACAAGCATTTAAAAACTAGCTAAGAACAGACGAGAGATGATGACCCAAACGATGCAACATCAAAAGAAGACCTGAAACTTCCCAGTTTATACTTATGATCAAGCTCAAGTATAAGAACTCGATCCTAGAGCATTAGCTCAAACAGAATCTATTCGGTCAAACTATAATCGTAATAGATGAAATTCAAGAATTTCTACAGCAATTCCGAGAATTTCAAAACAGAATCGATGAATCGATTGCAAAGTGGAAAAGGAAATTAAAACCCCCAAAAAGCAGAATTATATCAAAGAAAGGATAAAATTAGATAGAAAAATCCCGAGAAACAAGTTTCCCTAACCTGAAAAATGAAAAGGGGATCGAGACTTAGAACTCGATCTTGAGCTCATCCTTGGAATCGGAGAAATACGAGAGGACGTATGGAACAGCACGGATAACGACAACCCAGCTTCCAAAGAGAGCAACATGAGTCCGTAGCTGCTTCAGAGCCACGGCTTTGTCTGGCTTTTGCATGAACATTCCAGGAAACATGGCTGCTTCTTCTTCTTCCTCTCTTCTGATGATGGATGTTGTGTGCTTCTCTTAGATTCTTAAAAACCCTAAGCCTCCATTGATTTGCCGTCTCCTTTTTGTTACCAATAGAAGGAAGATAGGCCGAGTTTTGGATATGGGCCGTGAGAATCGAGCCTTTTATTCCAAATCTGAGGCAGGGATGTTCAATTTGTTTTTTTTTTTGGTCCGGTTTTAGGTTTGGTTTTTTCCGGTTTTCATATTTATTGCCATCAAGTTTGATAGTTTTTCTGGTTTAATCCTTTTTTCAGTTTGGTACCGAAATTTTGTCGGATATCAAAAGATTACACCGAATCAATCAAAAAATTTCTTTGGTTTGGTATAAAGATCAGCTATTTCCCTGCTATTTCGGTTTGGTTTCGGTCAGATTGTTTAAATCGTCAACTTATAGCAGCAGTTGGATGTATAATTAATTGCTACAATTATCTTTTTATTAGATGTGATATTCCTTAGAGATGATGATGCATCGTTACTAATTGTATACAGTTTTAGATATGCTAGGTCGAGAAGCTTATACTATACGTGTGAAATTGTGAATTATGAAACAAAAGATTTATGTATAAAGCCAAAACTCACTATATACTATTTAGTACTCTTACCAATAACGAAAGAAGAGCATAAAGTATTACGTATAGCCGAAAATGTAAAATTTCAAGTGCGCTTTTAAATAGAAATAACTAAGAAAACCCAAACTATTCGTCTATTTGTTTATATAAAAACGAAGTTTCTCCTAACTAAATTAGGCCATTTTACCCCCCAAAAAAAAAAAAAAGTATTGCGCGATTAAATATCACACGACTTCACATCAAAGTGCAAGTGGAGTCTTCCTGTCCGTAGTACGACGGGGGTGGCCCACCTCCATAGCTATCGTAAATGCGCCTTTCAGGATACCCATTTTGTTGGTTCCAGGCGTAGTAAGACCCATTATTAGTGTCAACATTCGATACCGGGTTATAATAACCGGAATAGACCATCGGTTGAGAACTCGGACCGGCTGGTGCTGGATTCGTAGGCTTCTCTGGTTCCTTGGGCTTTTCAGCATCTTTGGGCTTTTCAGCATCTTTGGGCTTTTCAGCAGTTTTGGGCTTTTCGGTCGTAGATTTATTATGTGGGTCGAAGGTCTCGATCCTGCATATAGCTCCATCTCCTTTCTTGCAGAGTCTATCCATGACTTTGTCGGGACTGCAGCAAACCACTTTGATCGTGACGGTGTTGGACTTCTCGTCGAACACTCGGTCTTTTATTTCTTTTTTTGTTTTTTTTTTTTTTTGGCAAAGCAATCAAAAGAAAACACATCATTTAAGTTCGAATTTTTAAATTTTCAATATTCAATGAAGAACAAAAGAAAAGAGAGAGAGAGAGAGAGAGAGAGAGAGCTTACGAGGGCAGGCACAAAGAGCCTTCTGGACTTTACTTTCATTCTTAGGGTTATCAAGAGGTTTCGTCGTCAATTTCATCCAAGTTACCTGTTTTTATATATGCAAATATAAATTTTTCATTGTTTTTAACTTTTTATTACTTTAGTTTGCTGCTACTCATAATAATAATATTTTTTAGTTTGATATGTTTGAACGAGAAGTTGATTTTGAAACTACAATCTCCATAAAAACAAAAAACAAAAAAAAAGAGAGAAGAGAGCATATTCATTACCTTTTCCTTGCCCATCACAATCTTCCCAGCCATGGTTTTGAAAAGAGAGAGAGAGAGGGAGAGAGAGAGAGAGAGCTTTGGTTGATAAAAAAAGCTAACATGAAGAAATTTTATTAGAATTACTATGGTTTATATATAGAATTTCAATAGATTAAAAAGGAAAAAAGAATTGAATAATGTACAATTTACTCTCTTTTTTTTTGTTAATATGTACACTTACTTAAAAAAATGGTATAATTTACATTGCCATTATGTAAAGTTTTCATTTTAATTAACTTTAATTATTAAAATATTACTTTTTCCCAAGTGTTGAAAACTGAAAACATAAGTTAATTGGACTTGAACTTATAAGTTATAACACAAATTGAGCAAGTCAGAAACTCAGAGGCTGACCTTCTCTCTCGCTCTTCCATTTTAATTCATTAAAGAGAAAATCTGCAGAATTGACACAATTTTAAAGGCTATAAATAGTGATATACGTAACGTAACATAATGGTAGCGACGTTATTTGGTTTGGAAATAAATTACCAAAATCTAACTAAGTAGATATACAAATATCAATAAGCGTAAGAGATGGCACCTTTTGGTTGTTTCATTTAATTGGCGATCTGATTTTTTTTTTTAACTTTAATTGACGATCTGATTTTAGGTCGGGATTAATTTGAGGTCGAAAATGTCATGAATGTGCTACTATAATAAAGATCTTGATTATGACAGTGATTGTGAGCTTAAAGGCCCGTTTCAAAAATGAGCTACAAATAAATAACGTGAAAATCATCAAACTATGAACTAATTAATTAAACAAAATATGTCAAATACAATAACTTGCTCTCATAAAAAAAAAATAATACAATAACTATTAAACAAGTTACATGCAAATACTTTAACAAAAAAAAAGTTACATGCAAATAATCAGTTATTCAAATCGTCTACGTTTGGTGTAATTACTCTTCACACTTTAGGTTCTTTCACACCCACCGAATCTACTTGACAAAATATATAGAGTAGTAGTATTAAAAATATTAATTTATTGAGATATATGTAACAAACAAAAAAAAAGATAGGCTCCCAATAAAGGCGCAATTAAAAACCGGTCAGAAATACACCAATCGTGAGACTCAAGAAGTTATTGCTCAACCACTTCCTCTAACTCAACCACAATCTCCAAACTTCACCACCGATATACAGAGACTTTTATTAACCTCAAAAAACATTTATTTATTTTTTCCAATCTTCAAATAGAGACACACTCACATTCCACATCGTCCTCATCCTCCTTCCCAAATTCTTCTTCATCAAAAGCGTAGATTCGTCATTTCTGTACACAAATGGCTGCAGCGGTGGGTCATGTGGTGGTGGTGGAAGAAGGAAGGACAGCCACGGCGGAGCATCCATCGGCCGGGCCGGTTTATCGATGAAAATACGCTAAAGATGGCCTCCTCGATCTTCCCACTGATCTTGATTCTCCTTGGCAGTTATTTAGGTATGGATCTTGAGACACTTCACAATTATCATTTTTTTTTTTCTGCCAACTCAGTTCACAATTATTTTTTGTTAAGATTAGTATGTTGGTCCAATGCTGATTAGTTTGAGCTAATTAATAACAATTCTTGTATAAGATTTTTTTTTTCCTGCAGAACTTGTCTCACTTTTCTCTTGTGTCTTATTTCAGTGAGGCTGTGAAGAAATATCCCAGTGAGCAAATGTTAGGCCGACGCTTAACGACTGATTCTAAGGTACATATACTATATAATATAGTCACAAATATTACTTTATTTGTTTCTGTAGACTACTAGCAAACTTGTTTTCAAAAAAAAAATTGTCAACGATTTCATATAATTTCATTTTATTTTTGACATCTTTCATATCATTTCAATTAATATGACACTTCTAAGTAATGTGTATATAGGTCGGTCCATACACATGGATCACATATAAGGAAGCCCACGATGCTGCAATTCGAATTGGATCAGCAATCAGAAGCCGAGGTGTTGATCCGGTACATTCCTATAATGTTTCGTCCAATTAATCATGTATTTAAATTAATTGAAAGTTATAGGCGAAACAATATTTTTGTCTAATTATTTTTTTTGTGGATTATAGGGGAACTGTTGTGGAATATTCGGATCTAATTGTCCACAATGGATTATCGCGATGGAGGTAAAACGAAAACTTTTCGCTTATAATTCAGAATTATAATTTTTTGGATTTCAATTTTTCTTTTCTATTATAGAGTTTCTCTAAGTGATAATATTGCAGGCCTGCATGAGCCAAGGGATAACTTACGTACCTCTATACGATACTTTAGGTATTTTACGTGGATATACATACGATCAATATTATTACAAGAATTTTTCTTAAAATCTGATTTGTTTTAATTAATAATGGTCATGATCTAATAAAACCTAATCCGAGATTTGATATGGATGAAACAGGCGTAAACGCTGTAGAGTTCATCATCAACCATGCCGAGGTTTCGCTAGTATTCGTTCAAGAGAAGACAATTTCATCCGTAAGTCCATTTTTTCGATTGAATCAGTCATACTATAAATTTCATTTTACGTTTCTTGTCCCACAAGAAAAAGGTTTTTATTCTGATTTATGCTTGAAAGCTTTTCTGCAGATCTTAGCATGCCACAAGGGGTGTTCTTCGAATTTGAAGAGTAAGTTACACATGGTTTTAAAAAAAAATCAATGATTCGATGAAAATTTCAATTTAATATGTTATTCGAATTGACAGTAATATCTTTTGTTTGATTTTTTTTTTTTTTGGTTTCAGCTATTGTGAGCTTCGGGGAAGTCTCGAGCACACAAAAGGAAGAAGCTGAGAACCAATGTGTTTCTTTATTTTCATGGCCTGAGTTCTTAATAATGGTTAGTGTGTTTATATCCAAAAAGAAAAGACAACTTCTATAATTTGCAAATATTTGAACGTATACAGTATAATTAAGGGTTTTATTTTTTTTTACTTCAAGATTTAACTTTTTGTGGGGTCTTAATTAGTAATCTGATTATTATTTTTTCAGGGAAACTCGGATGAGACAAACCTTCCACGTAAGCAAAAAACAGACATATGCACAATAATGTACACAAGCGGGACGACGGGAGAGCCCAAAGGTGTAATCTTAAACAATGCAGCGATTATGGTCGAAGTTTTATCTATTGACAAAATGCTTGAAGTCACCGATCGATCGGTAATTTCCATTTTTTTATATATCATATATTTGTCATGTTCATTTTGTTTTCGGTAGTATAGCGACGACCAATACGTTTTGTTGTTCGTTTTATAATCATTAGCGATCAACGTCTACTAACATCGACTGAATAATGTTTTGTTTTATAATCGTTGGTTCAACAATACATTTCGGCGACAAATTTCAACGACTAGCAACTAAAATTTTATATCTCCGAGTAATGATTTGTCGATGAAGTGTGTTGGTGAACCCATCGATTACAAAATAAACCAGATTTGATCCCTGAAATTTGTTGCTGAGCTAAGTAATATAATTACAAAACAAATATGATTTAATTAGTTGTTGTTGGTATCACTTGTCGTTGTGATTTCAAAACGAACAGAACCATTGTGGACCAAAGGTTTGGAGTTTTCAAATTAAGCCGATCCGTGATTAAGTGATTGACAATTGTTTTTTTTGTTTTTTTTGTTTTTGCCTTTGGAATTTTGTAGTGTGACACAAGCGATGTGTTTTTCTCGTACTTGCCATTAGCACATTGTTATGATCAAGTCATGGAGATCTACTTTTTATCCAGAGGCTCCTCTGTTGGATACTGGCGTGGCGTAAGCGATCTTTTCTTGTATATAGTTTAATTAAACCCCTTAACTTTTCTTCTTTCTCACAAAATGCTCTCTTATATTTGTTTTCAGGACATTCGGTACCTGATGGATGATGTTCATGCACTGAAACCAACTGTGTTTTGCGGTGTTCCACGAGTTTACGACAAACTCTATGCTGGTAATAATACGTTTGATCAAGTCGAAAATTCAAGTTATATCTTCTTTTTTCTCTGTTTTTTTGTATATATATATATAAAAAAAATCTTTTGTGGGTTTAGGTGTCATGCAAAAAATCTCAGCTGGTGGCTTGATACGCAAGAAACTCTTCGATTTCGCTTATAACTAGTGAGTTTTCTTTGTTTCTACAAATCAAAACAACCGGATTTGGAAATATATGAATGTTATATCATCATCTCGTGAATGCAGTAAATTGGGGAATATGAGAAAAGGATTGTCTCAAGAAGAAGCTTCTCCTCGTCTAGACAGACTTATGTTCGATAAGGTCAGTGTTATATACATATATATATTCTAAATAAATGATATGTGCCATGCACGGAAATAGAAGATTATTAAGTTTAATATCACAATTTTTATATATTTATTAAAACGATTAATGTAATCAAATAATATATTGTGGATTTGTGGGATAAAAAAAAGTATAATATAGACTTATAAATTCATGAATTTATTGAATTGTGACAGATAAAAGAAGCATTAGGAGGAAGAGCTCATATGTTGTTATCAGGTGCAGCGCCTTTACCTCGTCATGTAGAGGAGTTCTTGAGAATCATCCCTGCCTCTAATCTCTCTCAAGGTTATGGTAAGTGTACATATATAAACCGATATTTTAGTTTGGGCTAAACTGACTCTAATTACTGAAATGTGACAGGATTGACTGAGAGCTGTGGAGGAAGCTTCACGACCTTAGCCGGAGTATTTTCAATGGTGGGAACAGTGGGTGTGCCAATGCCTACGGTGGAGGCAAGGCTTGTTTCGGTACCGGAGATGGGCTACGACGCTTTTTCCGGCGATGTGGCTAGAGGAGAGATTTGTCTTAGAGGAAATTCGATGTTTTCTGGTTACCACAAAAGACAAGATCTAACTGATCAAGTCGTAATCGATGGATGGTTCCACACAGGTATTGTTGTTGATCTTTGTCTTGTAAGTTACACATATTGATTTCTTTTATACGTTAATAAACAATTTGAATATTTGAAAATTTTCAATGTGTGTAGGAGACATTGGGGAATGGCAAGAAGATGGATCGATGAAGATTATAGATAGGAAAAAGAACATCTTCAAGTTGTCTCAAGGTGAATATGTTGCTGTTGAAAACCTTGAGAACACTTACTCAAGATGTCCCCTCATTTCTCAGGTGTGTATTCATTAAGAAAATATTTTAAAATGACATTGTTTACAACACTATAATTATAGTATTTGTTGACTTGTTATCTGATAATAGTGTCTATCAATAATTTGACAGATATGGATCTATGGAAACAGCTTCGAGTCGTTTTTGGTAGGAGTGGTTGTACCTGAGAGAAAGGCTATTGAAGATTGGGCTAAACTCAATAACCAATCGTCTCCCAATGATTTTGAATCTCTATGTCAAAATCTCAAAGCTAAAAAATACTTCTTGGACGAGCTTAACTCTACCGCAAAGCAATACCAAGTACGTACACTTTATTTTTTTTTCCCCACGCTTAAAAACTGAAATGATTTTGTTAATGTTAAGCAAAGTATCTTTCTTTTTTTTGTAATTGTAGCTTAAAGGATTTGAAATGTTAAAGGCGGTTCATTTGGAACCAAACCTTTTTGATATTGAAAGAGATCTTATAACTCCAACTTTTAAGCTCAAAAGGCCACAGCTCCTCCAACATTACAAGGTGCATGATCTTTTAACTCTACTCACTTTCTTCTTTTGTTTTAGGCCTGATTTGTTGTTTTTTTTTTTTTTTTTTTTTGCGTTTCTATGTTATAACATGCAAATTTTGTTTATTTCAGAGCATAGTTGATCAACTTTACGCAGAAGCAAAGGTGTCCAGAGCATAGAACCGACCGGCTATTCATTTTCTGATGCTTTATTAGTTGTGTGATATGTCAAGCTTGTATTCGGACTTGATACATATTTTGGAAACTATATACCCATTACTATAAGAAAATATTGCTTATTTAAATTTTGGTTACTGTTTTGATTTCACTTTTCATTCTCCAAAAATTTGAATCATCTACTAATATATCGCTAATAAATTGTTTTTTATTATGATTGAAATCTTTATAAGAATTAAGTTTCAAGGACCGTGTCTCAAGCAGCTTCTGCTGAGAATCAAAAAGTTGCTCTTCCACTAACTTAATCAATGATGCTCCATCTCTGCGCTAAGCTCACCGTGATGCCTCTCAAGACCAATCTTCAGCAATCTTTCCTAACTGTTCTTCTCCTTTATCTACAATATCCTCCCCTAAACCTACACAACTTTATCCCTTTCTCCAAAGGCAAAGCTTGTCTTTTGCAACTCCACTCCTTCCAAAAAAACCTCAGCCAAAAGAAAAGACAGGTACAGATCAAATGGATACATCCTCCCAAAGGGTAACCGGCATCTCAGGTGATACAGGCATGGTCGCAACGCACTGGAACTGTATCAAGAGGAGCCAACGTTAAGGATCAAGACCATGCTAATTCAAATGATATCACAGACTCAAATGTAATGTTTATTTTTACCTTTTGGTGCTTGTACTTTTCTCTAACGGCTTGTAAATTAGGGCCTCTTCTGCTTAGATACAAGTCATGTATAATTCCCACACATACTTGTAGATCAGCAGCTTTGTACTTTGTGTATTCTTCAAGCATTTGATTCTGTTTACATCATCACAACCATATATTATAATTAGTGTCTCATTCTAAAGACTTGACTCAACATTTTAAAATGAGCGAGACAAAATGCTTACCCAAGGATGGTGTTTGGGACGGATGATGAACCGAGCAAGAAAGACAGCAGAAGCTGCCAACATAGATGGCACAAACTTCACAGCTTTGTAATCTAAAAAGCTCAGTTCTGAAAAATAGCAAGAGAGAGGATCTAGCTGCAAGTGTGGCACCTGAAACAAAGGCATGGAAGAAGAAGATTTAGCAATCGACACTCTAAACAGAAGATTTCAAATCTATATTAAAATGTAGATCAGTTTGAGCTTACTTTGAAATCTTCTTGAGCAACACTTGTGAATCGTCTGCATATAAAAAAGGGCAAAACACACACACAAAATGAGGACAATGAAACATACAAACCAATAAGTATTTAACAGCTATACACATTGTTTCATCACAAAATCTAACCTTATAAAAGAAATGATTGTAGGCCTTCCTAATTCGAACTGAAGCGCAAGAAGTATATCTGCCTCCATCTTCACCACATCTTGTTTCGTAAATGTATTATCCGTGATGTAACAGAAATCATCCACTTTAGGAGGACTTATCTCTTCATACTTCCTACTCATTTCCAATAATGAAAAGAATCCACAAAAGCTTCATACAAGACAATTGACTATCAAAAAGAGAATAATAACACACAAGGAGGGATCACAAGATGCTTACGAAGCAATAAGCATCGCAGAAACTCCCACGAGCTGTAGCCTTTGCTTGTTGACAGTCTTTAAGGACAAGAATCTATCAATGTAAGAGACAGTGAGGTAAAGTGTTTCGGACACGAGATTGTACTCTTCAGCAACTTCCACAAACCAATCCACCAAAACACCTCTCATGCTTGGTGTTACATCTTTCTGAACCTTTTCAATGTAATCAGGTAAAGGTCTTTGTTTTGGCTTCACCTGAATATTTCAGCAAAAACAAAGCAATAATCGCATATTAATAATCATCAGATCCCTAATAATTCGTCCAAAGCAAATATGATTATCATAAGATCACATCCACAACCGAATTAAGAGCATATAGCTAAATTGGAAAATTAATCTTTGAATTGAAACTCTTCAGATCAAACCCACAACTTAAAATTGAAGCTAGTCAATGTTTAAGATCCAATCAATAAAGCAGAGATTGTTACCTCCATTTCACGGAGATACTCGTAGATGTCGGTGACATAAGGTCCACACATCTTGGGATCGTCAGATCGAGCATCAATGTCAGATCCTGATTCCACGGCAGCCAAAGCCACCGGAGCTATCTTTCTCTCATTCGCTGGAGCTCCAATACTCTTTCTGGGCTTCGGGGTCTCTCTTTTCTGATCGAGATTGGCTGAGACGGCGACGTTGGACGCATTCAGGAGCTCGCCGAGGACCACTCTCTTCTTGCTGACTTGCTCCTCCTCCGTGGCCATAGCTTTTCTTTTCACCGTCGCTCTCGTCACCCTCACAAAGATCTCCTTCTCCGCCATGGTTTAGGGTTTGAAGAGATGAGAGAGAGAGTGAGAGTGAGAGAGAGAGATCGAGATTTGATGGGAGGAAGAAGTGAGGGTGAGAAGGGGAAGAAAAAGGCGAGAGCAAAAGCGCCATTTCTGAGATTATTTTGAGTTGAATTGAAGTTTCTGGCGCTCTGTGTGAGATTTTTGGGAATTTTGGGGATTTTGAGTTTTGTTGGATTTTGGAAGAAGGTACAAAAATGAAAAATCACCTGAAATTTTGTTTGGCGGGATAATTTTAGCAAAGCTACGTCGTTTTGACGCTGAGCTTCTTTCTCCGTTTCTTAAGCCCAAAATTTTGGGCTTATAATAATACACGAGAAAACGATATTATCCCGATTAGAGAAATTTATATAGTTTGTGCATATTTGTGGATGCTATCTATATAATCCATCTTTTCCAAATGGATTCGGATATAAGTTGAGAAAATGAAATTAGAGCTAAATTTTTTTAGTTTTTAGCTTCCGAAAAATTAAAATGCTAAGCCGGACGAAATCTAAATCAAGATGTATTTCCCTATAGTATATACTATACACTAAGTATATGTAAATTATGTAATCTTGAAAAATAATGTCTATACAAATTTTAATATAAAATAATATAATTAACATAATTTTAGTTCTGCAATCTAACAAGTGTTTTAGTGCTTTTGTTCTTTTTTTTTACTAATTTTAGAATTTTATTGATTTTAAAATAAGACCAAAGCTTTATTTTCTTTGATTTTAATAATTTTTATGTTTTATATTTTTTTTATTGATTACCATTTCTAATTTTCTATGAAAAAATCAAAATTCGTTTTATACCAAATAAAGTTTTTGGTTTTTGGTTGAAAACCGAATAAACCAAAAACTGAAGGTATCCAAACCGAACCAAATCATAGTAAATATGGTTTTAGAAAGGTAGTTATTTTTTACTTTTAGAATGGTAGTTATTTTTTACTATTAAAAAACCAAAAATCCGAAAAATCTGAAATCAAACTAATATCCAGATTGAACAGCCTTACTTTTTATAGTATCCTCTTTTATAATTGTTTTTAAAGTATGTATCTTTTAATTACTCGTTAGATACATTCCCGTTTATAATCATTTTTTAATAAAAAATTGTATCTTTTAACAATTGACTACACATTATTTTCTTAAACCATTTCCACTATACTATACTTTTTACTCCAAAAAACAAAATTTTAAAAAAAATAGAAAAGAGTTTTGCTCCAGTATTTATCTGTATTTTCTACTCTAAAAAAGAATATACTAAGTATATTTAGTATATTCTATTTTTATTTAGTTATTATTTTCTTAATTAACTTTTTACTTTACAAATATACAAATTTTACATATTTATTTTGTATTTTTAACAAAAAATAAATAAAATTATGACTTTATCAAAATTAAAATTTTACCACACATATAAAATTTTATTACATAACTAGTTATTGCTTTTATAATTTTATTTAAGTACAATAATAAAGCATATAATTTTTGTTTAGTTACAAAGCATAAACATATCAAAATTAAAGGAGTATTTTGTAAAAAAAAATATTAGTCTAAAAATAGAAATCTATATTTTTAGAGTTGAATATAAAGTATTATTAAAGATGATTTTACTCAAAAAATAAAATTTAGAAGTAACAATAGGATCTCATTGGAAATTGAGATACAAAAATATTAAATTATTTTGTCAATGAATCCTGAAATCATCTCATGATGGATTGAGATACATAAAAATCATGGAATTATTTTGTCATTGAGTCATCAAACCATGTCACGATAGATTGAGATACATAAAAAATATTAATTTATTTTGTTATTGAATCCTCAAATCATCTCATGATGGATTGAGATACATAAAAATCATTAATTATTTTGTCATTGAATCCTCAAATCATCTCATGATGGATTAAAATATTTAAAATCTTGATTAACATCTATAAATAGCCTCATAGGTTATTTTATTTTCTCATACCAATTTTTTACTTTCTTCTCACAATAAATGCAGTTGTTATGTCTAAGTGTATATGGATATTTCTCAAGACCCGATAACAGGTGTTTATTAGTCATCCGACCAATTTTGGGATTGTGTGGCAGTAGCTTTCGAGAGCGGGAAAATTGTAACTTGGAGTTAAGTAGTTAACGTTCAAAAAAATTATTTCAATGTCGATTTCAAAATATTCAGAGAGCAACAAGGAAACAAAATACATGCATCAAACAATGTGAAAACAGGCGTCTAAGTAGTGCTTCAAATAATAATATTATAAGTTCTAACATATAATTCTTAGTTTATTTATTGTTATTTAAATATTTATTTATTTTTGTTTTAAAATTGTTTACAATTCAAACAAGCTAAAAAAATGCTAATGGACTATCCAAAATTCAAATCTGGTTTGAAATTTGATCATGTATGAAACATTGTTAAGAATTTTGAAAAGTTTAAAGATGGTGTTGCTTCTGGCAAAAAAAATATCAAATCCATGCGGATTGAAGTTTACATCTTCAGAGTCAGAAAATCTTTACTTCAAAACTTAAATTTCATACAAGATCCAAGTATTCGTGCATATGTTCAAATTGAACAAACACGAATCTTAAGAAAAATTGTTGATCAACAAGCTTCTTCTGTATCTACTTCATTCGGACAATTTTTCACTGACCTTCAAGGATTTGTCAAGGATTTGTAACAGATTTAGCAGATTACTAGAATTAGTCGTGTTAAGTTCTCTGGATATAATTACCAAGTTCTTTATTGGTGTGAATCTATTCACGTTATATTAGGAAATGCTATATCCTCAATTACTCTCATATAGCTGTACATATCTTTGATTGCTATCTTTTGTAATTAGGCATTTAAGAGCGTAGCTNTTCTTGCTGACTTGCTCCTCCTCCGTGGCCATAGCCTTTCTTTTCGCCGCCGCTCTCGTCACCCTCACAAAGATCTCCTTCTCCGTCATGGTTTATGGTTTGAAGAGAAGCGAGAGAGAGAGAGAGAAAGAGGAGATCGAGATTTGATGGGAGGAAGAAGTGAGGGTGAGAAGGGGAAGAAAAAGGCGAGAGCAAAAGCGCCATTTCTGAGATTATTTTCAGTTGAATTGAAGTTTCTTGGCGCTCTGTGTGAGATTTTTGGGAATTTGGGGATTTTGAGTTTTGTTGGATTTTGGAAGAAGGTACCAAAATCACCTGAAATTTTGTTTGGCGGGATAATTTTAGCAAAGCTACGTCGTTTTGAGGCTGAGCTTCTTTCTCCGTTTCTTAAGCCCAAAATGTTGGGCTTATAATAATATACACGAGAAAACGTTATTATCCCGATCAGAGAAATTTAAATAGTTTTGTGCATATTTGTGGATGCTATCTATAATCCATCTTTTCCAAATGGATTCGGAAATCAGTTGAGAAAATGAAATTAGAGCTAAATTTCTTTTAGTTTTAGCTTCCGAAAAATTAAAATGCTAAGCCGGACGAAATCTAAATCAAGATGTATTTCTCTATAGTATACACTATACACTAAGTATATGTAAATTATGTAATCTTGAAAAATAATGTCTATACAAATTTTAATATAAAATAATATAATTAACATAATTTTAGTTCTTAACAATATAACAAATGTTTTAGTGCTTTTGTTCTTTTTTTTTTACTAATTTTAGAATTTTATTGATTTTAAAATAAGAGACCAAAGCTTTATTTTCTTTGATTTTATTTCTTTTTATGTTTTATACTTTTTTTTAATTGATTACCATTTTCTATGAAAAAATCGAAATTCGCTTTATACCAAATAAAGTATATGGTTTTTGGTTGAAAAACGAATAAACCAAAAACTAAAGGTCTCCAAACCGAACCAAACCATAGTAAATATAGTTTTAGAATGGAAATTATTTTTTACTATTAAAAAACCAAAAAACCGAAAAATCTGAACCAAAATCAAACTAATATCCAGATTGAACAGCCCTGCTTTTTATAGTAGTCTCTCTTATAATTGTTTTTAAAGTATGTACCTTTTAATTACTCGTTAGATACATTCCCGTTTATAATCATTTTTTAATAAAAAATTGCATCTTTTAACAATTGACTACACATTATTTCCTTAGACCATTTCCAATGGTTTACTATACTTTTTACTCTAAAAACAAAATTTTTAAAAAAATAGAGAAGAGTTTTGCTCCAGTATTTATCTCTATTTTCTACACGAAAAAGAATATATTAAGTATATTTAGTATATTCTGTTTTTATTTAGTTATTATTTTCTTAATTAACTTTTTACTTTACAAATATACAAATTTTACATATTTATTTTGTATTTTTAACAAAAATAAAATAAAATTATGATTTTATTAAAATTAAAAGTTTACAACACAAATAAAATTTTATTATATAACTAGTTATTGCTTTTATAATTTTATTTAAGTACAATAATAAAGCATATTATTTTTGTTTAGTTACAAAACATAAACATATCAAAATTAAAGGAGTATTTTGTTATAAAAAAAAGTCTAAAAATAGAGATCTATATTTTTAGAGTTGAATATACAGTATCATTGAAGATGGTTTTACTCAAAAAATAAAGTTTAGAAGTAACAATAGGATCTCATTGGAAATTGAGATACAAAAATATTAATATTATTTTGTCAATGAATCCTGAAATCATCTCATGATGGATTGAGATACATAAAAATCATGGAATTATTTTGTCATTAAGTCATCAAACCATGTCATGATGGATTGAGATACATAAAAATTTTAAATTTATTTTGTTATTGAATCCTCAAATCATCTCATGATGGATTAAGATACATAAAAATCATTGATTATTTTGTCATTGAATCCTCAAATCATCTCATGATGGATTAAAATATTTTAAATCTTGATTAACATCTATAAATAGTCTCGTAGGTTATTTTATTTTCTCATACCATTTTTTTATTTTCTTCTCACAAAAATGCGCTCACAAAAATGAAGAGCGTGGTATCCGTTCTTTTGGATATTCTAAAGAAGAAGATAAATTGTTATGTTAAGTGTATATGGATATTTCTCAAGATCCGATAACGGGTGTTTATTAGTCATCCGACCAATTTTGGGATTATGTGGCAGTAGCTTTCGAGAACGGGAAAATTGTAACGGAGTTAACGTTCAAAAAAATCGTTTCAATGTCGATTTCAAAATATTCAGAGAGCAACAAAAAAACTACATACATGCATCAAACAATGTAAAAACAGGCGTCCAAATAGTTCAAATGATAATATTGTAAGTTCTAACATATAATTCTTAGTTTATTTATTGTTGATCAACAAGCTTCTTCTATGTCTACTTCATTTGGACCACGTGTATAGTAATTCTTTAATTTGGCAACGTATCAAAAAAAAGTAGTGACTTTAATCATGATTACTTCAGCAAAATATAAAAATTGATAAAACCAGATTCTTGCCATGTTTCGGTCCGTCAACAAGGCCAGATGTGTACAATGCTAATAAGCAAACGCTATATCATATCTGAAGTTTATAAAATTAGCTAAAACGAGTAATACAAGTGCGACAGTCCGCGAGACAAATTTATTAAACTATTAATTAATAATTTTTGCAGATACGCTTACGTACTTAGATTGCTTATATTTGAGCTTCCTTGCTTGATTAAAGTTCTAGTTGAATCTGTCTGCATGTGTGTCTCTGAGCTTTTTAGTGATATTCATTAAACGGTTTGTTTTCTTTTTGTTAAAGCATTAATTAATGGATTATTTTTATAACAGCTTATATAAGAAAGACAATAAATTATAGATTCGAGCTCAGAACAGTTAAAAGTTGAACTTTAAAAACAAAACAGAAAAAAATAAAAAACTCTTAAAAGTCGCAAGTTAATACTTAATATTAAGTGATATTTGGTAGAAAATTATTTTTGGCTCATTAAAAAGGTTAGCTAATTTTGTGTTTACCTTCATCATTCCATTAAACTATGAAAGTCCGCTAAACATGATCAATCAGTTAGAAATCTAAACTTCATTTTCGTCAATAAGAAGAGCATATCAAATGTAGGCTTCAATGCTACAAAAAAACAGATACAAAAAGAAAACAACTTGTCCCTAAGCTCTGAGGTTTATTACCGAGGTTCCAGTTCTGTGACCGTGATTTCATTGATCAAGGCAGTTTGACTTCAGGTCTACGAGTACTTCTCCGGATATAATTACCTGGTTCTTGAGGCTGAAGAATGGGCATGTCTTCATTTTTGAACATCAACTCGATTGTAGCCATTTGTGATATTTGTGGTATGTCGTCTGCATAGTTTTAGACACAAACTAGAGCAATATGTATGCATCTCAAGACTTTTTTTATCTGACAATGATGATGGAAAGTTTCTGATCACCAGGTCTACGATTTCTAGCGCTTTTTCTTCATTCCAATTCTTTCACAACTATTCATTAAAATGGAATTTTTCTTGTTAGCATCAATTTTTGATGTCCTAAAACATTCAGCCCCCTAATCATGCTTATTCCACAGTTTATACTAGAGTTTACTTTTGAAATATGCTTTTATTAAATAAGTTAGTTGTTACTATAGAATTGGTAAGAACCCCTACGTGTCTTATTTCTATTGGTTACTATTTTTTTAGAGAAAATAGAAAAAAATTAAATCCATTTGTCTCTTTCTTTCAAAATAATATTCTTTTATTCTTAAAAACTTTCAAGTAGGATTCCACCATTGGATTCATCAATTTTAATTACTCTTTAAAAGGTTCTTAACTTAAAAAATTTCAAAATTTATAACTAAAATAATGATAAGAACCCATAAAGAGTTCTTACCATTGGATGTACTCTAAAATTTCATTATTAAGAACCGATTCTTAAAATATAATTTTATTTTGAATTTTTTTTTTAACTTTTTCCTAAGAACCATTAGTTTAGATCCCCATTGGAGGTGGTGATCTGACATATCTTAATACTAGATATTATTATTTTGTTGGGACTTTATACTTTATAGATATTTTTATTTTTAAGGCATAACAATTGGCTTGTGAAACTGAAAATCATGGGTCACCACGTGCCACTACATCTACTGATCCACATATATCAAAGTCAACGGAATCTTTTGCTACGTTTCAAAACCTACCATATCAAGATAATAATAATAAGTTTTAAGTTAATTACGTATATAGTACAGATGCACTGAACATTATATACGTCCAGTTTTCTTACTATTTTTTTGGTTGCTAAAACAGTTTTCTTACTATTTTGGTATTTAAAGTTATACACATATATGACGGAGTGATGGCAAATTGTAACAAATAACTAATACCACTTATTTTTGATGATACACATATGTACCGTTTCTCTTTATGATATATGTTTATGGCGGATGTAAAATTTATTTTCATCCGGAGCAGTGAAATATAAAATAATATATCAAGAAAGGCATAATGAAAAACTCTTAAACAATTAAATTAATTTTGACAAAATTATGGGTGGCAACTGCCCCTCTCAATACCTACGTACATGATACATCCGCCCTACACTATTATCCAAGAACGCTAAGTCTTACTCTTTTTTCTTTATTTGTCGTGAACACTAAATTTAAAGTGTAGAGAGTACTGTGATCCTAATCCATACAATCTTAAACTGTCATGTACCGATGTACGCATCACACTGACCCGAATGAAGTTAGTCTATACGATAATCAATCTTTTGGGCTTTTGGAAAAAGATAAGAGTTAATAAACCATATAATACCAAAATAAATAGTAAAAATACCAACTTGTTTATAAAAAAAGAAGAGATAAATATTTTTGATGGACGAAATTGTTTATAAAATTATATGAGAATACATTTTTCGAATCAAACAAAAGCTGAACTGGAATGTGATTTTCAATACTTATCTCTACAATGCACAATTCGTAGTCATTGCACCTTCCAAAACAAAAACATATATATATTTTTTATTATTATTGGAATGAATTTTCAATAACAAGAAAAAGATGAATATTTTTAGATTAGATTTTTATCTTTCTTATTCGGATTGACTCTGAAACCATGTCTTAAAACCATGTCTTAAAATAGTAAAAATACCAACTTGTTTTTAAAGAAAGAAGAGATATATATTTTTGATGGACGAAATTGTTTATAAGATTATGTGAGATTACGTTTTTCGAATCAAACAAAAGTTGAATTGGAATGTGATTTTCAATACTTATCTCTACAATGCACAATCCGTAGTCATTGCACCTTCCAAAAAACAAAAACATATATATATATATATATATATATATATTTAATATTATTATTAGAATAAATTTCCAATAACAAGAAAAAGATGAATATTTTTAGATTGGATTTTTTTCTTTCTTACTCGAATTGACTCCGAAACCATGTCTTAAAACCATGTCTTAAAATAGTAAAAATACCAACTTGTTTTAAAAGGAAGAAGAGATATATATATGTGATGGACAAAATTGTTTATAAGATTATATGAGAATACGTTTTTCGAATCAAACAAAAGCTGAACTGGAATGTGATTTTCAATCCGTAGTCATTACACCTTCCAAAACAAAAACATATATATATATATATATTTATATATATTTTTAATATTATTATTGGAATGAATTTCCAATAACAAGAAAAAGATGAATACTTTTAGATTGGATTTTTTTCTTTCTTACTCGGATTGACTCCGAAACCATGTCTTAAAACCATGTCTTAAAATAGTAAAAATACCAACTTGTTTTAAAAGAAAGAAGAGATACATATTTGTGATGGACAAAATTGTGTATAAGATTATATGAGAATACGTTTTTCGAATCAAACAAAAGCTGAACTGGAATGTGATTTTCAATTCGTAGTCATTACACCTTCTAAAACAATATATAATATATATATATATTTTTTTAATATTATTATTGGAATGAATAATTGGAACTTTGTAACTGGCTGATTTTCTATCACGTTGACATTTGTTTAGTGCGTGGATCCCCTACGAGGAAGAATTGCTAGCCCGCCGTTCATGGTTTTCCTGCAAATGATACATACGAGGAATCTTGCCAAGTCGTATGTCTATCACACTATATATAGCACATAAGAGCATTTCTATCACAGAGTTGTAAGAGGATATCTAAACAATTAAAAAAAATAAAAAATATGAGAAAGAGTGAAAACCGTGTGGTTTTTCATTTGAGAATTTTTGAGAGACTTATGAGATACGTTTTGTCTATATTTGTTATGTGGTGAATAGTTTAATTTTGTTTTTAACATTAAAATTTAATTATTTATTTTAATTATATTAAAATAATAATATATAATTGTTGAGATATTTTTTTGAGTATTTAAACGATGAGGATGTTCTAAGGTTTTTGCGCTACTGCAGCACTTCGTTGATTCAAAATGTCTTGCTATAGAACTAATTGTGGGAAATCAAAATTTTATCAAATTAAGAAAAATATTATCTATGAATATTGCAATTTTTATTAGTTGATAGTCTGATTTTGGATATATTTTTAATTTTTTATTATTTTTTATATAAAATATAAAATATCTATATTTTAACCAATGTTTGCACAACATATATTATATTATATAAAGAATGGATATGGATCAGAAAAATGCTAATTTATACAGAATGTAATAGATAATAAATACCACAAAACTCAAAACAGTTTCTTTGAGTTCACCCCTACAAATACCCCCCTCCTCCTTATACAGGTTACAAAGTAAAAAGCAAAAAGAAATGACCAAATAAACTCATTCAAAAAGAAATGACCAAATAAATGGTTCAAAAGAAAATATATTATTTTGTTAACCAAATTATAGTTGTATAAATTTAGGAAATGAAAAGTTTACCGGTTACAATATTGTCATAGATCAATTCTTAAATTTCGGGACAGAGGCGACGACGGCGTTCCCTCCGTTCAAGCCTATGATATGAGTGAAGGAGGGTACTGTTTCTTATTACTCTGTCTGTTGATGGGGTGGAGTATAGCCTTGTTTGTGGTTAGCTCTCCCTCTTCTTAGGCAAATTACAAAATAGTTGTTAATATGTACTATTAGCTTTGTGAATTTCATTCGAAATCTAGAAAATGTTACGTCACTATAAGAATCTACCAATTGATTGGGAGATATATTGGTAACCGAATCGACAGAAAAGGCTGAATTTATATTTACCTTTTTCTTTATGATATACTAGAATAGAACCCGCATATATGCGGATTTTTAATAAGATATTTTAAAATTTTAAAATAAATTAAAAACAAAATTGGATAATCTATAAGGAAAAATAAAATAAAATAAAAATTTAATAATATTTCCAAATATACATGTTTTAATATTCTTATATGAATTATGTTTACTTCTACTATATAGATATAATTATGTATTCTAAAATTTTCACAAATGATTTATCCTACTTTTATCATAATTAAAATATATATTAGAATTCGCGTATACACAGGTTTATAATAATAAAATGTAAAACCCATTAAAATAATTTTTTTAAAAATATAAAACAAAATCGGATCACTACTGAAAAAAATATATGAAAAACACAAAATCTAAATCTAAGAGTTATTTATTTATTTTAATTCTCAATTATTTTTAATTAAAATATTCAAAACACATAATCTGTTGCGGATCCTAAGCAACATTAAAATATTCAAAACACAGGATTAGTTATTTAGGTCATATTTTCCAAATTTGGATTTCTTTTTTTATTAAGATTTTTATTTTTATTCTCCTTTTATTAAATTGAAATAGATCTTTTTTTGTTTTTTTCTTCTTTAAATCTTATTTATTTATTTTTATTTTAATAGTTTAAATATATAGTTTAAATATACACAAATATATTATAATAAAATTTAAAAGTCGTTAAAATATTTTTTTAAGAAAATAGAAAACAAAATCTGATCACTACTGAAAAAATATATGAAAAATACAAAATCAAAACCTAAGAGTTATTTATTTATTTTCAATTGAAATATTCAAAACACATAATATGTTGTGGGTCCTAAACAACATTAACCCTATTTCTCATATAGTTCACACACTTTATCAATTATCTTTTTCTGTTCCGATACGTTAAAAACTTGGGTATGCAATTCGAATCCTTTGAGTATGTTAACAATTTTCCCATTAAGTCTTTTCAAGCAAATAAAGTCTATCTTTCTCTTCACATTCATCTCCCTTATATGATATCTCTGCTCTCTAGATAAGTTATGTATCTCAAGACTCGCATCAAAAGTCTCTCTACATGATTCTTGATATCCTACTCCTCATTGAGCTCATCATCGTTTAATGTCATATCATTAGCATCTAGAATTTTCTTTTTTTAATTGAAATATATCCTAGTTAATCAATTTTTTTTTTGTTTCTTCCTTATATGAGATTTTTGCTTTCTAGAGAAGTTATGCTTCTCAAGACTCGCATCAAAAGCTTCTCTACATGATTCTTGCTATCCTCCTCCACATTGAACTCATCATCGTCTAATGTCATATTAGTAGCATCTAGAATTTCCTCTTTTTAATTGAAATATATCTTAGTTAATCTAATTTACTTTTTGTTTTTATTTTTCTTTTCTTAAAATGAAATAGATCATTTTTTATACTTTCTTTTTATTAAATTAAAAGCGATAAAATTGACATATATCGAAATCTTATTGATTAACTTACCACGTGTCACGATCATATTAATTACTAACTTTGACGTTTATTTTTTTTTTTAGTAAAATTGAAATATCTTGTTTACTTTTGTTTTGATTTTCCTTTTCTTAATTGATATATGTCTTTTTATCTTTCCTTTTATTTTATTTTTTTTTCTTTTAAAAATATTAGTATTTTCCTTTTTATTTTAGAATTAGTATATTTTTTCTTTATAATAAGATATTAATCAAAACACGTGTCAAAATCTTATCGATTAACTTGCCATATGTCACGATCATGTGAATTAGCAACTTTGACGCATCCTACTTTATATAATTTTATTTATATTTATTTATTTTTCTTTTAAAAATATTAGTATTTTTCTTTTTATTTTAGAATTAGTATATTTTTTCTTTATAATAAGATATTAATCAAAATACGTGTCAAAATCTTATCGATTAACTTGCCATATGTCACGATCATGTGAATTAGCAACTTTGACGCATCTTACTTTATATAATAAGATACTTATCATAATGTTTTCTATATATTTAACATGTACACTATACATCAGATATATCATATATTTTATCATACAGTATTCTTTTAATATAAATAGAATGCTAAGAGCGAAGATCATTAGGATATCTCAAAATAATATTGTAAAAATAATAATAAAATATGTTTAGGTATCTCAAAACTTAAAAATTTCATTCAAAAATATTTTATTTGAGAAACTCTTGAGTAAGATTCTCAAGTTTTTAAATCTCTAAATATATTTTATTATTGTTTTTATACTATTATAACATTAATAATATTTTATGTATTTTGGTAAGATGTTGTAAGTCTTAAAGAGTGAAAAGTGCTGTGATCCTAGTCCATACAAAATCTTAAACTGTCACGTAAGCATCACACTGACCCGAAGGAAATTACTCCCTCTGTTTTTATTTAATTGTTGTTTTAGGTGGTTTCACACAGAATAAGAAAACAACTACTTTCTCTGATTTATCCCTTAATTAATACACTATTTTGTTTGATATGAGTAATTAATAAACTAAAAAAATAGGGATAAAACTGAAAAATTTATCATAAATTTGCATTGAAAACTGAAAACGACAATTATTTTAAAATAAGAAAATAAATCTAGAACGACAATTAAATCAAAACGGAGGGAATAGTATATATGATAATCAATCTTTTGAGCTTTTAGAAAAATATAAGAGTAAATAAACCATATACCAAAATATAATAAAAGAATTAGTAGAATACTTTTTGTTAATAAAGGAGAGATCTATATTTTTAATGGACGAAATTATCTATAAAATTATATAAGAATACGTTGTTCGAATCAAACAAAAGCTGAAGTTAGTCGAATGTGATTTTCAATACTGATATCTACAATTAATGTATAAACAAAACAAAATAATATGTTATTTTTTTATTACATTACTTTGCTTTTTTCATTTGAAGGAAAGATTCCAATAACTAGAAAAAGAATAATATTTATAGATTGATTTTTTTTTTTGTTACTCGGGTTGACTTCAAAACCAAAACCATGTCTTAAAACAAGGATTGTCATAAGCAACGTCGGTCCTTGTACAGATTACAAAGTAAAAAACAAAAAGATTACAAAGTAAAAAAACAAAAAGAATTGACCAAATAAACTCATTCAACGTACGTAGTTTAAATGGTTCAAAAGAAAATATCTTTTTTTGTTAACCAAATTATATATAATTTTATGTCTAAGAAAGAAAATAAAGTTTACCCTTTACAATAATGCCGTAGATAAATTATTGAAATTCTCGAACTCCAAATGAAGACGAATGCGAAGATTTGATATTGTTCCTCCCCGCCAGCACCCTTCCCGCCCTATACCTAAACATTTCTCATCAAAATAGTAGTTTCTTTAAATAAATGGTATTGCTGACTAAATATTAATGATTTGAGTGAAGTTGATAAATGAGAACGATTATAGCTTTTTTGATTAAAGGTAGTTTCTCTATTTAATGAGCAATATTTGTGAAAACCATTAAGTTAAAAATTCATTGTTAATATGTACTATTAGCTTTGTGAATTTCATTCGAAATATAGAAAATGTTAGGTCATTAAGTGCATTATCGAAGTTCCTATAGAATTGACCATCGGCCTCAACTACTATCAATATAAAACCAAATGAATACACAACACAGATTTATCCAACACTACACTTTCTAATATTATTTTTACAACAACACCATTCATTAAACCGTTAAGCAAAAAAAAAAAACACCATTCAATATTCTTTTGAAGGATGAATGTCAAAAACGAAAAAGGTCAAAAACGGAAAAGTTATTTAATTCAGTCGTGTTTGCAAACTATTCGAGAGACAAATCTAATTCAATTTGTTTTACAAGGGATTCAAAAAAGTCAAACATCTGGAAGAAAACTTCTTCTCACAAATTTAAGATAATTTTTATAAAAATAAAATTCTTCCTCCGCTTTCGAGAAGTACTTTTTCCCAATTACGTAATGCTATGTAGTGCAACGTGTGAAGATGACGAGCCGACAACACAGCCACACACATACCTTATCTTATTTTATAGGTCAACCAACCCAAAATAAAAGATTTTAAAACGAATAATATTGACTCTGTCATCTGTTTACACTTTTTTTTGCTAATTTTCTTTTTTTTGGCTAAAACCAATTACACTTTACGTGTTTTATACAGTTTCATCAAAGCTACATTCTCATGCATAACATATAGGTTCTTATTAGTAATATATAGCATACAAAATGGAACACATATCAAAGCTATATACTCATTTTTTTTCACTCTACTTTGTAGTTTGTACGTTGTCGCCCTTCAAAACCCTAATTAGATCTAAACATATGTAGATTAAAAAAAGTCATTCCATACATTGAACACATCTCTCGCTGGTGAAAGATATTTTCACATTTGATCAAACATACATATTTAGCAATATTATTTCAGACATTTTCACTGAATCATGGAAAATTAAACGATGTAACGAAACTTATACTTTACTTTATATATTAAAAATAAAGTAAAAGAAGTAAATCGTTTTTTGTTTTGTTTTGAAAAAGAGCTGTATAATTTGTTTATACAGGAAAATATTGTTTCAATGATTTTGTCTGAGAAAATTTCAATGTATATTTTCTCGGCACTCGCGTCTTCTCCACCACGTGTCACTCTTACACGTCTTCAGTTTCCCCACCTTTCTACTACATTCGATTCTGTATATATACCCCAACGGCCCAATTCATTTTCTCTTCATGCTCTTATTATCACAATCTCAACATCAACAAACATTTCGATATAATATTTCCATCAAATCACCCGCAACAAAAAGAAAGTTTCAAAAAATAAAATCGTAATCTCGAAAAATATGGCTATTGAAGATAACCGAAGTCACAACGATCATTACAGGAGGCTCACTTTCGCGGCGTATTTGAAATCGGATTCCCTCGCCGCCGGCGACGAAGCTTACCACACGGACAGCGATCATAACCACGGCGACAACAAAGACGCGATTAGCACCAACAGCGATTCTCAGCGTCCGAGCAACGCTTCAACCGCTAGTAGCGGTTCATCATCCCCAATCTACCCACTATCTCCATGGAACCAAACGTACTATCCGCACAACGACAACACGACGCCGTTTTCGTCTACTTTTCAATCCCCGTGGAACCAGTCTTGCTCTCCTTACCATAAATCGCCGTGGATTTACCAAACCAGAAACAGCGATTTCGAGGATGATCCTGATAACGGTTTAATCGGTACGATCGTGAGGCAAAAAGGACACGTGTACTCGCTTGCTGCTTCAGGTGATCTTCTCTTCACCGGATCCGATTCCAAGAACGTTCGGGTCTGGAAAGATCTGAATGATTTCTCCGGGTTTAAATCCACGAGCGGATTTGTTAAAGCGATCGTGATAACCGAAGATAACCGGGTTTTCACCGGTCATCAAGACGGTAAAATCCGGGTTTGGAAAGGTTCGAAGAGAAACCCAAAGAAATACTCACGAGTCGGAAGCTTACCGACTCTGAAAGAATTTCTCACCAAATCGGTAAATCCGAGGAACTACGTCGAAATTCGCCGCCGGAAAAACGTGCTGAAGATCCGACATTTCGACGCCGTGTCGTGCCTGACAGTAAACGAAGATCTCGGTTTGCTATACTCCGGTTCGTGGGACAAGACTCTAAAAGTCTGGAGGTTATCGGATTCGAAGTGTCTAGAATCGATCGAGGCTCACGAGGACGCGGTCAACACGGTGGTCGCCGGATTTGACGATTTGATATTCACCGGATCAGCCGACGGAACTTTAAAAGTCTGGAAACGTGAGCTTCAAGGGAAAGAGACGAAGCACGTTTTGGTACACGTGTTGATGAAACAAGAGAACGCGGTGACGGCGGTAGCCGTTAATTTAACGGACGCTGTTGTTTACTGTGGATCGTCTGACGGTTCCGTTAATTTCTGGGAACGGAAGAAATATTTGACTCACGGCGGGACGCTTCACGGCCACAAAATGGCGGTGCTGTGTCTCACCTCCGCCGGGAGTCTGTTGTTGAGCGGCGGAGCGGATAAGAATATCTGCGTTTGGAGTAGAAACGACGACGGAACGCACACGTGTCTCTCCGTTATGATGGATCACGACGGACCTGTTAAGTGTTTGACGGCGGTCGAAGAAGCGGAGGAAAATATCGACGGTGACGAAGACGGCGGAGAGAAAGGGGATCGACGGTGGATAGTGTACAGTGGGAGTTTAGACAAATCGGTTAAAGTGTGGCGCGTGACGGATTACGCGTCTTAATTAATTGACCGTTAAGTCAACGGCGCGTGAAGGCGTTAACTCGTGACGGAATTTTAACGCGGCTGGGACATGTGATTGTTGTTGCAAATACTATAGGTAGATCGTGGTAGATTTTGGTACAAGTGAAAAAACCAATAATGAACTGCCACGTAATCTGATTTTTGTCTTCCTCTTGTGAAGTTTGAGAAAGTCGTGTCCCCATTTGTTGTTTAGTTACTATGTAACCAGAAGAAGAAAGAAGGTGGAGAAAGAAAGGAAAAGAAAGATTCCCCTACTATGAGAAAATAGATAATGAAATCTGTTAAATGTATTAAATATAACTTGTTTGTATATATATATTGTGGGTCCTATGTTTTATATGGTTGTTGTCATTGTTGGATGAATATTCGACCTTTTTTTATTATGAGTTGTTTTGTAATGTTATTTTTGGAAATTTGGAATATACATTACAACTTCAGATTTGTAATACGTAAGGTGGATTTGTTAGTTCAGATTGTTGAAAATGAGGTGACCCTTTTGAGTTAAAATGTAATATTTTTATTGTTGATGATGAACATATACGCAACGTAAGAAGTTTACTATCCAATATTGTATTTTATATATTTTATTTTCGTCCAAATACAAGTGATCATCATACATTTTTGATTTCTAATAACGTGTAGCTAATAAAATAAATATGATTTAAAAGGTTTTAGTGCAGCTGTAATCACAACCGAACTTAGCTCAGTTGGTGGAGCGGAAGACTGTAGTGTTTGCAGATAATCTTTAGGTCGCTGGTTCGATTCCGGCAGGTCGGATATTTTTTTTTCTTTCTTAACGTTTACTGGGCCCGGGAGGGAAAGAAGCCCAAGAGCTTCTCTTTTTCACTCTTTTCCTTCGAAAGCACATAAATAAAAACAATAAGCCCAAACCAAAGCGACGCTAAAGACGATTCCACAGGTTTTTCTCTTTTTTTGCCGGTAATCTACGGCCGACGTCGGCCGTACTCTTCATCTCTTTCGTTCTTAGTCTATTAAGTTAATCTTTCAATAAATCTGGAATGTCTAAGAAGATATATTTGGGATTTCATCTTCAAACTCTCTGTTCTTTCCTCTCTTTTCGAGAACGCGTTTGTCGGACCATAATCCGGCGATTATACACCAGAATCTGTGTCGATTTCACTCCGTGGGAGATCTATCCATACGGCTTATGTCGGTTCATCATTGTAACCGTTTGGATCTGGGATCCCGGCAAATCTGATTCAACTTTGATGAATTACAGAGGTCTGACTTTTCTTCCGCTAAACAAGGATGGAGGAGAAGAATGGGTTGTGCTCCCTTCAAAATCGATGGCCGTTAATTGGTTATTTCATTACCTTTTTGGCGTCGGCTCTTCTAAAGGACTTTGGATTATCATGTCGGATCAGTTTCATAGACTTCTACCCAGAGTTTGCTATGGTTTGGTCTCGGTTCAGTCGGGTAAAGGCTTTGTCTCCCTATCGTAGTGGATCCTTCCGGCGACGTCACTGTGCCAACGTGATCTCCGCAACGGCGAATATTTTGTTCACGGGCATGTTGGTTGTAAGTGATTGCTCTTTTATTACAATCGCTTTGTTCTACTGGATTTTAGAGGATATAGGCTCTATCATGGCTTCCTCTACCTTTAAAGTCATCATTGTTGCCTTTAAAGTTATTAGAGAAACAACGGGAGTTGGAACATCGCTCTATCAAGTTGTAAGTTTGGCATTCATGAGTTTCGTGGTCACGAAGTGTATGGTTGAAATAAGTGTTTGCAAAGGAAATCCCTTCGAAGACATTGCTAGAGCTTTGAAAAGTCAGAATATTGAGACACGTAAAAAGGAATACGGAGATTTCAGAAGATGTGGGTTTAAAAGGCTTCCACTAGCGACCCAAATTCTAAGTATTTTGATAGGTTCGTTTTCCTGCAAAATATCTCTGATACAAAGATATGATATCTCAGAAAGATCTTGGTACGTAAGTTTTGGTACCATTGTGTCTACTTTTCAGAATTACGTTTTGGGCACACCGGCTTATAAGATGCGGTTTGTAAAAAGAAAGTTCAGCCATGAGATGCTGCATACAAATCGCTTCAGAGAAAAATCAAATATGAAGTTGGACAATAGCAAATCTTCTGATCCGTTAGCGAGTAAAACTACTCTTCGGAAAGCATCGTCAAACTCTTTTCTGCTGTATTTTTTCAGTGTATGGCGCATACATTTATGTATGTAATAATTTGTGTTACAGTATTTTTGTATAATGTCTTTGTAAACTCTTTAAAATTAATGGAATTTGTTAGTCGAAAAAAAAAAAAAACAATAAGCCCATGAGTGTAAACAACAAACTAATTTCTACTGACCACACTTATAAAGTTATAATAATCTTTGTTGCTCTAAAATTTGTTTGTGTTTTATTTTAGGCAGCCAAAATTACGTTTCATGATGAAACATGCAAATTTCGAAAATAACTTTAATCTAAACGCAGTCGAGTTTGTATTATTAGTCCAGTTGCATCGTTTTAGTAGCCCTCGATAATATTAATTAGCTTTATTTCAGTGGATAACAACCCAAATTTTGGGTTATTGTGAATTTTAATTTAGGAGATGTAACGAAACAAAAATTAATTCAACACCTAAACTTTGATTTTTATTTGTTTTCTTGTCAATTTGGTAGAAGTTTCTCGCAAAGAAAAGCATATTTGGTTATATATATGAATTGAGTAGTAAATGCATAAATGGATTCATCGTAATTTCCATTTTCTAACTGAGTGGAAACACTCTTTAGTTTCCACTTAGACTGGATGGAGTGTGACCCCAATCTATCCTCAATAGTTTACATAATCCTACTTTTATTTTGGGTCCTAGTCAAAAGTTAGGTCAATTTATTAATTATTGTTGTTTGTATTAATTACATCAAAAGAGTAATATTTGAATTCCAGAGACAGATTATCATATAAATTTTTTAGCACTTCTCCAGAAAAGTGGTTTAATCTTGCTTTACATATATACTAATTTATTTTATAATATTTATAGAGGGCATGTTGCATTTTCAATTCAAACGTAGTGCCAAACTTAAATTAAACATAGTTGAAATAGTAGTCCTTCCAACCAATTGAAGTAACCATATTTAAGCTAATAGTTTTGTAACTCTAATATATTCGAAGAAGTCACACTCGACTTTGCATCTCCAAACTTCGTGCTAACAATCAAGTGCATGCACGAACACTCGACTTTTGCACACTGTCTACAAATATTAAAGTTTATATCTTTTGAAAAATCAAAAGATTGAATAACTTTAACAAAAAAAAAAAAGAAAAAAAAAGGAAAGTTAGCCTTTAAATGCTTTAAATATTACTCTACGTTGCTCTCTGTTTTATTTTTGAAATGCTTTTTTTTTGTTATTAAGTATATATTTTTTGTTTCGTTATCCAAGTTTTTTTGGTAACAAAGCCACCTTTTCTTCTTCTTTTTCCTCAGCTTTTACTTTAGTGGTTAGTGGTATATTCCGTCACGCAACCACATAAGAATTCTCATATATAAACACTCCTTCACAAAAACATCATTCAATACCAAAATTAACGAAAAAACAAATTATAAACAAGATAAACTAAAAACATTAGAATGGGAACGTTCATAGGACACTTTGTGCCAGGTCTCTCACTTGCACTTCTTGGTCTTTGGCATCTCTTCAACACCATAAGATCTTATTGTCTTAAAGGCCCTGAAACTTTCTCAGCAAGATTCTGGTTCCCTTTCCCTAAACTCAAACATCTCGAGCTTTACTCGATTCTCTTTTTCTCCCTCTTTGCCATCGTTCTCCTAACCATAGATTTCCCTAATTTCAACTTCTCCTCTTTCAAACCAGACAACCTAGAACACGCTTCCATGTTCCTCCACCTCATCATCTTCGCGTGTTTCGCTTTGTTCTGCGAGCTAACCCTTTGCTCAGATCTCTTCTCCGGATTAATCGGAATCCTCTCGGCTTCTGTCTTCGCTCAAGAACTCTTCCTCCTTCATTTTCACTCCACTGAACATTTAGGTCTTGAAGGTCACTACCATTTCCTTCTCCAGCTCATCGCTTTTGTCTCCTTCTCTTCAGCTCTAGCTTCTGCTTCTTTCCCAAAATCATTTTCCGCCGCTCTAGTCCTCTCGGTTTCGGTTATGTTTCAAGGATGCTGGTTCTTGAACATGGGATTCATGCTTTGGGTCCCAGGAAATGTTCCTAAAGGTTGCGTGAGCAACACGTCAACATCTTCGGACAATAATAGGAGAAGTGTTGTTCATAGTAATGCGGTGGCTTGTGAGTCTCCTGGTGCTGAGATTAGAGCAAAAGCATTGGCGAATCTTCAGTTTAGTTGGATGTTGTCTGCTATACTGATCATTACATGTGCCTTGTGCTTCAAGTTTTCCGGCAAGGTTGTGTTGCCTAAGAATAGGTCGTCGTCGGAGTACGAGCGACTTTGCCGGCAAGGAAGTGATCGTTCTGCAACCGTGACGGTGGCAGTACAGGCCAGTTCCGATCAACAATAGATTTTCCTTTACTTTGTTATCTTATAATATAATAATACGATGTATTATGTAGATATATATTTAATAATCCCTAATAATTACATAATTTACATATTTAAGAAGCGGAAGAGTGTAACGCACTAAAAATAGTGAACCCTTTCGCATGCTTTGTGATTTGTGAACTAAAAAACATTTGCGTATAGAACATTTTAGTAACGGATTTGAATATCCGACTTTATCTATCACCACTAGACACTAATTCGTAGTTAACAGAAACAAAGTAAAACAAATTTTCATGTTTTTATGGCAGAGAATTATCCTCACTTCAAATGATATATATGTTAGAAAATTACAACTTATTTTAGAGTGAGCAACAAAAAACGAAAAAAAAAATCATCGCTGATCCAAGTTTTCTTAAGAGCCTATATAGTCCCCTTTATCTCCATGGAGGCAATTTATGTTTTGTAATTTGTAGGGTGAGAAAAAGCTAACACAGTAAAATATTAGGGGTCAAAAAATAATTTAAATAGCAAAATTTAGTCTTTACTTTGTTAGTTAGTTTTCTCAGGCCTTGGTTCTACTTTTTAAGTAAAACCTTTTTTCCTATTTTAATACTAATACTTCTGATTTTGGTGGATAACATTTATTACATATAATAAAGGAATCTTGGGAATCTGGAAAAATAAAACTTCCATTGTGTTATTCAATGTGACTTGTCTAAATCAATGCAAAGGACTAATAACATAATAACACGACAAATAAATAATTGGCTTTTGGTGTTTGGTTTGCAAGTGTTCGTGTGTAAGAGTGGTGGTTCCTGTTTGGTGTTTTCCCTTTCGAAGATCAAGGGTCCTTCCCTTGAACCTTGTTCGTTTTCTTTGCCTAGCTTCCTTGGTGCGGTCAAGCTGGTGTGGCTCCGGTGTCTTCGTTCTGTTCTGTATTGCCTCTTGTCTCTTGCGCTGCTGATGTGAGTTGAGTTTTGACTCTTCTTCGGTTCTTCCTGGCTTTGGCAAGAGTTTTACGCGTCTCTTCTCGATGCTCTTGTCTTTTGGTTCAGCTTTGGCGTCTTCTAGTTCTGGTTCAGTGAGCTCGTGGATGTGGTTCAGTTCTGTTGCTCTGGTTTAGGATTTACAATTTCTTGCTTTTCGATAGTTCTTTCTCTTCCGTTTTGGTTTGTCAAGGTTTGTCAAGGTTGTTGTATGCTTCCCTTCCTTTGTCTTTGTATCATATCTCGTATCCCACCTTCGATTCCCACCTCCGTATCCTACCTTGTATTCCTCTTGTATCCTACTTTGATCTTTTAATATATCTCAGATGACAAAAAAAAAAAAATTGGCTTTTATTTTTTATTTTTTTATTTTTTATTTTTACGGAATGATGACCGCATATTTACGGAAACGGAAAAACGAAATTTAAAATACGATGCAGATTAAATTATGGGACATATGTTATTAGCCCTGAAAATTGACGGGTTTCCGGCTCCCATGCGTATCCGTTTTGAATTTCCCATCCCGTTTCCGTTCAAAAAAATTCTCATTCGGCACCATTTATTTTTTTCAAACGGGTACGAAAAGGGTACGGGAAGAGAACGGAAATGAGATCGGATATCCGAACTTTCCGAAATTTCTTGAATTTTTACGAATTTTCCCGAATTTTCCCGAATTTTCCCGAAATAATTACCCGTTTGGAAAGAGATTTTAGGTAAGAAAATTTCTCGAACCCGTCCCATTCCCTTTCTGTTTTTATCGGATTCCCTTTTGGGAATTGTTTTTCAATTCCCAAATTCCCGTTGTCATCTCATTTTTGGATCTGCAACGAATGAATTCAAGAAATAAGAGAATTAAGGATACCCACCAAGAAGACTAATCCAATCCATAAAGATGTACCAGAAAATATAACATTTTTGTTACTCGACCAACCATAAGGAGACGCATATACAACGGGTACACTAATCAGTAAGATCCCAAGGTTGGTTGATTAGTCATCGTGGCTTGAAGCGGGTTAAAAAAAATATTAACCGTATGCCGTTTTCACTATCAGTTATATAGATTAACATACGTGTATTACAAAGTGAGCGGCAATTAGGTAAAAATGAGTGGATGATTAGAAACACCAAAATACCCGTCCCGTTCCCGTAAATATCCGTTTCGAAATCCGAAATTTTCAGGGTTATATGTTATGGCGGGACAAATGAGGTTAGTGAAAAAAAAATATAAAATATATACGATTGATTGGTAAAAAAACCAACAAATGGTGCAGAATACATATTATAAATAAATATTAATATAAACTAATATAATAATATTATTATCATTAAAAGTTAAAATTGATTATGTTAACTAAATTTTTTTTTATATTTTTATATATTTGTATAAACCTTAAATACCAAAATTTGTTTTTTTAAAAATTAATTATATATTTATATATTGACACATTAAATAAAATGTTAGATACTAATAAAAAATAAGTACAATACCAAAATATTTATATATATATATATATATATTCTATCATTATATATGCAAAATTTACATATGAATATTCTAAAATTTTAATAAAATTATGTAGTTACATTGTAGCAATTACTACTCTTTTTAATATATTTATATCATATATTGGAAAGTCATAAATAATATTTATTATACCCTGTATTAATGTAGAATATACTCTATTCATATAGTTACATTGTAGCAATTACTACTCTTTTTTAATATATTTATATCATATCTTGGAAAGTCATAAATAATATTTATTATACCATGTATTAATGTAGAATATACTCTATTCATAAAAGATTTGTTATAAAAAATATGAATAAATATATATTTTTTCCCTTAAATTACAAAGGACCTAAATATATTCTTATAAGTTTTGCTAATTTTGCTAAATTATATAACTACTAGTACTTTAACTCCTTTTATAAGAAATAAATTCACTATATTGTTAACTTATTTTATATAAAATTTTTTTTTTTTGGTTCGACAGGAAATTATTGTATTGATGAATTATGCAAAAAAGGTGTAAGCCATACATGCAAATAACTACGGCTAGAGTAAAAATTACAATTTATCGAATTCCGAGTCGCCAGCAGATAAATTATTTATTTTATCAACTAATTTTTATATAAAACTAACTTGATTAAATTATTCATTAATTCGTTTAACACTCTTGTGAATACCTACTGTTGTCAAAAAAAAACAGAAAAAGAATACCTACGATGTGTTAGCCAATTATATAGGGGATATTTATTATTATTTTGAAAAACAAAAAAAGTGCGTTTGTCATTCGCCCGCTGGGTATTACCGCGGTGGCAATTCGAAGTGCGGTCTATTATTTTCTGGACATTTTTAGCTTTATTGAAATCCGCAAATGGATTTATTCCTTTTTTCTTAAAACCGCTTATACTGTTATTACAAAACTTTTGTGATTGGTGTCGTGATTGTGGTTTTCATAAAACCGCACACTCTCTTCCTTCTCGGCAAGAAACAAAAAAAAAAAGTTAAAAAGGAAGAATAATATGAAAACTACTCGAAGATCATCGGCTCGAAGCACGTCGGCAGCATCTCAAGGCCGGCTAAAACCGGAGCCAATACCGGCGGCGAAGAATTTCATCAAGCTCATTCTCCTCTCAACAATCCAGGAAAAAATGATGGTAAAAAAGAACAATTATTACCCACTTCGTTTTTTTGTTCTTTTGAATTTTCTAAAAAAGATTATTGAAACTTGCTTGCATGTGTGGATTTGGCAGAAAATTCCGGATAGATTTGTGAGATTAGGTCCTAAACTCTCTGACATTGTGACGATCGAGATTCCTACGGGTTTCAAGCGTTCGATTCGGATAAAACGAATCGGTGATGAGGTTTGGTTCGATAATGGTTGGAGTGAGTTTGCAGAGGCTCATTCTTTAAGTAAAGGTCATCTTCTGCATTTTCATTACAAAGTGGATTCAAGTTTCCTTGTTATGATCTTTGATGTTTCTGCTTCTGAGATTGATTATCCACTGGACAAAGTTAATGTCATTGAGAGTGATGATGATGATGATGATGATGATGACGATGATGATGATGAAGTGATGGAAGTTGTGGATGTTGAGGAAGAAGGAGAAGAAGGGTTTACTGGATTTGAAATTAGCGATGATGATTCGAATGAAGTGATTGATTTGGAAGAATTGGTGAAGAAGAAACCAAGTTTCAACATCAAGTCTCAGAAGATTACAACTGGTAAAAAAAATTGAAGACTTCATGATCAGAAAGATTTGTGGGTTTAGTGTTGTGTGATTTGTTTGGTCTTCTTTGTTGTAGATGATGTTGAAGAGATTGATTCAATGGATGAGATTGAAGAAGACAAGACAGCCTTGAAGAGGAAGAAGAGGTCTTAAAACTTTTGCACTTTTGCAATATGTTCTTCTGGTTTTTTCAACAGAGATCTGTGTTTCTAGCTCGTTAAACAGGCTTGCAAGCTTTAGGGACTATAATGTGTGCTCGTCAGTTCTTAATCTGGCAAGAACATTAAGCTTAATTTATATAATTTGTAGTAACAAACCTTGTCTCTTTTGTAATCCTTTTGTGTAATGTAACGTGTGTGTAAGAAATAACAATGCTTGCCAAGTTTTATGATTTCATAACTAAATCAAATCAATGGTGGTGAAACAGCGGTTCGGATACAACACACTAAACCCAGAATCATAATTTTAACATTAACATCACCATCAACCTCCAGATTTACTCAGCAGTTCGATACCCAAATTGATGAAAGATTTAAAGTAATTACAACTCTACTTTTGACCCTAGCTACCACTCAAACAAAGAGTTCTCCACTCAAATCGTCAAAATAACTTATCCACATCGAAACATAGGAACCTGAAATTTTTCACACAAAACACTACTAAAAAACCCAGAGAACCAGACTGATTCTCCCAGAAATGCAAGAGAGATAAAGATAGCTAAAGAGTCCCTACATGGAAATTTAACTTTGGAAGGCTCTCTGCGAGGTCGCTTTCATCGTTTTTTTTTTGGTCACACGTACTGATTGACGCGAAAGGCGGTGACTTTGAGAACGAAATCCCGAGTTCTGAGTAGCTCAAACACACAAACATCACCTTCGCCTATATTGTTCTCGAGCGTGAACTCGTACCATCCTTGGCTAAACTTGGCTCTCCCTGCTTTGTAAAGGCACCTCACTGGCCATTGTTTCTCCCCGAGCTGGATCTTGATGAAACCAGATATCCCGCTTAGGTACTTCTCAGCAAACCCAGAAGGTAAGTACTGTCACAAAACCGGAAAAAAAATAAAAATAAGAAAGCTTTATAAAAACAGGTCACACACGGTTAAAGTTTAGGCCTTTTCACCCAAATCTTCAAACTGAATCATAATTTTATAGAAGTTTTTATCTACCATGATGCAGCCTCTGTACAGATACGATGGTCGCAGAACAACTCTAAAGAAAGGATTGGTTGGTTCGAATGTTTTGGCTGCGTTGATGGCTCTCTCTCTTTCCTCTGCAGTCACAGTTCTCTTCCTAGCAGAAGCACTCTCGTAGAACTTTGAGCGGTTCTCCGAGTCATCTCCACCCGGAGTCGCCGAGTTTATTTCCTCTGCACATACCAAAACATATGTATCTTTTGACTCACCTCTGAACAAAAAAAAAATAATAATCAAGAATTAAGACTCTGTCTCTGATGCTTACCGGGATTAGGATTCTTCTTCTTCCTTCCTCTCTTCTTAAGTACTTTCGGCGTCACCTCAGCTTTAGATTCAGCGAACAAGCTCTGGGTGGCTGTAGAACCGTCAGGCCCTTTATTTAGGGGTGCAGTAGATTCAGGGATCGATGGATAAATAACACCAGCGTCTTTGTTTTCAAGGTCACCAAACAATCGAGCGCGTTTGTTCAACTGATTGTGTGCGGAATCCATGTTCATAACAGCAGTTGAATAGTAGTTAATCTCGGAGAGTACGGAGATAGATTGAAAATGCAGGTTTTGATCAAGAAACTCCTGCAAACCGTCTTGAAACCTGATTTTGTTGTCAGCTTTCCTTAGTCCTACATGCCACACATGAGCATCAGGTACAGTGAGTGCAACAACAAAACAAAAGCATCATAAAACCCAGAGTACATAACGACATTACAACTTGAGGAAGAACCGAGTATCGGTGAAGAAAGAAAGAACCAAGTACGCAAGACATACTAAGACCAAAGTCGAGTAATTAGTCAGAGTGTCAAAGCTAAACTCTCTCTATACTCAAAACGACGCATGTTTACAGATCTATGAAGTAAACTTGTTGTCTTTCTATCTCTCTCTCTCTCTCCTCTCAAGTAAGCCAACGGATACACTATACATGTTTTAGGGTTTCAAATCTGCGTTACATACTAAGACCGAAGTCAACTTAAAGACCTAATATTTCATCTTTTTCCTCCTAATGTTCTCAATAAAGCTGACAGAAACACAACCTGAGGAGTATCTGGAGTCAAAATGCTTCAAACACAATACTGAATTTCACTGACCCACCTCTCATTTCGCTGTTAGAGAAACATGTAAATGACAAAAATCAAAGATTAGATGCAGATTTCTCCAAACCCAATTTTCTACCCAACCAAAATAAAGAACATAAAAACAGTCTCTTGAAAGCTTTGGATCCCGAAATCCACAAGGTTCCATTTGAGTATTCACCAAAAACATAAGCAAAAACTGGCATTTCATCACTCCTTCTCACTCAATTTCCACTACCCATAACTAAAGGACACACCTTTGACTTGATTCAACGACGTTCAGAGCAACCCTAGCACCAGATTCCTCAATAAAATTTCAGAAATCAAATGCAGAAAAGAAAAAAACAAAACTTTGAAAGAGAAGAGCAATTACCAGAAGCTTTTGCTGAAGAGTAGATGAGAGAATAAGGTTGTGGAAGAAAGGGCGTGGCATATGTATTCAGATAATCAACAACAGTGGCGACGAAGTAAAGAGATAAAAGGAGGGACCAGAATTAACGGAGGAGGGGTCAGATCATGAAACGACGCCGGAGAATCCCATACATAGCTCGAGAAAAGAAACTCTCTCTCTATTCAGATCTGAAACAGATTTAAGTTTTCCTTTTGGGTCAAAGGGCTCTCTCTCTCTCTCTCTCTCTCTCTCTCTCGCGCGTTTAAACCAGACCTGAGTGACCCAAACAAAATTAAAAATCCCAACTTGGCCTAAAAGACCTCAAGCGAGTCAAGCTGTGTGTTTTCTCCTTGACTCGGTAAGTCGAATCGGTGAGTTGGCTCGTTTTAGGGTTTTTTTTTTTTTTTTTGTTAACTAAACTAAAAAGCATACCGCCCCCACCAACTACCCTTTTTCTACCTAATTTTTTTCTCCTTTTTTCGTAATATTATAATAAATATTTTCGTCCTTTTTAACAGATATACTATTTCTTTTGACAGGCTATTTATTTTTTTCCTTACTGTTTTATTTCTTTTGTCGTCACATATCACTTTTTTTTTATTGAATTCGCTTACAAATTATTTTATTTCCTTAAGAGCGAAAATGTATTATTAGACCCAATTTGCGAGTAATACTTATTAAGATTTTCCAAAAAAAACAAAAAAAAAGAGAGAGAAGATTTTCCCGTTAACAATATATAAATAAAACAGTGTAAACTAGAGACCTATTAAGATAAAAACTTAAAAATTAAAACAAGCATTCTCATTTTAGGCCCTTTAACAAAAAAAAAAAGTATTCTCATTTTAATTATATAATATTCTTTAGCAAAAAAAAAAAATTATATAGCTCAGTCATATCTATATCTCATGCATGCAGAATTGCAGATATGCAACTAAAACTTAAAGACTCGCAAAATTTTAGTAAATAATACTAACCTGTAATAGGTTTCAGATAGAAGTTGACAAAAACAATAATTCTCAGGAAAATAAATTGCAAGGAAAATTATCTTAATATTACATATGAAACGGTAAGAAAAATGAGGACTTTACAACAACAAACACAAAAAGATGGTTATTGTGTTACATTTGGCAAATACTTTCTTCTACAAAATAATCTATTAAAAAAAGATATACAATGCTCAATTGTAACTGGCATTTAAATTTTCTTTTCGTTGTGTGGTACTTTTTTTTGTTACAATTGAATTAATATGGAAAAATTTGATACAAATGTTAGAAAAATTATATAACACTGCCACTACTACATTAGTTTTTAATAGCCAGGAAACATTGGTGGTGGAGGCGATGCATATTGAAATCCGATATGTGGTGGTAAAACGAAATCACCATTGTCATCATCATCATCATTATTTTCCGGCGGTGGTGCAGTTTTGTCTGAGGATGGTTCTGGTGCTTCAGTTTCTTCCGATTGTTTTGGTGATGAGACTGGTTCGTTTGATGGTGGTGGCGTATGAACCGGTTTAGAGATTGGTGTTGGGACTTGAACCGGTTCAAAAGTTGGTGTTGGAGCTTGTATTGGAGATTGATCTGACTCTGATGAGGTAATTGGTATTTGGGCTGGGGCTTGAACCGGTGTTGGAGCTTGAATTGGTGATTGATATGATTCTGATGATGGAGTTGGTACTTGGATTGGGGATTGAACCGGTGTTGGAGTTTGACTTGGTGATAAAATCGGTGATTGATCCGATTCTGATGATGGAGTTGGGGCTTGAACCGGTGTTGGAGCTTGTATAGATGGTTGACTTGTTTTGTGTGTCGGTGGTGGTGAGAAAATTGGTGGAGGCGGAGAATACACCGGTGGTGGTGGTGGAGAATGGATTGGAGGAGGTGGTGAGTAAACCGGCGATGGTGGTGGAGGTGAGAAGATTGGTGGTGGTGGAGAGAGAACCGGTGGGGGTGGAGGAGAGTGAACTGGTGGTGGTGGTGATGGCGGAGGAGGAGAAGCAACTGGTGGAGGTGGAGAGTGAACAGGTGGTGGTGGTGGAGGAGAATGTACCGGAGGAGGCGGAGGCGAGTAAACTGGAGGTGGTGGCGAATATACCGGTGATGGTGGTGGTGGGGAAGGCATTGGTGGTTGCGGTGGTGGTACACGTGGTTCCTCTACCTTGGGTGGTGGTGGTGGACGGCGATTTTTAACCGGAGATGCATCATATGGATCATCATTTGGTGGTGAAACCGGTTTAGGATTCTCTGTTCTTTGCGGTGGTTGAAGTTTAGGTGATTCTTCTGTTTTTGGTGGATTTGGTTTTGGATGATCCGGTTTAGGAGATTCTTCTGGTTTAGGCGGTTGTGGTTTAGGAGACTCCTCTGGTTTTGGCGGATTTGGTTTTGGTTGTTCCGGTTTAGAAGACTCATGCTTTGGTGGCTTAGGTGTAGATTGTTCTGGTGTTTTTGGTGTCTCGGGTTTTGATGGTTTTTGTGGTTCTGGTTTAGGTGATTCATCAGGTTTTGGCATAACCGGTTCTTTCGGTTTTGGTGGATTAATTTCTGGCATCTTAGGTGCCTTTGGTGATGGTTCAGATCCACTGTTGCTGCCGCCAGAACATTTGTCTTTGGTACAATCCACGGGATGACTAACCACAGGTAAACATTGCTTAACCGATTTATGGTTTGGTCTATTCTTCAAGCAATTACTGGTATCGTCAAACAGTTTCCCATTGTTCTTCCCAGGAACACAAATCTCAGCTTCTCCATTGAAATAATTGTAAGAAAACTTAAAGCTTTCCAAATTAGGAAACTTGCAAAATGTGTCGACAACAAATCCGGTCAGCTTGTTATTCGACAAATCCAACTGCTCAACGCTAGATAAACCGGACAAGCTCGATGGTAAACTACCGACGAACCCATTATTGCTCGCGTCGAAAACCGTCACATTGTTTAGCGAACCGATCTCATTCGGGAAACAACCGGTTAAATTGTTCCCAGTGAAAACAACCTCATTGAGATTCTTCATCTGACCGATCGATTTCGGTATACATCCACTGAATTTATTGTTCGCGAATGTCACAACCGAAGCAGTCGATCTCCCAATCGTACCGGGAATAACCGATTCAAACCGGTTGTTGTTCAAAAATATCGCATCGAGATCTTTATTAAAAATCTCCGACGGCAAACATCCTTCGAATTCGTTGAATCTTATGTCGAGATACTTCAAAGATGACCACGAGAGCGAAACTTCTGGAAACGGACCGACGAATCTGTTGTTACTCACATCGAATTCGTACATCAAAGCGAGTTTCGATAAGCTTTTGGGGATGATTCCACAAAATCGGTTCGAATTGACGTGAAACATAGCTAGATCGGTAATAAGACCTAGCTCCGCCGGTAAATGTCCGGCGATATCCGCGTGGTTAAGATCAACACCAGCGACCACCGTGAGGCTGGGATCATCTAGAGCTTCCGCACAGTAAATCCCGTTGTATGAACACACATCAGATCCGACCCAGTTTTTCGTGGCTTTAAACGGGTCGGAGTAAATCGCTCTTTTCCATGCCTGAAGAGCAATGTAAGCTCTCCTTAAACGATCGTTTTCAAATTTAAGGTTTGGATCCACTTTATTGATGTTAACGCATTTTTGCTCTAAGTCCTTCGTGAGATCGGCGTTTTCCGGGAACGAAGCTTCGTCTTCGGTGGTGGCGACAACGACAGAGATAAGGAGGAGGAAGAAGAAGAAGAAGAAGAAGCAGCCAAAGGGCCTCTCCATTTTTGTATTTTTAATCATTGTTTTTTTTTTTTTTTTTTTAATGAGAAACCTTGGGAAAGACCCAAGGCTGCTTAATAGAAGAGTTTTGAGAGAAAAGTCTAAGAATGAAAGAAAGGTAATTATAAGAGAAAGGAGACAAAACAATCTTCATAACTTGCTATATTAAGAAGATGTAAAATTAGATTTTTATTTTTTTACGCGATGTAAAAATAGTCAATTAGTGTTACTAAATTGGATTATAAACGATAACTAATTCAGGTCGTTGACGACGTCAACAACTTTGTTTTTTTGTTTTTTTTTAACCATGACTAATTTACCATTAATATAATATTTACTTTGTTCCAAAATTCTGTTTCATAAAAAATAATTTTGTTGGTTTTTTATAATTTTGTATTAAATGATGTTAGTAGATTATAAGCTTTAAATAATATTAATTGGGAATATTTAAATTTATTAGATTACTATTAGTTGATAGTTATTGGAAATGGTTAATGTAAAAAACAAATTAACCGATGGTGAGCTCTTAAAATTTATGCACTACCTTTTTTATCGAGATGATTCTACACATCCTTTTTAAATAATAATATTTAGATTATTTATGTTTCTTACAAATTTTTAGAAAAAAAAAATAAATATCAAAAAGTCTAGGAACCCTTCCCTGTATGATTTGAAATTTCTAAAATTTTAACAACTCTTCATGAAACACAAATTTATGATCTTTTAATAGTTTTAAATAGAATGTTGTAGTGTTTCTGTTTTAAACAAACGTTTTAAAATAGTTATTGGCTATGGTCTAAGATTTCTAACTAAGAATTCCGACAAGTGTTTCACGAGCACAATCTTGGAGAAAATTATCATTCGATATTTGTTAGAAAATTTAATGTACTGTTGTTTTCAAATATATAATCCAAAATTATACATGAATAAAATATTTTTTTCAAATGTGTGATCCGTAAAACTGTATTATAAAAAATCGGTTAAAATTTGTCCAAACAAGTTTTTATTATTTTTTTATAATTCTGAAAACCGTTAGATCAACCCCAATCGTCATCTCTAGGTATCTTAAATAAAAGTTTTTAATAATAAAATTGAATAAAAAATAATTAAAATATCTTATTTTTAAAAAAAATGTCTAACATAAAACACTTTTTTGGATTCTTAAACTAAAAAAATCTTAACTTAAATTAATAATATATTTAATATTAAAATATGTTTAAGATACTCAACATGAATTCTCTATTGAACTTGCTCTTAAATAACATTTCTTACTTCTTAGTGCTGTCACAATCTCGTTAACTACATTTCGTTCCCTAGTTTTGTGTTTCGAAGCTTTTTTTTTATTAATTTTTTTGGTTGTTAAAAGATATTCCATTTTAATAGTATATTGTAGTATCATTTAATTGAAAATATATATTTTTGGTTATTTATCAGAATTATTGTTTAACAACAGTGAAACAAAAGCATCACAAATCTGTGTTCCTAAAACCAACAGATAAGTTGCGTTCTTTTTGTACATCGACGATTGATCATAGTATGATTAGTATCATACCATGATTCATTGATTCGTCAAGAACAAGAACAAGAAAGAAACAAAAATATTCAAAAAAATAGATAACAAAATATCCGACACGTTACTTGGTGGAGACCACACACAAAAAACTAATCCTAGAACTAAAATATGGATAAGAGATAAACAACCAAAACGAAAAAAACATGGATAAGACATTAGTTTTTGTATTTTTGTCTAGACATTATTCGACTATGACCCTAAGATTCGGATCTGCCTTCTTCAAAATCAGATCTACCTTGAAAGTGTGAAAACATGTTCTGTCAAAATGAAATAATGTAACAGCAATTTTTCTTTATAGATCTTTATGAATAAACAAAGTATATACATTAAAACAAAAACAAAAAATAATACACGATCGGGAATGCCTAAGCTTTTATATATTTACAGAGTATGTAAACTCTTCATGATCTTTTCGTTCTTGATCTTACATACGACTCACACCTTTTGTCCGAAGCGCCATGTGGCAGATCGAGGCAAGATATATAATAGAACAAGAGGAACAAGAAAAAATTTGAACCATAAGAGAAGAAAACATTAATTACAGAAACCCCACGAGAGGGATGGGAACGGCGGAGTAATTACTCCGGCGACCGTTCATCACCGCTGAATATTGAATCGGCGGCGGAGGACGGTGACGGATAGCTACTTCGATTGATTCTGCCACGGCGGCGACGAAATCTACGGTTAGTCTCACCAACTCGATGCAAATCTCCAGTTTTAGAGTCACCATTGTAGACTAAGAAAACTATTTTTTTCTTTTTTCTTTCTTTCTTAAGTTACGCTTTTTGATTTCTTCTCTCTATTTTCCGCGTCTTCAGATACCTTGCTCGTATTTGCGAAGTCTTGCATGCAAAAACCAGAGTTATATATATACAAATATCCATAATATTATTTTATTTGAATGGATTATAATAATAATTGGTCGATTAAAATGCCACGTGGCATTAAACTTGCAAGCAATTATTAGCAAGTTTTATTTTTGTTTTTTTGGAAGATGCTTCGTTGGCCTTTGGTTTATACGAAGAGCCAATAATTCGTAGGGGGCGTTTCTTTACATATTTATGTATAATCTGCCAATCTATGTATAACCTTATTGTATACGCTTATACGCATATGGATATGGGTATATTATGAGCCATGTATCATTTTATTATACTATATGGTGTATAGAGAGAAGCAAAGGTAGATGTAAAAAAAAAAAAAAGAGAGAAGCAAAAGGTTGTTAAACAACTTAAACATAATTCCATCCAACTGACAATTATTAAATCACGTTTATACTTCTAATTAACAACCAACTAAGCTATACCGGATCAGACTTTAAATCCAATTAAACTCGATTTTTTATCAATATGTTATTATCGCTTCGGCCCTTCGGGTTATGTTGAAAACATATAGTGTAAATCAGACGTTTATAATTCAACATTTAAATCATATGTATGCAATTCTTGAAGTTTTTTAAAAAACCAGAAAGATTTTAAACCACGGCACTTTTTGTTTACAGAACATGACACATAATAATCTTTGGAATTCATTGAATAAACAGGAAATCATTGACATATAAGACTAATTAGCAATTGTTAAAAAAAATTTTTTTTAGCAATTGTTGATATCGGTGATATTATAAAAGTATATAGTCCTGATAGATTGGAAATGTCAGTTTTTTTGGGTGAATAAAAAGAATTTTATGAAGTTCGGTGGAAGATCGAAATATCGTTGTCAAACGTTTTATAAAATAAGTATAAAATTACATCAATCATCGCTTGATTATTTTAATCTCAAAATAAACTAAGAGACTATAGTTTGTCATGTGTAACCCGCGTGATTATTGACGTTAATGATCATATTAAAAAGATCAGATATGCACTGCCGTGATCCTGCGGCTTTGGCTAGATGGATCATGACGAAATATTACACCAGTGGACACGAGGAGGACAGTGGGACAAAGATTTGATCTTTCATTTATGTCCATTTTTTAAATAATATTTTGATTTCTTTAGATACGTTCCATGTGTGACATTAGTTATTAAATGTCATATGTTCTCCATCGCAGTGGAAGGTTGACACATATCTATTTCTAAACGAATAATCGAGTTCTCGTTTCTAAACATAAAAAACGGAAAAAAAAACAAGAGTGTTTGTAATAAAGTGCTGTCATAAAGATCAATAACTGTTCGTTTTCTAGAATGATTATCATTCTTTTATCACATACAGTAATAAATTAAACTCGATACAGCTGTTCATGTTTCTCAACGAATTTCCGATTAATTATACGTAAAACAACATAATGATACATAAATAAATAGTATATACTATGATATATTTAATGTGAAATGCATCTAGAAATGAATATTATATTCTCAGTTAGAAAAAAGAAATGAATATTATCTTCTATGATAAAAAGCAAATATCAAATTTAAATGAATATTAAAATACTTAAAAGTTTTACAAACGTATATATTTTTTACCGCAGTGGATAGAAACAATCCTTTTAATTATAAACAGCATGTCTTAGGTTTGTTTTGTGTGCTTAAAGCTTGTCTTATGTTTATAAGAACATGAGTTGAAATTAATTCTTTAATAATACAAATAATTATTTTGAAATTTGATAGGTAGACAAAAACTACATCTTCTATCTCCAAACCCAAAAACCGAAACGAATAAACAAAAACTACACCGATATTTGTTTCTCTGTTTCGTACTTTCGAAAATATACGCAGCACAAAACCTAAACCAATTCCGACATATAAACGATATCAATTCAACCTAAACCAATTCCGACATATAAACGATATTGGAATTGATAGAAAGCGTTCATAGTATGAGAGTCTCAAGGAACTTTTAATAATTTAAAAATAAATGGGTTTGAGACTCCGTCCAAAGTCTCTTAGACCATGTTTAATGTAAGGTTTTTAAAAAAGTTTTTTAATCAAAAATAATAATAAAAAATAAGAGAAGGTAGTAAAAAATGGTTTTTAAGTTTCTTATTTAAAAACTAACTCTTAAATTTTATGAAACTCATTTATTGTGTGTCATTCTCTGATTGGTTTAACTTTTTTTCATTATTTAAAAATTATTTCTTTTTTTTTTAAGATATCTTCAAAATATTTTTGCATTGAACATGCTCTTAGGGCATGTGTATTGCACACGGGTGTCTAAAATTTTTTTTGATTAAATTTAAATAAGTTTAATGTTTTAAAACATTTTGATTATAGAGTGTTTCATTGGAAACATTTAAATGTGAGTGTCTAAAAGGGAAAAAATATTAATATTTTATTCATTAAAATTTTGAGAAACATTTTATTAAACATAAAAAACATGTCTAAAGGGAAAAAAAATTTTCCTCTAATCTAAAACGGCCACGTCGACATGTCTAAAGCCCAAAAATAAATTATATATTAGACATTTTTTTATCAGTTTTGGATCTCTAATCTTAAGATTTATTATTTTAATAATGTTTAGACAAGGTAATTAGATTTCTCAAAGTGTGCAATGCACGTATCCGTATATGACAGACTTTTGAAAGACACTTTATTATTATATTATTTTTATTTTTTTTATTATTTTTTAAGAGATTCATCGAGAAACTATCGATGCCGATGATTTTATGACTTAACATTAAAAAAAAATTGATGTTGGGATTACACGCAATTAATAATCCATATTAGTTAATGAAAGGAGAATCTTAAATGTCCTCTCTTCAATGACAATTAAAGGCTCCTCGACTAAATCCTTAAACAATGCACATAAATTAGGCAACGATATTGGTCTAGTGGTCCATTATTTACATTAGAATAGTACAATGTTCTTCGTTCTCTAACATTGAAGGCTCCGTAATTGTTACTATACATTTTTTTTTCTATTAAAAAAATCCTTAATTAAAGCCTTTAAGCAACTACAATTATCGTACCATAGTAGTCTATTAATAAGATAGCCATTGTACTGTAGTATAGATCGAGTCACATTAAAAGATTCCACGTTAAAAGATTTCAGCATGTGATTGGAGTCTGAGGGGAAATAAATCTTTTGTCGGAAGCTTTGTTTGTAATGCAGTGGGATATTCAAAAGCCATCTAATATCAATGGATTTCGATTGCATTTGTTGCTTAGATCTCAAGTTTTCGTATAGAAGAACAAAGAGATGCGAAGACTTAAACTTAGAGAAGTATTCTCTTTATAAATTCAATAACCATCTTTCAAAGGAACAATTACAAAGTCTTAAATAGGGAATGTTGATCCTAGCTATCCAATAAATAAGTAAATCATGAGAAATAGAAACTTAACATAATAGAAATAGAAATCCAAATCAAAGAGAACCGACTTATTAAAGTCGTAAAACCTAAAGTACGTAAAAAGCCCAATAACATAAGAGACGCTACATCAGGTCCCCCGTGGTGAAGAAAAATTCGTCCTCGAATTTTCTTCCTCCTCCGAAGCTACAAAAGGCACCAAATGCTTCACATTAAACACGTCGGCAGTGTTCATTGTTGGAGGAAGACGAAGCCGATATGCATTATTGTTTATCTTCTCCAAAACCTCGAGTGGTCCAATCTTGCGAGCCTTCAATTTGTTATATGTGTTTGCGGGAAAACGATCCTTTGTAAGAACCGCCCAAACCTTGTCACCAACTTGAAACTGAAGATCACGACGGTGAAAATCAACATCGTGCTTATACTTTGCTGTCACACGCTCCAAGTTAGCACGAACTTGCGAGTGTAAATCATGGAACTCTTCCACAATATCACACGCACGGCCATGCATTCGTGTGCGATCAGGAGCAATCGAAAGATCCAAAGGACTTCGTGGTGCCAAACCGTAGACCAAACGAAAAGGACTAAAACCAGTACTCAGGTTAAGAGCATGATTATGAGCAAATTCCGCTTGGCACAAAATAGTATCCCACGACTTAATGTTGTCACCCACTAAGCATCGCAAGAGATCGCCTAAAGCTCGATTAGTTACCTCGGTTTGACCGTCTGTCTGTGGATGATAGGCGGAACTCATATCTAAGCTTGTTCGCAAAAGTTTCCAAAGAGAACGCCAAAAATGGATGAGAAACCGAGAGTCAAGATCGGAGACGATGGACAATGGAAGGCCATGGAGCTTGTAGATCTCACGAAAGAATAACACGGCCACTTGGGTTGCATCCGTAGTCTTCTTGCAAGGCACAAAACGAGCCATCTTCGAAAAACGGTCCACGACCACAAATATGGAATCATGACCACGCTGTGTACGAGGAAGACCAAGAACAAAGTCCATACTAATATCCGTCCATGGCTGAGTGGGAATTGGCAAAGGCAGATATAAACCGGCATTTGTAGCATGTCACTTTGCCGCTTGACAAACCACACAACGCGAAACAAAGCGCTCAACGTCGCGCCGAATAGTAGGCCAGAAGTAAGAACTAGTGACTAGTTGGAGAGTACGATCGCAACCCACATGACCCTCGTTGTGGAGTTCGCTGATTACTTGTAGACGAAGACTGCATTCCTCGAAACAAAAAGCCATCCAAGACTAAAACTCGACACTTGAACCGAGCTGTGCGTCGGGCAAAACTTTCCGAAAATATGGATCGGTTGGATACAATTCTGGCAATGCCAAAAAACCTGTGATCGAGACATGAAGCGTGGATAACAAAGAGTGTCGGCGACTAAGGGCATCAGCAACTTTGTTAAGAGAGCCGGCGGTATGTTTGATGACGAATGTGAATTGCTGGAGATAAGCAAACCACGATGCATGACAGGAAGAGACTTTGTCTTGTGAGCCCATGTGTTTCAATGCGTCATGATCCGTATACAAAACAAACTCACGATGAAAGAGATAATGCCGCCAGTGCTTAATAGATTGTACAACCGCATACAACTCCACATCGTATGTACTGTAACGACTACGCGATCCAGCCATCTTTTCACTGAAAAAGGCAATAGGACGACTTTGTTGGCTGAGAACCGCGCCTATTCCAGTCTTAGAAGCATCTGAATGAAGCTCAAAAGGAAGGGAAAAATCTGGTAAGGCAAGAACCGGAGCCGTCGTGAGGCGGGTCTTGATGATTTCAAAAGCATCATTCGCAGCAGGCGTCCAAGTAAAGGAAGAAGACTTCATACAATCGGTAATGGGAGACATGATGCTGCTGAAATGAGGGACAAAGCGGCGATAAAACGACGCGAGTCCGTGGAAACTACGCACTTCAGTGATAGATGTAGGTGCTAGCCAAGAACGAATTGCAGCAATCTTCGCTGGATCCACCTCTAAACCGTGGCTCGAAACAATGTATCCGAGAAAAAGGACCTGAGAAACACCGAATGAACACTTCTTGGTTGCACCAAATAACTTCTCTCGTCGTAACACCAAAAGCACGTCTCGTAAATGAACAAGATGTTCTTCCAACGACGCACTGAAAATAAGAATATCATCGAAGTAAACAACGACACAGCGACCAATGAAGGGACGCAAGGCTTGGTTCATGACACACATGAAAGTGCTTGGAGCATTCGACAACCCAAACGGCATAACAAGCCACTCGAAAAGACACTCTCGCCTGGGCGGATTCGTATTTGATGATAACCACTTTTCAAATCGAGCTTCGTGAAAATGGATGCATTACCAATTTGATCAAGGAGGTCATCTAACCGAGGAATCGGAAAACGGTAGCGCACTATAATCTTATTTATGGCTCTGCTGTCCCCACACATGCGCCACGTTCCATCTTTCTTAGGAATCAATAACGTCGGAACAACACAAGGGCTCAAACTCTCACGCAAGTAGCCCTTAGATAGCAAGTCCTCGACCTGTCGTCGCAGTTCGTCGTGTTCCATTGGACTCATGCGATAGTGTGGACGGTTTGGGAGATGCGCATCTGGCATGAGATCAATGTAATGTTGTATGTCCCGCAACGGAAGCAAACCATCCGGCAAGTCAGAGGGGAACACATCTTTGAATTCTGAGATCAAATCCTGAAAAGCCAATGGAACCTCGTCCAGAAAAGAGTCTCGCGAAGGAGAGTTAACAAGGACGTAAACCACATCAGTCGAACGAAGTTCGGAAGTAAATTTAGACTTATTAAGAAACAGAACCTTTGTGTCCGATATCGATGCTTGTGGTAGAGATGGAATATCAGAACTCGTAGCAGTAGGTGGTGCTGAGTCTTGTGATGGAAGCAACGTGATTCGTTTATTCTCGAAGGAAAATGCATACGTGTTGGCAAAACCGTCATGAGAAGTACGTCTATCGAACTGCCAGGGACGACCAAGGAGAAGGTGACAAGCGTCCATAGGGATCACGTCACAATACACCACATCCTTGTAACTAGAGCCCACGAAAAAAGGTACATGGCAACGTCTTGAGATGCGTAACTCAGTATTGGAATTGAGCCACACGAGCTTGTAAGGTGACGGATGCGGTTCGGTGAACAAAACAAGTTTCTGGACTGCTTCCTCGGATATGACGTTCGTACAGCTTCCCGAATCAATAATGAAACGACAGACTTTACCTCTTATTGTACATGAAGAACGAAAAATATTAGAGCGAAGCCACGATTCTTCGCGTCCGTGTGGTAACAAAAAATTGCGTCGTATGACGAGTGCCGGACCTGTATCGCCAACAACATGTTCATCACACAACTGGTCCTCTTCCTCATCACCATAGACATCGTATCGAGGCTCTTCATCCGTACAAAGGGCACGACGATTAGCTTTAGGACACGCAGATTGTCGATGACCTTGTTCTCCACACCCGAAGCACTTGAAGATCGGCAAACGAGGATTACGAGCTGCAGCAACGCCATCACTGCTTTCCAATCTCCGTTGTTGCAGACCGGAATCAGTCGACATCTCTGACTGTTTGGCTGAGTCGAAAGATGCACCGCGCGTCCATGTATTAGTCGTATTCCAGCCTGTAGAAGAAACCCGCGAGTTTTGTTCGACTAACAAGGCTCGTTGATGAGCCTCTGAAACAGAAGCTGGATTGAACTGAAGCAATGTATTTTGAATAGATACTCGCAGACCTCCAATAAACCGCGACACCAACTGCTCCTCTGTTTCTCGTAAATCATTACGGGCGAGCAGGAAAAAAAAATCTGTGGCATAATCATCTACGGACCGAGCTCCTTGACGCAGATTCTGTAGTCGTGTGTAGATTGTGCGCGCATAATTGAAAGGGAGAAACGCTTTGCGCATCTTCGTCTTCAGTTTATCCCAAGAGACAAGACGAGTTTTGCCTTTCCGTGCTCTTTTTTCTTTCGTTTGTTGCCACCAAGCAGAAGCGCGACTACGAAATCGAGTGGCGACTAACGCTACTTTCATCTCTTCAGGAACTTCTTTGAACATCAATAGTTCCTCGGTGGTATTAAGCCAATCAATAAATTCCTCCGGTTGTAGACCTCCGGTGAACTCAGGAAGGTCGAGCTTGAACCCTAGTTCCCAACGCCGGTTATCAACCCGTGGAGCCACGATTTCGTCTTGATGACGATGTTCGTGCATCCCCGCAAAAAGATTTCCTTCTTCTTCTTCTCCGTCGTCATCATCATAAGCCACAAAGACCTGTTCAGCAGCGCGAGGTGCGCGAGGAGGGGCTTGAAGATCCGTTCGAAGTGCTGCATCGACGGTAGTCCGAACGACGTTACGCAAGTCTTGGTGAAAGTCAGCAAGGGCTCCTCGAAACGCTTCGTCGTGATCCGCCAGTGTCTGTTGCAAGGACTTCTTGGGAGGCATGATTTTGGATCGAAAAGTCTCTGATACCAACTAATGCAGTGGGATATTCAAAAGCCGTCGAATATCAATGGATTTCGATTGCCTTTGTTGCTTAGATCTCAAGTTTTCGTATAGAAGAACAAAGAGATGCGAAGACTTAAACTTAGAGAAGTATTCTCTTTATAAATTCAATAACCATCTTTCAAAGGAACAATTACAAANAGAGATGCGAAGACTTAAACTTAGAGAAGTATTCTCTTTATAAATTCAATAACCATCTTTCAAAGGAACAATTACAAAGTCTTAAATAGGGAATGCTAACCCTAGCTACCCAATAAATAAGTAAATCATGAGAAATAGAAACTTAACATAATAGAAATAGAAATCCAAATCAAAGAGAACCGACTTATAAAAGTCGTAAAACCTAAAGTACGTAAAAAGCCCAATAACATAAGAGACGCTACATCAGTTTGGTGGTTCGTTCATAGTATCATGGTACTGACATATTAATTGATTTGGCTACATGATTAAAGCCTTAAGCAAAGCCCCAAAATTAGCGTACCATATTAGTCTATTAATAAAATAGCGAATGTACTATAGATCGAATAACACAGAAGATTCCCGAGTTATTATGATTCGAATTTGAGAGGTGTTGGGATTTTTAAACATATGTCCAATTTCTCATTAGTATGATATTATATATTTTGTTTATAAAATGCAAAATTCGCACGTATTAGTTGTTGGGTTCCTTTACAAAAGATCTTATAATAATTAGAGTTATACATTATTTATATATTAGATCATTACTGTCTAAACTTTTGATGTGAGATTTGGATTGATATCCTAATATTATTTTCTTTAAATCAAAGATCACACAAACCTTTGGTCTCCAAACCTCTAGTGAAATCTGACACCCATATTGTACCGCCGTACGCACCAATATAACTCTTCATCTAATCTTTTGCGCACTGTTAGGAAGATTTTCGACACAGAGAACTAACACTCTTAATCGTAAAATTACCTTGAAGGTTCTCCTCCCACAACGAATATGCAATCCAACCCACTTTTAGAGGTCTACCTTTTATGAACTTGGCCCTGATCAGTGGCGAGTCTACTCTATAGAATAGGGTGTCAAGTGAACCCATATAAATATGAATATTACGTTAATTCTTGAGGAAATTTGGTAGTATTAGTGACAAATCTGGGGTTTTTGACACCTTTGAACCCATGTTTAATTTCCACAATATGATAAATTTTCTTCTTATAATGGTATATGACCCCGGTAAAATTAATTTTTGGCCTCGCCACTGGTCCTGATACTATATATTAAGTTTTTCAAACCAATGTCCATCCTCTATTAGTATGTTATTGTTCGTTTTGGATCCAAATGACAAAATCCGCATGAAAACAATCTTATACTAATCAGATTTCACTTAAATCATTACTATCTAAACTTCAAATGTGAGATTTGTATTGATATAACAAGAGGAAATATATCTTTGTCGAAAAAAAAAATTGGGTGGTGAGTCCGCAGTATTACGGTTTCAAAATATTAAAATTGATTTGGTCACGTGATTAAAGAAGCACTCAAATGGATGTTTAATGTATAAAATTACAATAGACTAAAATAATACTAACCTCTAACGAGAATAGATATGATCACGTAACATCATATTATTGTATGCCGACACTTGACGACACTTGACAGCATACCTTAACATTATTTGTGAACCTTATCCACTTAATTATTATAGAAAATCCCCTAGAAACAAGCACAAATGGTTTAAAAAAAAATTTGTTTCCTTTTCATCTACTTCATTTCAAAGTCTGTATATCACATGAAAGAACAATCAAACTTTACACGCAAAGAAAAGCCCGTATACACGTCAATTGCGATTATCTAAACGGTCAGATTCAGTCTCGCCTTCGTTGGTCACGTTACTCTCGTACATGTAAATACTCTCGTACATGTAAAAACGCTAATTCTACAATAAAATAAGCTGTTTATTTGTAAAGAATTAAATAGACATAGAATGATGAAGAAGATCATTTGCATAATCGAGACGAATCTCTTTTTATAATTACAAAAAAAATTTGTAACGTGATGATTAAATGACACTTTGAATTCCAAAATATAACTATATATGATTTTTCTGTTTTGCATTACCTAAAATCAAAAACTGATGAACACTTTATGTATGTAAAATTTAAAAAACTAGAAAATAAGTAAAATGTAAAGAAATTGTTTTTTCAATATCATAGAAAAATAAAGTAAAGAGAGACATTTCGATCTAAAAAAATATGAAAAATAATACTTATGAAGAATTTAGTTGGAGACTTAACTGCCTTGACCGAATTTCAATTTTGTAGTATATTTGAAGAAAAAACTATATGTTATTGAACCTACATCACATTTACCTAATTCTGCATCCAAGTTTGAGCCCGACCCGATTCTATTTGACATACTTTTTGCGTGAATATTATTCTTTTTTTCTCCCTAACTCCACAGTGTGGTCCAATGCTTTGAACTAAGAGTTTAGACTTTTCTCCAATTTTTTCAGTGTGAAACTTTGGACACTTATCCAACTTTTTATATTTTCTAAACAACCAATTTTAGACTTTTATTTCAAGTTCAAACGAACTTCTATTTTGACATATGAATTTATGATTACATATTTGCATTATGTCATAGTGTTCGTGTTGCTTCTAGAAAACCGGTCATTCTAGCAAACGAATTAGCTAAAAAAGCTACCGAAAGACAAAACCACTTATCAAAATATAGTTATGGACAATCATTCAAATTCCATGAGTTATTTTGTAAAACTAAAGAAAATGGGAAAATGGAAATAAATCATTATTTCAAATTATTATTTTATAAAACTAAAAAATGAAAAAAAATAATTAAAATGGGAAAATTGACAAAATCAAAAATTGAACTCAGGCTTTGAATGAGAATACATATTTAATGCAGTACAAATGCAGTTCATTTAAAAAGCAGATCCATCTGCATTTATGTACCATTCATCATTTTTTATTGCAGAACAAAAAGTAATAATATAATAATAAATATCTGCATGCAGATAAATACATGAGTAAAAATTTTGATCCGCAGAGGAAAAATGGGAAGGGTCTTGGCGCAAACTGATGGCCAATAGACATTTAAGTTTTTTTTTCTCTCTCTATTAATTGCTTACAAATAATCTCACTCACTTTAACTTTTTTATGTACTTTTAAATCAAATAAATTCTTTTCAAAAGAAATGTTTAATTTATCTTTTCGTTTTTCGTGTAATAATTTATTTTGAACCTATTTTCTAGTCATATATAAAATATTTATTTATTTATTATTGTCTATAAATATTAATAAAAAATTATTTATATTTATTTTGCATATTAAATTTATAAATTCTACATTCTCCCCAGTTTAAGATATATTTTATAATTTCTATTTTTTTTTTAGCAACAGTTTTTATAATAATTATTTTTGATAAATATCAATAAATATAATAATCTTTACATTTTTAAAATAATATGGATATATTTAAACATCGTTTAAATATATTTTCAAAAATAATAATTCAAAACTAAAATTCCAAACAACAAATAAAAATATTGCAAATACATTATGCAAAATCCAGAAAATATTATAAATATATTATGGGAAAAAAATATTTTTATTTTTAAAAATTCTTCTTAAATCTCCTTCTTAACACTTGTAGATCTGTTTTTTTTTCTATTTTTCTATTAACTCTAAATTAATTATAAATGCTAATTTTTTCAATTTATTACTCACCATCATATTTAACAACCAAATCTATATATCTGAAATTTTGTCTAATTTTAAATATATCTTCTTCTTTATTTTTGTGCAATGTTTTTGTATTAATTAATTATTATAAATGATTAAATATTAATAAATATAACAATCTTTATACTTAATAGAGATAATACATTTTTATATAATTTGTTTGCAATCACTATGTAGTATTATGCATTTTTATAATATTTTGTTTGATGATATTTAAAATTTACTTGTATTATTTATTGCATTTATATGTATTATTATTTTTTTAAAATATGTGAGTTGCATCATTTTATATTTTTATACTATTTAATATAATATGATTATTTGCAGATCTGCATTTGTTCTGCATTTTTATTCGATCTGCATTTGTTCTGCTTGATCTGCATTATCTGCTTGATCTGTATTTTTTGATATGCGTCACCATTCGAAGCCTCAATAACATGATAGCGATAGATGATGTCAAAAAGAGAGAAAACATTTTGCCATTACATCAAGTGACTTCTACCAGATGGGCAGATGGTCTCTAAAATTTCAAAATATTGGCTTTGAATGGTATGCAGATAAGATGCAGTACAGATGCAGAATAATAGGAATGCATATCTATCTGCAATTAATGTGCCATTCATACTTTTTAATGCAGAACAAAAAAATAGTATTTTAATAAATTATCTGCATGCAGATCTAAAGCATGTATAAAATTTTTGATCTGCAAAAAGAGAGAAAAGGGTGCTGGGCGTGAGAGGTCCAATGCATATAGGTTATTTATTTTATTTTTTTTTGTAATTGCTTATCAATATTATCATTTGTTACCTTATTTGATTCAGTTTCAAACAAATCCTCTCTAATAGCATTTAAAATTTTTTTTTCTTTTTTTCTCTCTCTATTAATTGCTTACAAATAATCCCACTTTCTTTAACCTTTTCATTTACTTTCAAACCAAATAAAATTATTCTCAAAAGAAATGTTTAATTTTTTTTTTCGTTTTTTGTGTAATAATTTATTTTGAGATCATTTTTTAATCATATATAAAATATAATTTTATTTATTATCGTCTATAAATATTAATAAAAAAATATTTATATTTATTTTATATATTAAATTTATAAATTCTAGATTCTCTCCAATTTAAGATACATTCTATGATTTTAATTTCTTTCTTTTTATCAATATTTTTTGTATTAATTATCTTTTGACAAATATCATTAAACATAATAGTCTTTAAATTTAAAAAATAAATATGAAAATCATTATAAATCTATTTTAAAAAATAATAATTCAAAATTAAAATTCCAAACAACAAATAAAAATATTGCAAATACATTATGCAAAATCCAGAAAATTTTATAAATATATTATGGGGAAAAACAAATATTTTTATTAATTTGTATTTTTAAATATTCTTCTTATGTTGTAATCTCCTTCTTAACACTTGTAGAATCTGTTTTTTTTTTTTTTTTTTGATGAAATGTGAAATTTATTGATCAACTTAGAACCTATTATTTACAGAAAATTTGTGGAAAACTGGGCAATTATAAAAGAATAAAGAATGAATAGCTACTGCAGATCACATACATCAAACCACCGTCGTAGTAGTCCTTCTAACTTGTGTGGGAACCGATAGCGCAGTGACACAATTCTGTTCCGAATGACCTAGTCGATATAATGACATATCTGTGTAGTAGTAGCCCAACTAGTCTTGTGCCTTCTCCCATTCCTATTAACTCTAAATTAGTTATAAATGCTATTTTGACAACCAAATCTATATATCTGAAAATTTCTCTAACTTTAAATATGTTTTCTTTTTTATTTTGTGCAGTGTTTTTTGTATTAATTAATTATTTGATAAATAATTAAATATTAATAAACACAACAATCTTTATACTAAAAGAGATAACACATTTTTATATAATTTGTTTGCAATTACAATGTAGTATTATACATTTTTTATATAATTTGTTTGATAATATTTAAATTTTACTATATTATTTATTGCATTTATATGTATTATTTTTTGATTTTTTTAAATATTTGATTTGCATTATTTTATATTGTTATACTATTGAATATAATATGATTATTTGGAGATCTACATTTGTTCTGCATTTCTTCTTGATCTGCATTTGTTCTGCTTGATCTGCATGATCTGTTTGATCTGCATTTTTTGATCTGCGTCACCATTCGAAGCCATTATTGAAATCTAAACACTAACTTGTTACGGTTAAGGTTAGAGCTGGAACAAGACTTGATTGTATTTTATTGTAACACAGAAGTAGTAATTATTCGCAAAAAAAAAAATCGATATATGAGAAAAAAAATCATATCTCATTTCAGTTTTATAAGAAAATGAAATGCATAAAAAGTAGAAACAAAATCAATTAAATACAAAAATCTCTGCAAAACTAGATAATGATGTTATACAACTTTTTTTTGCTCCACCACCGCCGAGAGTCGAGACGGAACAAATGATTTCCGCCTCTCGCTTCCACTAACGAAATGAACCGAAGCGGAATAGAACACCTCCGCTGCGACAAAATAGAAAACTTGCGCAGCTAACACTTAATTTTGGTCTAGTTAGGCTATATAAAACTCCCCCCGTTTTGATTTAAGTGTCGTTTGGAGAAATGTATCTGCAATGTAATTGGATGTATCTGGATGTGTTTTGAGTTTAATACATCTAGATACATTTTCTCCAAATGACACTTAATTAAAAACAGAGGGAGTAGTATTTTTTAATATTCTATTCTAGAATACTTTAGTTATATATTTTTTATTTCGTAGAACAACATAACTTATAGGGAATAAGATTTTGAAAACGAGGTTAGAAATTTAGAACATACTCGATAGATATTTTGGAGTTTTCACACATGCATATTTGACTATAAATACATTATTTTGTGATTAATATTTTACTATAATTTTAAACTAATAGTAATTCAATAAATTTAATTTTGTTTGAAAAATATATTAAAAACTTAAAATATCTATTTTTGTGAAACAAACATAAAAGCCAGAAAATCTATTTTTTTTTTTTGTAAACAGAAGGAATACATAATAAGCTTACAATGTTTTTATTTTTATTTTTTTTGGGTCTAAAAGTAAAAAAAAAAAATCCTTTTAATTAAAGCTTACAATGTTTATGTTCACACTTCACAGTTTGATGAATCAACATAAACATAACACATAACACATAATTTAAATTATAGATGCAGAGGTAGTACACGTTCAAACGAGAACAGTATTGAGAATTCTCTATGGCCGAGTTTGTTTACATTACTTTTTGGTTTTCTCATTTCTGTATTTTGAACTTTGGTTGTTTTTTTAGTAAATGGAAGTTGACAGGAAAAAAAGATTTTTACATCTTTTAACTGCACTGTCAAGTGTCAACGTAAATTAGAGAGGAGCCCACATGATCTTACGCTGGTCATTGGCGCAGGAGATCTCAACTTACTCCACCCTTTCTCTCTCTCAATTAGGGTTGAAAATTGAAATCTCGTTTCTGAATTTTTTTTTTCTTATCCTCTCTATTCAGAGAAAACATCTCCTTCGATGGACTCTCTGTGAACAAAAAGAAAAAGCAAAGCTAACAGATTTTAGATACAAATGGCGATGTCTCATCTCTTTCTTTCTTCGCCTCAACAACCAACAGTGGCTCCACGACTTCACTCTCCTCTTCTATCGACCCAGGTAACCGAAACCTCTCTTCTCTTCTACTGAATCTTCGATTCCTCCACGACCTAAGAAAAAATTGTTATTTCTTCTGTGGGTCTTTTGATTGAAGACGGAAAATTTCGATTGATTATAGATTTCGTGGAAGATTTGCACTTAGGTATATAGCCACTGCAGAGTTTAGTCTTGGACATTACGAATTGTAACTGGACCTGATATCTGTTTTCATCTGATCAATTTGTGAAAATTTCCCCAAATTTGTTCATGTTCTTGTGTAACTTGTGATTATGAGTTGTTTGATTTCTCTAGTTTTTGTTTGCAGTATAAATTGAGCTACTCAAAGAACAATAGAGACTGTAAAACCTTAAAGGGTGCAAACGAAGCTAAAGTATCAAAGAGATTCCTCTGTCGCGCGATTCATATGGAATCAGGACACTCAGGGGAACCAAAGAGGCTTAGTTTCGATAATCTATTGAGAAGAACAAAAGATGTCTGGAACAACTCTCCGCAGCCAATCAAGGAATTCCCTTGGGATAAAGCATTCGGGAACTTCGTACAGCTCGTTCTTGATCTCACCATATCAGTCGTCAAGTTCTTGTTCGTCCCCATCTTGGCGGTTTCTTCCATCAGCGAGATGTCTTATTGTGCACATGAGAGGAAGCTTGCTTTAGTCCCGTTTCCATTAGTCATCGGTATGGTCCTTGGAGGCATTCTACAAGGAACCGCTTTGAAGATCTCTCCTCGTCTTAAGGTAGTAGTAGTAGGCAAGGGGAAAAAAATTCTCAACCAGCTCGTTTATTGATGATACCAGTCTGTGCATTTTAAGTTGTTTATGTTCCTAATCTTATAGATTTGCATTTTGGTTTTTGCAGGAAGCGGAAGTACCGTGGCATTTGATAGCTATGATGATGTTCTTCACTCTGATTAAACTTCCTGGACCGTACTATCCGTATTGGGGGCGTTTGTTTGTTCCACATTTTGCAAATGGAGTGTTGGTTAGATCACTCTGGTCCATGTTCTTTTGGTACAAGAAGACTAGAAACACATCAGGGAATCCTCCGCAGAATCAAAGCTTGGAAACAAAATGAGCATCTTCATCTAAGGTACACTCTTTGATCTGGTTATGATAAGCTTTCGCACACATAAACATATGTGGAGATGCTTAGTGATGATGACTTTATTAGTTTATGCATCTCTCTCCAGTTGTTTCTTTTGTAGGCTGGTGCTCTTTTAGGTTGGCAAGTGGTGACTTGATTAGTTCTGGGAATTGTCCGGAACCTCGCGGATTAGTTTCTGAGCATAGATAGGAAGCTTTTTTCTTCTTCTTCTTCTTCTTCTTCTTTATCTCTTCCAATCTCAGAAAAGTTGAGGTTAATGAGTTAGCACCGTTTTAGACCATAGAATTGTTTTGTTCTGTATTCTCCTATTGACAATTTTATGTGAAACAACTGTTCGTTAGGTATGTTGTATATGTATCTTGAGTTCGAACAACGGGGAGCAATGAATCACAAAATTTTATTAGGTAACCCAAGAAACTAATCATGGATTCTTGTAAACTTTGTTGAGTGCTCATGTCAGGTCATATTGTCGTCACTTGTGTGCAGATAAATAAGATCTTTTAAGAGTTTCTGAAACCAATTTAGCAAAATCTATTCTCCTTGTACGGTAGGTAACTTGTGAGGTGTGAATTTCATTTTCTTCTAGAAGAGGAAAAGTAATAAAGTAACTTTTAGGGTCTCTCCTTTAAATGCTTCTTTTGCAAGTACTTTAAAGTACAACGAAGACGCCATTGCAGGTCCGTATAATAATATATTGATATGAAAAATTCGACTAGAAAACAAAAAAATAGTTACTCTATTTATTTAAATATTCCCATGAGTATTACAAGTTACTCGATTTATATAATAATCTAACGTAACCAACTCAACTACCAGTTGCTCTTTTTTGGGGTCAAACAAAAATATAGGTAAAAAGGGTTAAAACGACAACGTTTGGTTTAGATGGGCAGTTTTGAAATTCCACAAATACCCTCTCCATCATAACCTCACGAGAGCCATTTTTGCAACTTTTTTTTCTTCAGGAATAATTTTTGTTTTCTTCTTCAACGAAACAGGAAAAATGGTTTCCGACTCGGACCTCGTGACCCGGCTCCGGGAAATTCTCAGTAGCTCCGACCTAGAGACAACGACTCCGGCGAGCGTTCGCCGTCAGCTTGAGGAGTATTTCGGCGTCGAATTGACGGATAAGAAGGCTTTCGTCAGGGAACAGATCGATGCTTTTCTCGAAAGCGATGCCTTTGTAGAAAGAAAACCCGAGGTGGAAGAAGAAGAAGACTGTAATGGCGATGTAAACGATCAAGAGGGAAGTGAAAATGATGAAGACGAGACAGAACGGTAATAGTTTTCTCTTTATTCATTTTTTCATTTCTTCTGGAACTCTCACTTTATTGTTTCAATAACTGACTTTTCTTGTAGATTTTGAAAAAGGGCCTTTCCTCTATGTAATGTTTTTGAAACATTGGATTGTGTAATGTTTAGCATTTCCAATTAAATTTGTTGTTTTGATACTTGAAAATGGACATAGGTGATAAAATTCATACCTTTAGTGTTTAATTATTGTGATTGGTTTAGATGAAAAATGCCAAATTTGTGATTGTATAGTGTGTTTTCTATGTATAGACCGGTAGAGGCTAAGAAACGTCGTGGAGGGTTTAACAAAATATGTCAGCTTTCTCCACAACTAGACAAGTTTTTAGGAACATCTCAATTAGCTCGAACAGAGGTAATCTTTTTTTCTCTCAATTAGCTCGAACAGAGATGGTTCAGAGATGTTTTGAGGGGAGTAAAGTTTAATTAGTTGCATATATCAGGTTGTGAAGAAAATGTGGGATTATATCCGCAAACACGATTTGCAAGATCCAAAGAATAGGCAGAATATAATATGTGACGAGTCGCTCCACTCTTTATTCCGTGTAAAGACCATTAATATGTTTCAAATGAACAAAGCATTGTCAAAGCATATTTGGCCTCTAAACGGAGATGGTAAGATTTTCATCTCCATTAGATTAAGTGGGCATCTCGATACGTTTATGGTATTTATAGTTCTTGTGAACTGGTTTATCTTTATAGGGTGTGTTAACAACAATGTTAAAGAGGAAAACGAAGATGAGACATCAGGGGAAAGAGATGACAAAGAAAGTGACGAAGAGGTAGACCGGAGTGTAAGAAAACGCAAGAAAAGAAAGTATTGTTTCTTTCTCTCAAGTTCTTGTGTTGTTGTTTTGTTATAAAGTTTGCCACCAGAAACTAAAAATCTGCTCTATCGAATTAGACCGGCCAAATCCGAGGAGAGACCCAAGAAAAGAGGAGGAGGAGGCTTTGCCAAAGTTTGCAGTCTTTCGCCAGAGCTTCAGGCTTTTACGGGGACGTCTCAGTTAGCTAGAACAGAGGTACATAATTGACCTTGAGTGAATTAGTTCAAGAAACTCTTTGGATGTTATATCTTAATCTGCTGAATTAATGGCTTTTCCAGGTTGTGAAAATGCTTTGGAGCTATATAAAGGAGAAGAATTTGCAAGATCCATCCGATAAACGCACGATAATATGCGACGAGTCGCTGAAATCGCTGTTCCCTTTCGAGTCTATCAATATGTTTCAAATGAATAAATTCCTGAGCAAGCACATATGGCCTCTTGTACAGGAGGAAGAAGGTATTTTGATGATTGACAAATGTTTTTTTATCAATTTTCCTGAAGTAGTAGCCATCTCTATCCAAGAGTAAACTTGTTGTCTTTGTGCATCTATTCTCCAGTAGGAACAGGAGACGATCCAGAGAAGGGAAAGCAGAAAATGGAGATAGACCAAGGTACTAAAAAAGAAGAAGCAGTTTTTTACTCAATCTATTCATGTTGTTTAGTCAAATGTGAAAATCAAATCATCCATCTTCTGTAACTATATAGATAATGGAGATGCAAATGAAAAAGTGTTCTATCATTTTATTCTGAAGTAGTCATCTGAGACTTGTGCTTATATGCATACAAATTTGGTAAAGGTTGAAACTTTTGTTACCTTTTCTCTGATTAGTCTTGTGCCCATTAATGTCATGAGTCAATTCTTCAACTATATCGCCATTATGGCTTCTACCGATAGGCTTTTGATAGAGAAAGTCTTCGTCTTTCTTTGCATACACCTAATTTTGGCGCGTCTTTTCTCCAGTAGGAACAGCTAACGATCCAGAGAAGGGAAAGCAGAAAATGGAGATAGACTAAGGTACACAAAAATACTATTAAAACCATAAGTTTTTGTTAATCAGTTCCTGTTTGTTTAGCCGAGATGAAAATCAAATCATCTTTACCTTTTTTGAACTATTCAGATAATGACGAAGCAAATGAAAAAGTAAGCTACTTCCATCAAGATTCGTAAGGGTCAATTTTGGTAAGTTTTTCATATAGACGAAACCAGATTCAACTGATGTTGCGTAAGCATATTTGTTCACTCTCGGTATATAACTGGACCTGACCAGAGTTGTTTTGACTTCTGACTAATTCTTTTTATAATCAGATTTTAAACTTAATGCAGTGATAAAAGAGTGATGTGCTTAAATGTTTCAACTTAGCTATCAAGATTTGCATAAATAGTACATTGATCCTATAGCGAAAGAGAGAGATTTGAATGTGACAAAGAGGAAGATGGCGATGAGACATCAAAGGAAAGAGATGAGAAAGTGAAGGAGGAAGATCTGAGAGTGCTTAAACAATTCAACTTGGCTAACCAAAATTTTCAAAAGTAGTACAATGATGCTATATAGAGAGAATTTGGCCATGATCTTAAAATACCACAAGGTGTTTTGTGTTCTCTCACTCAAAACTTGAAGTCAAAAACTCTAACACAATTATCATCCCCACAAGAAGTTAACCTCAGCAAGCTCTGGTTAGTCTCGGATTTCTCGGCTGGTCTCCATGCTAACCGGTTCACGGCAGAGACGTGACACATGAACGGCTCAAGCCGCAGAGCAAGAGCTGCCGTTGCTGTTGTACCTTCATCTGTTTCTTTAATCTCTATGTTCCACAGCTCTATAAGTCCACTCTCCATCCCAACCGCTATGCACCCACTCTTCCCCTTTTGGTCAGTTCCCGTCCAAGCCACGGCAGTGACACTGCTCCCAAACTGAGGCAAGGCAAGAACCTGTTTGACGCGAGCGTCTTTCTCGATGGACCAGATCTTCACTGTCTTGTCCCTTGATGAAGTCGCAAATTGGTGGCCAAATGGATTCCAAGAACATGCCCATATGATCCTCTTGTGTGCTTCAACCTTTGCCATGAGTTTGTGACTAACCTCGCCATTGTCTGAACAGAGATGGTCAAGGAGGGGAAAAACAGACAGAGGCTTAGAGAATTATAGAGACAAACTCAAGACTAAACCGGGGTAAACAAGAATCACGAAATCTCGAGACTTCTGGATGTTATGAGAGATCAAATTTGAAATAGGTTGATAACGCTTCGAACTTCAAGGTTTTACCTGTTCTTTGGATCGAGAAAACTGAGAAGTGACGATCTCTGGAGACAGACAAGAGCAGAGTGTCGTCATAAGAGAACTCCAAGTGTGTCACTGTCAAGCTGTGAGATTGCAAACGACCAACAGCTTTCCATGTCCCAACCTCCCAGAGCCATATCTCCGCCATGGCTGCAGATTGAGCCTGAAGATGTTTGTAGTTTCATTTATAAGAAAATTTAGTTTCGGAGTCCTTCTCTGATTGAGGAGATCGAACAAGTGTAAACAAATCCAAAATCCAAAATAGCTTACCTTACACGATGAAGCAACAAGGCTTCCGTTGTGGTCACAGCAGAGAGAAAAGAGTTCATTACCATGGCCATAGAGTTTATGAGATTCCGGCCATAGAGTATGAAACGCAAGCTGATCTTCGATTGGAGGCTCCTTCAACTCCGCTGGAGCAGCCTCTGGAACCGTTTCAAATGTCTCTAAACCTTCTCCTCCGCCATTTCTCTCCGCCGGTTCACTAGAAGCTGCAAGAAAAAAAAAAAATACTATGAATCTCAAGATGGCATTTGGTAAAAAGCTAGAAATGGTGTTGAATCAAATCACTCACAGTGTAAGTAGATAGGTTTCTGTGATAAACCAAGAGCAGACATATTCGCACCAAGGACCTGCACATCTGCTTGTAGATCCTCAGGGAAGCTTCCTTCTCCTCCGGCACAAGTGTGGTTCAGTGTCTTCAAGAAAGACAGAGGAGCCTCAAACACTCTCACAACTTTCTCCTCTGCTCCACTTACAAAACGGTGGTTGCCTTTACCTTGAACCATAGCCACACAATTAATGTCATGACCATGAACCTGAGGACGAGCCAGTTCATGCCAATGCTCATCCCCTGCTTCATTTCCCTCATCACTCTTCCATGATGAGAACGCGCGGGTCGTCTGCAAAATGGCAGTTTTACAGAATGTAATGTCAACAAAGTTACCTTTTTTTTTTCTCCTGCTCTGTGTAAAACTAAGTACTTTATCATAAAGAATACTACAGCAGAGATTTGATATAATAAACCGTTTGAACATCTCTAAACCGTAAACCCTGACCTGATCGTGGCTCACGGATAGCAAGTACTCGCCGGTTCTAGCCCACGTGATATCAGTCACAGCAGCAAAATGACCTGACGGGACTTTCTGCATCTGCCAGTTCTCAGACTCTTTGCTGCTGCTGACATTTCTCCAGAGATGAAAAGATCCGCCGTATCCATGAGCCAGAATCGACACACTATCCGGGCTCCAATGGCCACCGTAGAAACCAAGAGCACAGTGACTAAGCTCTCCTACACACACAACGTTCACCCACACACCCGTTTTCTTCTCGGGGCGCCAAATCATCATCGTTTTGTCCATTGAAGCCGATAAAATGCTCAGCGGTTGGCTGTTAATTAACTCCCCATCGATGACTGGAGGTTGCCATTCCACTGAATAGACCCAATCTTCGTGTCCAATCAGAACAGATTCGACAGAAATCTGATACGTGAACGTCCCTGAGACGAAAACAGGGCCTTCAATGTAAGAAGCTAGAGTGATTTCTCTTCGCCATGAGCCAACATCTCCGACTAGGACAAGTTTCCAGATTCGAATGACTTTGTCCTGGGAAGAACTCACAAGCAAAATACTATTGGTGGTTTCTTCTGTTGAGTGTAACGGTAATGAGAAGTCCAAACTCCGGATCCAATCAGTGTGGCCTTTAAGCTCACAAACAGAAGTAAACTGAAAAAGGACGAACCAAAAATAAATGCTCAGAAAGTGAAAACAAATCTGAGAATATATTGGCGCAAAAAGGTGGGAAGTACCTTCCCCTTTCTTTCCCCACAGTAAAGTTTTATTTTGTTGTCCAATCCGCCCATTGCGAGGGCGAATCGTCCCGGATTTTGAGGCAATTCAGCTAACGAAAGCGTCACTATTGCTTTAGTATCAACAGAAAGAGTGTCCAGACACAAAACCTTACACTCGTCTGCAGCAAAAGAATGCGAAGATGAAATTTTTAATGTATCCATATCGAATACACTGCAGGCTGAGGCAGTTTTGAAGTGGAACCAGATGCTTACCGCTAGACTGAGATGGAAAAGAAACATCCCAGAGATTCACAACTCCGTCTGAAGAACCAGAAGCAAACATTGCATCGGTTTCAGAAACCATATACGCGGTGATGCAAGTTACACCTTTCTTGTGAGACTGTGGTAGTTGTAGTACATGTCTCCACTGTTGTGAAACCAAACGGGACACGTAATAAGGATCACAGACAATACATAATAAACCGTAGAGAAACTCAGATCAGACTGAGATTGAAGAGCATTTTTACATTGTTATTGACAGTCGAAAGTTCCCAAAGGTTGATGATACCATCTGTATCACCTGAGAGCAGATAATGTCGGTCCAAATGCTTGGCTGCGAACAATCATATAGTTTCAAGGGATTAACCATTGGATCTTTTTCTCCTAAAATCTGCTGTAGTATGCTCTTGAATAGTTTAACCTTTCACAGCAACTAAACCACCAAACCGGTGATAGAGACTATAAATAGAAAATTTAAATGCCTATGTTCTCAGTCTAAGTTCTCTAGTTGATCAATGAGCACAATTAGCTTTAATAGATAAGTCAATGTAAGAACAATCAAAGCCTCCTGACATCAAAATTCTCTTCCTTTGCAATGCATATGTGATTCAACATACTAGAAAATCTAAATCTCGAGCAAGAACGCCCCATAAACCCAATGGGTCAAAAAGAAGAAGAAGAAGGTACCTTTGAAAGCAAACTTGCTGCTGGGTAACCAATGAGTGCAATTCACAGAAGCTTTGTGACCTGGAAGCGTAGTAAGAATTTGGGCAGTCTGAAACAAAAATAAAAATCAAACAAAAACATAAAACAATAAGAAAAAAAAGTTCACATCTTGCTTTCAAAAGAACAAAAGGATTTTTGAAGGGTCAAACGTAGAAAGATAAGTGAAGCAGAGACCTTAGGGCAGAAAATAGCAACGGCGTTTTGGGCACCGAAGGAGACAAGACCAGAAGCCCCCCAAGAGACGTTGTTGACGACTCTGTTGCATCCTGCTCCTATGAACACTCTCTTCGCTTCGACTTCGGTGTTTTCCGACATAACTATCAAAAGGAGACTTTTGATTGAAGATTACAAAGTTTCTTCTCCGTTTAAGCTACATATACAGGTAATGTCTCGCCGGCGGCGGAAAATCTTGCCGGAAATTGCGAATCTGGAAATTTCAGGGGAAAGCGGAGCCGAACAAGGGTTATTAACTTACTTTGAGTTCTGACTTCTGATTTGGAATATTTAATGGGCTTAAATGTTGGGCCCAAAATTTTAAAGTGTATAATTTGTGTTTTGTTTTTCCGTCTAAAACCTCCTCACACAGGTTTTTGCTTGTCTCCTTGGAAGTTGAATTTAGGTCTTAAAAGTTAAAACCTCCTTCGACCTCCAATGAATCTACGCGTGTAGCCCTTGTTGATCTCGCAAAGCCTCAATGAGAATCATACACTCATTTTTAAAAGGACTTCTTCAAAATCAATATTACACAAGGCAAGACATTGCCCAAAGAAGAGCAGTAGCTTCTGCATCAAGGCAAGAGTGAACCCTAGGGTAAGCGTTTGCACCATACCATCGAACCATGCCTTTATCATCTCGGACTACCCCATTCTGTTCCACATTTATCCAGTCCATGGTTCCATGAAACATCTACATTACATTTTATCCATAGCATCCAATACTGCTTTGTACACAATCTGTTGAGCTGCATCATGAGAATTTGAGAAACAAAGGTCATTCTTTACTTTCAAAATCCTCCATAAAATCAATGGGAATGCTCTCAGTCTCATTTTTCTTTATCTTGACTTCCCAACAAATGGAATAATTAAGAAATAAAAAGGGTAAAAACAAGAAGGCAAAAGAAGACAAAAGCCCATACCAATGGAGCAAGTGGGAACTGAAAGAAGGACATAGTTAAACTAATAAAGCATTCGACTACGGATTGATAATATATATATTTTCTTAATTCATCCATGTGCATCGTTTGTTTTCTTTACTAATTAAAAAATTAATAAAGCCAGAAACTTTACCGCACATTGATGAATGAGTGAGATGATTGTTTTGCACACAAAAAAATGTTTGGTTTCTTGAATTAAAAAAAAAAAAAACGAGCAGCAGAAGGATGAAGAGGAGGAGCAGCAGAGACGATGAGAAGGGATTGCTGTGGAAGCTTTACGAGGGCGTCGGAAATACTGGTCCGGCCTTAGGAGTCGGAGCCGGTTGCGGATTTGGTTTCGGCGCCGGAGTTAACGGAGGATTCGGACCAGGAGTTCCTAAACTGCAGTTTGGGGTCGGGTTTGGAGCTGGATGTGGAATCGGTGTAGGATTTGGCTATGGCGTCGGAAGAGGCGCCGTGTTCGACCACGCTCGCGCTTTTGATAACTTCGTAGACTTTCTCTGGTGGAAGATGATTCTGATGGATTATTGAGAAAGTCACAAGCCTCTCACACGTTAATACCAAACCGGAAATTCTCGGTTTGAATTGGTTGGTTCTCGTTTATTTCTGTTTTTGTCAAAATAAGAAAATTGGGCTTCCTTGTTCACTTTAATTTCCATTTGCATGAATTGATGTAATTCCGATTGTAATGTTGTTTCCCTTTTTTTTTATTAACAGAACAAATAAGAAAAGCAGATCTAATAATACAACGAGGATGTAAAATAAAAAAATAAAAAAATAAAGTTGAATATTTCTTTGAAAACAAATTTTTTTTTTTTTGAACATTACTTTGAAAGCAAACTTAGAACTAAACACACAAGAAAAGGATTTTGAAATAACAAAACTATTTTTGAAGGGTTAATCGCAGAAAGATGACTACAGAGCTTACGGAAGAAAATTGCAACGGCGTTTTAGCCTTTTAGGCACCGAAGGAGACAAGACCAGAAGCTTCCCAAGAGACGTTATTGACGACGGCTCTGATGCATCCTGCTCCTATATATGAACAATGTCTCTTCGCTTCGACATCTTTATTAGAAGGAGAGTTTTGATTGAAGATAATCAAGGATTCTTCTTCTTTTGATTTTACCAGTGATGTCAAAAGAAGATTCAGGCAAACGCGGAGCAGGAGGAAAGAAACCAATATGGGTTATTACTATATAATGGGCTGATATATTTTATGGGCCCAATTTCTACTATTAGGCTCAAATCTACAGAGTTCCATAGTTTGTTTTTTCTGACAAGTTTGTTTTTCTATAATTTGTTAAAAGATAGATTAATTTATTTAGTAAAAAGAAGAAGAATGAAATTCTGTAATATGGGTCAGATAACTTTAAGAATGAAACAGAAAGTTAGATGGACTCCCTATAAAAATAGAAAATAATGATGTAAAAACAATAGTTGAATAGTTTTTATGTTATGTCAAAACAATTTTTTGTTATGTTTTTCGTTTTGCATCTAAAAAAAAAAGACTAAATTTTGAGAGGTGCATGCAGAGAAGAAACGAAAAGAATAGTGACAGAAAACATAAATGATTGGAAATGGAATCATACCAAAGTCGAGCCGATGCAAATATTAGGCATTGTTGTCACTTGTCACGTGAAAGATTCTTATAGAGAATCTGAATTGATTGTTAATTTTTTGGTATTATTCCATTTTTTTCGCATATCTTTTCCGAAAAAAAAAAATCCAAATGTACACACTTAATAGTTTTTAAAAAGTTAATGAATACTACTTATTAGTAATTACATATACATAAATTTTTAAAATATCATTATTAATTTTGCTTTTTTAAATATCAAACATTATAAAAAAATTAATGTTCTCCTCTTATAATTTTGGTCTCAGACATTAATATCTAATATTTCATCTGTTTTATAAGATGTTTCTACAGTGTAAAATCCATCACCAACTTTAATTATCAAAGATATGGTGATTTAGTGGTAGATCGCAAATCGAATATCTTAAATTTTAATAATACTAGATGAATACTCACACAAATGTGTGAGTTTTTTTTATAAATATTTTGTCTAATATTTAAAATTTAAAAGTAGTTTTTTAAAAAAATTTACTTTTATTTTTGTTTTTTTGGATGAAGATTGTTTGTTTTCCTAAAGTGATCTTGTTTTGGTTAGTTTTTCTATTGACTTTTTGTCTTCAATGAAACTTATCACACAATTACACTACTAAAAACAATTAAGTTCTTCAGTTAGAACTATAATCTGGCAATCTAGAGCATCGTAAACAAATCTAAATAAAAGAATCCACAAATACTATATAGTATACTAAATATTATGATTTAGAACTCAATACGCATATTCTATAAATAAATATATAAACTTATTATAACCAATTTTTCTATTCTCATTGAGACCTTCACAATTTCTCTTGAAATTAAAAGGTTAAGTAAATGAATATTTCAACCATATACCAACCAAATAAAAAACTAAAAATCAGTTCTATAATACCATAATACACAATAATTTGTATATAGGATGAAGATACACAATAATTTGTGAGATACAAGAACAAATCATTAGTGAATCTTATTTTATGTAAAACTTACTTAAGTATACTAAATTAATGTTTGTTATATTTCTGTAACATACCAATCTATAATACCATAATACACAATAATTTGTATATAACATAAATATACACAATAATTTGTGAGCTAGAAGAACAAACCATTATAGAATCTCATTTTAAAGTAAAACTTACTCAAGTATACTAAATTAATATATGTTAGTTTTCTTTAACCAACCTATCAACAAATGTTCAATTAAAAAAAAAAATAGAAGGTATCAAAAATAAAAGTCAAAAAGCCATCATGATAAATAAATCAGTGCATGGGAGAAATGAACATGTAAATAAAAGATATATTTAGCTTTAGTTTAGATTTGACAAAAAAAAAAACTTTAATTGAGTTTTGACCAAGAGAAAAAAGGTTTTAATTGAGTTTATATTTTTTAAAAATAATAAATAAGTTAGATGATGTGTCATGGAGAGGAGTGCTTAGGTGTCAATCTCTTGTGAAACACAACCCAACTTTTATATAATAGATTTATGAGCCATATTATCCAATTAGTGCAAGGAAATATTTCTTTGGTGTCATAGGTTCATTCTTATTTGGTAGAGAGGAATAGTTTATATTATGTCTTGGTATTATCACTAATTTAATCTCTGTCCATGAAAATATATGAGTTTTGGTTTAGAACTTTGCGTATATACAAACAACAACAACAAAAAAATTCACCACCAACATAAAGTATTTAAATCATAGAAAAATATGATTCGATGATAGTCCAATTATAATTGGTTATGAATAATGTTTCTTCATTTATAAAGATTTAAATTCAAAATATTTCTTTTAAAAAAAAAAAATCAAAGTCTGGAATAAGTACATCTAAACAAATGATCTAATAGGACCCTCTTGACAAAAAAAAAAAAAAAAAGGATCTAGCAGGACCCTAGTGTACAAATATAAGTGGCGTAGCCGAAACAACAAATGGTTTTATAGTAATCCTTAGAAAATAGTATGAAGTACAGATTCTTTGACTATGACTATCCGACAAAACGAGTGGAGATAAGAGAAATCGATGTGGATTCAACGCAACGCAAGGTCCAAACTTCTATATCTGGGACTGGTTGTTTGTATATCATTTCATGACATCAAAATTTGAAAATGGATATTGAAAAATTATAGGATATATTATTTTAAAACGATTGGTTGATGGGAAAGATTCTTATTTCTATGAAAGAGGGAATCGGAATCTAAACCAGCATGAAATAAATTAATACGTAGATGTGATTCGATTGCCCTTTCCAAAATATTTGTCCCGCGTTCGTAAATTCGAAGAATATGGCCTTTTTCAACAAAAATGTATTTTTTCATGTTGGTTTGTCAGACCAAACTATTCTCTGCACATGACTTGGTGAGTCAAAATATGCCTAATTATATCATCCATTTATTCTATCCAGGAATAAAAAAAAAGCATATCACTTTTGTAGAATAGTTTAACTTTTAAAATGATGAAATCAGACAAATTGAAATAACTGTGTCGAAATATCCCAAGTGTTTTAAAGTGAACAGAAAGGTATTTTAAACATTTTACCAGACTAATGAATGTTTTCATATTTTCTTAATTGCCAAGAAATATTGATATAATAACTAAAAAATTCCATCGTTTATGCCAACCTTTTTCTTTTTCTAAATTTTTTTCCTCTCATTTCTCTCCTCGTCTTCTTCGCTAGATCTAGTTTTCCGCCGACGTTGGTGGGCTTTCAAAACCACTGCATCGGTCCGGCTTGTTTTTTTCCTGCTTTTGTATTTGCTTTTCTTTGGTTGCTTTAGATGTCAAGCTTTCTTTTGCTGCGTCTTCTTCTTCTTCTTCGCATCGATGGGTTTCCACGGCTTTTTCGTTCGTCCTTCAGCATCTCGCTTCACGTAAGTGTCTGCTGTTGTATCGGTAAGCGGCTTTGTTCAAGTCTCCTCCACTCGTTTTAGACATCTAGATCTGGGCGAAATCTATTTTGTCTTTGAGATGCTTCTCATCGGATCTATGTCGTTTCAATTTCGATTTCATCAGCCCTGACTTCTGGGTTCATCAAGCTTTGTCTATGTTCCCCTCCTGCCATTTTAGCATACCCAAATTTTCAATTTTCAAGACTTCCTATTCCAAGTGAGGACAAAAAGATTTGAAATTTGTGTTAAGAGTTGAATCCTTTTCATAGCCTTCCATTCTCAGGAAAGTACCATTGAGTTGAAGTTTAAATTTTTTTGTAGTTTTTGTTAGCTTGTGTCTAAGTTTTTTTCTGTTTGTTTCCCTGTTTTGGAGCTGTTGTCTCCGTGAGTTTGTATACTCGCCGACTTGATCTCTGGAGGGGTTGATTTCGTTTTTCAATTCTTACCAGTTTATGTATCCCAACCATGTATCTCATCCTTGTATCTGTATGTTTTTAATAAAAGTTAGATGACAAAAAAAAGATGACTTCAAAATCCTATATTGGTAGACACGTGACGGAAATCAATTGGAGGGTGAGGCAGAGAAACATTTGCAAAAGTTTATTCTTTAGACTAAAAACTTCAATTTCACAAAAGCTCGAAATCGGAAAGTAGAGAAAAGGAGCAACAAACAACATTTCTTTGTGCCCCTAATCCCATGGTTTTAGTATCTTTGACTTTGACGCACCACATCTTTGAAATTAAGCTTTTCATTCTCACCGACAATACCCTTTTTCTATTCCTGTTTAATTCAATTAATTACGAAATTTTATTAATAACCCTAACACCGTCGCTATTAATTTTGTTGGACCAACCATATATATTGGGAAACAGTCAAACAGAAGAGAGGTGATTGTAATAACTAGTAAGCTATTCATATCTAATGCTAATTAAGAGTTATGTTACTAGTAATAATCAACAAGAAATTTAATTCATACTATTCATCTTCTCTGCATTGGCCTAAAAATAAATGAAATCGATTTTTTTTGTTTTTGTTATTAATGCTGGCACCTGTTTATTTCTACAACAGTTGTTTCAAGGTATAGATGGCGTGATTGCACATAAATCCAATAACCAATATTTTTATGAGTTATGTTATTTTTTAGTAGCCGAAAAAAATTAAGCTACGTTTTAGTTTTTAATTGAAAGATATCAGGGAACATAATTTATTTTAACAACTAACATATTTTTTTTTTATCATCAAAATTTTAATTTTTTTTTAAGATTCATTTGTACAAAAAAATGCTATTAAAAGTTGAAATGGTCCAACACTTAATGCAATAGAAAGTGATGTTTAGACTAGGTCTGGGCATAAAAACCGGATCCAAAGAACCGAATCGATATAAACCGAAATTTTAGATACCGAATCCGAACCAACCCGGTGTAAATATCCGAATGGGAACTACACTATCATATCCGAAGAATTGGTACCGAATTCTAACCGAACCGAGAACCGAATAGATATCCGAAATAAAATTATATACAAAATAAATATTAGTTATATTTAGATTTGTAATAAAAAAATAAAAATATTATAATTATAAAGTGAATATATCAATTATATTTATAGGTTTTCAGATATTTTTATATTTTTGCAAGTATTTTAGGTAAATCGGATATTTTCGGATATCAATTTCAATTATTTTAGGAACTCAATCGGATACGTTTCAAATATTTTTGGTTTATTTGGTTACAAATACTCGAAAATACCCGAACTGAATTAAAATTATAGTTACTTTTGGGTTTAAAAATCCCGATCCATAACCGATCGGTTTTTGGATAAAATCCGGTTACTCAACTTTGATACAAAATTGACTCGGACCCGACATAAACCGAACCGAACCCGACCTGAAAATAAAAGATATCCGAATAAAACTTGTAGCCTAAAACCAAAATAACCAAAATACGAATAAATCCGATCCGAACCCGAACGGATACCCAGATGCCCATGTCTAGTTTAGAGAATGGACAAAATTTCCTTACAAAATAAATTGATTTTTTTCTTCTTACAAGTCTATCTAAATTTAAAATTGTGCCTCGATTAATTTTCCAAAATTGAGACGACCCATAATCAGGTTTAAACGCACTAATTTTATAGATTGTGAATGGTTAAAAGTAAAAAGTAAAAAGTAAAAAAAGGTATAAATAAATAATTGAAAAAAATCACGAGTTTTGGGATGAGTCAACTCGCGACTCGCGAGTAAGGTGTAAAAACTCGAAAGAGAGCGAGTGAGAGGGATAAGGAATGTGAGAGATACGCGACGAAGCGAAGAGTTTTTGATATCTAAAAAAGATACCCCACACCAATTTCACAGAATCTTCTAGTTTTCCCCTTCCTTCAATCAATCTTCTTCTTCTTCTTCTTCTTCTTCTTCTTCTTCTCTCTCTCTCTCTCTATCTAGATTCCATCGTTTTCTATAAAATCGCTTCACATAGATCTCATCTCAGGTTGTTTTCTCCACACTGCTCTTCTTCTATGCTCGATTTTGCTTTACTGGTCATGACGAATTCTGGAAAAGTTTGAGTTTTTCTCTTTCCAAGTTTTAAGATCGAGAAAGAAAAATAATGGGTTCGTTAGGAGATGAGCTGAGTCTGGGATTGAGGAGACACAGTGCGATGCCCATGACGATCTGTGGGTTTCCGAGAAAAGCTTCGAAGATCATGAATGTTGCGGTGGAGAAAGGTTGTAAACTCGATGAACATGTTAAGAAGCTTGAAGAAGAGAAGAGGAAGATCCAAGGCTGTGAACTTGAGCTTCCTCTCTGTTTGGAGATTTTAAACGATGGTTCGTGATTGATCTCGAAAAATCTTCCCCAATTTCGAGAATTCGTTTAATTAGAATTTTTTGGTTTAGGATGCTGAAACTTTGTTTCTTCCGATGATTATGTTTGTTTTGCAGCGATTTCGTATCTGAAGGAAGAAAACAAGAGATTCTCAGAGATGGATACTCAACCATTGTTGAAAGATTTCATCTCTCTTGATAAACCTGTTCGAGAAGAACACGAAGAAGAAGAATGGCGACAAGGAGATGAGCTAGTCAATGAGAAGAAGTTTCAGCTATGGAGAGATGATCGCATCTCAAACGGAAGATTCTCAGACGCGAAGATCACGAACAAGCTAGAGATTGAGGTAAAACCCTGAAATTGAGATAAACATTTTGGAAAATTGGATGACTCCAAGCATATGTTTTTAGATGAGAATCAGGTCAAGGATTGAGTTTGAGATTGTTTTGGCTTGATCTACTTTGTTGCAGAGAAATGAGGAGAAATCGTCAACTATGTTGTTGATTCCTGGTATGAGGACTCCTAAAGTAGAAACTGGCTTAGGCCTCGGGTTAACTTCGAGCTCGATGGTTAATGGAAGAAGCAAAGGCATTGCCTCTTGTGGCTTTACCTCTAACCCTGTGCCACAGCCACCACCGTTTCTTCAGCAGCAAGCGTTGCGGAAGCAGAGAAGGTGTTGGACTCCTGAGTTACATCGCCGTTTTGTTGATGCGTTGCAACAGCTCGGTGGACCTGGAGGTAAAAGGCAAAATGATCTTCTTGTTCTTGGGTTTGGTCACTTAATACAGAATGTGTTGTGATCTTTGTCTGCTTGTGTTAACAGTGGCAACTCCTAAACAAATCAGAGAGCATATGCAAGAAGAAGGCTTAACAAACGATGAAGTGAAGAGTCATTTACAGGTACATACTAAAAAGAAAAGTTGAGATCTTTGATTCTTTTAGTAACTGTTACTAAGAACCCATCTTTTCATTTTCTCTGTTATATGTAGAAATACCGGTTACACATGAGGAAGCCTAATTCGAATCCGGAGAAACAATCAGTAGTTGTTTTAGGGTTTAACTTGTGGAATTCATCATCACAAGAGGAAGAAGAAACCGGTGAAGGAGGAGAATCATCAAAGAGAAGCAATTCGCAATCGGATTCTCCTCAAGGTCCTTTGCAGCTACCTTCTACGACAACTACAACAGGTGGAGATAGTAGCATGGAAGATGCCGAAGATGCTAAATCTGAGAGCTTTCAGATGGAGAGATTGAGATCTCCATAAATCTCGAATCTCAAGAACCAAACTCTTGATTCCGTTTTTGTTATTTTGGATTCACTACTATTAGTAGTGAAATGAGAACAATAATTATAGAAAGGATATAGATTTATATATATAGAAAAAGAGAGTGAGACAGAGAGGGCAATATAGTGGAGCAAAGAGTGAGGATGGCTCGAATTATTTGCAGAGATTGTTAGTGTATTTTTGTGTACGGCTTTTTTTTTTTTGTTGGGTTTAATCGAGGCATCACCCGAGTAATAATGTTTATGTTTGGTTTCATAATTTTTAGTTCACAAAAAAAAGAAAAAATTATGAATTAGTTTATTACTCCCTCTGTTTTTAATTAAGTGTCATTTGGAGAAAATATATCTGGATGTATTAAACTCAAAACACATCCAGATACAGAGTAGTTTACATGTTATATTGGGTTTTTCTGGATTTGGAAATCATAATGATAGGAAGGACATAAGCATGTGTTGTTTGGTCATTTATTCAGATTCATAGTATTGCTTTGAATTTGATTTTCTTCAACGCTCACCTAAGCATGCGGTCGTTCCTTCAATCGAAAGGTCTTGGCTTTGACCGACAGATACGTCCTATATATTTTAATTATTTATATTATGTTACTATGATTTTCTTTTCAACATCCTAGTAGAAATATCCGTGTTTTTTTTTTAAAATTCTAAAATTAATTTAATTTAATAATCAAAAGTTTATTTGTTTCAAAAAGCAGGACATTTTGTGCATTTGGAATTATTCAGTTTTCGATTAATTCGAATTCTTCTTTTGTCGATTAATTTTTTCTTCGACGATCTCCGCCGTCACACGTGTATTGATTGGATTTTGATGAAAACTGATCATAACTTTGTAAAATCACTCCGACATCGGATATTTACAATACTCTAATTACACTGATTAGAGTATTCAAATTTGATTGTATGATCGATTTGAGTCTAGTCAGATCCTCTATATACATAACGATATCGATATTGCACATTCCCAAGAAAGTATTTAAAGTTTTATGGGTTTCTTCAAGCTCAAGAAACTAGTTATTGATAAATCTTGGGCGGTACATTCTCGTGTGGGAGCATCAGTTCAAGAATATCGTAATCAAACCCCACCTCAAAGTACATTAACAAAGACCCTGAAGGTTACGGTAAGACAAAAAGTTCCCGAGTTTAACATCATCATGTCTTTGTCTTGAACAGTTTCAGAAATCCAAAGACTTGCAAAGGCTAAGTATTGTTGCGCTCTTTGGTTCCACAGTTTTTATTTTTGGGAAATTCACAATGAATTAGAAATAAAATTTTAAAACTCTGAATCTATTGGGAATATATCTCAAAAGTCCATAACAAAGTACCTACAAAAAATGAATAATATAGGAGATAGAGACGGATTAAGTAATGGTTTTTTTTAATAAAAAAATTGACTATGAAATATGATTATCTTAAATTGAAAGAATATCCGACTTTTTTTTAAATTTGAAAAGTTAGTTTGAATTTCGGCTAGACATCCCCTAGTGAAATGAAAAAACAATGAATAAGCCAATACTGTTTACCAAATTTCCTCACAATATTGCGAAGTCCAGATAAAAAAAAACTATTACTAAATTACAGTAATACAAACTATTACTAATTAAATTACAAATATCGTTAGTTATAACATTTGAACGATTTTTTTATTATTATTTTATTTGTGTTTTACTACACAACAGATAATTTTTTTTATGATAGATGGAAAATTTTCCTTTAACAAACGAGACAACTTTATTCACATGACCACAATGAATGACTTTACTTACACCATGCTAGATATCTCTAGTAAACTTGTTGTCATTAATCTGTATAATTCACACTCTTGATAGGAATCATATCCCGGATCTAGTGTAAAAGTATATAATTAGTAAACTATTGGTCAAACACTTGACCTAAGAAGCCTCCACAATTCCAAATCTTAATTAGTCAATAATTTAGTCTTTTTAAAATGTGAATAAGGAGATTGTTCTAGTTTATAATAGAACGAGGCGCACTGATGATGGATAAGCAGCCCCAATTAGTTCATAAAATGTCACAAATCCACTCTGGCTGTGGAAACTGGAAAGTTTTGATATCTCTCGTCAACCAATGTAATTTGGTTCTCAAGTCTTCGAGTATACTTTCGAGTTTCAAGTAAGCTTCCAAGATAGGTAGTGGAATTATGTTGCGCAATATCCTCTTGATCATGTCAAGTGGATAACTTTTTTTTTTTAATTAAAAATTTACATACACATGTTTTGAAAATGCAATAACGAGTGTGATAAATATGTAATAAAAAATAACAAAAATAAGTAACAAGGATTGTATTTGTTTGCTTGGGATTTCAATGGTTAAAATGGGAGGGACAGATTGGAGTTTTGATCCCACCAAAAAAAAAAAAACATATTGGCGTTTTGACCGGAAGTGATGGAGTGAAGTGATTAGAAACGAATGTATGTGAACTACTCTTTGAACGTAAACCTCGATCCAGATTATCAACCTATAACATGTTTAGTACTCTAGCTGTTGTATATGATCTCTATTTAAATTTAATTAATGGATCATTTAGACCTCAGTCCATGAATGTGGTGTAAGATCATAACGTGGGTTTGATGTATATATATATATATATATATATATCGGCTATTTGTTTTTTTTTTTTAATATAATCTAAATTTAATAATTATTTGTCTTTTTTCCCGTCTAATTAATGGATCTTTATTAATTATCAAAAATACAAATTTGGTTTACAATCTCAAGAAAACTTGGTTGTAAACCAATTTTACTAATTTAATAGTAATTATTTGTCAAAATATATTTGTAACATGAAATTTCAATTATTTATATACTAAGTTTTTTCATTTAACATTTTTTAACTTATACCATATAGTAATTCAATTATAAATATATATTATTTTAAAAATAAGAATACTGTAATCTAAAATTTCGACTTGGGTTCTTCAACCTTACTACTTTGTATAAACATTGGCTGCGTCGAACGCACCAAATGCCCCCAACGTTATCAATAAGAAAAAAAGAAAGTGGGGGGCATTAGACGATGATTAGTTTAGATTATTTGATGCACTGAATTTTCCCACTATTCAAAAAACTTAAGAATATATATACATTCCCGAAATTCTGGTTTTTAATTGAAATTTGTATGACGTTGTATGAGTTAGTATGATACATATGACATCTTAATTCGAGATAAAATCACATGTTAGAATGGTTAATAATTTATTTTGCCAAGTGACTGAACTTTTTTTTTTTTTGAACCAAACCAAGTGACTGAACTAACTGACAAAAACCAAATATATTACAAAACCTCAAAATGTATCCCACTATATTATCTTATTATTTATAGTGGCACTCCCACTTTCTTAACTATGCATGCATCTCCGAGGCGCACCCTTAAGGCTTTTCTATTAAAAAACAAAAAATACACACCTTGTTTTGGTGTATAAATACAAGCTGAAATCATCATAGCAATACACAATCAAACTATATACGATCATCCATCTTTTATTTCATCATCATGGATCGCAAAATCTTTTCGTATTGGTTTACTACTCACCTAGCAATCTTGACCCTTCTCTTCAACGGTTCCGTTTCCTCGTTTCCTTCGGGACATAACAATGGTTACAATAATGGTTATAACATTGGTCACGGTCCTCACGGATACGGACTAATTAGCAATCTCGACTATCGATTTTATGACCGGTCTTGTCCTCGTCTACAGATGATTGTTAAGTCCGGAGTTTGGAGAGCTTTTAAAGATGATTCTAGAATCGCTGCGTCTCTTCTCCGTCTCCACTTCCACGATTGTTTTGTCAATGTAAGTTACGCAACATTTTCTTTTCATGTTCACGCGTATGTAACTGTGGATTATTATATACCACTCATACTCTATGTATATTAACATTTAAGCCGTGTGTGCGTTATACGAAATTTATAAAAACTAATAAACATAAACACGGAGTTTTAGTGAAAACTACTAAACTAAAAGGCTAGTCACTCAAATTCTTTATATATATGTAAGCAGTGGAAACCATTAGACTAAAGGGCTAATTAGTCAAGACATATATATAAGTGTATCAAACATATTAATTATTTCTATAATATTTTGTTTTTCACTGAGTTTTTCTCTATATAATTGTGAGAAAAGATGTAATTAAATTGTGTCGTACGTAGGGTTGTGATGGCTCAATTCTTCTGGAGGATTCAGAGGATTTCAAAGGAGAGAAGAACGCTTTGCCAAACCGAAACTCAGTTCGTGGTTTCGAAGTCATTGAAGACATAAAATCTGATATTGAAAGTTCTTGTCCCTTAACTGTTTCATGCGCCGACATCGTTGCTCTTGCAGCTAGAGAAGCCGTCGTCCTCGTACGTGACATGTGATGTTGAAACCGCTAATATTAATCTAAAATATATCAAATCATACATACTACTATATTATGGATATATCGGTTAGGTTAATAATATGTATGCATGGCTTCTTATGCCAAATGCAGACCGGAGGCCCTTTTTGGCCGGTGCCGTTGGGGAGAAGGGACTCGTTGACGGCGAGTGAGCAAGCGGCGAATACAAATCTGCCGTCACCGTTTGAGCCGTTGGAGAATATTACGGCCAAGTTCGTGTCCCTTGGACTCGACCTCAAAGATGTTGTCCTCCTCTCAGGTTTGCTTAATTATCATCTTCCAGTCTATATCAATACGAGTGCCAAATCCAGCTAGATTAAAAATATGTAATTACTTTCTTAAAAATTAAATAGAAAATGTTTTGGTTGAATGCACAAGTATAATTATTATTATTTTGCAAAATCAACCAAATACTCATATTATAAAAACAACAATACTAAAAAGTAGGGATTAATAAGTAAAACCGATTGACTTTTGTATTAAAAAACAACACAAAACACTACTTCTTTTAAAGCAAAAAATAATAATTGGAGTATAGTTCATCACTAGAGATACACATACATGATTTATGTTTTGGGACTTACACTATTATATGACATAATTTGATGGTATATATATATATGTAGGAGCACATACTATAGGATTTGCACAATGTTTCGTGTTCAAGCACCGGCTCTTCAACTTCAAGGGCTCAGGCCAGCCTGACCCGAACCTAGCCGCCTCCTCGGCTCTCCTATCTAAGCTAAAGGACACGTGTCCTAATGTGGACTCATCTGACTCTAAACTTGCTGCTCTTGACGCTGCTACTGTCGTCAAGTTCGACAATGCATACTACGTGAACCTAATGAACAACGTTGGATTGCTCGACTCCGACCAAACCCTAATGACGGATTCTACGGCTGCTGCCTTGGTGAAGTCTTACAGCGAGAATCCGTACTTGTTCTCGAGGGATTTCGCGGTTTCAATGGTTAAAATGGGGAATATCGGAGTTATGACCGGAAGTGATGGAGTGATTAGAGCAAAATGTGGATTTCCAGGTTAAGTTTAAATGGATCCCTTTGAACGTCAACACTCAATCCAAATCAATCTATAACATATCTAGAACTAATCTAGCTTTTAAAATAAATTATATAGACCAAAGTCCATGAATAAAATATGTTCATATATGGTGTAAAACCAGCCTTATCTATCTATTATGGATCACAGAGAAAAAACAAAAAAAAAATACTTGGAGTTGTATGTGTATTTGTGTGTAATGGAATATGTATTTGTCTTAGTATTTGTTATATCCCAAAAATCGAACTCCCTCACTTGTATAAACATATGAATTAGTCTTAAGTACTTACTTATACATACTTTCGGAATACAATTTTTTTTTTTTTTTTTTGAAATATCAAACTGTTTCATAGATTTTTTAAAGTAAGCATTGAATGATTATGTGTATATATAAATATATACTATCTATCACAACAATCAAACATCTAACGTGAAAAGAAAAGAAACACCTTATATATAGTTAGAGTCTTCGAAATTGATATAATTCTTAAATACAACTGTTTTTAAAAAGAAAAGAAGAACTTAATGATGAAAATGTACATAGTTGGAAAAGAAATGATGAAAATACATATATACATCAAAGCCCAAATGCAAGCAAACCACATTTCTAGTCTTTCCACTTTAAATTCAGAATTGATGCTTATTTTTATCAGAAAATTACGGTTTTTTCTTCTATGAATTAAAAAAATGAAGCAATTAAGCATTGAATGATGACATGAATTTCCATCAAATCCAAATGGAAGCAACCAACTTTTTAGGTATTGCTTGCTGATTGCTGAATGGAAGACATAGATTTAAAATCATTTATTTATCTCCAACGACTTCAAGAGTTTATCAAGACGAGAGTTAGTGGAATGAAAATTACATCATATACATATAGTCCAAAGAAAAATACATCATATAAGCCAATTTTAAAATGTTTTTAATCTAATATATATATAGTCAGAGGCGGACCCATGTAGACACAAGGGTGGTCATTTGACACTCCTAAATTATGATAAACTAATTTTGTAAGCTGAGATTGTTCGTAAACTTTAGCAAAATTGGTTATAATGTTGTCAATTGACCCCGTAACTTAAGTTCAAGTGTAGCTCATGACATCCACTTTAGTTTTATGTTATTTTATTTACTTTATTCTATCTCTTTTTGGGTTTTTATTAGTGTTTACTTTTCCAAAATTTATATAATTTCTTTATACTGTTTTTTTTTCATAAATAGTATGTTTTCTTTCATATTGTTGTTAAAATAAAACCATTGTGTGATATAGTATCATTTTGATTTTAGTTCTAGTAACTTATGTAATATTTATTAAACAATAATAATATAATTTTAACTGATTATATAAATTTTAATATTTAAAATATATTTTGACCCTGGTAAATTTTTTTTTTGGGTCCGCCATTGTATATAGTCTAAATACAATGGAGTAGTTAGGTTATACACATCATCATGTTAAATTACAAGAAAAACACACAACCAGGAAAATTATAATCTAATTTCTACTCATAAACTACACAATTGGCGGTTGATCAAAAAAAAAAAAACTACACAATTGGCAATACATTTATACAAAACTTCTACCTTGAACACATGCGATGGAGCCGTTGACAATCGAATGAAATCCTTATTTAGTTTATACTCATAAATTAAGATGAATTATCTTTTAATTAAATATTTAACTAAATAAATAGTAATTTCAGTTTTAGTTTTAATTTTAATCTACGTTTAAGAAAGTAGTTGACAATTTTAAATGTTTACTAGCTTAATTCTTTTTAAAATATAGTCGTAAAATCTTGAACTAAAGCCAATCACAATGGAAGAATTTGAATTCTAGTTCTTTCAACTACTCGACTATGAATTGGTTATGCTGGATTCTTTAAATCAATGTTAACATTTGTAAAAATAACAACTCATTAAACATGTATAGTTTGTCCAGTAACATTGTTTCAACTGGTTGAAAATTCTTAATTTACTAAAAAAAATTGATTTAAACCATCGACAAAAAATGGTTAGAACCTTTTATAACTATAATACATTAACAAGGTTAAAAAAATGCAATTCACTATGCTATTTTTATTTCAAAAACTATACAATTTTTGTTAAATACATAGAGACACACACAATGTAATATGTATCCTAAACTATGACAAAATGTAGGAGAGTATTCCTACAATGTTACATACTTAATTATCCTTAATTATATATACCCACCAACTGTTAGCTATATTTTATTTATTTAAAGGCTCTCTGCTGCTTCATTAAATTGAATTTAAACAAATTTGTATAAGAAAATGATGATTTCACTACCGTTGAAAAAAATGACCTCATTAAAAAGTAAAAACAAACAAAAATATATTGGCATGACAAACACAACAGATCGAAAATTTAAAAATTGTAATAAATTATGACAATGAATACGTGGCAGAAAGCAACTAATTACTACCCCCATTTTCAGATTCAAATTCAATTTCTAACAGTTTCACTTCCTCCTGATTCTCTCTTTGTGATCTTTCTCTCTCTCTCTCTCTCTGTCCCTTCTCCACACTTCCTTTCTTAAAACCAGAGCTTTTATGGCATTACTGTGATATTTCCATAAATCATCTTCCTTTTCTTCTTTTTGCTTTCGCCGGAGATTATGGGAGGCTGTACCTCCAAACCCTCCACCTCCGGCAGACCCAATAACCCTTTCTTTCCCGGAAACGACTATCCCCAAATTGACGATTTTACCCCTACCCATCCCGATAAATCGCCACTTCCTACCCCTTCCGCCGCAAAGGCCTCTCCTTTCTTCCCCTTCTACACGCCGAGACCTGCTCGCCACCGACGCAATAAGAGCCGTGACGTCGGCGGCGGAGGAGGAGAGAGCAAGAGCGTGACCAGCACGCCGCTCCGTCACTTACGGCGTGCGTTTCACCCACCGTCTCCGGCGAAACACATACGGGCGGGGTTACGGCAGAGGAAGGGAAAAAAGGAGACTCCGCCGCAGCAAGCGACGGAGGATCCGCCGCAGGAGGAGGAAGATGAATTAGGGCTTGACAAAAGATTTGGTTTTTCGAAGGAGTTTCACAGTAGAGTAGAATTAGGCGAAGAGATTGGACGAGGGCATTTTGGGTACACTTGCTCTGCTAAATTCAAGAAAGGAGAGCTCAAGGGTCAAGTGGTTGCTGTTAAGATCATACCNTTTTTTCTTCTATGAATTAAAAAAATGAAGCAATTAAGCATTGAATGATGACATGAATTTCCATCAAATCCAAATGGAAGCAACCAACTTTTTAGGTATTGCTTGCTGATTGCTGATTGGAAGACAGATTTAAAATCATTTATTTATCTCCAACGACTTCAAAGAGTTTATCAAGACGAGAGTTAGTGGAATAATGAAAAATACATCATATACATATAGTCCAAAGAAAAATACATCATATAAGCCAATTTTAAAATGTTTTTAATCTAATATACATATAGTCTAAATACAATGGAGTAGTTAGGTTATACACATCATCATGTTAAATTACAAGCAAAAACACACAACCAGGAAAATTATAATCTAATTTCTACTCATAAACTACACAATTGGCGATACATTTATACAAAATTTCTATCCTGAACACATGCGATGGAGCTGTAAACAATCAAGTGAAATCCTTATCTAGTTTATACTCATAAATTAAAATGAGTTATCTTTTAATTAAATATTTAACTAAATAAATAGTAATTTCAGTTTTAGTTTTAATTTTAATCTACAATTAAGAAAGTAGTTGACAATTTTAAATGTTTACTAGCTTAATTTTTTTAAAAAATATAGTCGTCAAATCTTGAATCAAAGCCAATCACAATGGAAGAATTTGAACTCTAGTTCTCTAACTTCATAGTGAATCTTTCAACTACTCGACTATGAATTGGTTATGCTGGATTCTTTAAATCAATATTAACATTTGTAAAAATAACAACTCATTAAACATTTATAGTTTGTCCAGTAACACTGTTTCAACTGGTTGCAAACTCTTAATTTACTAAAAAATATTGATTTAAACAATCGACAAAAAAATGGTTAGAACCTTTTATAACTATAATACATTAACACGGTTAAAAAAATGCAATTTTCACTAGGCAATTTTTATTTCAAAAACTATACAATTTTTTTTATACATATAGACACACACATGTATCTTAAAGTATGGCAAAATGTAGGAGTATTCCTACAATGTTACATACTTAATTATCCTTGATTATACCCACCACCAACTGTTAGCTATATTTTCTTTACTTAAAGGCTCTCTGTTGCTTCATTAAATTGAATTTAAACAAATTTGTATAAAAAAATGATGATCTCACTACCGTTGAAAAAAATGACCTCATTAAAAACAAACAAAAAATATATTGGCATGACAAACACAACAGATCGAAAATTTAAAAGATTGTAATAAATTATGACAATGAATACGTGGCAGAAAGCAACTAATTACTACCCCCATTTTCAGATTCAAATTCAATTTCTAACAGTTTCACTTCCTCCTGATTCTCTCATGTGATCTTTCTCTCCCTCTCTCCCTTCTCTACACTTCCTTTCTTAAAACCAGAGCTTTTATGGCATTACTGTGATATTTCCATAAATCATCTTCCCTTTCTTCTTTTTGCTTTCGCCGGAGAGTATGGGAGGCTGTACCTCCAAACCCTCCAGCTCCGGCAGACCCAATAACCCTTTCTTTCCCGGAAACGACTATCCCCAAATTGACGATTTTACCCCTACCCATCCCGATAAATCGCCACTTCCTACCCCTTCCGCCGCAAAGGCCTCTCCTTTCTTCCCCTTCTACACGCCGAGACCTGCTCGCCACCGACGCAATAAGAGCCGTGACGTCGGCGGCGGAGGAGGAGAGAGCAAGAGCGTGACCAGCACGCCGCTCCGTCACTTACGGCGTGCGTTTCACCCACCGTCTCCGGCGAAACACATACGGGCGGCGTTACGGCGGAGGAAGGGGAAAAAGGAGACTCCGCCGCAGCAAGCGACAGCGGATCCGCCGCAGGAGGAGGAAGATGAATTAGGGCTTGACAAAAGATTTGGTTTTTCCAAGGAGTTTCACAGTAGAGTAGAATTAGGCGAAGAGATTGGACGAGGGCATTTTGGGTACACTTGCTCTGCTAAATTCAAGAAAGGAGAGCTCAAGGGTCAAGTGGTTGCTGTTAAGATCATACCCAAATCTAAGGTCAAAATCTTGAAATTGACTCTTTTAAAAAACTCAATTAGCTTAGTTAGTTTCTTGCTCATGATGATTGCATAGTTACCCCCATTGTAGAGTAGTTGATAGATTAGAATGTGTTGGATAATTTTTGGCAGATGACAACTGCAATTGCTATAGAAGATGTGAGAAGGGAAGTGAAAATTCTACAGGCTTTATCTGGACATAAGAATCTGGTACAGTTCTACGATGCATTTGAGGACAATGCTAACGTCTACATTGCGATGGAGTAAGAAAATTCCGTTGCCTGATGCTGAATCAGTTAGATTTTAAGTTTAGTTTTGGTAAATAGAGCCAAGTGTCGCTTTTTGGGGATTAAAGTAGTTTCAATTTGCAGGCTATGTGAAGGTGGTGAACTACTTGACAGAATATTAGCAAGGTTTGTGCTACTAAAGAGTTATTGATAATTTTTGGAAACCTATAGGGTCAGAGATTGTTCTGAAGCTTCTCTACTTTTTCTGCAGGGGAGGGAAATACTCAGAGAATGATGCAAAACCAGTGATTGTACAAATCCTAAATTTTGTAGCTTTCTGTCATCTCCAAGGAGTTGTTCATCGAGATCTTAAACCAGAGGTGAGGCACAATTTTGTTTGAACCGGGAAAGAAGAGATTATCTCTTAAGTTTACCTACGGAATGTTTTCTTTGAATCATCAGAACTTCTTGTACACTTCCAAGGAGGAGAATTCTCAGCTGAAAGCCATAGACTTTGGCTTATCAGATTTTGTCAGACCAGGTTTATCATCGTACTTTACTATGACACTATCTCTTTTTTATTCTGGTTAGTAAACTTAAAAATGGTGTTTTTGTGCTCTTTGTTTTGGAAAGATGAAAGACTCAACGATATAGTGGGGAGTGCGTACTATGTAGCTCCTGAAGTTCTACACAGATCGTATACAACAGAAGCGGATGTATGGAGCATCGGAGTCATTGCATACATTCTACTATGTGGTAGCCGTCCGTTTTGGGCAAGAACCGAATCCGGAATCTTCAGAGCGGTTCTTAAAGCTGACCCGAGTTTCGATGAAGCTCCTTGGCCCTTCTTGTCCTCTGAAGCTAAAGACTTTGTTAAGCGGTTATTGTATAAGGATCCTCGGAGAAGAATGTCAGCCTCCCAAGCCTTGAGTCAGTTTCTTTCTCAATTTCACAGCTCTTTATAGATCAATGTTTTTCTCTTTTTGTAGTCATGAATCACCAAATCCAGTTCCTTTTTACTTTTTTTTTGTTTCAGTGCATCCTTGGATCCGAGGTTATAACACGGACATGAATATCCCGTTTGATATTCTGATCTTCAGGCAGATAAAGGCCTACTTGCGATCCTCTTCATTGCGCAAAGCTGCTCTGAGGGTATGATTCAAGCACTTTTTTTGAAGTGTGGAAAAAAACATTGAAGACTGTTTTCTCACTATGTGCTTTCTTTCTTCAGGCGCTGGCCAAGACGCTAATCACTGATGAAATTATTTACTTGAAGACTCAATTTTCTCTCCTTTCACCAAATAAAGATGGCCTCGTCACATTGGATAACATTAGATTGGTTTGTAAACATTAAAAACTTGTCTTTAATTCCTCTAAAAGACGATAAAAGCACTGCATAGTAGTCTAATCCTTTTTCTGTTTTGACAGGCACTTTCAAGCAATGCGACAGAGGCAATGAAGGAGTCTCGAATCCCAGAGTTTCTTGCTTTGGTAAAGAATGTTTCTGTGTGTTTCTCGGATTTTGATAGATACTTTTAACGCTTTGGTGTTAAAAGCCCTTTCAATGACTGGCATTTTACAGCTAAACGGACTTCAAAACAGAGGAATGGATTTCGAAGAGTTTTGTGCAGCTGCCTTAAACGTTCATCAGCACGAGTCGCTTGATTGTTGGGAACAGAGCATTCGTCAAGCTTACGAGCTTTTCGACAAGAATGGAAACAGAGCTATTGTCATTGAAGAACTTGCCTCTGTAAGTTAAAAGCGTTTTGGTTTGGCCTTAATACAACAAATATCGAAAAAAATTATGACATGTTCTCCTCTTAAAGCCTGACACGACATGTTTTTTGAGTTGCAGGAACTTGGTGTTGGACCATCGATAACCGTACATTCGGTTCTACATGATTGGATAAGACACACAGATGGGAAACTGAGCTTCTTCGGGTTTGCTAAACTGTTACATGGAGTCTCTGTTCGACCCTCGGTGAAAACTACACGGTGAAGATAATGAAAGCAAACCTGACAAAGCAAAAAAATTGATAAAGGAGGAGGGATGTCAAGAACTTTACTCTGATTCAGTGTAAAAGGAATATAAAGTTTCATACAAGAGCAATTCTACGAAAATTGTTGCAATAAAATAACCAACCAGAGTCTATGTGAAATCAAGAGGAAGTAAAAGAGGGGAATTTAAACATGAAACATTCTCTTAATTTCAAAATATTTGATTTTGTCGCTGTCAAAGATTTATGGAATTTGCTAATAACATTATTTTTTGCAAAACTTAGACAATCAAAATTCACAAAATATAATTCATAATTATAAGTTGGGAGATTTGTTATAATAACCCTAAAAATATGAAAAATAGCCTTAATAACCTACTCAAAATTTTTAATGTTTCGGAAATACATTTTTCCTATATTGCCCTTAAATACGTAATTAATGCTAATTAATTATTTTGATTATTGATAAGAAAAACGGAAAAAATTAAAAAGGAAATGCAATCAACTTAAATAAAACAAATCAATGGTTTCATAAAAAAAAGGAAAACGTTCTCATTTTAAAAAAGGAAATTCCTCTTTTGAAAGACCAATGTCGATGCTTTTCTTTTCTTCATGATCCATCTTTCATTTTTCAACTAAACAACAAAGACCTCAACGATCAAACCTATCATATGTAGAGTTCTCCAAAATCTGCCCACCTTATTATTGTCTTAGAGAAATCGTAACTTATCTTATCTTTTCTTTTGTGTTAGGATTGGTTATGTTTGTAAGTTTTTTAGATTAGTGTGTTTTGATCCTAAAATTTTTGTTTTGTAGATCTATTCACCATGGCAAAAAAGGAACGAAATCATACTCTCGGATTTGAGGATTCAACATTTACGGAGTTTCAGGTAACTTGAACAATGTTTAAATAAGATACCTTGTGAGCATGCTCTTGCTGTTGCCAGGAAGCGACCAAATCTACCTTTGGAAACTCTAGTGCATCTTTATTACACAAAAAATAACTTATACAATGCATACACAGACTCAATTAACCAATGTTTTTAAACCCGACCCGGATATCAACCCGTAATATCATTTGGATCACTGTGTCATTGGTCGGATCAGAGGTCACTGGATCGGACCGTGGGTCACTTAATTATTAATATATATATATATATATATATATATATATATATATATATATATANGCGGATGAAGCTACTGAAGAAGCACGACGGATTATCCCGGATTTCGATTATGGCCTAGACGAGTAGTAGTTTTATTTTATTTTTCTTAAAACCAAAAATATTTATTTTATTTTATTTTAAATTTTAATTTTAAAATTTTCTTTTTTGTAAATTTTTTTTTTTTATTTTAAATTAAAAAGTTTACTAGGTATTTACGACGAAAATAAGTTTGCCACGATTTAAGGACGAACTCTGTTGCCACGGTTTTACGACGATTTTTTAATTTGCCACGAATTTACTACGAATATTTTCCCCTCGATTTGCCACGAATTTACGACGATTATTTACTTTGCTACGAATTTACTACGATTTGTTTCCCCTCAATTAGCCACGATTTTACGACGATTATTATTTTGCTACGAATTTACTACGATTTATTCTCCCTCAATTTGTCACGGATTTACGACGAATTATGTACATCGCTATTTTACGACGATTTTACGACGACACTATTAACGACGATTTTACGACGAAACCTGGATCTCCCAATATTAACGACGAATTTGCGACGAATTTGCTTTCGCGATGATCGATTACCGACGATTGAACTTTCGTGGCAAATTCGTTGCGACTGTCGATTTACGACGAATTTGCCACGAATTCGGCCCTCGTAAAAAGTATGTTTTCTTGTAGTGTCTCGGATTTGAGGATTCAACATTTACGGAGTTTCAGGTAACTTGAACAACGTTTAAATTTTGAATGTAGAAGATAAAGAACATGTGAACTGTGAAGTATGCTAGGTTTTGGCAGATATGAACGTTTCATTCAGTAGACTTGCTTGATATGTACACAAAATATGCAGATTTAAGTAGACTTTCGTAAAGTCTACAAGTTTTTGGTAGACTATAGAGTTCGATCATGCAGATTGAATATAAATCTACGAACACTAGGTAGATTTGCGTGATGTCTACAAGAATTTTGTAGACTTCAATAGCCAATTCTGCAGACTTATATTTAATATGCGAACATTTACTAAACTTTCGTAAAGTCTACTAGTTTTTGGTAGACTATAAAGTTTGATCATGCAGATTGAATATAAATCTACGAACACTAGGTAGACTTGCGTGATGTCTACAAGAATTTTGTAGACTTCAGTAGCCAATTCTGCAGACTTATATTTAATCTGCGGACATTTACTAAACTTTCGTAAAGTCTACTAGTTTTTGGTAGACTATAAAGTCTGATCATGCAGACTGATTATAAGTCTATGGACTGTAAGTATACTTACGTGAAGTCTACATATTTTAGACAGACTTTAAAAATAAATCCGGCAGACTTATATTCAGTCTGCATATATTGGGTAGACTTCCGTAAAGTCTGCATGTCTTTTTGCAGATATGAACTCTATCCGTAGACTTGCATAAAGTCTGCTAGGAAAGTCTGCTGAACATATGTAGGCTGAAGTAAGTTTGCGTGATAAGATGTTGAAGTCTGCGACAAATTTGAAGTCTGCTAAGTGTTTTTAAACTAAGTATTAGTCTACATGATTAGATTTCGAAGTCTGCAGAAAACTTGTATACTTCACGACAGTCTACCAAATGTTCGCAGACTAATTATAAGTCTGCGAGATTGAATTTTGTAGTCTGCGAAAATCTCGTAGACATCAGGCAAGTCTGCCGATTGAAGTTCAGTCTGCCGATTGAAGTTCAGTCTGTCGACTGATTATAACTCTGCTGGCTGATTATAAGTCTGCCGTCTGAATACAAGTCTGCCGACTGATTATATTTTATATCTTGCAGGAAATTGGTATAGTAGAGGAAAGAAGAGGCACACTTGTTGGAGCTAATGAATATGAAGAAAACAGTGGAACTATTGAAAGTGGTTGTGAATATCCAGAAAAAAGTGGTACCATTGAAAGAGGTGGTGATGATGAAGAAAAAAGTGGTACCATTGATGGATTTGGTGAAGACGAGGCACATAGTGGTACACCATATAGATATGGTGAATATGAGATCAGCAGTGGTACATTTAAAGAATGTGGTGAAGATGAGAGACATAGTTCTTCCTCTGAAGAAGTTGATGAAGATGGAAAAACGTGTGGTTCTATTGATGGTAGTTACGTATCAGTTTCAGATATATCTTTTCATGGGGATATTGAAGAGCATATGATTGGTGGCTTAGAAGGCACACAAAATATTTTGCAGATCTTGGAGCGCATTAAAGTAGGGCAAATATATAGTACCAAGGCGGAGTTACAGCGTAAGTTGCGTATGATTACAATTTTTCAAAATTTTGATTATGCCACTTATAAGTCCACAAAAACGTTGTTGGTGCTTAAATGTTTTGTCCCTAGTTGTTCTTGGAAGATTCGTGCATCCGCAATTAAATCATCGGCAGAGTTTAAAGTGCGAAAATATATAGACATTCATACATGTGCTGACACTGAGAGGTGTTCTCGTCATCGACAAGCTACCTCAAAATGCATTGGAGAGCTGTATTTGGAAAAATTTGGTAAAGTTGGTTTGGGAATTAGACCTATACACATCATGGATGTCATGAAGGCTATGTACGGTATTGATATTGATTATTGGAAATCGTACAAAGTATTAGTGCATGCACGTGAGCTTTAACGAGGTACATGGGAAAGTGGGTATGAGGATTTGCCTTTATATCTACATAAAATGGAGGCAGCAAATCCGGGTACAATTACAAAACTTAAATGTGATGAGCAAGATAGGTTTATGTACTTGTTCATTGCATTTGGTGCATGTATAAATGGTTTTGAGTTTATCAGAAATGTTGTTGTGGTAGATGGGGCTCATTTGAAAGGAAGGTTCAAGGGTGTTTTGCTTGTAGCCGCTTCGCAGGACGGAAATGGTGAGATATTCCCCTTAGCTTTTGGGATTGTGGATTCTGAAAATTATGCTGCATGGGAATGGTTTCTAACTCAATTGTGTATGATTTGTGCCGACCAACAAGGGCTGGTGATCATTTCTGATAGACACAAATCGATTAAAAAATCTGTTAGGAAGGTGTTTCCACTAGCTCATCGAGGAATTTGTACCTATCATCTCCATCAAAACCTTATTTTGAAGTTCAAAGAGAGTAGTACACTACA